>CM076415.1:28899374-29499374 GCA_038363315.1 Mugilogobius chulae
TCCATTCATTGGCAGATAAATCTGCTGAGTAAGTGCATTCCTCTATAAAAGAACTGCATTTAAGATATAATTTTGGCTGTTCCTAAAGGCTCCATGTGAGTGATATTTTTTTGCATAAGAAATGATTTTTTGAATATTTATAAATCAGTGTCATCAGCTCCTGTCACTGGAGAGACTGCCAACACATTTAAGACAATCGCTGTCAAGACAACAGATGACTTTACAATGCATCTAATCATGACAAAACTCGTCTCTCTGGTACAGCTTCTGTGAATGGGCTGACACGGTCAAACTAAATGTTGCTGTTGTTCTCTTTTGCATGATGATGACGTTATGTTGCCAGGTTTGCAGTGTTCCGTACCCACAGTGAGACGGACTGTGCTGTTGAGTGGCTTGCTCATGGCCGACACAGACACCAGACAATGGACATCACAGCTGGAGGAGGCTTTGACACTAAGGTTACTGCTGACAGAGAAGTGACCCTGTCCACTCTGCTCTGCACTCAGGTTGTAATCAGCACGGTTCACCTGCACACACAAACACACACACACAAGGAAACAGCACTAAGACATCTGAGGCTAAACGCCAGGAACTGTTACAGAATAGTTCATGATGACCTGAAGCCCGCTGTGAACTAAAGCATTTTGAAGGATTTTTTGCAGTAATTATTTGGACTTAAGGTTATAAAAGCTGTGTTTAAATTCCTGTTAACTCACAGACATGACATGTGACTCAGACTAAGGCACACTGAAGTCATGCAGGGGCAAAGACAAAAATCAGACTTAAATTCTCCCGTATGTAGAAGGCCTAAGCTTATCAAGTCTATTGTTTTCACAGCTTTCATTTGTCTTGCCTGGAATTTGCTGATAACTCAAAAATGTCTGCTCCCTGAAGCTCTCTGAAATATTAGGTATTTGAACAGTTGTAGTATCATTGTTGGGAGTAACACACTAATGGTCTCATTTATCAGCCCAGGTGCTAAAATGCAGGCATGAACAGAAAATATGTGCTATTTGGGAGATTTTGGCTTCAGTTCAAAATTGGAAGATGCACATATAACATACTACACAAAAGAGATATGCACAAGCTAAACTCATTTTTAGTGTTTGTATGAGACAAAAATATCAGCGCTGTCAAGTTTTTGCTCCCCCTGACCTATTTTGAACTAAGCTGGCTCTATCAGTTTGAGTCTCACGATGTGATTTGTGATTTTCATAAAATCTAAAGAATCCATCTGGATCGTTAGTCGGACCAATCACTGCGCACCATTGTGGTTGGTGGAAGTGTACTTGTGAACCAAAACAAACATGGCGAAGGAGACATAGCTGCCTATTTTAGCAGAATAACCAACACAGTCTCATAAGAGGGCGTACTTTTACCACGACACAAAATCAGCGTATTTTGAGCACGAGTTCACAGCTGTTTTTAGTACTTATGTTACGCCATGCACGATATGAAAAAGCGTAAAAATGACACGAGATTTCACAGCGTCAAAATAGGACAAGTTTTGATTGAAGCCACGGGGGGACGTTTTCTTCCAGTGAAACGGGTAAGTGCAGGCATAAAGTTACTAAAATTGGTAAGATTAGGTCTGGGGCTTGGGGCAGGTTAAGATTAGAATCAGGATTGCATTAATATTCATAAATAAGAACACGTCTTAACAACCACCACTGAAATGAATGGGGACTGTGACGCGTACTAATCATACGTAATTTACATGTTGCGTAATGTCGTGGTATATGTACAATTCTTGTGAGATCGGGCTCAAATAACAGACTATTCCAGTTTAAAACAACTGGACACAAAGGAGATGTGTGCATCTTTGGACAGGTTGCATGTTTGTAAGGTATACTTTATTGTCCCCATAGGAAATGTGTCCTCTGTATTTGACCATCCTTCAATGCCTCCGGGGCATTTCCTCAGGAGCAGTGATCGCCACAGTGCAGCGCTCGGGGACCCATCTCCAGGTGTCGTTGCTAGGCTTGGTCAGGACTACCGTAGCTGGAGGATATTACCCTAACTTGGATGTTATTGGTTGGTGGGGGAAACCGGAGTGCCCGGAGGAAACCCACCCAGACACGGAGAGAAACATGCAAACTCCACACAGAAAGGCCCGGCCCGTGCAGGAATCGAACCCGTGACCTTCTTGCTGTGAGGCAAGAGCGCTGTGCTAGCGATGTGCTTTTCTCTTGTCTGTATTTAACCAAAACTGTGACTTTTCAGCTTCTTCTGAGTTCAGAAGCTTTGACCAATCAGATTCAAATATTGTTAATGTCATGACATTCTGTTTTTCCCAATGGCTTTCAGCGGCAATCAATCTGAAAATTCATAGTTATACACAGAGTTATGCAAATGCTTGATAAATGTGGCCCTAAACAGTAACACGTCACTGATGGAGATGAGTTACAATGATCTGAATTATACATCAAAACAACACGTCTAGTCTGATTTGGTAAAAGTGTGTTCTTACCTGTTTCCCGTTGAGTTTCCAGAGCAGTGTGGGCGAAGGTGACCATCCTGCTGCCTGACATTCAAACTCCACAGATTGCTCTTTCAAAGCCATCTTGGACTGCCCCAAGATCTTCACTGTGCCCTTTTCTGGGGAGGAAGAAAGAGCACATTTCACTATTTGCATTTGGTCACGCGTAATTCATTCTTCTAACATTTGCATATGCATGTGAGAAGGGCTACGTTTGATTGACACGTGCTATCCTGGATCAAATCTATGATAATTTATTGAACTTTGAAATATCTAGGTCACTGGATCACTGAATACATCTGAAGAATACAGTTTAAAGATGCACTAAGGATACTTGAATATGCTGCACTCGTGGTTTGTGAGATGACCTTGTTCTGACCTTGTTTGCATTCATGTGCTTTTACCTTGAACAGTTGACGTTTTGATTTCATCATTAAGGAAATCTTTGACTCAGCACTTTAGCAGAAGGTAATAATGTCTGCTATTTATAAATGTATTAGCTAACAATGTATCAATACTTAACTATATTATGATTAAGGACTAACTATCTCCAAATGTATTATTTTTTGTCAATGAGCTCAACTGGAAATAATAATTTGATGAATTAGTTTGTTTTTGTCCATCTCCACACAGTAAGTGGCGTCAAGTGTCAGGTCAGGCAGTATTGTTCCACTAATGTTACACAAATGGACATTTAATGATGCTAAGTACTGAATTTACTTAGCATTACATTCTATACTACACAACAGAGTCATATTTACCTGTAGTGGCAGTTTATTTGGTTGTATTAAAGGACAATAATATGCAAAATGTACATTTATGAGTTTTTATATTAGCTCTAACATTGGTTCCTCATCAAAAATACAGTCGAAGTTCTGTCAGTGAAACACCATTCTTTCTCCTCTGAGCCTCAGAAAACACTCTTTTAATTGTCCCAGATCAGTGATCTAATAGATAGCACTTCTGCACTGATTTTAAGAATGAATGTGACAAGCAAGGCTGGTGTGATTATTTCCCCTGTGTATTTTCTTTTGTAATCAGCAAATAGATGTCTAACTCAATTCCTGACATGAGAAGCGCTATACCTAAGATGCCAACATGAAAGTACTGAAGAGAATGCTTAAAAAATAAGAATGCTGCAGATAAAACAGTACATTTATGCTTTAAAATAAAAATGTTTAAGATGCCAAAATCATGCACTTTACTTTAACATAATGTTCCATTTTAAGACTGAGAATGATGCATGAGCTGAAAAAGATTGATGCTACTGTATATATAGATACAATTATAGAATCTAGGACTGGGCATCTGCTTTTCTCAAGAAATCGTGATTTACATTTACGTTTCCCTAATTAATGCAGCTGTTTGTTCAGATGGTCGATTTTTTTTCTCACAGGGTTCTCTGATTGGTCAGTCTTTGTAATGCTTTTGAGCTGGATTTAATCTGAACTTTATGAAGAAGCAAATCATCAAATTTACCTTAAAGAAGAGAATCATGATGAAATCAAAATCAGAATCTGTCTCGAAAAAACTCATGATATTTTTTTACCATATCGCTCTGCCTTTAAACCAGGGGTGTCAAGCTCACTTTGACAAAGGGCCACTTTGGAACTGTGGTTGTCCTCAAAGGGCCAGTTGTAACTAAAATGAACCTTACTAATCTCTGACAACTACAAATAAGAGTTGTACTTGATTATTGTATATTTATGGAAGTTTACTTGAAAATTACTGAATCTACATCTGCATTAGTCTAAAAATAACTCAAGTTTCAGACAAATCATTTTGTTAAGACACCCAGATTACTCCTGATTAAATAAGTCAACTTTTAAGACCTTAAGGGCCACAAGAAATGAGGTGGAGGGCCGCATCTGGCCTTGAGTTTGACACGTGCTTTAAACAATCTTTCAATGACTGGCTGATAAAGATATCGCAATAAGTTTGAATCTATTGCACAATTTCTTACTTTAGACTGTTTTGTTTGCCATAACTTTGTTTCCAATACATTTTGCTAGCATTTATGCTAATTGTTTTTACAAAAATCCAAAAGCAAAAACAATGTTTGCCGCAATGTAAAGGCCAAACACTCATTTCTCATTCTCCGCTTTCAGAAGATTTCATATGCCATCCACTCCAGTGATTGATCGCTTGCCTCAAAGTCCTTTTCTCTCCTTCGCTCGCTGCCAAATAAGCCACTTAGGCCTGTGCGCGCCACTGTATCTCATATGTGCAATCTACAGGCCCTCACAGTGGAGCGAGCGGACGATTGGTATGGACAAGGAGATGATTACAGCAGCCGAGGAGTACTGTCGACGGGAATGACATGTCTGAGTTGATTTAGCCGCGGACCTTTTGATGTCGTGAGCGCGTTATTGGCTGTCGCTGTTCTCCTCCCGGCGCTGATTTGATGTCATAAACACGCGCTGATACTGGGAGTTGCTGGAGAGAAGCAGAAGGAACAAAGCTTTACATGGGAACAATAGGCTGACGTGCGCTGATGAGGCGTTAGAGACTGTTCAGGATGATTGACAGGTGCTGAGGAAGTGGATCTCAATGATTGTGATTGGATTTGTGGAGCAGTAAGATGTTAGCCAGTGTAGTTATTCTTTTGACTGTTAATAATAATGTAGATCTATGGATTCAGAATGGGCATTATTCCAGTTTTTCTCTTTAAGAGCAGCTGTCAGGGGCGTTTGGGGCAAATGCAGCCACATTTCCTTACTGGAAATTGTTATTCAAACCATTTGCATGACATAATAAAGTTTTCTTTTTAACACTATTCCATTATGTGCCACTGATAATACTTTAATCACTGTAATTATCAATACAAGCGTTCTCTCAACAAGAAGATCTTGGGTTTGACTCCAGGCAGCACAGGGGCTTTTTTTGTGGACTTTATATGCTCTTCCGGTGTCTCTTTACATTTTCTTTTGAGTGCTCTACTTTTCCCACCACAAAAAAGAGGAAGAAAGCAACACTATAAATACTCACAAAGGTTCACAAAATACTTTTGCATGTAATAATAGCAGAAGTGGGACTAATTATTGTTTTGCGAGTCTCAAGTCATCATCCATCTATCCTTTTTCATCCGCTTTTCTGAGAGCCAGGTAGCGAGGCAACAGTCTAAGCAGAGAATCCCAGACTTACACTGACCCCAAACACTTTTTCTCCCTCATCCAGGTCGCTCCTCAATGCGTTTGCAACACAACTAAGTGTCTTCCCTGGGACTTCCTCACTGTGGGACATACCTAGAACACCTTACAAGGATGCACGTTCAGGAGGTTTTTGTTCTTTCAAACTTTACCCTAAAGCTCATGAACATAGGTGAGGGTTGGAACATAGATTGTAAAATAAATTGAAAGTTTTGCCTTGCAACTCAGCTCCTTTTTCACCACAACGGTCCGACACAGCCATCCCATCAACTTTTCTGTTTACGAATGTTGGCCTCAGCTAATTTTTATCATCATGGATTTTTTTTGTAACGTCATTAGCGGCCGGTTACCAAAAGATTATTTGTTATCTAATATCAGAGATTAAATCTTGTGGGCCCCAAACCAGACGCCCACTAGCACTTGACTGCACCTAGAAATTGTGTCCATACAAACATCGAACAAAACTTTCTTTAAATCACAGATTCTTCCAACTCCAAGCCCTTTGCTTGTTTTTTTTTAAAGTTAAAATTACTAAAAACACCCCCCCCCTCCTCTATTGTTAACTGGACCCGTGAGTTGTTACAACAAAATAGTGAGTTTGATTTACAGGCAAACTGGTCAATGGGTAACGTTTGGCCAAAGTTTTACTGGCTACACCATGTCCAGTTTATGTATTTTTCTTCTGTTATAAATCTACACAACTACGGTAAAAACAAAAAATAGTGAAAATCCTCCACACAACCTTTAATGTATCGATATAAGTCCCACCATAAGAACAAGTATCTCAAAATACCACTACAACTACTGCTGAAAGTATCTTCTATGTTCCACCAAATCTTCTACCTACTAAGTAACAAGTGTTAAAGAGACTGTGTAATCCCTCATTCATCCAGGAGTGATCCATAGTAGGCTTCAAAGTTGTCATCTGGACAGCGTTTTCGAAGATCAAGATGTTTTGACTCTCATTCGAAAGTCATTTTACATTTATTTAATTACAGCCAGTCTCGAGTCACTTCCATCAGACTGAAAATGTCTTTCGGATGAGAATCAAAACGTCTTGATGTTTGAAAACGCTGAACAGATGACAGCTTTGAAGCCTTTCTAACAAGTGCTATCCTTAAATATTCAATCCAGGACTGAAGAGCACCACATCAGAGCTTAACCAGGGCTAAAATATGGACATTTATTCATATCGGTGCATATAGATTTATTTCAGTGCCTATTATAAAATACAAAATCTAAAAACAAGTAAAGAAAAATACTGTTCAGTTTGTTTGTGTATACTTTTTTCCAATTTCTTGGGCCTGTTGTTTTGTTCCAATCTCCCCAGAGTTAAGCTGAGCATGTTTTGTATTATTGAAATGTTGATGAAGCAGTTCTTTAGATGAGAACTGTAAACAGGTACAAGTTCAAACTGCTGATAAATGCTTTCTACTGCAGGAGATTGAATGTAAAAGTATGGCTTGAAATACTAATCAAATTGTTCCTTCTCAGTTATGTTTGTTACTTCAGTCAATCACTGCTTAAATTGCTTTATTCATCAGCTAAAAGTGCAAAAATTAAGGGCCTGCCAATCGTATGAGAATGTCTGAGTTTGAAGTGCAAAGGTTAGACTTTCAAAATTTACCAAAACGTAGAAAACACAATTATAAACCTATTGAAGATTTTGCTTAAAGAGCTCACCACATTATCTGTTTCTAAAACTTTATAAACCACCATTATTATTCAACATTTTGTGGACATTTTTAACATGCCTTTAAACACTTGATATTTGATAGTAGAAGTCTTCAAAGTAGACTGAGAAAGGCTGTATTTATACTAAGTTAAGCCCTCCCCCTAGGAGGGGCTAAACCCACCCAAACTTGTTTCTGAAACCTGTTCCTAAAACTGGTTTGGTAGGCCCTAGCTTCCTTTCCATTGTTCCCTGTTTCTATTGTTCTCAACTTCCTTTCATTGTTTTCTGCTTCCTCTCCATTGTTCTCAGCTTCCTTTCCATTGTTCTCAGCTACCTTTCCAATGTTCTGACTGGGCCTAGACTGTTTCAAGCTCCCCTCAATAATTCACTGGTAAAGTTGCCCTGGCTACCTGTGAACAAATACAACAATTGGAACTAAATACAGCCAGTCTCAGTCTACTTCCATCAGATTGAAAATGACTTTCGGATGAGAGTCGAAATGTCTTGATCTTCGGAAACACTGTCCAGATGACTACTTTGAAGACTTCTACTATGGATCAATCCTGGATGAATGAGGGACTACACCGTCTTGTTGCCAAGAACTTTGGGAGAAAACACTGAAGTTGATTCGAGACTTGGAGAACACCATCAGGAAATTAGCAGACTTGATATTTGAATTTTTCTAAAATCTTAAAGCTAACCTCATACCTAATTGTTGACCATTGTTAAAAGGACTATACTCGATTTTTGTTGTTGTTTTCTTTTGCAATAAAATAACTTAAAATCAATTTCCGCCCCAGTTATCTCGTGAATGTATCTGTTCAGGTGAAAATGTCCTGTCTCTATTTAATGTCTTGTTTGTTCACCCTGTTGTTGTTAGCATTATGGCTAACTGCTGTTAGCATACCTGCACCTTTCGCATCCAAAATCTGTGGAAAAAGGCTTAACAACACATCGTGATAAACAATTTGGGGGCTCAGACTGCATTAGGTAAGTGAGCATGTAAACATGTATACTGATATAGGAAAATGTTAAATTAATTATTTTGATTTGTTAGAATTTTTAACTCTTTCCCTGCCAATGAGGAAAATATCCGTCATTACAACGGTCAACCTTACTCTAACAATGACGTCTATTTCTGTCACTGACCTTTTATTCTAAGCGGCGATAGATGGCTCACTGATGAACTTCGTCTGCTGTCAATACATGATGCAGTTTCATAGATTCACCAGCAGAGGGGGGAATTGGGTGAGAACAAGGGCTCAGAGGGGGTCACATGACGGGAAAATACTTGTGCTCTTTTGTTGACAATAAGGCAGGGCAGCTGTGTTTAAGTGATCAGCTGATTCTGGAGGTCAGCTTGCTTTTCAAATGGATTACAGGCAAAACATCTTGGACTAAAAACATTGTTGAGTAAGTTTAGAGCAAATATTGGATCTATATTTTATGCCCTTAAAGAGGCTGAATGTATATAATCGAGAAGGGTATAGCTGCAGACCGGGAGAACACGAAAACCTGCGATCTGAGCTGCAGGTCTGAACGCGGATCCACACATGAAGCAAAACGGAATGTGGAAGTGTCAGTGTGCTTTTAACAAAGTTTATTATGTTTTTTTTTTTTTAATTAACAAATATAAATAAAGCTATTAAATCTTCTTTTTTTAATTTTTATTAAAATAACAAACAAACTTTTTTTTTTTTTTTTTTACTTTTACCTAAACCCTTTTCCTCACCCTAACCTAATCATCATCCTGAACCCACTCTTGCTTTAATTCAACATTAATGCCCCGAGCTCAAGCACAATGATCCCGGCGGCGTATTGCCGTGGCTCAGAGGCCAGGCACCGAGACTGCCGCGGGTCTCAGCCTCGGACAGAACCAGAGGCACGGGACTGCCGCGGGTCACAGCCTCGGACAGAACCAGAGGCACAGGGGCTGCTGCGGGGATTGCGCCCGTGTTTGTGATGCGTGTTTGTGGAGACCAATCTCAAGTTTACAAGCGGAGATGCAGCAGGATGTCCTGACAGACAAATACGCGTTCATCTGGTACCACGTGGAAGGGCACCCGACTCAAATGCTTCCTTAACTGGGTAGAGTTTGTAAGAGTGTGCTGGAAGGGGCCGGGGGACATCCAGGCTGGTAGCATCGCATTATTGTGAGCCTCTGGCGGTGGACAGTCAGGACCTATGGTCCACTCTGGAAGTCCTATCAGCTAGCATTAGCTGGCCAGAGAACCAGTCACATTGTGGGAAAAGTTATTAAAATTACTTAAGTTACTGTACCAAAATGTATTTATTTTTAACAAGTTAATGCACTAAGCACATTCCCTCAGTTAATACATTTTACCAGCAGGTGGCGTTTTCAACAGCTGTGGCGTTATCTCGGCAAAATAAACCGCAGAGAAGAAGAAAGGTGTATATCTGCGGTTCAGATTAACAGCTCAGATCTGCAGGTGTCTCCCAGTCTCCAGCTTTATAGTACTGATATAATCTGCATCAGAAAGTAGAAAACTGACTTAAAATGAGCAAAAAGGTCAAAACATATTTCATAGCAGTCATACTTTTGTCACAGAAGGAGAAAACCACTTCCATCTTTCTGTATCGTGCCAACATACAGTACAGTCGCTTGAAAGACATTTTGCTTGATTGCATTGTCCTTTACGGAAACACATTAAATTGAGATCTCAACTTAAAAATGACTTAATGAACGACTATTGCCGCCAAATTGAATTGCGCCAAGAGCAATGACCCTCTCCTCCCTGTATATCACCGGAGGAGCATCTCGAGCGGTGAGGGCCACAAATCTGCCCTGACATATGCATCGTTCCCCGTGGTGTGTGGAGAAGCGGGCCCTTATGTGGACGCGCACCATCGCCGAGACCTGACACAGCCCCCACATTAATTGTCCGCCCTGGCACGCCCCGTTAACAGTCAGCAACTCTGCCTTGATTTGTGCACTGCGGAGCCCAATTTACTGTTGGATAGAGCCCGTAATCCAGGCCTGGGCCCCTGAAGCGTACAGCGTGTGCCGTCAGACCAGCCCCACGGCACGAGTTAATTGTCCAATATGAGGCTGATGTAAATATGAAGAGTCACGCGGCTACACTTTAGCTACTAGTCGCCGCTCACAGACACAAGAATCAATATGACCACTGCACGGGCTGTTTAGAGCAAACGGAATCGAAATGGAGCTGTAGAAAAGGATTGTTTATCAATGTTTACCAACTTTTTTTGATGGAACATTTTTTGCGGCACATCATGCACTAAATCGCCAAATCAAAACTATCATAAATATTTTTATAACTTGTTCATTAAATTTGGAAAAGGTCATTGTTTAGCTTTCATTTTGGGAGAAAAGGGTGTTATATCTATGGGGCTTGTATATTCACTACATGTTGTTGATCTGAAATGCACACACGAATTACAAAGAGAAAGTGAAACAGAAATACACAGAGGTGTCGGAGAAGCGTAATATGCGCTGCTTCATTTACTTTCAAAACAAGATGCATGTGGGCAATTTTCACACATCTCTCATCATGTGTTGTCTTATATACTGTATAATTGCAACTGCAATGAATTAACCCTAATTAACATACAAATTAAATAGCGTTGGTCCCAGTATTGACCCTGAGGGACACCACAAGTAATGTCAAGTTTCATTATAAATTCCCTTACTCAACATGCATAAATCAATTAATCCGAATACAACCTTGAGTAAGCTAATGATGAAGAACACGTGTCTGTGTAGGGTTCCTTTGGGTGTTCCGGTTTCCCCTACCACTAAAAACATGTTCATAGTGCCTGACAGACGTCTAGCTCTTGAAGATTGAGACAGTGTTTTTCTCGCCATTTTTCACTCACCCAATGTAACGTGTATGGGTCGTAGGGTTATATTTTACTCATAAATGCAGAATTAGCAGCATAACTTTTGTTTTCGCACTGTGATAAACTCTGACAACAACGCTGGCTAATGTTGCTGGTGCAGTTTGTGTCAATCAGCCACAGCTCTTTCTGCATTACGGGTGCACACGCATCTTCATTGTAAATAAACAAATAATTCCTCTATTGTGCCTAATGTAATTGTACATTGTCCTAAATAAACATAACCTTTAACCTTTAAGTCATTCTTAAAGGGGCACTATGTAAGAAAACAAACAAACAAAGTGATTTCCACTTTTGAACACCAGAGGGAGCCTTTCACATGCATTTTGCCTATTAAGCATGATGCCATCTAGCGTCAATATTCACATTCCGGCCCGTAATAAAACATTTCAAATACGTATAAATGTATCACAATTGATGTGGATTGGTTAACAGTGCTCTCTTAAGTATTCATGTTGTAAAGAATAAATATGATTTAAATGTTTGTGGACTATATGTGATAATTAAAATTCCTCTCAATCTTACACAGTGCCCTTTAAGAACAACAAATTTTATATTGAAACATATCACATGGAGATTTTTTCATTCATAAAGTTTGATTTGATAAAACTCTGACTGTTGGTTGTGATAATCATAATAGAAAGGAATCGCTGAATCATTATTTATTTATTTATTTATTTTGTTACACAAAAAGTTATATTCTGACATGCCTATAGTCACCACAGTGGCCTTTAATGTCCTGAGAGGGAACAGAGAGTGACAGACAGAACTGACAAGTGTTATCGTTAGTTAGAGCACCATCCATTAAAAATAAAATTACACGTAGGAAAACACACCTGTCTTGCTTGAGTCTGGATTATTTGTAAGATAAAAAATCTTTTGAGCATTCATTCATTTTCTACTGCTTCTTCCCATTTGAGGTCAAGTGACTGGAACCTATCTTTGGGCCTTAGGTGGGGAAACTGCAACCTCCATCCAAAAGATCATGAAATGTTGTATTCAAATCTCCCCAAAGAGAAGCCAAAAGCTCTAACTACTCTGCTACCATGCACCCCATTCTTCTGCCCACTTTTGAATATTAAAAGAGTGAATTCCCGCTGCTTTCCTCTGCAGTGCTTTGCTTTCGGAGATAAGAAACTGCCACAGAAGTGCAGAGAACTCACACAGCTGATTCTTATCTCCTGCTTATCTCTCTGCATGTCTAACCAAAGTGTAATCGGGGTAAGGAGAGGCCAACCGCAGCCAGTAAATCCTGCATTGTGACTGCTGAAGAGTCCAGCCGTTTGCACCTGGTATTTATAACTAGTGGCCGATCAATTTGGACCCCCCCCCAAAGACGTCCTCCCTCCTCCCGACTGTCATTAAGAATTTGAGCGCGGCCATCAAACACTCGGCCACAGAGATTGGAATGATTTGCTTCTCATTGCGGGTCCCTAAGGCGCAGCTTTTACCAAAACACTAAAAACTTTTCTCGCATCGATCGGTCCACCACAACCTAATAAATCAAGGGCGGTTCATTAGGATGTGTGCTTTGTGAAGGGGAAGAGGGAAAGGGGGCTGTATTGTCGCAGGATGAAGTTAGTTTTAAAACTATTCAAATGTTAAGTCGTCTTAAAGCAATCAAAACAGTGAGGAACAAAGTTGTACAGTTCCGTTAAAATGGTAATGCGTCTTTATACAAGTTAGTGTTAGTTACTGACAAGGCAAAGTACTTATATCTGCTTAAGTTGTGAACAAAATAACTTATATTTATCTGGAAAATCTGCTTCTTGACTTCACTGCAATGTTTTTAAAATAGTTTGTGAAATTCCTACAAAGGCTGTGCAAGATTACAGTATAAACATGCGCATTTATCAGCACAAACGCTAAAAAAAAAAAAAATTAAGTGGTGCATACTGTATCTGCTTTGTTCATTATGTTATGAATTACTTTTTTCAACTTGCACCTGTAATTTATCACTTGGTTTAATAAATGAGACCTATATATAACATCATGCTGCAACACGGTCTCACTAAAATGTGTATCTATTCTACAAAATGTTAACCGTGTATTATGGCCACATTTCTACTGCTTTTTTGCGTGTCTGTTATACAACGTTTCTATTTCACGCTGTCAAATATGTCAAAATAAGACTGAATTCTTAGTGTTTTGATTGAAGCCATATTTTTTTTTTTTTTTTTTAGGGCTAAGTTTAGGTCTGAAATTACAAAAATGGGTAAATTTAGGTCGAAGTTGGTTGAGATTAGCACTAGGATTTCGATTTTCCCACATTTGTACATCCAATAATAGAAACTGGGGCAGCAACGTGCATCATAGATACACAAAAAGGACTGTGTGTGATATACATACACATTTAAATTTGCGTGGTATACATATTAATTTCAGTGAGATCAGGTTGCATTGTCAGTCAACAAGACCAATTTGTTGGAGATGGATAAACAACAAAGTACAAGACTACAGTAGCTTTTGGACTGAGAAGAGACATCGTGATTAGAGGCATGCTAAAATACTGAAATATCAATATTTGGTCAGACAGTATTGATGTCGTGGGCTGTTGTATATTGAAATAGCAAGATGACTATTTCAGTTTTATTTCACTAAATTGAGATAGATATAGAAAATGTGTTTTAGAAATAAATTTGTTTAGATGGTTAAAGTGTTAAAGTTGTGTATTTTTTAGCAATAAAAAACACATTATTTGTTTTAGTCATACTGTTTAGTCAACTATTCCACCTCAAACAACACAAATTTATCTGATTTTAATTTGGTTAGTCATCATCTTGTGTGTGTACATTTTATTCTCTTGTGCTTAGGGTCTGGTTTAAGTGTGGTTGTCTGCGTCCTGGTGGAAGATTTGGTGAAGAATTAGCCTCCTAACAGCTCAGTCTCCAAAGAAAACAGATGTACAACGAAATGTCAAAAACGTATAAAAAGCACGTTTTCACAGCTTTTTAGGTCAATATGTTACGAAAAATCAAAACATTGGTTTTCTTTGGGTTTAACGGGTAAATCTTAACTTTCCGCAAGTCTCAATCCTAAAATTACCCAGTTTAGTAATATGAAACCTAAACGTATCTGTTAAACCCACAGAAAATGTCAATATGTGGCTTTAACCAAAGTTTGTGGTTATTTTACGTTTTGGCTTTTTGTAACATATTGAAGGAAACGCATACATTTTCAACATTTTGTTCTATATCTATGTTTTCTCCAGAGACTGTGTTGAGTATTTTGCACTGCACCTGCATGGTTTTATTGACTAACTTTATTTGAGTTGTGTGTTTGTGTACCACAGGATTGTCGAGAGTACTCCGTCCCATCATATTTTCTATATCTGCGCTAGCATTTTTAAATAACAGTAAATAAATTGTTAACCGTATACTGATCTCTGTGAAGAAAAATTCCATGTACATTTTAATGTACAGTATATATCTGGGAAATGTAAATGTGTCAAAAAGGAGCAAATCAGAAGCAAGACTGCTGGCAATTCTCTTGGTTGCTAGTAAAAAAGCAGTTACAAGGAAGTGGCTGAAAGTAGAACCACCATCTGTAGAAAACTGGATTAGCGTTGTCCATGAAATATATATCATGGAGAAAGTTTAATTTGTCAAGCCAGTGAGATCTGACTTCAGGTAAAGATTTTTATTTTTTTGTGTTGTTATATTTGAAAATATTTAAAAATAAAACACAAAGCCCAGGCATCGACAATCATGAAGTTTTATAATAATAATAATAATAATACATTTTATTTATATAGCGCTTTTCTAGACACTCAAAGACGCTTTACAAACAAAGGAAGTTAAACAAAGGTACAATACATAAAAACAGTTGGTAATTACAACATTATTCAATCATTAAAAAACGATTTAAACAGATGGGTCTTGACATTTTTTCTAAAAGTGGTGAGGTCGGTGAAGTCTCTGTCCAGAAGGTGGGGCAGTGATGGAAAAGGCTCTGTTGCGGTTTGGAGCTTGGACCACGGAACAGCCTCAGGAACATCTCCATGATGTGGTTGGCTCGGTCAGGGCCTTAGCTGGAGGAGCAGGTGCAGTTGGAGGTGGAAACTGAAGTGAGAGAACAGTTGACACAGGTCCAAGTGGATCAGATGAAACTTCTGTTGTTTCAGTCGGTGATACGACCATCCCCTCAAAATATTTCTCTGGAAAATATTCTGCTGCAGCAGATGTAAAAGTTCTGTAGCATTTAAATGTTTAAAGCTTGCAAAGATAGCATTCATAGCTTCATGTCCCATCTCCATGGTTACAAGACAAACAACTCAATTCGCAAAATCCTTAAGTCTGTTGAACATCTCAAGGTGGTTAAAATCCCAATATTCAAAGTATTTTCACTGGAAGATCTGCTGCTTCAAGTGAAAGTCCGCCATTTCAGAGGTCCAAAGTTAGCGTAACATGAGCATTTGCTTGGTATCCATGGTTACCAGAAAACAGATGTCTCCTTTGCACAAATCTGACTGAACTTAGCTCAAGTCTGTTGAACATCAGAGGTCACACTTTTCAGGTTGTTGAAATCCAAACTTGTCCTGATAAAAAGTGAGCTAAAACCAAAAAGTTAAAAAATTGCTCCTTGTTTTAGAGACACAGCCAGGAGAGCTGTTGTGAGGAGCATTTTCAAATTTGATGAAAAACTATATTTACATCTGTAAATGTGGATGTGTCTTTAGAGTAAAGTGTAATTCCATTCTTTGTAATATACTGATATCTCAGTGGAGAAAATCTTTAATCTACCTTACTTAAACATTAATGAAATGAAACCTTGTGATTTGTGCCAAAAAGCTCCATTGCTGATCCTGTAATAAGTAACAGTTCAGCGTGTATGAGTCACCTTTCTGTGATCATTGTCCTACTATTGAACATGATTCCCTGCTGTATTACCACTGTATTATCACTGACCTTGTACATAGAGGTAAGCCGACTTCTTGTTTCCCTCCAGGAGGTCACAGGTCACCTCTCCCTCCTGCTGCCTCTGTGTGTTCTTCAGGACTAGAGTCCAGCCATCTCCCTGAGCAGAGGAAACCTTCTCTGCTGTGATGTTGGGGTTTGAAGGGAGCTCTGGTCCGTTTTGCTGGGAGATGATAAGCGCTGTTTTCCCACTCAGCTGCCACACCATAGAGACCCACTGTGGGTTTTTAGTGCTGCAGGTGAATCTGGATTCATCTCCACGCAGCGCAGTGAGAGTCTGGGGTTGTAATGTCATCTCAGCTCGTCCTGCTGCAGGAGATAAAAGGCAAATCATGTTGGTTGGGCATTTACAGTTGTATTTTAACAATGCCAATCTGCCAAAGAAGAGAGTAAGTCACTTAAAGGTGGGGTAGGTGATTTTCACACTGTAAAGACAATTTTGGTTTTAAATCTGACAACTTTCTCTCATAAATCCTTAAACACATTGGTAATGTCAATATGTATTAGGTTAAGGTTGCAATTTTGACTTAAAACACTCTTTTTTACTTTTTTAAAGTAAATCTGGAGAGGACCACCCAAGTTCAGCCAATCAGAACGCTGCATTCTGATTCTGATTAGAACTAAAATTCTTTATTATTCGATTCAGAAAGTACTCTGTGGGCTACTTCTTTCACAAAGAGCTGCATTTATCATATATTTTTTGGTGGAAAACACAAAGTTTACTTATTTACAAGTAAAAAAGTTAGCTACCCTAACTTTAAGCTCAAGTCACAAGTGAGTTCAAGTCTGTGGGACCTGGGGGTAAGTAAATCAAGTCACCGCAAGAGTCATGGCAAGTCATACATTTTTGAAAAGCAGATTTTCTATTGGAATCTGAAATGTAATGTGTATTTTAAGACCAGCCGCAACAAAAACAGTTATAAAAAAAAATATGCAAAAAATATGAATGCCCCAATATAGAGTCACAACAGAAACCCAGCCTTATGTTGTGTATATCACCAAATCAGATGTACTCATTTAAATTAGTCTGTTCATAAAATCTCAGAACTGTTAATAAATGCAGACAATTTTGAACATAAGGAGGCAGTTAGCTCTGTAAAATAACAATATTTTAATTTACTATCTATTGTATCCTGAATAATACAGTTAGTTCATGCAGCAAGTGATGTTATGACCATATTTTTAAACCAAGCAAAAATTGATTGAAATGACATTAAATTGGGCTCTATCAAGTCATGTGAAGTCATATGTCATTTATCTCAAATCATACAAAGGGCAAGTCCCAAGTTATGAAGGTATGTCAAGTCATGTCAGTCTCCTATCTCTGCAAAATGCTTTTATGTATTGCAGCAATTAGCATTTGCTCTAAGCTAACTGCTACATGCTAATTGAAACACGACAGCTAAACCTTTTTTCAAAGTTAATGAGAGTGTAATGATCCTAGAGGGAAGGTGAACATCTGACACTGAGCTCTCCTTACCACCGGCTACAGCTCACACTTCACCAGAAATGTCTCTATTCTAAAGTAAATTTGTTATAAATTGCAAACAGACCATTAGCTTCCAAGTCTTAATTAGACAAAGCCTGTTGCTAACTGCTAATTAAAGCAGTCCATGTGGCGGTAGAACTATAAAGTCTGGCTGTGTTCACTGTCCAATCTTAAAGTCATTTTTCATTTTAGGCTAAGGTACTGAAAATCTCATGAAAAGGAACTAAACAGGAAATGAACATGCTGGCAAAGATGTTCTGAAAATAAACAAGTCAACTGACGGTCTGTGGAACATCAGTTTATTTTATTAAATTATCCAAACTTTAAAAAAAAAAAAAATCTAAAATGTTACAGTGTGTCTCTTCATGGGCTTTTGGTCCATCAATTTTAGGGCTAGTTTACACAATGACACTGCACTTTTCATTGCCGACTGACTGGCCTGACCCCAGACTGTACAATATAAAAAATGGGATGAAATCATTGCATGGAAATACAACTTAGCAGCTTTTAATGACAGGCAAGGTCTTATCAGGCGAAATCAGTTTAGATCAGTCCTTATCATCTTTGTTAGTTTCTTTATAATGACCTTCAAATTTTAGATGGACTAGCTCTAAATATAGAATTCATCTGCTCTATCATTGTTGTTGTTTTTATTATTAATTTGCACATTAAAACAGACTGTTAGTGAAGTCTCCTGATTTGTGAAGTCTTTAACATGTTTCCTGAGACATTCACACAACTCTCCGTTGATTTTCAGAATATTTATTCACTTTAGATTGATGTAGTGACAAATGAATTACAAATGAACTGAACAGGAAACGCTCATAAGTACAGAAGTGAGCTATTTTGAAAATTAACAACCCAAATGGCCTTCTGTGCACAGACTCCAAGGTTGATGACATCACAAAGCACAGTTAGAGTTCTATCTCCATGGATACGCATTCCGTGTCACAAGAACTTATGTTGAGCTTGTCAGATGAATCCAGTCATTTGAAGCCAGCCTTTCGTTGAAGCAAGACGTATATTCACGAGCTCCTACAACACACGACTTAAACATGCCTGCTACATCCAAACACTTGTGTGCACCAGTACACGGCCTCCCACAGCAGCTGGGAGACTATGTGGTGCAGCAGTTTCTTGGAGAAGGAGCATTTGGAAAAGTTGCCAAATGCTTGAACTCCAAAACAGGAGAGGTGGTGGCACTTAAAATCTTTGAGAATGGCACATTAGAGGATGTGGAAAGAGAGCTAGGAATCCTCCTGCATCTCCACCACACCACAGAACCAGGCAAAGCCAATATAATCAAATATATTGACCACTTTGCCTGGAAGGATTACAAGTGCATTGCCTATGAAGTCCTGGACCGCAGTCTCCTTGACTTCAGCATGCAGCGCGGACGTCCCTTTTCACTGAGCGAGATAAGACCCATGGCTCAGCAGCTCCTTGTGGCTTTTGAGGCACTGAAGGACGCACAAGTCCTTCATTCAGATTTGAAACCAGACAACATTATGCTGGTCAACCAGGAAGAGCAACCATTTAAGGTGAAGCTCATTGATTTTGGCTGTGGTGGGTTCTTCTCTGAGCTGGATCAGGGCATGGTATTCATGACTGATGGGTACCGTGCCCCTGAGGTGACCTGGGCGTCCACTGTCTGAGGCTGTGGAGATGTGGACTTTGGGCTGCTGTCTAGGGGAGGGCTTCCTGGGCTACCCACTCTTCTCCCATGTTTCCCACTACGACAACCTGAGGACCATCATTCACCTGCTTGGACAACCCAGTGACGAGATGCTCAACAAAAGCTTCTATGCTGACAAATTCTTCTTACAAATGAGTAGCAACTGGACCTTCAAGACTCCCCTTCAGTACGAGATCACAAACTGTAGGAAGCCTGTGATCTTGGCCAGTCACTTAGATGAGTTTCCAAATCTAGAGGCAGCCTTAATGTGCGTGCAGATAATTTGTCAGAGGAAGCGTACTTAGACCTGAAAGCTTTTACGGATTTAGTTAAAAATTTGCTACAGCCAGATCCAGACAAGAGGCTCACTGTCAGTGAAGCCCTGAGACACCCCTTTTTAACTATGGAGCATCTGACAAACGGCAACAGCGAATACGCCAGAGAAGCCATAAAGCTGATGTCAGTGACCCAGACCTCCGCTCCTGGAGATGGAGTTCAAAATCAGCACTCAAAGCTCTCAGTTGCAATTGAGAAACCAGGAGTTTCTTTCGTGTTTGGAGATCAACAACTTCCTCCTGACAATGAGAGATTTCCTGTAGATGAGGACGGAGATGTCATCATGGAAGCTGTTGAGGTCTCGGACGAAAAGGACATAGGTGACCACTTTGATCAACGACCTGAAGAGCAGCTCCACTTCAGTCCCAACATCAGCCACAGAATGGAAACCCATGAGCAAACTGCTGCATCAGGACACGTTATAATTGACCTGCCAGACTATTCTGCAGATGATGCTAATGAACCAGATACAGCTGCCAAAAGTGAACGCAGCTCCTCCTTCTGGTCAGCTGTAAGAAATTTCGCTTTTGGAGGTTTAGTGGCAGTTCAGGCCACAACTTGTTATGCACTTACTGGATCTGCTTTGGTAGCCGGAGTCGTCACACTGCCCATGCTGGTTTATGGAGGCATAGATTATATCTTAACCAACATGGAAACAACTGCTAGCTCCTCCTCCAAGGGGTGCTAAACACCTCTCCTAATGTTCAATAGAGCCTCCACCATTCTTGATCAGAGTTTCACTCTGACTGAGGATGTGTTAATGCTCCACAGAACCTTCACTATTCTTGGTCAGAGTTTCACTCTGACTGAGGATGTGTTAAGGCTCCACAGAACCTTTATATTCTTGGTCAGAGTTTCACTCTGACTGAGGATGTGTTAATGCTCAACAGAACCTTATATTCTTGATCAGAGTTTCACTCTGACTGAGGATGTTTTGAACAGCATTAACAAAAAAATCAATTGAAAAATGTATTCTTGATCAGAGTTTCACTCTGACTGAGGATGTGTTTTGAACAGCAATAAAAAAATAAAAAAAATCTATTGAAAAATTCAATGGTGTTTTTTCAGGTAAATTGCAGTACAGGAGTTTTACAATGACTTTTGTGTTGGTGTTTTTTGTTCAGTTAGCACATAGACTGTAGTACATACATTTTCTGGTGAAATGTTCTCCTGATTTGTGAAAACTTGAGAAACATGAGAAAACCAATCACAACTCCTTCTGTCACTGTCCTCAATAAAACGCACAATGGCACCTGTGTTTGCCAAAAGCTGGACATTTACCTTTGTTGGTGCAGCAGAGCATGAGAGTCAGGAGAAGAAAGGCAGACATTTTTCAACAGGTACTCCACTCTTTGGGCCTCCATTTGAAGCGTTGGGAAAGACCTGCACAAAAAGGTAAAAGAGACCTTCATTTGGTGTGGGAATTATGGTAAACATATACACTCCTACATTAATTACAACATGAGGTGCTCATGTCGTAATTACACTGGAAAACTGGAAAGTATTTTTGATGCCCGAGTTGCCAAGTTGTAAATAACCTTTGACCTCTAATATGGCAGAGAGTGGCAAAAAAATCACAAATGAAGAATATTTCAAGTTTTTTTCACTTTCAGTTATTTTATTTTCTGGAAAATTATATGACAAACAAAGTTGAATGACATTGCTATTTCCATTTACTTCAATTAAGTAAAAAGTCTAAATGTTTCTTTTTTTTTCTCCAACCAGTCTTACGAGAATTGGAAATTACATGTTTACACTGGATTTACATATGTTTGTCAAGATAAAGTGTGTTTTTAACAAGTTTTCTTTTGCTACGACCACAAAACCATTTGAACACAACTTACTGGTAACTATCACAAGTGGTATATGGTAATCATCGGCCCTTTTCACGCTGCGGCTTGGGCTAGTTTCGGTCTGATTACCTAGGCCAGTGGATCATACCAGCAGATAGTTGCTAGCTCAAATGCAGTAAATTTATTAAATATTTAATTAACACAAAGCAAACAACAAGTTACAGCCAGAAAATCATTAGCAGCATGTTCAGACCTTCACATACGAGGTAAATACTTCACCAGGGAAAACCCATGTGTTTATAAAATGTGCCATTCTGTCTTTGAAGCTAATGCTAACCTGTATTAAATGTATTTATTAACTGTTAAAATAACTGTACAAACTGAACAAGCTTTGTACAAAGACACGGCCTAATTTATTTGTTAGCATTTAGCATTGTGCACCTAAAATATGCACACACGCACGCCTGGTGAAGTATGTACCTGTATGTGAAGATCTGAACTTGCTGCCAGGGAAGATCTAGTTAAAATCCGCTCTCTGCTTTGAGATTTTTAAATATTAATTAACTTTAGCGCATCACCGCAAATTCCCCATAAGGAATGATGGAACAAGTAGGAACTATACGGGTATTACGGGTACAGTATTACACAAACCAGAGCTAGCGTAGCTGCTGCGGCTTGGCTAGTTCCTGTCTCAAAGTACCTGCAGACAGTTTCTTGTTTTATTCCAAATGGAAAATTAGCATAGAACCCTAAAAGAAAAACTAAAAATATAACTGATACAAAGCAGGCAACACGTTAAAGTCAGATAATCGTTTCTTGGATGTTAAGACCAATAGCCTACTTCACAAAGGAAAACCCATGTGTTAAGTAAAATGTGCCATTTTGTGTCTCAAAGCTAATGCTAACCTATTGACCCTATTTTGTCCCGCCACTTGGCTTGGAAATGCACTTCCTGTTTAGCTCTGTTAAGGTAGCTAACATATTTGTTTCAAAAATATATTAAAGAGAAGCGCTGCGTGGATACAAGTAAAAGCAAAGCTAGACCGGTGCTCTTTGGAAAGGGGTAACTTGAATTGGAAAAAATATAGACCAGTTGTCTGCGTGTTGTAAAGAGAGGCAGACAACAAAAACCAAGGCACTCAGTCTATTTTAGAAAAATAAAAAGCCTTTATTACATCATGGCTATTAGATTAAAATTACGCACCAACGCGTTTCGGCCCACACGGCCTTCATCAGGGCATAAGGACACACCCAGGCTGACTTTGTGTGCCACCTATAAAGGAGTGTGTAAAGGGTGTCAAGCAACGACCCCCCCCCCCCTTACTTAAAGTGACAGTGACAGGCACAAAATAACAATTACATTCAATAAAAATCAGCAGACAAACAAAATACATCAGCAGACAATCAAAATACTATTGAAACTACAGTATATTACGTTTCAAATTAGTAGAAATATATCAAGAAAAAGTCCCGACGATAGAGCAGTTTATGAGGGTAGTCAATAAAGACTGAAAGCTAGGACCAACCTACAGCTATCACTGCTTATGACTGCACACATAATCCCCCGACACTAGATCCAAGATTTAGCAACTATCTGCTGGTATGATCAACATATTTGTTTGTCTGTCTTGTGAGGCAATTTTAATTAAATATAATGACAGTTAAAATAAACCCATCGACTGAAATCTACAGGCTAAATGCAGCTAAACAGGAAGTGCATGTCCTAGAAAGTAGGCGGGACAAAATAGGGTCAATATTTAATTTGATTTATACTGCTAAAATAACTCTAAAAACAAAACTAGCTTTTAACAATCACTATTGGCATATAATGTGGCATTTATTGTATTTTATTTATCAAATAGCCTACTACTTTGTATATAAGTTAATTTATATGTTAGCACTTAGCATGGCGCCAAAAATACGCACTTTTACAAACACGTAGCGTTTCCATGGTGAAGTATTTACCTGATGATAATCTGAACACACTGCCAGTACCTAGTTTACAGGCGCTCTCTACTTTGTGATTTTTAAATATTGATTAATTTGAGCACATCTGGGGAAATACCAACAAGTTCAACGAGAAGGAACTAACCACAGGTATTACACTAACCACAATTAGCTTAGCCGCAGCATGGATAGAACTCACTCAAACATAACTGTCAAATTGGGCAAAGCCTGGAGGACTAAAGGAGAGAAAAGTGGGGTAGAGTTAGAAGGCTAGGGATGCAAAAAATGTTTCAAATAGGCCTACAAAAAATTGTAATCAGAACAGTGCAAAAGATTAGGTCAATATGACCTAATAAAGTGGCCGATGTTATAAAGAGCTAAATGTGTTAAAATTTAACTCAGCCACGTTTTATAAAAAATTCAAACTGCTCTTGTGCTCTCTAAATCTCAGCTCTTGTCTAATTTGTGTGCACATGTTGACATGAGGCTGACCCACAACAGGATCACATGAGACTGAAAAAAAAATCAATTCTTCAAACCTTTGCCTTTTACGGCACAAAGCAACTAAGAACCCCCACATTTATTCAGATTTAGCTCCACTGCCTCTTCACGACTGTTTTAAAAGAATATTTTAACTTTTCACTGAAGCAGAAGTGTACTACTACTACTACTACTACTAATCCGTGAAACACATTTTGTTCTCACTTATTTAGGTAAATTTGCTCACATTATTCTTTCAGGTAGCTTCTTTGAAGTACTGCAAGTTCAGCTTTTGTATCATTAGCTTACTCTATATCTTTAATAGCTAACAGTTTACTATGACACAGACCGGACATTATTGTTCCGCTTCTTTTCAAATGATTCACAATAATGTCCTGGTTTGTAGTGTTCCACTTTGTGTTTTGTTTTAATATGTGACCATTGATGATAATAGTCTGGATAGCTCTGTATTAGCCAACATGTTTTTTTTTTTTTCATATATCTATTACTAAAGTCTAAACATAGTAAGATCAGCAAATTATAGTTTTGTTTTTGTAGAACATAAAATATGATCTAAAACGGCTTTGAAATATAAACAGGTTCTTTGACTTCCTGTTCTGATGAGCCCGCCTCTTCATTGTGAAACTTAATTGTAAGATCAAGTCATTATTTTACAAATCTCAAGTTAACGTCTTTGGCCTCGGGTCCAAGTCAAGTCCAAGTTGTGTCCCCAGTTACTGAGTCACAGTCCTTTAAGCCAAAATCGAGTGCAAGGTCTGCTTTTAGTTCCAAATCTTTTATGTCTTTATATCAAATTACTAAATAAATTTTGTATTTCTACAATTCCATTGATTTTTCGAAATTCTCCCATTTCAAGTAAATGTCTGGTAACAAAAAAAAAGTGAGGAGGGACAATATTTAATTTTGACGATATCATCAAGTCATCTCAAGTCACAGAGCTCCAAATCCAAATCAAGTCCAAGTCTTTAAAATAGTGACTCAAGTCTGACACAAGTTCAGTCATCATTTGTAAGTCAACAACTCTGCTAACTTTTTTTTTACTGACAATTTTAAACCTACATGTTTTACTTCACATCAACTTTTTGTGTAATTTCAATTGGGTGAGGATAGGTGGTAGGTGAAAACAAAGATTTTCTGAACACTCAACCATCAGCAGGACAATACAAGATTACTCAAACATGCATGATTCAATCCAAAACTCTTTTAAAAAAATTCTGAAAAGATAAGTTCACAAAATGTCTCACCTGTCAGCGTTGTCCTTCTGAATGAGCGGCTAAAGTTCCTCCCGTGGCAGCAGTGTTGTTCGATGTGTGTTTGTAGGTTGTTTCACCCAAAACTGTCCTCTTGTCTCGTCGTGTTAAATATTACCAAAGTTACTGGGAACTCTGCCTCACAATGTAAACACAGCAGCAGCACAGAGTCAGTCCACACATACCGTCGTTCACTCACATCCAGGTAAATACATGACTCCACCTCATCAGGACATACGTTAAACATGTTTTATGTTAGTAGAATTGAGCAAAGTTTGGGTCGAAAAGTGGTTGGAAATGTCTATGTCAAAAAGTAAAAACAAAACTCGTAGATAGGCATAGATAATTCACTTTACTGAAACCTGAAAGAACTCTAGTGTAAGGCGGCAAACCACAAAACAAACCCACTGCAATCAGGTAGGAACACGACAAAACACCACAAAGTTTAGGTTGATTACAGTTTTTATCTTTGTCAAAAACTGACAAAACAAACAGACAGACAAACCAAACAAACAAACAGACAGACAAAACAAAGATAATAAAGTCAGTCTGCCTGGGTTTAAGAGGCATGCTAACTTTTCCCAACCACCGGTCCGGGGCCCAAAACCGGTCCACAGGCCATCTGCTACCGGTCCCAGAGGATCTTTTAAAATGTATTTTATTTTTTTATTTTATAGTTTATCACTACTTCCTTGTGCTTTACTATAAAAATATTGTACCACTTAACCAAATAAACAGCAAAAAAGAGCTAAAAATATGCACAATAATCAGTTGTATGCATTTTTATGTCGTTGTTATTGCCGCTACCCAACCTACCGGTCCCTGGAAAAGAAAATTGTAACTGTACCGGTCCTTACAAGAAAAAAGGTTGGGACCACTGAGCTAAAGGAACCGCTTTTCTGCAGAAACAGATGTGTTCTGGCCTTCCTCCAGGCCAAATAATAGACTATTTTGTGGCAATGCACGCCCACTCAAAATAAAAACACAGATTTTTGTATGTACAGTACAGACCAAAAGTTTGGACACACTTTCTCATTCAAAGAGTCTTCTTTATTTTCATGACTATGCACATTAGTAAGTAAGTAAGTAATCTTTATTTGTATAGCGCATTTCACAGACACAGAGTCACAAAGCGCTTCACAGTGAGATGAACCCTTCCCCTTCCCACTCCAGTGACAGTAAACTGCCCTGGGGCAGCTCAGCAGAGGCGTTTCACCTAACACCTGGCGCCTCAACCTCCGACTATCACCAAGTGTTCCCTAATGTTCCCTATGTTATCATTTGGTGGGGAAACCGGTGTGCCCGGAGGAAACCACCCAGACACGGGGAGGAACATGGCAAACTCCACACAGAAAGGTCCGGGCCTGACGGGAATCAAACCCGCGACCTTCTTGCTGTGAGGCCAGAGCGCTATCCCGCTCTGCCACCGGTGCCGCCATTGTACATTCACACTGAAGGCATCCAAACATGAATGAAAGCAAAGCATCTCTGGGAACTCCTTCAAGACTGTTGGAAGAGCATTTCAGGTGACTGCCTCTTGAAGCTCATCAGGAGAATGCCAAGAGTGTGCAAAGCAGTAATCAAAGCAAAAGGTGGCTTCTTTGAAAAACCTAGAACATGACACTGTTTCAGTTGAGTTGTTTGGTTATGTACCATACTTCCTACATGTGTTAATTTATAGTTTGGATGCCTTGTGTGAATCTACAATGTTTGTAGTAATGAAAATAAAAAGTCTTTGAATGAGAAGGTGTGTCCAAACGTTTGTACTGTATGTATAAAGGCATCTAGTATATTGACAAAAATATGATTTTTTTCAAGATAAATTTTGGTCAATAATTTGCGCAATACACCTTTAACTAAAACAAAATGAATGGAGATAATTATTGCAGAATCACCTGTGAGTGCTGCTTCATTTCGTAACAATGTAGTTTTTTGTTGTTCCTTTCATAGATCTCCTCCTAACCCTAGTCCTGCCCCTGCCCCAGATCTGCTCTTGTCACACAGATCTGTTCCTGTCATAGTCCTGTTCCTACCACATGCCACAAACTCTGCTTCTACCACAGACCTGCCCATGCCACAGTCCTGCTCCTGGATACACCATTGCGCCATTCATTGCTATTATTAGTTAAGCACAAAAGTAGGCAGTAGATGCTAAGTCACACAGCCATCTATAAGTATTTCATTAAACATCCCAGTCCCACCTTTTAGTGGAATGCTTTCAGCGGGGGAAGTTCCAGATGGATAATGTGGAAGAACTCAAATCCACACATATCCATTTGGTGTGAGCCAGGTGAAGAGTCTAGTATATCATTTAAGAATACAAAATAATAAGTCTTGATCCTGCATTAGTGCAATCAAATCTCACTCACTATAACTGTGCCCACTTTATCACGTCCAGTGCAAANCATAGAGACCCACTGTGGGTTTTTAGTGCTGCAGGTGAATCTGGATTCATCTCCACGCAGCGCAGTGAGAGTCTGGGGATGTAATGTCATCTCAGCTCGTCCTGCTGCAGGAGATAAAAGGCAAATCATGTTGGTTGGGCATTTACAGTTGTATTTTAACAATGCCAATCTGCCAAAGAATAGAGTAAGTCACTTAAAGGTGGGGTAGGTGATTTTCACACTGTAAAGACAATTTTGGTTTTAAATCTGACAACTTTCTCTCATAAATCCTTAAACACATTGGTAATGTCAATATGTATTAGGTTAAGGTTGCAATTTTGACTTAAAACCCTCTTTTTACTCTTTTAAAGTGAATCTGGAGAGGACCACCCAAGTTCAGCCAATCAGAACGCTGCATTCTGCTTCTGATTAGAACTAAAATTCTTAATTATTCGATTCAGAAAGTACTCTGTGGGCTACTTCTTTCACAAAGAACTGCATTTATCATATATTTTTTGGTGGAAAACACAAAGTTTACTTATTTACAAGTAAAAAAGTTAGCTACCCTAACTTTAAGCTCAAGTCACAAGTGAGTTCAAGTCTGTGGGACCTGAGGGTAAGTAAATCAAGTCACCGCGAGAGTCATGGCAAGTCATACATTTTTGAAAAGCAGATTTTCTATTGGAATTTGAAATGTAATGTGTATTTTAAGACCAGCCGCAACAAAAACAGTTATAAAAAAAATATGCAAAAAATATGAATGCCCCAATATAGAGTCACAACAGAAACCCAGCCTTATGTTGTGTATATCACCAAATCAGATGTACTCATTTAAATTAGTCTGTTCATAAAATCTCAGAACAACTGTTAATAAATGCAGACAATTTTGAACATAAGGAGGCACTTCTGTAGCCGTTATGAACCACCAAAGATATATTGTGGACTGTATTTTTCATCTTCTTTAAAAGGGACAAAGGTATGCAGCCCTTCCCCCAAAGTGATCGAGTTTTACGACTCTCTGTCCCTGATCAACGGCCTGTTGATTCTACCTCAAAGCCCCCTGCTGTGACTTTACAGACACTGGCAGGACAAAACTCTTACAAGGACATCGACTTTCATGTGTGTTTTCATGTGTTCTCATGTCTGTATCCTTGTTGAGATATGCATTTGGAAATTTTCTGTTCTTTGTCATTGCTTCATATATTTGTGATTGCGGCAGTTATGCTCAATATCCCAATTGAATTTCACAATTGAAAATGTAACAGTTTGAGATGTCAAAATGATTCCAATTGCATGTATGTTCTTGTTAATTGAATAAGTGAATAATAGCTAACTATTTACTGATTTAAATTAAATTAAGGACATAGCAAGCCATAAGCCACTCCCAGGTCATAAGAGTCCGCCTCTTCGACTCCACAAAACCCCCCAACTTGAGTCTTCTGACACACGGTGGGACACACTTCTTCCTGGTCACTTCTATCTACCTCCCTCACGTGCTGAACGGGGGTTGGAGCCGAGCCGTGAGGGCCTCTGGCCCTTGGCGGTCCCTGCGGGGGCTAGCCTGGCCTGCTGCAAAACTGAAAGCAGGCCTTTGGACAATTCTCCAACCAGCATCAACATGCTACAGAATGGGACTCAACTGCTGCTAAACCCATCGAACAGCAGCAACTGCACCCTTCGATCATGGCCCAAACAAGGAAAGGCCTCAAACTCGGTGGACACCAAGGAGCACCCCCATCTTCAACCTCATGGGACGTAAGACTAAAATGGTGGCTGAACAGAGTGGCTCAAGGGTAGTTAGGAAAGTCTTGTTACTCCTAATTTAAACCAAATCAGATCTTACCATTGAAACTAGTGTTTACTGTAACTGTTTGGAAATGAATGATGAATGTTTATGTTTGTTTTTGTTTATTAAACCACACAAAATGTTACTGGTTATGATTTTATAATTAGGACTTTGTCACTGTAATGAGAGAGCGCGCCTTCAGACAGACAACGAGGAGTAGGTTTCTTTTTAAAAAAAATTGAGTTAGACTTAAATGTTAACTCTGGTGCCCCAAATTTGATTAATGTTATTAATCGCCTACACAATATAATAATTAATAATCAGCAATTAGTGCGCCATGCCACAATTAGCCGATTTTTAGCATATTATATTAAAACAAACCACTACATATCTGGTGCCGCGTGAGGCTGGTATCACACTAATGTAGTAATAAATAAATCTGTTACATATCTGACGCCCCGTGTGAGCCTCAATTCAAACAATTTCTTAATTACTAAAATCTCTAAACTAAAGCAAAATCTGCATTTAGTCATTCCCTCCAAAATTAGCCAGTAACACTCGCTCTAGTGGTTCATGCTAATTTGTGTTGCCCTCTTTCCTCTTTGTATCCATGTGCTTTTGACCTTATTTTCAATAAGGCCTTAGTAGATAAAACGGATTACTGCCTGCGGTACTCCAGAGTAAATACTTTATCTACAATATTTGCGCTTTTCCTAATTGCAAATATGTACAAAATAATTATTAACAGTAAAAACATTGCTGCGTTATTCCAGAATGTTTAGTCTGTTGAAGTCTGTTGTTTCAGCCTAGCTAACTGAAACACAGGCCGAGCACCGATGCCGCCCAGGCGTCGTCGTGTCTATTGTTTGAGCTGCACTGTACGTTAATGCTACATGCAAATGCTTGAACTGAAGTGAACCAAATCACTTCTTTAAACGTGACCCTTAAACCGCTCCAGGTACAGGCCGTTTTAAAAGGACTAACCCTGTCCAACTAATGTTCTTTTACCAGAAGAGCATGCAAACTAAGGATTCGACTGAGTCTTTCCTGAGTTTTAGACCTTATTCACTTTAACCGGTTAAGAAAAGGTCGTTCGTGTGTTGATTACCGCTTTCAGGTGACAGCCACATACCCACACATGTGTACCTACCGCTCAGGTGAGTCACATTGTGTAGTCAGTATATGCCTGTTTATACACTGTGTTTATGGTAAATAGTTAAACTGCGTATAGTCCAGTCTTAACATATTATCATATTTAAACTGCTTTGCTGCGTTTGAGTCCAGCTTAGACAGGATAGTTGCGACATATTTAAACTGTTTTACTGCGTTTAGTCCAGCTCACCAGAATTGTTGCAACATACTCAAATTGACCAAATTCAAAACTTTGGGTTTTGGTTAAAAATGCTTCTCCTCTCAGTCAGCCTGTGACTTGCAAAACCACAGCCCACCTGCTGACTTTATGACTCTTTTGTTCTCAGAGTAACATCTCCTCACAGAGTCAAATTACGCTGAGCTGCAGCTCTGGCGCTGCTGCTTCTCCCCCTGCTGCTCCATGAGAGACATGCAGATGTTTTGAGAGCAAACCATCAAACCTCTCAAAGTTTTCTTTATCATAGGCTGATTTGGACCTCAAGTACCAATGAATCAGTGATTGATAATGTTTTGTTAAATTTGAAATAAGAACTTCAATTTTAGCAACAACATAATGTTTAAACTTTGGCTATCGATTAATGTCCACATTAATCAAAGCCTTATGCCACTAAGATTAAACAACTAAACTCTTAGACTTAATCTGAAGGTTGTGAGTTCGGATTCATATCTGTTTTCATTACTTTTAGATGCTGAGGTTAAACATTGCCTCGTCTTACTACAATCGAACTAGTTTAAAATGCTTCTGTTTTACCAGTGTCTAATGCTTTTAAAGCTAGTTGCTGTGTAGTTGCGTTAGAAGTCATTAACGCTATCTCCAAACTAACATCTCGTACTCATGTACAACAATCTGCGCCCAGATTATTGTGACATGACCAGACAACAAATAAGAACATTGTTGTCCCTTCCTCGTTTTGTGTTATTAGAGTAGTTTGTTAAATGACTGCTTTTTGTCTCGTCTGTGTTGTCGTTTTGTTGTTAGAAACGTGTATGTCTTTATTCTTCTTTTAAGGCAACCTGGAATATCTTGTGTGGTTTACCTATTACCAAAAGTGCTAGATAGGCTAAACAGATCTCCAGATGTTAAAGAAAGCGGAGTCGAGCCAAATGTGTTTCATCAGTTGCAACTCTGTGCCACTTTATCTTTGGTTCAAACCTGAGGACTTCTGGACTTTGAAAATTATTTTTTCTTTTGGAATAACAGTCTCCAAAGAGAGAGGGATATGTAGCCGTTATGAACCACCAAAGATATATTGTGGACTGTATTTTTCATCTTCTTTAAAAGGGACAAAGGTATGCAGCCCTTCCCCCAAAGTGATCGAGTTTTACGACTCTCTGTCCCTGATCAACGGCCTGTTGATTCTACCTCAAAGCCCCCTGCTGTGACTTTACAGACACTGGCAGGACAAAAACTCTTACAAGGACATCGACTTTCATGTGTGTTTTCATGTGTTCTCATGTCTGTATCCTTGTTGAGATATGCATTTGGAAATTTTCTGTTCTTTGTCATTGCTTCATATATTTGTGATTGCGGCAGTTATGCTCAATATCCCAATTGAATTTCACAATTGAAAATGTAACAGTTTGAGATGTCAAAATGATTCCAATTGCATGTATGTTCTTGTTAATTGAATAAGTGAATAATAGCTAACTATTTACTGATTTAAATTAAATTAAGGACATAGCAAGCCATAAGCCACTCCCAGGTCATAAGAGTCCGCCTCTTCGACTCCACAAAACCCCCCAACTTGAGTCTTCTGACACACGGTGGGACACACTTCTTCCTGGTCACTTCTATCTACCTCCCTCACGTGCTGAACGGGGGTTGGAGCCGAGCCGTGAGGGCCTCTGGCCCTTGGCGGGTCCCTGCGGGGGCTAGCCTGGCCTGCTGCAAAACTGAAAGCAGGCCTTTGGACAATTCTCCAACCAGCATCAACATGCTACAGAATGGGACTCAACTGCTGCTAAACCCATCGAACAGCAGCAACTGCACCCCTTCGATCATGGCCCAAACAAGGAAAGGCCTCAAACTCGGTGGACACCAAGGAGCACCCCCATCTTCAACCTCATGGGACGTAAGACTAAAATGGTGGCTGAACAGAGTGGCTCAAGGGTAGTTAGGAAAGTCTTGTTACTCCTAATTTAAACCAAATCAGATCTTACCATTGAAACTAGTGTTTACTGTAACTGTTTGGAAATGAATGATGAATGTTTATGTTTGTTTTTGTTTATTAAACCACACAAAATGTTACTGGTTATGATTTTATAATTAGGACTTTGTCACTGTAATGAGAGAGCAGGAGTTTGCATGTTCTCCCCGTGTCACCGTGGGTTTTCTCCGGGTACTCCGGTTTCCTCCCACCTCCAAAGACATGCATGTTTAGGTTAATTGGGCATCACTGTAAATTTCCCTTAGTGAGTGAATGAGAGAGTGAATGGTTGTCTGTCTAACCCTGCGGCAAGTTGGCCACTGTCCAGGGTGTTCCCCGCCTAAGGCCCACAGTTACTGGGATAGGCTCCAGTCACCCGCGACCCCTAACGGGATTAAGCGGTAGAAAATGGATGAATGAATGAATGAATGAATGAATGAGAGAGCGCGCCTTCAGACAGACAACGAGGAGTAGGTTTCTTTTTAAAAAAAAAATTGAGTTAGACTTTAAATGTTAACTCTGGTGCCCCAAATTTGATTAATGTTATTAATCGCCTACACAATATAATAATTAATAATCAGCAATTAGTGCGCCATGCCACAATTAGCCGATTTTTAGCATATTATATTAAAACAAACCACTACATATCTGGTGCCGCGTGAGGCTGGTATCACACTAATGTAGTAATAAATAAATCTGTTACACTTCGCTATGTAAAATAACAGTATTTTAATTTACTGTCTATTGTATCCTGAATAATACAGTTAGTTCATGCAGCAAGTGATGTTATGACCATATTTTTTAAACCAAGCAAAAATGGATTGAAATGACATTAAATTGGGCTCTATCAAGTCATGTGAAGTCATACCATGTCATTTATCTCAAATCATACAAAGGGCAAGTCCCAAGTCATGAAAGTATGTCAAGTCATGTCAGTCTCCCATCTCTGCAAAATGCTTTTATGTATTGCAGCAATTAGCATTTGCTCTAAGCTAACTGCTACATGCTAATTGAAACACGACAGCTAAACCTTTTTTCAAAGTTAATGAGAGTGTAATGATCCTAGAGGGAAGGTGAACATCTGACACTGAGCTCTCCTTACCACCAGCTACAGCTCACACTTAACTAGAAATGTCTCTATTCTAAAGTAAATGTGTTATAAATTGCAAACAGACCATTAGCTTCCAAGTCTTAATTAGACAAAGCCTGTTGCTAACTGCTAATTAAAGCAATTTTTGATCAGACCCCTACGACAGCTGGAGCCAAGCCACTGAAACGTTTTATAAACAAGTATTTTATTAAATTATCCAAACTTTTAAAAAAAAAATTCTAAAATGTTACAGTGTTCATGGGCTTTTGGTCCATCAATTTTAGGGGTGCTTTACACAATGACACTGCACTTTTCATTGCTGACTGACTGGCCTGACCCCAGACTGTACAATATAAAAAATGGGATGAAATCATTGCATGGAAGTACAACTTAGCAGCTTTTAATGACAGGCAAGGTCTTATCAAGCCAAATCAGTTTAGATCAGTCCTTATCGTCTTTGTTAGTTTCTTAATAATGACCTTCAAATTTTAGATGGACTAGCTCTAAATATAGAATTCATCTGCTCTATCATTGTTGTTGTTTTTATTATTAATTTGCACATTAAAACAGACTGTTATTGAAGTATTCTCCTGATTTGTGAAGTCTTTAACATGTTTCCTGAGACATTCACACAACTCTCCGTTGATTTTCAGAATATTTATTCACTTTAGATTGATGTAGTAACAAATGAATTACAAATGAACTGAACAGGAAACGCTCATAAGTACAGAAGTGAGCTATTTTGAAATTAACAACCCAAATGGCCTTCTGTGCACAGACTCCAAGGTTGATGACATCACAAAGCACAGTTAGAGTTCTATCTCCATGGATACGCATTCCGTGTCACAAGAACTTATGTTGAGCTTGTCAGATGAATCCAGTCATTTGAAGCCAGCCTTTCGTTGAAGCAAGACGTATATTCACAAGCTCCTACAACACACGACTTAAACATGCCTGCTACATCCAAACACTTGTGTGCACCAGTACACGGCCTCCCACAGCAGCTGGGAGACTATGTGGTGCAGCAGTTTCTTGGAGAAGGAGCATTTGGAAAAGTTGCCAAATGCTTGAACTCCAAAACAGGAGAGGTGGTGGCACTTAAAATCTTTGAAAATGGCACATTAGAGGATGTGGAAAGAGAGCTAGGAATCCTCCTGCATCTCCACCACACCACAGAACCAGGCAAAGCCAATATAATCAAATATATTGACCACTTTGCCTGGAAGGAATATAAGTGCATTGCCTATGAAGTCCTGGACCGCAGTCTCCTTGACTTCAGCATGCAGCGCGGACGTCCCTTTTCACTGAGCGAGATAAGACCCATGGCTCAGCAGCTCCTTGTGGCTTTTGAGACACTGAAGGACGCACAAGTCCTTCATTCAGACTTAAAACCGGACAACATTATGCTGGTCAACCAGGAAGAGCAACCATTTAAGGTGAAGCTCATTGATTTTGGCTGTGGTGGGTTCTTCTCTGAGCTGGAACAGGGCATGATATTCATGACTGATGGGTACCGTGCCCCTGAGGTGACCCTGGGCGCTCCACTGTCTGAGGCTGTGGAGATGTGGACTTTGGGCTGCTGTCTAGGGAGGGCTTCTTGGGCTACCCACTCTTCTCCCATGTTTCCCACTACGACAACCTGAGGACCATCATTCAGCTGCTTGGACAACCCAGTGACGAGATGCTCAACAAAAGCTTCTATGCTGACAAATTCTTCTTACAAATGAGTAGCAACTGGACCTTCAAGACTCCCCTTCAGTACGAGATCACAAACTGTAGGAAGCCTGTGATCTTGGCCAGTCACTTAGATGAGTTTCCAAATCTAGAGGCAGCCTTAATGTGCGGTGCAGATAATTTGTCAGAGGAAGCGTACTTAGACCTGAAAGCTTTTACGGATTTAGTTAAAAATTTGCTGGACTTCCGGGGATGACGTCACACTGAGAGGATCGCAACTTGTGAGCTCCCGACGAAACTTTCCTAACTTTAACGTTTTGAAATCGAACTTTGTTACCACTTGATGTAAAACAAGTTGCTGATTGCCCGAAAACATGTCTTCCAAAAAAGGAGGCACAGAAAATACCGACAAAAGACCTTTGAGACCCACTTTCCAGCTACGAAGTCAAGCTAGCATTGAAGCTAACCCCGAGGCTAATGCATGGGCTAATGAGGAGAGGTCCGGGGATGCGGCTAACCCAAGCTACCGCTTCGATTTGGCCGAACTTACAGCTAAAATAACGGACACAGTCGGCACGGTGGTAGAAGGAAAACTGGATGTCATCAACAGTAAATTGGACACTATCCAAGCAACTCTAGATGGCACCACTAAGCGTCTTGATGAAGCCGAATCGCGTATCTCCTCAGCGGAGGATATCATCGCTGACATGGAAGTCAGACTACAGCGAGCCGAAAGCAAGATTCTTACGCTCACGAGGCGTGTAGATGACCAAGAAACACGGAGCCGAAGAGATAATATACGCATTTTCGGAGTGAAGGAAGGGATAGAAGGGAAGAACGCCATCTCTTACTTTGAAACGTGGCTTCCGTCACTTCTCAACATGAAAACGAAAAAGGGAAGATTCGCTTGGACCGGTGCCACAGAAGTTTGGGAGAATCGACAATGGGTGCGCCTAGAGCAGTCATCATGAAGCTACACTACCCGACCGACAAGATGGAAGTGCTGGCGCTTTGTGGGAAGAACAAAAAACTTTTCTTTGAAGGGGCGCAAATAACTATTCGTCAAGACATCCCACCTACTGTGCGGCAACAAAGAAGAAGCTTCAACTCGGTGTGCCAGAAGCTGATATCCAAAGGTATTCGCTTTAGGATGCTGTTTCCTGCGACCCTTCGTTTCTCCCATGACGGCAAGAACTTTTCCTTCGATTCTGCTGAAGATGCTGTCAGCGTTGTTGCAACAATATGAGCATGATGTGAGTAAATAAACATTACGTAACACTTTGATGGCTGGCCTGGCCCACATGTTGAATTGTTTTATAAACAGTGTTTTATGGGGGCCATCAAGATTAGTTCAGTTATCTCACAATATATTAAAGTGGTAACAAGTACTAAAAGACTGAAGTTTTGATCGGGAGTGTGTAGGCGTTAACAGGTGGATGAGACACGGTCCGTTTCCCCAAGGGAGCGCTTACAATGGGTGCAGTTTCCTCCCAGCCCTAAGGAGCCTGAAGTGTTTTCGAGGACTGTTCTACCTCAGTTAATGGGTTCATTTGATCATTGGTTCAATAGAAATGCATTTTCATTACCCATTTTGTTTGTTTTGTTTTTTCGTTCCGTTTTTGTCTGAGCAGCTCTGAGCATGTGATATCTCTTATTTTACATTATGCCACACTACTTTTGTTTTTTACTTACCGAAGTGAATACATGCAGATTAAGACTGATAACCTTTTCTGATGAGTGCTACGAAGTATATTTCTTTAAATGTTAAAGGTATAAACAATGCTGTTAAACGGAAGAAAATATTAACCTGGTTTAAGAAGGAGAATGCTAACATAGCCATACTACAAGAAACACATCTCACTGATGCAGAACACATAAAACTCAAGAGGGAATGGGTTGGACAAGTTTATTATTCTTCCTTTTCATCAAGTAAAAGAGGTGTAGCAATACTAATTAATAAAAATACTCCTTTCACCCTGGTGAAATGTATCAAAGACGATCAAGGGAGGTTTGTTATTATCATAGGACATCTATACGGGGAATGCGTCCTGATAGGATGCATATATGCACCAAATACTTACCTAAAAGATTTTTACTCAAAATTATTAGCAGAAATGTCAACTAACATTACTACATTCAGCATTCTTGCAGGTGATTTTAACTGCACAATGGATTCTGAGACAGACCAAAACCCTTCATCTAAAAATGTACTATCTAAAATGAGAGAGGCTACTAAGGGACTGTGTTCCGATTTGCAGTTGGTTGATGCCTGGAGAATTCTTCATCCAGGGGAAAGGAATTATACATTCTATTCCAACCCACATCAGAGTTTTTCTCGTATTGATTTTTTCCTTGTCTCAAGATTGGTTCTAGATAGAGTTTATGCTTGTGACATTGGCACGCGTTTACTTTCTGATCATGCAGACGTTTATATAACTGTGATGCCTCCTCAAGCTCTTCCAAATTCACACAATTGGCGACTAAATCCTTCACTCTTAAACAACCCTTCATTTGTAACTTTTATAAGAGAGCAGATTGGTCTTTTTATGGCAACTAATGATAACGAGAATACCAATCCGTCAATTCTCTGGGAGGCATTAAAAGCCTTTTTGCGTGGAGCTATTATTTCATACAGTTCAGCGAGGAAAAAAGAGGCTCAAAAACAACAATTAGAATTACAGGAAAATTTAATTGACCTGGAAGCTCAACTCAAAGATAGGTTTTCCACAACTTTGCTGAAAAGAACAGAAGCAACTCGCTCAGCTCTAAACCAACTCTTGACACAAAAAGCTGAGGCAAGTATTTTTTATGCTAGGCATAGACTGTTCGAGATGGCAGACAAACCGGGGCGAATGTTAGCACGGTTGGCTTCCGGGAGACAAGAATCGCATGCCATATCAACATTAAAAGATGAGAATGGTCAAACTCACTATGAAAGTAATAAACTTGTTAAGCTTATGGAAAATTTTTATAAAAAGTTATATACATCTGAAGTCTTAATCCCTCAAAATATTATACAAGATTTTTTGCATAAATTGAATTTACCAACACTGTCGCAGGAAGATCAAGCTGCTCTTGGAGAACCATTAACAAAGGAAGAAGTGATAACTGCAATTAAAAGTCTTCAAGGAGGAAAAGCTGCTGGGCCTGACGGATATGGCCCAGAGTTCTACAAAACCTTTCAAGATGAAATATCTGTACCTCTATTAAATATGTATTTACATTCTTCCAAAAAAGGGACATTTCCAACTACATTATATTCTGCAAATATAACAGTTATTCACAAAAAGGTAAACCGATGGATCAGTGTAGCTCCTATCGACCGATAAGTTTAATAAATGTAGATAGCAAAATCTTCTCCAAAATTTTATCAAAAAGGTTAGAAAAATATCTTCCAACTCTTATTAAAGCTGATCAAACGGGTTTCATCAAAAATAGGACATCGTTTACAAATATGCGAAAATTAATGAATATTATTGAGCATTCTAACAATACCAAAACTCAAGCTATAGTTGTCTCGCTGGATGCGGAAAAAGCCTTTGACCGCGTTGAATGGACATATTTATTTGCGGCAATGGAAAAGTTCGGTCTGGGCAAAGGCTTCATTGATTTAGTAAAGTTGTTGTACGTTTCTCCGAGAGCAAGCGTAACTGTAAATGGAATTAGATCCTCAGAATTTTTCCTTGAAAGGTCAACGAGGCAGGGTGATCCAATTTCTCCACTAATTTTTGCATTAGCAATAGAGCCGTTGGCTGAGGCAATTAGGAAGGACAAAACTATATCAGGATATAATCTGGGAGGAATAGAGTACAAGATTGCATTGTATGCGGATGACGTGTTACTGTTTATCACCAATCCAGAGTCATCCATACCTTCTATACTGTCGACTATACAAAATTTTAGCAATATGTCAGGATATAAAATAAATACAAATAAAACTATTGCTATGCCATTAGGAAATCTGACTCTGATGCGCGATATTCCATTACTTGGTCGGCCTCTGGATTTACATATTTAGGGATTCAAATCTCTCCAAATACAAAAAATGTATTGAAAGAAAATATAGCAATATCTCATAAAAATATTAAAAAAGATCTTCTCAGGTGGATGGACCTCCCCATCTCCTGGATGGGGAGAATTAACTTGATTAAAATGAACGTGTTACCACGACTTCTATATCCCTTACAAATGCTCCCAATAAATCTAACCAAGAAATATGTTAAAGAAATTGAAAAAGACCTCTCACAATTTATTTGGAAGGGTAAAAAGCCCAGATTGAGTTTAAAAACATTGCAGCTACCTAAAGATGAAGGCGGATTAGCTTTTCCTAATATTCAACATTATAACTGGTCCTGTCATTGTAGAGTTATCCATGAATGGATTTATACTTATCTAAAAGATGCTGGTAGGCCGCTGGAATCTTGGACATGCACCCCATTTAATCTGGTTAGTGAACTACTGAACAAGAAGTTGAAATTACACGGTAACTTAATGATCGATAATTATATTAAAACATGGAGAGACATGAACAAATACATATCAGGTAAAATTTGTTTGAAGTATTTAACCCCAATTATAAATAACCGTAGTTTTGCCCCTGGTGTTAAAAATGCTTTATTTCAACGATGGTACAAGCTAGGAATAAGAGTGGTTGGTGATGTGTTTGATGGAAACGTCATTATGTCTTTTGTGCAACTCCAGAACAAATACGGAATACCTCAAAAAGATTTTTTTGCTTATTTACAGATTCGTCACTTTATTAACTCTAATTTTGACGTTTCCTGTGAAACGATGTGCCTAAATTCTTTGGAAAAACATTTTTTGGACTGGAATGTGAACAAAAGTTCTATTAAACAATTTTATATTATACTGCAGGATCATAATAAACATAACATTCAAAAATTGATTAAGTGTTGGGAAGAAGATCTACAGGTCCACTATAATGATCTTAGTTGGAGGGAGAGTGTGAGATCTGCACATTCACTATTTCTCAATAACAAATTTAAAGAAGTACAATATAGAATTTTACATAGGCAACACAGAACTCCAACTTTTCTTAACAAATAGACCCCAGCAAATCACCAAGGTGCCTTAAGTGCAAAACAACAATGGGGACATATTTACACTGCTTTTGGACGTGCCCAAAAATTTCTAAATTTTGGTCCTGGATACTAAAGAATTGTGCAGTATTTTAAATGCAAAATATGTAAAGATCCCGGTCAGTATCTATTAGGGCTGCCAACACCGAACAAACTATCTGACAAAAATAGACATGATCTATTATTAAAATTATTATTCTTGGCACGAAAATGTGTTTTATTCAATTGGATTAAAGAAAAGCCACCAACTATTACTCAATGGTATAAAGAAATTTTTAGTGTCTTACCTATGGAAAGACTCAGTGCAAAATTGAAAGGAAATGACAACGTTTTCTTGGATATTTGGCGGCCTCTGATGGAGTACTTACCCAAGGATTTGAGTGATACTTTACAAAGAGGTACGAGCTTGCTTCAGTGGCAGGCTATTGGCAGGAATACTTGACCAGTTTAATTTTATTTCTCTTTTTTTTTTTTTTCTTTTCATGTTTTCTCTTCGCTACTGTATGCGTATGTGGCATTAACTAAGCTCAGACTGCTCAATGTTGTGTCTATTTTTTTTGTTGTACTAAAATGTAAAAAACCTTAATAAAATGTGTTTAAAAAAAAAAAAAAAAAAAAATTTGCTACAGCCAGATCCAGACAAGAGGCTCACTGTCAGCGAAGCCCTGAGACATCCCTTTTTAACTATGGAGCATCTGACAAACAGCAACAGCGAATACGCCAGAGAAGCCATAAAGCTGATGTCAGTGACCCAGACCTCCACTCCTGGAGATGGAGTTCAAAATCAGCACTCAAAGCTCTTAGATGCAATTGAGAAACCAGGAGTTTCTTTCGTGTTTGGAGATCAACAACTTCCTCCTGACAATGAGAGATTTCCTGTAGATGAGGACGGAGATGTCATCATGGAAGCTGTTGACGTCTCGGACGAAAAGGACATAACTGACCACTTTGATCAACGACCTGAAGAGCAGCTCCACTTCAGTCCCAACATCAGCCACAGAATGGAAACCCATGAGCAAACTGCTGCATCAGGACACATTATAATTGACCTGCCAGACTATTCTGCAGATGATGCTAATGAACCAGATACAGCTGCCAAAAGTGAACGCAGCTCCTCCTTCTGGTCAGCTGTAAGAAATGTCGCTTTTGGAGGTGTAGTGGCACTTCAGGCCACAACTTGTTATGCACTGACTGGATCTGCTTTGGTAGCCGGAGTCGTCACACTGCCCATGCTGGTTTATGGAGGCATAGATTATATCTTAACCAACATGGAAACAACCGCTAGCTCCTCCTCCAGGGGGTGCTAAACACATCCCCTAATGATCACTAGAGCCTCCACTATTCTTGATCAGAGTTTCACTCTGACTGAGGATGTGTTAATGCTCCACAGAACCTTCACTATTCTTGGTCAGAGTTTCACTCTGACTGAGGATGTGTTAAGGCTCCACAGAACCTTTATATTCTTGGTCAGAGTTTCACTCTGACTGAGGATGTGTTAATGCTCAACAGAACCTTTATTCTTGATCAGAGTTTCACTTTGATTGAGGATGTTTTGAACAGCATTAACAAAAAAATCTATTGAAAAATGTATTCTTGATCAGAGTTTCACTCTGACTGAGGATGTGTTTTGAACAGCAATAAAAAAAATAAAAAAAAAAAATCTATTGAAAAATTCAATGGTGTTTTTTCAGATAAATTACAGTACAGGAGTTTTACAATGACTTTTGTGTTGGTGTTTTTTGTTCAGCACATAGACTGTAGTACATACATTTTCTGGTGAAATGTTCTCCTGATTTGTGAAAACTTGAGAAACATGAGAAAACCAATCACAACTCACTCTGTCACTGTCTCAATAAAACGCACAATGGCACCTGTGTTTGCCAAAAGCTGGACATTTACCTTTGTTGGTGCAGCAGAGCATGAGAGTCAGGAGAAGAAAGGCAGACATTTTTCAACAGGTACTCCACCTTTTTGGGCCTCCATTTGAAGCGTTGGGAAAGACCTGCACAAAAAGGTAAAAGAGACCTTCATTTGGTGTGGGAATTATGGTAAACATATACACTCCTACATTAATTACAACATGAGGTGCTCATGTCGTAATTACACTGGAAAACTGGAAAGTATTTTTGATGCCCAAGTTGCCAAGTTGGAAATAACCTTTGACCTCTTAATATGGCAGAGAGTGGCAAAAGAATCACAAATGAAGAATATTTTATGTTTTTTTCACTTGTTGGCAAGTTATTTTATTTTTTGGAAAATTATATGACAAACAAAGTTGAATGACTTTGCTATTTCCATTTACTTCAATTAAGTAAAAAGTCTAAATGTTTCTTTTTTTTCTCCAAGGTAAGGTAAGGTAAGGTATACTTTATTGTCCCCGTAGAGAAATTGTCCTCTGCATTTAACCCATCCTTCAATGCCTCTGGGGCATCTCCTCAGGAGCAGTGATCGCCACAGTGCAGCGCTCGGGGACCCATCTCCAGATGTTATTGCTAGGCTTGGTCAGGACTACCGTAGCTGGAGGATATTACCCTAACATGCATGTTATTGGTTGGTGGGGGAAACCGGAGTGCCCGGAGGAAACCCACCCAGACACGTGGAGAAACATGCAAACCCGTGCGGGAATCGAACCCGCGACCTTCTTGCTGTGAGGCAAGAGCGCTAACCGCTCAGCCACCGTGCCGCCAACCAGTCTTATGAGAATTGGAAATTACATGTTTACACTGGATTTACATATGTTTGTCAAGATAAAGTGTGTTTTAACAAGTTTTCTTTTGCTACGACCACAAAACCATTTGAACACAACTTACTGGTAACTACCACAAGTGGTATATGGTAATCATCTTTTCCACCACACTAGGCCCTTTTCACGCTGCGGCTTGGCTAGTTTCGGTCTGATTATACCTAGGCCAGTGGATCATACCAGCAGATAGTTGCTAGCTCAAATGCAGTAAATTTATTAAATATTTAATTAACGCAAAGCAAACAACAAGTTACAGCCAGAAAATCCTTTGCAGCATGTTCAGAGCTTCACATACGAGGTAAATACTTCACCAGGGAAAACCCATGTGTTTATAAAATGTGCCATTCTGTCTTTGAAGCTAATGCTAACCTGTATTTAATGTATTAATCAATTTTTAAAATAACTGTACAAACTGAACGAGCTTTGTACAAAGACACGGCCTAATTTATTTGTTAGCATTTCGCATTGTGCACCAAAAATACGCACACACGCACGCCCTGGTGAAGTATGTACCTTGTATGTGAAGATCTGAACTTGCTGCCAGGGATTATCTAGTTGAAAATCCGCTCTCTGCTTTGAGATTTTTAAATATTAATTAACTTTAGCGCATTTCCGCAAATTCCCCATAAGGAATGATTGGAACAAGTAGGAACTATCCACAGTATTACGGGTACAGTATTACACAAACCAGAGCTAGCGTAGCCGCTGCGGCTTTGGCTAGTTCCTGTCTCAAAGTACCTGCAGACAGTTTCTTGTTTTATTCCAAATGGAAAGTTAGCGTAGACACCCTAAAAGAAAAACTAAAAATATAACTGATACAAAGCAGGCAACAGGTTAAAGTCAGATAATCGTTTCTTGGATGTTAAGAGACCAATGGAGCTGCACAGTGAAAGACCGCCTGGTTCCGGAAGAGTTTTGCCCGATGTTATAGTGCCATAGGCTTTCGAAAAATTCAAATATTAAGAGTTTAAAGACATACCGCGAGCTATCCAGCTATGTGCTAACTCAGATCCACAGGCGGTTGTTTTCAGTCTAAAAAGCACATCTAGAACTTAAAATTTGGCAAAATGTCGTAATAACTTCGTAGTTTACAAGCTGAAAAAAACGTTTTTTAAACAAAATGTAGGTCTTATACTCGCGACTCACCACATAGCTGCTTAGCCCCAAGGACGTTTTCAAACTTTTAATATAATTTTTTATCGAATTCCCTATGGCAATTTAACATGGGGTTCGAGATTTAGGAACCAGGAAGTGGGCGTCACTGTTGAGCTCCATAGCCTACTTCACAAAGGAAAACCCATGTGTTAAGTAAATGTGCCATTTGTGTCTCAAAGCTAATGCTAACCTATATTTAATTTGATTTATACTGCTAAAATAACTCTTAAAACAGAACTAGCTTTAACATAAACAATCATATTGGCATATAATGTGGCATTTATTGTATTTTTTTCATCAAATAGCCTACTACTTTGTATATAAGTTAATTTATTGTTAGCACTTAGCATGGCGCCAAAAATATGCACTTTTACAAACGCGTAGCGTTTCCATGGTGAAGTATTTACCTGATGATAATCTGAACACACTGCCAGTACCTAGTTATAGGCGCTCTCTACTTTGTGATTTTTAAATATTTACTAATTTTAGCACAGAAGGAACTAACCACAGGTATTACGCAAACCAAACTAGCTTAGCCGCAGCATGGACGGGCTCACTCAAACATAACTGTCAAATTGGGCAAAGCCTGGGGACTAAAGGAGAGAAAGTGAGGTGGAGTCAGAGTGAGGGGCGGAGTCAGAGGCATCGGACTAAATGAGAATATATAGATAAGGGGATGTAAAAATTTTTAAATACAAAAAAATAGTAATCAGAACCGTGCAAACGATTAGCAAAAGATTAGGTCAATATGATTTAATCAAGTGGCCGATGTTATAAAGAGCTAAATGTGATAAAATCTAACTCAGCCACGTTTTATAAAATTCAAACTGCTCTTGTGTTCTCTAAATCTCAGCTCTTGTCTAATTTGTGTGCACATGTTGACATGAGGCTGACCCACAACAGGATCCACATGAGACTGAAAAAAAAAAAAATCAATCAATTCTTCAAACCTTTGCCTTTTACTGCACAAAGCAACTAAAACCCCTCATTTATTCAGATTTAGCTCCACTGCCTCTTCACGACTGCTTTTAAAAGAATATTTTAACTTTTCACTGAAGCAGAAGTGTACTACTACTACTACTAATAATCCGTGACACATTTTGTTCTCACATATTTAGGTGAATTTGCTCACATTATTCTTTCAGGTAGCTTCTTTGAAGTACAGCAAGTTCAGCTATTGTATCATTAGCTTACCTACTGTATATCTTTAATAGCTAACAATTTACTTTGACACAGACCTGACATAATGTCTCCCTACTTTTCAAATGATTCACAATAATGTCCTGGTTTGTAGTGTTCCACTTTGTGCTTTGTTTTAATATGTGACCATTGATGATAATAGTCTGGATAGCTCTGTATTAGCCAACATGTTTGTTTTGGTTTTTTTTCCTATATCTACTACTAAAGTGTAACATAGTAAGATCAGCAAATTACAGTTTTGTTTTTTGTAGAACATAAAATATAATCTAAAACAGCTTAGAAATATAAACAGGTTCTTTGACTTCCTGCAATGAAGTTCCTAACGATAAATAAAGTTATTTAATTTTATTTGATTGATTGATTTGTTTTGATGAGCCCGCCTCTCATGTGAAATTAAGTGTAAGATCAAGTCATTGTTTTGCAATCTCAAGTTAATGTCACTGGCCTCAGGTCCAAGTCAAGTCCAAGTTGTGTCCCAGTTACTGAGTCACAGTCCTTTAAGCAAATCAAGACTCAAATTAGCCACACAAGTCCAACTCGAGTGCAAGGCCTGCTTTAGTTCCAAATCTTTTTAAAGTCTTTATATCAAATTACTAAATACATTTTGTGTTTCTACAATTCTACAATCATCAAGTCATCTCAAGTCACAGAGCTCCAAGTCCAAATCAAGTCTTTAAAATAGTGACTCAAGTCTGACACAAGTTCAGTCATCATTTGCAAATCAACAACTGCTAACTTTTTTACTGACAATTTTAAACCTACATGTTTTACTTCACATCAACTTTTTGTGTAATTTCAATTGGGTGAGGATAGGTGGTAGGTGAAACAAAATTTTCTGAACACTCAACTATTAGCAGGACATTACAAGATTACTCAAACATGCATGATTCAATCCAAAACTCTTTTAAAAAAATTCTGAAAAGATAAGTTCACAAAATGTCTCACCTGTCAGCGTTGTCCTTCTGAATGAAAGGGCTAAGTTCTCCCGTGGCAGCAGTGTTGTTCGATGTGCGTTTGTAGGTTGTTTCACCCAAAACTGTCCTCTTGTCTCGTCGTGTTAAATATTACCAAAGTTACTGGGAACTCTGCCTCACAATGTAAACACAGCAGCAGCACAGAGTCAGTCCACACATACCGCAGACGTTCACTCACATCCAGGTAAATACATGACTCCACCTCATCAGGACATACGTTAAACATGTTTTATGTTAGTAGAATTGAGCAAAGTTTGGGTCGAAAGTGGTTGGAAAATGTCTATGTCAAAAAGTAAAAACAAAACTCGTAGATAGGCATAGATAATTCACTTTACTGAAACCTGAAAGAACTCTAGTGTAAGGCGGCAAACCACAAAACAAAACCCACTGCAATCAGGTAGGAACACGACAAAACACCACAAGTTTAGGTTGATTACAGTTTTTATCTTTGTCAAAAACTGACAAAACAAACAGACAGACAAACAAACAAACAAACAGACAGACAAACAAAGATAATAAAGTCAGTCTGCCTGGGTTTAAGAGGCATGCTAACTTTTCCCAACCACCGGTCCGGGGCCCAAAACCGGTCCACGGCCATCTGCTACCGGGTCCCAGAGGATCTTTTAAAATGTATTTTATTTTTTTATTTTATAGTTTATCACTACTTCTTGTGCTTTACTATAAAAATATTGTACCACTTAACCAAATAAACAGCAAAAAAGAGCTAAAAATATGCACAATAATCAGTTGTATGCATTTATGTCGTTGTTATTGCCGCTACCCAACCTACCGGTCCCTGGAAAAGAAAATTGTAACTGTACCGGTCCTTACAAGAAAAAAGGTTGGGACCACTGAGCTAAAGGAACCGCTTTTCTGCAGAAACAGATGTGTTCTGGCCTTCCTCCAGGCCAAATAATAGACTATTTTGTGGCAATGCACGCCCACTCAAAATAAAAACACAGATTTTTGAATGTACAGTACAGACCAAAAGTTTGGACACACTCATTCTCATTCAAAGAGTCTTCTTTATTTTCATGACTATGGACATTAGTAAGTAAGTAAGTAATCTTTATTTGTACAGCGCATTTCACAGACACAGAGTCACAAAGCGCTTCACAGTGAGATGAACCCTTCCCCTTCCCACTCAGTGACAGTAAACTGCCCTGGGGCAGCTCAGCAGAGGCGTTTCACCTAACACCTGGCGCCTCAACCTCCGACTATCACCAAGTGTTCCCTAATGTTCCCTATGTTATCATTTGGTGGGGAAACCGGTGTGCCCGGAGGAAACCACCCAGACACGGGGAGGAACATGCAAACTCCACACAGAAAGGTCCGGGCCTGAGCGGGAATCAAACCCGCGACCTTCTTGCTGTGAGGCCAGAGCGCTATCCGCTCTGCCACCGTGCCGCCATTGTACATTCACACTGAAGGCATCCAAACCATGAATGAAAGCAAAGCATCTTTGGGAACTCCTTCAAGACTGTTGGAAGAGCATTTCAGGTGACTGCCTCTTGAAGCTCATCAGGAGAATGCCAAGAGTGTGCAAAGCAGTAATCAAAACAAAAGGTGGCTTCTTTGAAAAACCTAGAACATGACACTGTTTCAGTTGAGTTGTTTGGTTATGTACCATACTTCCACATGTGTTAATTTATAGTTTGGATGCCTTGTGTGAATCTACAATGTTTGTAGTAATGAAAATAAAAAAGTCTTTGAATGAGAAGGTGTGTCCAAACGTTTGTACTGTATGTATAAAGGCATCTAGTATATGACAAAAATATGATTTTTTTCAAGATAAATTTTGGTCAATAATTTGCGCAATACACCTTTAACTAAAACAAAATGAATGGAGATAATTATTGCAGAATCACCTGTGAGTGCTGCTTCATTTCGTAACAATGTAGTTTTTTGTTGTTCCTTTCATAGATCTCCTCCTAACCCTAGTCCTGCCCCTGCCCCAGATCTGCTCTTGTCACACAGATCTGTTCCTGTCATAGTCCTGTTCCTACCACATGCCACAAACTCTGCTTCTACCACAGACCTGCCCATGCCACAGTCCTGCTCCTGGATACACCATTGCGCCATTCATTGCTATTATTAGTTAAGCACAAAAGTAGGCAGTAGATGCTAAGTCACACAGCCATCTATAAGTATTTCATTAAACATCCCAGTCCCACCTTTTAGTGGAATGCTTTCAGCGGGGGAAGTTCCAGATGGATAATGTGGAAGAACTCAAATCCACACATATCCATTTGGTGTGAGCCAGGTGAAGAGTCTAGTATATCATTTAAGAATACAAAATAATAAGTCTTGATCCTGCATTAGTGCAATCAAATCTCACTCACTATAACTGTGCCCACCTTTATCACGTCCAGTGCAAACAAACATCTGCTAATTTTACTTATGTATTCTCTTTTGCAAACTAAAGTTAAAGTACTTTTGAGCATTTTAAAGTATTAAAAGTATTAATAAAACACACATTCTATCATTCTTGTTACCAGTCTATTTTATTCAACAATTATTACATCAAATTAGCTGTTTCTCAAGGTACAAGTGCATTTACTTCCTAGAATTATTGGCAGCATAAATGTAGTTGTCTCATAATGTTACACAACTTAAACTAAACATTCAAATAAAATAGAATAATCAATCTAAGTGTAATTTACTGTCACTGAGGTCTAGTTCAGAAAGCCATTAAGGCATTTTTACACAATAGAACTTGTGCTATGTGGAGCCTTGGATAACTTAACTACAAAAAGTTAAATTAAACCGGAGAAATGATGACGATTTCAAACATTCATGCCAAAAAAACTGAGATAAAAAGGTGTTATAGTGGTTTGAAAACATGGTGCCCGTTGAACAATCCTAAATGACAAACAGCACCAGTCTCTGCACGTCACAGTCTTCACAGAAAATATAAAAATTAAGTCAACAATGCAGTCGAAAGTGGCACAAATGAGCGTCGCTTCACGTCTCTCTCCATTGGTTGAATCCAGTGGGGTCCAGCAGAAGGGGCGGAGCCGTCAGGTGGGTGGGGTCAGAGGGTGTGGCCGGATATTTCGGGCTAAAACAGAACACAGAAAGTTTATAAATACTATTAATTAGTGAGGTTGCAATTTGTAGTGTTGATTCAAATGGAAGTGAACCAGTCACTTTATACTGTAAAAAGGCATAAGGTCATCAAGTTAAATGAACTAAATATGTTTGTGTTGATGTAACTTGAGTTGAGAGAGAGAGAGAGGGACAGAGAGGGAGAGAGGAGAGAGAGAGAGGGGGGGGGGGGGGGACAGAGAGGGAGAAGAGAGAGAGAGAGAGGAGAGAAAAAGAGGGAGAGGAGAAGAGAGAGAGAGGAGAGAAAGAGGGAGAGAGAGAGAAAAGAGGGGAAAAGATAGAGGGAGAGAGAGAGAGGAGAGAAAAAGAGGGGGAGAGAGAGAGAAAAGAGGGGGGGCAAAGAGAGAGAGGAGAGAGAAAGAAAGCAAGAGTGAGGAGAGAGAGAGAGGGAGAAAAAGAGAGAGAAGAGAGAAAGACGGGAGGGAGGGAGAGCGAGAGAGAGGAGATAAAGAGAAGAGAGAGAGCAAGAGAGGAGAGAGAAAAGGAGAGGGAGAGAGAGGGAGAAAGAGAGTGATGGAGAAAGAGAGTGGCAGAGTGAGAGAAGAAAGAGAGATAGAGGAGAGAGAAAGAAAGAAAGAGAGTGAGAGAGAGAGAGCGAAGGGAAGAGAAGAGAGGAGAGAGACAGAGAGGAGAGAGAGATAGAGGAGAAAGAAAGAAAGAGCAAAGGAGAAAGAGAGAGAAATTGAGAGAAAGAGAGAGAAAAAGAGAGGAGGGATAAGGGAGAGGAAAAAGAGAGAGGGGAGAGAAAAGAGAGAGGGTGACAAAGAGAGAAGGAGGAGAGACAAAGAGGAGAGAAAAGAAGAAAAAAGATAGAGGGAGAAAGAGAGAGAAGAAAGGAGAGCGTGAGAAAGAGAGAACGGGGACAGACAGAAAGAGAGAGTGAGCAAGAAGAGAGGAAAAGAGAGAGGGAAAAGCGAGAGATGAGAAAGAAAGTCGAAAAGGACAGAAACTGAGAGAAAGAAACAGAAAGAGGGAAAGAGAGAAGGCAGAGCGAGTGGGAGGGGTGGAGGAGAAAAAGAGAGAATGACAGATCGAATCAAATACATGCGTTTAACAACTTATACAACAACTACAACTTAATATTGTTATTGCAGAGGAAAAGATCAAGAGAGTAGTTCAATACAGTTTAAGTTATTATCTACATTCAGCATTTTTGCAGAACTGGTTCATTTCAAACTGATTGCAGCAAAAAGACCAGTTTTTGTGTAAAGATAAATGACAAACTGTTTTAGGAAGACGACTACACTCACAGCTCCACAGTGAACAAGGACACGCAAGGTGAACCTGACTTGATCCATTTATACACACACTGTAATAAGACAGGACCTTACAGCTGTTTTCCATTTACAGATAAAGACCATAAAGAAGACAATCATTGTGTTATGATAAATGCATGCACGTGTGAAGGAAAAGCACGTTCAAAGCACTGGAAGAGCCTTTACCTGAATGCACCTTATCGTTTTAATTAATCTACTGTGTGTGGTGTGCGCATGTGGAGGAATATAGACGAGTTTATGGTTGAAACTGCTGGATTGGGTTACACTGCCATCCGGTGGAGGATTAGTGCAGTACGAGCAAAGGCGACGTTCAGTTTTTTTGGCCTGTCCTGGTCCTGCTAGACGAGTCGTTTCCCTCTGCTTATGGACTCTGGCACAAACATAAACCCTATAACTGCAATTAGATCTGCATTAGTCTTAGTACATCTGCAGCCTGTCCGTCCATGGGAGTGGATCTCTTCTTCACTGTGGTTCTCCTCCAGGTTTCTCTTTTTCCCTAGGTTTTTATTTTTTATTTTTTCCTTGCCGAGAAGGAGGGTCTAAGGACAGGGGATGCTCTGGACAATCATTCATTTGCTCTATTAATAATCTGCTTTGACATGCTTGATCAATTAATGCTTCTGAATGTTTATTGTTTCATTGAATGTGTATTGTTTTATTTTTATTCCTACTAGTCATGTTTGCTAAATTAATAATCTTGGGAAGTCCTCAGAGACGACTGTTGTTATGATTTTGGGCTATACAAAAATAATTTGATTTGATTAATGTATGTAATCTTGTATTGTCCTGCAGCTGATGTGCAAAAAAAGTCATGTACACTACATATGGAACAGCCTAAATACATGAAAAAACAAAAAGCAAAAAAACACACGCAATATGTCTCCTTCAACCCCTTATACGTCCTTCCTATTTTCCCTAACATGTCTGACTAAAATATTCTACATTCAAACTGAAAGTGTTCCTGAACCGTTTGGAGCACAAGCAAATGGCTGGACTGTAAGCCTGTACTTTTAGCTTCTGATGGACTCTGATGGACATTCCCCAGTCACTTGCCAAACTACATGTCATCTATCAGTTGTAACTTTAGATCGCCAATCACGAGTTGGAAAAAAAAAAAAAAAGTCTGTTAAGAAAGTTTAAAATCACGTGAAATATGGTACTTAAAAAAACACTAAATTTAACTCTTAATGTTGGCAACCTCGAAGTTTCTCTGCTCTGAGCTGAAGTTTCTATTGTACAGTTAAATATTGTGTTTTCACAAACGTTACCTGTCATATAACTTAAAGTGCATATGACAGGAGAGACCACATTTTCAGTAAAACACAGTGATTTTATTTTTCTATTTAAGATTTCACCCAAAAAAACACGCTTGTTTTCCCTAGATTGAGTATATTTTATAAAGTTTGTAGTTGTATTTTGTCCCGTAAATATGACATAAAGGAGAATCCCACAACTGTTATAGCACGGTTTAAAACTCAGAAGAGGGCATTTTACACAATAGGAGCTTTTTAAACGTCTGAAAGCATTCAACAACCACCAAAGCCCACATAAATGACACAGAGGTTATGATTTGACGAATGATAATTTTTGTAATATTTTAATTGTGCTAAATGATTCTTTAAACTCTCAGTAAACTCTTTTTTTAACTCAAATTTACCACTGACTCAGGGAAATTCTCTGTACAAAATTAAAACAGATTCAAATTTTCTACCTTGTTATCTTATAATAAAATATAAAGAACAGTAAAACTCATGTTTACAGCTTCAGGCCTGAATGGTTTTTGGTTTTGACAATTTCTCTGTAAAAGCTGAGTGCAATTTAAAGGTGGTGTAGCTGATTTTTACACTGCAAACACAATTTAGGTTTTAAATCTGACAACTTTCTCTCATAAATCCTTTGACACATTGTTAATATTGACATATATTCATTTTGGTTGCATTTATGACTTATAAACGTTTTTTTACAAACAACAAAGTGAAACTGGAGAAGACCACCCAAGCTCAGCCAATCAGAGCGCAGCATTCAGCTGCTGATTAGAACTAAAATTCTTTATTATACAGTTCAGACAATACTCAGAGGTCTCATTTTGTCACAAGTGATGTATTTACGATATACTTTTAGTGGAAAACACAAAGTTTACTAATTTACAACTAAAAAAGTTAGCTACCCCACCTTTAACTCAAAATTAGTTCTAGGAACCTAAAATAAGTCAGACTTTAGGCGGAACGCATATAAAAGTAAAAAAAAAAAAAAAAAATATATATATAAAAAATATATATATATATATATATAATATATATAATATATATATATATATATATATATATATATATATATATATATATTATATATATATATTTTATTTATTTATTTATTTTTTTTTTATTTTAATTCATCACAGAATGGCTGATTTCACCCTAAATGGGAGAATTACAATGTTCTTTTATCTATAACACAGCCCTTCCCAAACTTTTGAGAACCCCCCTGTTGGTCCGAAGTTTCCCGAGGCCCCCCTAGTAATTTTCACACAAAATAAGAGATAAAATGCAAAAACAGCAAGATGATGTCTGTACACTTGGATAGTATGGATTTAAAATAGTAAATTAATCAAGCTAAGGATACAAAGTTAGTTTCAAACTCAGTTTTCTGTCATACTCCGATGTGTGCACAACTTCTGGAGGACCCCCTGCAGAGCCCCTGAGCCCTCCAGGACGCCCCGGACCCCACTTTGGGAATCACTGCTATAACATTTCCCTCACAGTTTGCCATGATCAAATATTAAAGGGCCTTTCTGAGGGTCGTCAAAATGTTTCATACTTTTGACAACCTTACATCATCTGATTTTTACTGTGTATCAGTCTTGTGATGAATAAAATATATCTAGCCCTATAAATAACAGTATTTTATAAATTATATACAACTTTTATGATGTTTTTACCTGGGCAGTAGTACATCAACATCACATTCACCTCCTGGCAGCCATTACTAAGCCTCTTCCTCCTGCCAAAACAACAAAAGACATTTATTCATCTGACACAACCACTTTCCACATAAAAAACAGTGATTGAAATGAGGGACGATGAGAGACAATGAGAAAGATGCATGTTTGAAGGGTTTTGGATATTGCTCTGGTAGGTCTTGTGGAGGGAAGCTGTTAGTGGTGAGAGGAATGTGTGAGGATGGTTAAAAATGGAAGCCGTGTCAGCCCAAAGAGGAGCAGCTGGTGGTTAATGATCCATCCAGACGTGTCCCGGGATGGTGGTAACAATCCACTGTCCTGGGTCTTGCTCAGATGAAAATACAAGCTTTAAAAAGTAACAGTTCTGGCCAAAAGAAGTTTTATCACTCCTGTTTTTACATTTGGACATTAGAAGCTTAGTAAGAGGGAATGATCAAAATGGTGTCCAAAAATATACAGCAACATGTAGGAGATTTTAGTTGTTTTCTAACACGTTACATTATAATTTCTAACTTTAAAAAGCGTATGACAGGTTTTTACAATTCACAATGAAAAACTTATTTTGGTAGATTGATACTTGCGGTAAATATAGGTCTAAATGATATTTTTTACATGAAATAAGTACAAAAGAGAAGTTTGAAAATATCAGGACGTAGAGCAGAGTTCTAAGCTGATGACATCACACTAAGTAGACTAGGACTATTTCTATTTTCTCACAAGATTGACACATTTTTATGGCCTGTCCACTTTGTAATGGAAGCACTTCTCTTACATTTAATTATTTTATATGGTTTTATTTAGTGCTGTAAAGCAATTAAAAAATAGAGAGATTAAATAATTATGATCTGTAATTAATTACATAATCTAATTAATCTATTTTTAATCTCACCTAAAATTGCTGAGAAAAACACTCAACTGAAGTGTTTATGTTTTGTTTTTATCCAATTTAATGAATGTTATTATTGTTGCAGATGGGAAATATTAATATATTGCAAAAATGAAGACTTTAGGAAGTTTTTGAACATAAAATTCCCGTTCATCAGTCCAATAACTTTCGCCTGCTTCTTTATTTTTGTCTTGTTGCTACTCATCACCAGTTAAAGATTTTAAAATAGATTAATGCGATTAAAAAAATGAACTCGATTAATGTCTGTAATTAATTAATCTCAATTAATGCACTAACTTGACACCCCTAGTTTTATTTGCTTTGAAAACTTTTACTCACAAAGTTTCCTTGATTTCAACCAAGCAAATAAATGAAGAATGAGATTTTCACTATTTCACATCCGAAAATAGCTAAGCTAGCTCCGGCTGCTAGCTGTTAGCTTAAAAAGCTATAAACAAGCTTTTTAAACAAGCTTTCTATTGGCCAAATTTGACGAGAAACAATCATAAAATCTGTATACTGTACTCACAAATAATTACTTTTGGTCTATATTTGCGATAAAGGTATAAAGTGAGAGTACAACGTGGACAATGACATGGTCCTTTTAAACATGAATTTATCAAAATAACTCTGTGTGTTTTTATGTCTCAAGTGCCTGACTTTTTTCCACCAACCCTTCGCTTTGGTGGTTAAGCTAGCTAGCTTAACCACCAAAGCGAAGTTTATATTTTATTAGGCTTTATTTGCTTCAGAAAATTATTTAAGGTTTAGGATTAGGGTTAATCCTAGGTCAAGTAAACTTGGTTTCATTTAAAGATTTGGTAAAGATATGCTAACCGGGGCACGGCAGAACTGTGTGGGGAAAAGTTTATTACATGGTCGCTAAACTTCCTAGTATGATGTCATCATTTATCAAAATGTTAATCCTAAAAATTAGGATACTTAAATGTTTATTGAAAACTCTAATATGATTATCTTAACTTTGTTTTAGTGAAATGATTAGTTCAATTTGTCATGGGTATTTCTTTTGGAATAGATATTTGGCTTTTGACAAAACAACTTTCATTATAATTTCCATTTTAATCAATCTATTTAAAGTGAGGATTTGTGACAGTTCAGTGTAAAACATGACATGATGTGTAACTTGCAGTGTCTCAGTCTGAGCTCTGTGTTGTGATACATGCTCTTGGGTTTCCTTCACATTCCTGTCTTGTCTGTCAAGGGAAAACCGAGCCCCATGCATTGCACATAACCACACATGGACCAGAACTACTACACAACTCCACCCAGACAAACACGACAAACGTGTGACTTCACTTGTGACTGTGTCATTAATGCTACCAGCACCTTTAATAAAACCAAGTCAAAATATCAGGATGAAATGCTTAATCAGTGTGGCCAGCCTAGACTAGGGATGTTGCTTTATCACATTTTTTTTCTAGTTTTTTATTATTTTTTGGAGTGTAAATTTTAACATGATCACAAAAATTAAGAATGGAAGTTACTTAGAGTCTAGACTGGACTTTTTGAATGGTCAAAAACTACAACTGCAACAGCATTTTCAGTACAAAAATAGCTTTTTATCTAGAACAAGGGTGTCAAACTGGCGGCCCGGGGGCCAAATGTGGTCCCTGAGATGCTTTCATATTCCCTCCAGGATGATTAATGATTATTATTAATAGTGAACTGCTGATAAAAGCACTTAATCATTTGAATAAATGCCACAAAGGAAGCGATGTCAAAGGTTTGCAGATTCTGGCCACATAGGCCAGAAGGAATAGTCTATGGAAATATAAAAACGCCCTAAGGCAGCATATTGCTTGCAATTTGTCCAAAAATTTCTTGGAATGACAGTATGTTCAATATGATAAATTGCAACGTAATGTATAACAATATAGGTCTGGACAACTGGCATATTTGAATATAACACAGAAGGACCTATACCTCTCGTCAGCACTGGCCTGCAGTGTATTCTAGAATCTATAGTTGCGTGCTTTAATCAGGGGACCACTATCAATAATAATCGTAAATCATCCGGAGGGACACATGAAATCATCTTGGGGGCTCCAATTGGCCCCCGAGCCTGAGTTTGACACCCCTGCTCTAAATGTCGGTTTAATATTCTGTATTCTCCAAACTGTACTGCACTTGGACAAGCTTAAAATTGAAGTTTGAACAGAATCCTTCTATAAACTTTGTTGCCTCTCCACTCATAAGACGCCCACTGCAGCTGCCACAGCCACAAACCCTCTAGTCAATACAATAACTCAACGCTGTTAAAATCTATTGAAAATGTTCTCATTATTGCGATGCTAATCAGAAAAAAAAGCTATTTTTTTCTTTTTTAACATCTCTATTAAATCAGACAGAAAGTTGCAACAAAAAAAATGCTGGAGAACACTAAACAAGATGCCCAGACTTCAGAAACGACTTCGACTGAAAACAAAATACAGTATTTGGCATACACTGTGCACACATGAATGTAAAATCCTCATGCAGACAGTATGATGATGATGACATAGATGATTCCAAGCCATGCACAACATATTCTGTCATCCCACCTCTTCTGCTTCTGCCTCTTCTTCGTCCTACAGGAGATAAAATCAGGTAAAGTCAAAACTCGACATAATCTGTGAGACTTGTGACCGGATCTGTTACCATGGTGAAGTCAGCTGAGATGTAAGAAAAGCATGCTGTCTATGTGGAAATGAAGGGAAAAGACATGCAATAGAAAGCGGAATGTGAAGCGGTGACAAACTACCTGGCTCCCTTGGTCACCTTCCTGTAAAAAAGAGAAAAAAAACACACGGATGGACACCAAGGCAAAAGGCAAAGCAAAGCAGGCAGTTTGTGGAATGTTTCAACGCAGTTCATCTTTTCACACAGTGCTTTCAAATTGACAAAATGTAGGACTTACAAATGTTATTTACACGTGTGGTTTGTATGTGCCTGATCAGGCACTCAGACTGATTAAATACGGCCCACAACGCACCTTCCAAACATTAGAAATATGCTTCAGTTCTGAATGAAGTTGGTTTTACCAACTTGTCAAAGCCTGATCCTCTCAGATCTCAGAGCTAAGCAGGTTGGGCCTGGCCAGTACTTGGATGTGAGACAATGGAACTTTCACTGCCACAGTAGGAAACTGCTGTTGTGTCCTTACGCACTTCACCTACATTGCCTAGTATGGATCTAGTGTGTTATGAATGGTTCCAGTTTGCCCCGGGGCAGCTGTGGCTACAATAGTATCTTACCACTACAGAGAATGAAAATGTCAATGAAAAGCGCTATAAATCCAATGCATTATTATTAATATATTTGCAAAGATGATAAAAGTACTTGTATTTTTACAAAACATCAACATCTCCTACAGCAGCAGTTATTTGATCATTGTTGAAACAGATCTAATTTAGGGACATTTATGCAACATCAGTTGCTCAAATTGAGTTGTTCACCTTCAGAACAAGGCACTAAAATATCTGTCCTTGCAAAATAAGGTTGATTAGCCCAGTTCCACCCATCTGGTTGTTAACTATGATAGTGCCTACAAACTCATTCAAAATCATTTCTGACATTGAAAAAGAAAAAAAAAAAGAACAGTTTTTTGAAACAAATACTGGCTGCTAGCCTCTGACATACTTTCAACATATTTTTAAAGGTATTGAAATAATGAATGGTAATTTAATTTTATTCATGTAGCTATTATTTCATATGCAAATAAGCTTAGAAGATCGAGAAATATCTTTATCCATGACACACTCTGAAATCTTTCGAATCACTGATGGAAAAATGAAGGACTACACCAATTTGATCATTTATAATCAAGGTTTGCGTGTGTGTGAAAATGTAATACTCAGACAACACAACTGTAACATTTTATGAATAATTATTTTTTGCTGAGAACACTGTGTGAAAAGGGAATCAAAATCAAGGATGCTAAAGAGAAATGATTGACGTGTGTTTTTAACAATGTAGTTCTACATGCTAAATACAAAACTTTCTTGAACGTACTTTTAAGTATTTAATGACCTGATGTCAGAACTGGGAACACTTTTTAATATGCCATGCTAAAAAGCAAAATAGTATGACTGACTTGATTTTAATTACATACTTTTTATTACTTTAAACGTATCGAACAATTTCACGAGTAAAGTATTAAAAGACAGACCACTGCACGTATAAAGTAACTATAAGTCCATCATAGATCCTGAAAGCCAGTTTTGATAAGAAACTAAGTTGATCTTTGGTAACAGCAGCAATTTTAATACATTTCTCGTGATTTTTTCACCAAGCCCCACTCAAACCAAGTAGTCAAGCAAAAAACAAAAGTATCTACTCTACTCAGTCTTACTTGGCCTGATTGTGTTTCCATTACTTTTTAGAATGTGGTAGGCTACTATATATTTATAGCAACTGCCCACAACACATCAATGTCCTTGAAAACTCTCTTTCTTTCACTGACATCAGTGTCAGTGAAAAAAATGTTGTCCCTGTTTGGCCTGTTAGAACCAGGGTCAAGCAAATACTAAAAAAAAATCTGGTCCCATAGAAACAGGGCAACGTAGAGCCAAGTAGAGTAGAGAAGGGCCAAGTAGGGCTTGTAGAAATGCCCCATAAATAAAACCTTATACTGTAGTTCCACGGTACAAACTAAACTAAAGCTCCAGAGTAATAAAGAAGATTAGTTTGGTCAAATCCTCATGCAGTGTTGCATGTTCATACAAGTGACTGTTAAACCTGTATTTCTACCCGCAATTGTAGTAAGTTATTCAGCCTAAAGTGTGTGTGGCGAGTGTGTCAAGTGCAGAACTACAGCTCATTCCAATCCAATGCAATCTGTAAAAGAATGAGACGTAAAACTCTAGAGGACAAGTCTACCTCAAGCTCTCGCAGCTCTTCTTCCTCCTGAGGGGCAAACAGAGAGCAGGTCAGCGTGCAGAAGGAGCAGCACACGCATGCACACAAAAAACTACTGTCTGGTGAGTGAGAAAGAAAGTCAAGTGGAAGAGGTCAGGAGGCAGCAACGGGACTGGGAAGAAACGAGAAGATGTTAGCAACGAGGGAAGAAGAGAAAGAGAGGGAGAAGAGGAAGACGATGTGACGAGTGTGGTGTAAAAGAGATCGGCCCGCAGTGAGGACGGCAACAGCAAACCCATCGCTCTGAAGGCTATAGGAGACTTCCACCGCGCTGTTACCTCTGAATGCAACTCCTCTTCCTCCTGTGGGAGCAAACCAAAAGATGGAAACAGGGCCACAATAACACATTATGTAATAGGAGTGGAGGAAAAGAAACACATCAGAATGTCTGGTGGAGTGAACTGTGTTTTAAAGGAGACTTATTATGTAAAAGTCACTGTTCTGAGTTTGTAACCACACTGCTGTAGCTAATACTTTGATACTACCACCTATTTATTTATTTATTTTTATTTGTGCACGTACAATGTTTAGGTTTCTAAATGTCATGTAGAGAAATAAATAAATAAACGAAACAAAAAAGCATACTATAATTTAGCATTGAAAAGAAGGGGCTTATTAGTTCTGCAGTAAATGGAACTGTTTGCAGAGAGCTAAAAACACAATAGATCTCCTTTAATAGTTAGCCCATGTTGTTGTTGTTGTGTTTGTGTGTTGTGTGCTCTACAGTGGGTTTGACAGTTATCAGTCATCAGTAAACGTCTGTGGCAGTGTGACTTTGGTACATACTGTGCTATACATCGCCCTCACAAGGGCTGCTTTGTGAAGAAAGAGGCACTGCACATGTTAGAGGACCACCTACTGTTAAACACTGCACACTACAGATAAGAGATTAGAAATCCCATTTGGTATCTACAGAGAGAAATGTGGGAGGTTAGAATGTTCAGAAATCATCAAAGAAGATGCAACAAGTTAATCTTAAATCGTACTGACAATCTGCCTGATATATAACTGTTATATACTAACTTCTATTCATCAACCATTTTGCTAAATATGTAATAAGGTTAGTTTGATTTTGAAAGAAAAAAATAAATGAAACAAACAACATCCACTAAAGCAGTGGTTCGATGGGAGACACTTTTTTTTTTACATTATTATCTCATAATAATAAATAATAATATTTTGTAAAATACTTTATTCCCCATGACTAGCACCTGCCATTTTAGAACCACTGCACTAATGTATGTTACATGCACTCAGGAATGTATTATAAGAACAAATGAAATATTTAAATGTGTGTAAGGTGAGCACACAGGGGTTCATATCATGTGCAGGGAAACAGTCCGATCTTACCTCTACTTCCTGTTAAAAGAGACAATAACATTGTATGAATTGTATGTTATCTCTGCAGTGTTCACTAAATCAAAAAGTGTTACGTGTATTCTATTTATATTTTTGTACTGTATATATTTAACCTTAAAGGCTTACCTGTCCCTCCTCGTCTGCAGCGGCTTGCTGGAAAAACAAAACACAGGAAATAATTATTAATTTTTGAAAGTAAAAACATGTAAAAAGTATGGAATGTGTGTGGAATCCTTCAGAACAGAAGAGTTAGTACAAGAGAGACTGGGCTCAGGAGCAAAGATGTAAAAAGTTGTTTATATTGAGGAATGTTTGTGTGTTAATAATCGGTGAAGATGTCTAACCTGGCTCTACCAGATGGATTCTTGTGACTTTCACAAACACGGATCAAACACGACGCTACAAAGGACCAAACACAGCACTATTGTGGAAAACGTACCCAAGAGCCTGAAACAAACGTGGCGGCGTGTAGACTACCTAATTTAGCACAAATAATAAGAAGAACCTGGCTGCTAAAATATTTGTATTTTGCACACTAATAAAGCGATTAGTGCAAAATACAAAACATTTACAGTTATGAAATTGTGTTTTTACACATAACCAGTGTCTGTGTAGTGATATCTGCATAAAAATGAATTACTAGCGCTGTTTCCTTTTACCTTTTTTTCACTGCTGGCCATAACGTTTGTTCACTTTATGAGCAGCAGTGCTGGTATATGTGTCTGATGTTGTTGTGTGATGTGATTGATGTGATTGTGTAACCTGTGTGCATTATAAAATTGATAAATAAAGTGTTTTGAATTTAATTGAACTTTCTGAGATTTCTGTGTGGACAACAGAAATAAAGACTACAATGTTTACCATATACCTGTCTGCTAATCCAAAACAAGCATCATAGTTCTGACCAAGCCTCAGATAGCAGCTCAAATGCAAAGAATTGATTTTCATTATCAGTAATGAATAAAGTATAGCCTTTCATTTCTGTGCAAGTGTCATGGTTTGACCAATCAGCTTCAAACATTTGCTATGACGTTCTGTTTTATCAGTCACTGTTTATTCAGACTGATAATGTGTCTAACTCACTTCAGAATTTATCACAGATCAATCTGGTGTGATCCAGGTTAGAAGATGTCATTACTGATTCTGCTATTTCTTAATCAAATACATGAGATTAAAAAGATGAATGCAGATATGTTAATGTTGGTTATGTGATCTAACAGCATACACATGAATGCAGACTTTATGCATGAAAACAGATTCAACACTTTTACAAACACAGAATAAGAGAAAGATAGGCGATGCATTCAGGAAAAAAACGTCAAGTTTATAACATGAAAGTAAATGCATACAGGCACGTGCAGATAGTGAAGGGTTAGCGCTTCTAAAATCCAGGATCACTGCATGGGAGGAAAGAAGGAAGGAATGTTGCAAATGAAAAATCTAGAAAAAGAGGTAAAACGGGAATGTTACGGAAAGATTAGAAGAGGATAAAAATGGTTATGGGGTGTAGAAGTCATTCAAATGCATTCAGAGTCGGTGGAAGAGGCAGAAGGAAAGATGGATGGAGTTAGGTGGCATTACTGTTTCCTCTGTCTCTTCTTCTGGTTGTTCCTCGTCTCCTTCTACAGCCTCAGCCTCCTCCTCCTCCTCAGCCTCCTCCTCCATAGCCTCCTCAGCCTCACCATCCTCTGCCTGCTCCTCCTCTACGTGGTCTTTTCCATTGCGTTCTTCCATCGGTACCTCCTTATTGTCATTTGGGAAAAAAATACACGGTAAGCGAAAGCAGAAATGTCATAATGAGTCCCAAAACTGCACAGTTAAATAGGGAGAAGAGGAAAATGTTATGTGGCAAAAGGAAGTAGAAACTGCAGTAGAGATGGGACAAGATCTTCTAACACTTCTAAGACCTCCAGAGATAAGACTCGACAAGACTGGAGAAGTTTGGATTGTCTTTCATTCTTTTTAGTTTGCTTTTAAGGTCCATTTAAGTTTTGTGCACTTTTAGAACATCATCAATGACTTTTTATTAGAGATCGACCGATATGGGTTGTGGGTGGCCGATGCCGATTTTTAGCCTGTTTGGACAGCCGATGCCGATTTCAGTGGCCGATATTTTAAGGCCGATTCAAGGCCGATATGTACATTTTAAATGCAGCAGGACAAAAAATACAGAATAAAAAATTCAAGTACTTAAAATACTGTCTAATGAATAACACAAGTATATTACTTGACAAACATTTATTTAACATTACAATGGCACAATGGCAATCCACTTATTTTATGTATTTTTTTCTCCCTTCTTCTGCTTCCCCTCTCTAGTGTGTGCCCAGGCGGTGCCTGATCAAAAAACTAACTTTTTCTTTCCGATAATTATTGTTTTCTAGTTTCTTTCATTATGAAAATGTGAAACTGAATAACTATAAAGAAATGAATATATATACTATATACTATATACTGTGTATATATATATAATACTCAATTGAGGCCGATTGCGATATTAAAAAATTGTCGAATATCGGCCCTAAATATCGGCCGATCTCTACTTTTTAATCACGTTTCGCATTTATCTGGATGCATTGTTAAAATATTGCATGAATATTGCTCTCAAGATACAGTAATACAGAACATTTGGATTGATTGATTTTTGTCAACCCAGACATACACAGAAGAAAAAAAAAAAGATAATTGAATGTTCATCTTTAGCTTATGAAAATGTCGTTTTGTAGAATTTGTGTCTTGTCCCAGCTCATGCAGTCTTTTAACAGTCACATCAAATGACTGCTGCTGATTTAGTGTTCACCCGACAGAATTAACATTAAGTCAGTTTTGATTTGTCATTTGTGTGGTTACAGTTGTTCAGGGGTCTCCAACCTTTGTCGCTAAGATACTTTTGCAAAAGAAAACTGATCATGAGCTAATACTTTTAGCGATGACCAAAAAAAGTTAACTCTGGTATAGTTAAGAGTCCTTTCTGGAAAATTTAGCCAATATCTATTTAGAAGTGAACACAATTAGGCATCTAAAGATACATTTACAGTAGAGAAAGGCATGTATAAAATCACATTTGAGCAATAAAGCATCATTTGTATATGATTCTAAAATCCTTTGGAGCTACTTGGAAGGTGGTGGCGAGCTACAGGCTGGAGACTCCTGCAGTAGTTAGTAGCCTATACAGTGTCTTGAGAGAAATGTAACAATAGCATACTAGTGTTGCTTTGTAAACTGTGTACAAAGGCTAAACTAGACCTGTAATTTTAGCATAAAACATGACATGATTCATATAAATTAAAATGTATATAAAAATAAAACAAACAAAATCACGGATTAATGAAGGCAGCCAAATCTGGCAAATAAACAAACTCAATATTAAATGTATTGGTTTATTTTGTGAACTGTTTGAAATGTTTTACAGAGGCATTTGATTTTATATTTAGTTTTGATTAAACTCGATCTGACAGCAAACTTGCAGAAAACTTAGAGCTTGACTTAATTGGGAGAAGTATTTGCAAGCTCACGTTGAATCAGCTCGATCTAGATTTTCTCCAGCACTGGCTTTTGGTAATGGTAATGGAACATCAACTAAACATCTCTGCCCCAAATTCCTTCTTCCTCAGTCCATTTTCTGCTTCAAACCACATGTTTTACTGAGAGAGGATGAACTGTTGAGGTCCCAACTCAAAAAGTACAAACAACTGACAATTTAACATGACCAGATTGTGATCTTTCGATTAATTCCCCAGTCCTATTACACATTCAAAATGTGATTCATTTTTTTAGACTTCAGATTAAGAAGTGATAGCAAAAAAACAAGTAAAACAAAAACCGTCTGCTAGAATTGTCAAAATCTTGTTCAATCTAAGTTTGTGTAGTTTGGTGTGTGTACTTTAGGAGCTGATAATTCTCCCCAAGTACAGAAACTACAAGTACAATCTGTCATAGGACTCTCTGGTTTAAATACTAGAGGTGTGCATTGCCTCCAGTCTGGCGATACGATACGTATCACGATACACATGTCATGATACAATATATCACAATATATCCCAATACAGAGGCCCACAAATATATTGCGATTTTTCTTTAACTTTGGTCTTTTACAAAGTGAATAATTATTGTTTTGATTCGTCGAAAAAGAAAATTAGACCCATAAATTACAATGTATATTTTCTGCAAATGATGAATAACAGTATTTATACTCAATAATTCTTTCTGACAATATCAATACTCAGTGATTCTCTCTGACAGTATCGATACTCAGTGATTCTCTCTGACAGTATTGATACTCAGTGATTCTCTCTGACAGTATTGGTAGTTAATGGCAACACAAAGCTAATCAAGTTTCTAAAATTAATAAACCACTTGTCTCTTTTAATAATAATATAAATTTGTGAGCCAAGGCTAAACATTAGATCTTCTTAAAGACACAGTGCTGCCATCTACTGTCCTGGCTGAATAGGCACATTTTGAACCACTATAAGGGTTATGCATTAACCTTTTCCCGGTTTCAGATTGACATAGGCCGCTACATCCGGTGGCGTGGTTGCCATAGTGACAAAGTTGTTTACTCCAAAGGCGAAGGATATCAGACGAGTCCTGAAATCCTCTTAGAAAAAAGTTCTTTTGTCATCTGTTGTAGACGCAGTGACGGCTGTAACAGCAGGAAAGGTGCCGCTTCTGAACCATTTTTTCATAATGAAAAGTTGTAAACGCGAGTGAGCTACGCAAACAGAAGCTCCGCGCACCTGTGCTAATAAGCCCGGGCAGAGGCGCCATGGGCCAGGAGCTTCTGGCAACACCGAGCACTGTGTGCTCACTTCCTCACGGCCCACAGCACCTCTGCCCGGGCTCATGAGCAGCGAGTCTCGGTCTGTGCACGTAGTTCGCTCACTTTTATTATTTTTTCATGTGAAAACTTCCGTATGTGGAGCTCGCCTAGTTCGCTCACTTTTTAAACTTTTCCTTATGAAAACCTGGTTCAGAAGCGGCACTTTTCTGCTGTTACAGCCGTCGCTGCGTCTACAACAGATGACAAAAGAAAACGTGTTTTTTTTTCTAAAAGGATTGCTTCAGGACTTGTACAAAGAACCTCGTGTGATGTCCATCGCCTTTGGAGTAAACAACTTAGTCACTATGGCAACTACGCCACCGGATGTAGCGGCCTATGTCTATCTGAGACCGGAAAAAGGTTAGTGCATAACCCCTATTGACATTGAATTCAGTTGAAATGGAGAATACAAACCATCCTCATGATTATGCATGACGTCATCAAAATATCAATATGGGAATTTTCGGATCAGGTATCGCGATATATCGCTGAATCGATATTTTCGGACACCCCTATTACTGTAAATACAATAATAAAATATCCTTTGGAGGCAATTAGAGAATTTAGTTAATTCCACATGAAAGTCTATATAATGAGAGAGCAAAATTACTCATCTAAAAATGAAAAAAAAAAAAAAGGAGTTTTGTCCGTTGTCTCGCCTGCCACAATTTCAACAAAAATAACTCAATCGTTTAGACTTTAAAAACACAACAACAAAACAAAAATAGTGATGGAATGTGGCAACATGCAAAAACACAAAACAAAGAATTGGAAAATGTGTTAAGAGTGCAGGACAGGAAATTGACTGCAAAAGAAATCAACGAAAAAAAGCTGTTACTATTGAATCCTCCGGAGCTCCGTCTGTATTACTGTCGTCTGCGTGAGTCCCGTTTTCCACTATGTGAGTCGTGTCCGCTTGTTCTGCCTCCTGTGCCAAAAAGACTGGGTCAGAATTAAGTCTGTTATAAGGTCATGAAAGCTGTGGGCCACACGACACCATCAGAGAGAGAGAGACACTGGTCAGGAGTATTCACTGTTCTTATAAAGCGCAGAGGAAAGACTTCTTTTACCTTTGATCCAGGAGGAGGTGGGAGCCCCAGGAAAGAGTACACTGTGTTGTCCTCCTTTGCGTCGAAGAACGTCTCATAGTCCTGCACACGAAACGATAAGGAAAGCATGTGAGGATAAATATAAGTGCTTTGTTAAAGAAAACCGATTATGTAAAAGCCACTTCTCTTAAATCAATTTTTAGATCAATTCAGTATGTTTGAGTAATCTTGTATTGTCAGCAGCTAAGTATGGCAAGCAGTTTTAAGGTATACCGCAAAATTAAAATCCCACGCTTTCAATATCATGATATTTTACATTCATGAAAGCCTCTGACGAACCAAAGACGCTTCCATCCTCCAGCAGTAATTCACCAAAGTAGTTGTCAGGTCCCAAAGACTAAGTCACGATACATGTTCTGCCATTTTACTCTGGCAGATCACGTTGAGAGAGAGGAGGAAGGGAGAGAGAGGCTGCCCGTAGTTTACTCGACAGCACAACTTTCTCCTCCTCCAGGCATTGTCTTTTTGCTGTCTCTGTCCTAACCATTGCTACGTAGTGCTGCAGTGGTTTAAACACAGCAACGAGCGTCTTTAATAGATCCATGTGAGCGCATTGTCAGTCCAGATCATGTCTGTATTGTTTGTTTTGCCGTGTCGCCAGATTTTCAGAGCAAAGAGCAACCAAGCCTTTAAAAAAAAAAACAAATCAAGCAACCTATCATTAAAAAAGTTATTAAAAGACAGCCCTTCTTTCCACTTGATGTGAGAGAACAGCATGTCAGTAGGTCACAGGAGAGTGTCTTTACATTGACTTAACATGTAAACTGAACGCATGGATGCTCCAATGCTGTCCGGTCTGAAAGCAGCATAAGACAGCTCCATGTTTATGTAATTGTTTTTAAAATTATCATTGTTTCGTCTTTCGTGTGGACAAGGCCTTAATGTCTTAGTTCAGATGGTGAGCAAAAGTCACTTTCTCCAGCTCTTTGCCCAGCTCTATCTGCAACAATCAGTTAACTACAAAAACAAGCACTATGCAAAACATTAGCGCAGTGACTCCACAGTCTCCACTCACTCCACAGTAGCTGTCGTCGTTGAAGATCTGGGGGGCAGAGGGATGCCGTTTGTAGGTTTCTTTTCTTCTGGGACGTTCTGCCTCATCCACATGCGGTTCTGCTCATTACAGGCGATGTCCAGGGGAGTGTAGTCCACATGCAGGGCCTCCAAGAAGCCCACCACATCCTGCTGCTTCTTCTTGATCTGAAATTTCACATTCAGCTTTAATAAAATGTTAAATGAAATGTTGCCATTGTGATTGATTGAACTGTTGGAGAGTTTTAAGCCTGTATTGCAACTGATGCCCAAGTACCATTTGCCCACATCAAAGTACCCTTTTTATGTTTGATTATTTGTAAAATAAAGACAGCGCAACATGTAATTCAAATCTGCTAGCTAGTGAATTGCTAATGAGGCCTTATCAATGATACAAGAATGAATGAGTATAAACCATTGCAGATCAATACAGCCGTTCACAATGATGTAAAAAGGGATGATCTAGGCTTCTTATGATTTTTTTTTTTTAATCTGAATGTGTTTAAGTATTCACATTTGCCTCAGCATAAACAACATGTACAATTAATTGAGTGTCAATTTCAATCATGAAAAGGAGTCAAACTGGCACAACAATTGAACTACAGGTCCCAGAATCCACTGGAGCCAGATAGGCCAGAATGGAAAATTGCAGCGAAATCTTAAAATGCACTTGAATGCTTGGGGTTATAGTATGTACAATATAGTACAACGCAACGTAGTGTAATGTGTATAAAATTATAATTTTTATACAATTTTATAATTCAGCCCTCGACCAACACTGACTACAATCAATTTTGTCACAGCTTTATTTGAGTTGGACACACTTGCTCTAGTGCAGGTGTCTGCAACCTTTAACAGCAAAAGAGTCGCAATAGCCCAATTCAAAGAATTTTAATCAGAAAGAGCTGCAACTATAGTTAAATAAATATGTACAAGACAAAAAGGTGAATATACCTTCATTAGACAAAGTAGATTTAACATGCTTGATCAAATACTTTACAATCACTTTTAAATGCGATCCTGATGAGAAAGAAAGTCAACAAACTCCAAAACAAAGCTCAGACTGCCGAGATGAGATTGGCCAATATAAGAATATTTATCACATTTTTTTAATTTCTTAAAGTATTGTATGTTATTGGACCCAGTCTGTGAGTTTTTATTCCCTGTTTCTGCTTTAGTGCTTCACACAAGCTGTATACTAAATTTGTATGTTTTATCATGCAATTATCACAATGAGTTACTAATAACAATGGAAGAGCACACTTGTAAGAGCTGACAGCAGTTTCAGAGACAGTCCACAGTCCTCAGACAAGTATCTCATCTACACACATAATACCATATAATAGAATGTCTTTCTTTTTCTCTTAACAGTGTATTTCCTAATTCTCAATAAGAGCCCAAAAAGCTACAATGAAGTCTTAAAGAGCCGCATGTAGCCCCTGCACTAGTGTAATTGAGGAGTCATGATTATTAACAATAAATATGTTAACGTTAATAATAATCTCTTTGTGTGAGATAGTTCACCTATTTCATGGTATTTTCACACTTCTCTGCCTTCTCTTTAAAGGTCCATTGTGCAGCTAACTTTTCAGCCAAAAAAATAGACTCAAGTATTTGAATGGGAGCTGTCCTCGGCATGTTGTTATGTTCCAAAAGTATAATTTTCTATTTTCCAAGTGTAAGAGAGTGATTTTTATTTTGAAAGTTTACACGTTGTCACTTTAAGCTACAAAGTTTTCATGATTGTAATTTCAGCAACTATAAGATATGTTTATTAAGGACAATGTACAATTACATAAGCACAATGGCAGAGATGCTTGTATCAGATTCTAGCTTAGACTACAGCTAATTTCCATCTGTAGTCCTGGAGAGGGACATTGGACAAGTTTTTAGTTGTAGGAAACCAGAGGAAACCTACGCAGACACGAGGAGAACATGCAAACTCCACATAGAAAGGCCCAAAAGTCAAACCCAGGACCTTCTAGTCATGAGACCAGAGAGCTAACCGTTGCACCACTGTGTTGCTGTTTAAAATGATTTTAACAATTGTGATTTTATTTGTATCCATTATCAGGACGAGCAGCTGTCCTGTCATAAAACCAAGGTTAACTCTGGAACTTCCCAATTTTGGGACAAAGGGAAGATATCTTATTACAGCTCAAAATGAATCCAGAAATTGAGTCAGCCAAAAACATGAGTAAGTCATGCATAATGTTGTTCTAAAGAATGATTCGCCAATGAAGTTGAAAACATGAGTAGAATAGATTAAAATATATAAATTACAGAGGGTTCCAAGTACCACCAGAACAGAGCTAGTAGCACCAATGGTACAGTACCACATTTTGAGTAACAATGCTCTTTTTCAAAGTAAGGTCTGGGCTCTGCAGAGGGACCTCAAACAAGCAGGTCACTCCACACAACAAGCATGACAGAAAACTCTTGTATAAACTTGTATAAGTCCACTGGCATGATCATTTTGACGTTTTTGCATCTTATTCTGAGAGGAAACAATTCTATATTAACAAAATTAGAATTGGGAGTGCACGTGGGTCCATACGGTTCAAATCAGGTGCATTTCATGGACAGATAGCGCTGGCCTAAAGGAGATCTTAAGAGCATGGATCCAGTGGAAAAATAGTCCAAAGCACACTGATTATCAACATTTTTTTCTAAAGTGTAGGACGTCTACACATTTCGACCATTGTATAGGTCTTCTTCAGGTCTTACCAATGTTGTGTTATTTCTACATTATTTTGAATAGAGTGAGAAATATATAAATAATATATTTGGGGGTTTGGAAACAGCTGCCCTATGACAAAATGTTATGTTATAATGTTTTTACCACCTCTATACCATTCAGAAGCATCTAACACTTGTATCAAACAGGCTATTATGATCTTACTAAACCTGGGCCTACTGCCATCACATTAGCTCAAAAAGGGGGCTGTGGCTGATCCAAACTGAAAGGACTCCCTCTTGCTGTGACCCAGAGAGCAGATAGAACACTATGACTGGAACAAAACAACCAATATCAAGTTTTAGCTTGTAATAAAAGCTGATGAAAATATACAACACAACATTACTCACCACAATAGACCTGTTTACTGAAAAGAAAACAGGTAAGCATACGGTATAACACCGCAAAAGAACTTGTGTGAGGCGAGGTCTGCTGGATGGTAAAGTTTGGGAGTCCATTTCCAAAACTTCTGCAAGTGTTAAAAGCTAACAACTTTCCAAAACAAAACTGCTTCAGCACCATATGTAAGCTAGTAAGCATAAAACTAGCATCAAATAACATTCCAGTGCTTTTCCAAATATGATCCTTCATGGCACCACCAAGTCAAAGTTAAAACCCACACGAGCTCAATTTGAATGACAATTACGCACGCTTACCGCTGTGGATCCCGACGAAGTGGCGAGAAATACTTTGATAACCATTTTGTAGCGTTTATTTCGTAGACTGTAGGCAACAAGTGGGATCTTAAAGGAGCAGGCGGCCTCTTCTATTATTAGAGCACAAGCAGGGCTGAGACATAGCCCTGGGAACGCGCGCGCACACACACACACACACAAACGCGGGGCCACGGTCTATTTTTGTCCCCGCAGACCAATCAGGACACGGTTGGCTGGTTGGCCCTGGTGGCTTCGTAGCGGGCGCACGGATTGGCACTTTCAGCTGTCTGTCTTGGCCCGGGACGCTGGCGACGTGAGGTTCAAGGCCTGGGCCCGTTCATATATGGGTAGAAACGGGGCTGATCACAGTAGGATAGGCTTTAGTTTCAGGCTAGAGGTGTTGATTAGGTTTGTTTCTGCTGTTACCGCAGAGAGTGGCCGGCTAAGAATTTTACTGGGACTTTTAAAGGTCCTATATTACGCAAAATTGAGATTTTAGCCACGTGCCTGAATTAAGAATATCCAAAGTTGTGTTTTCTTTCATTTACAAATGTTTGAGTAATCTTGCAGTCTCTTATTTGCAAAGCTCAAAACGCTTTGTTCCACCTTGTGATGTCATTATGTGTCAGTTTTAACACTAACAGCCATTTTAGCTTTAATTGAACTATTAAAGGTGCACTGTGTAACTTTCTAGAGGTGAAAAGTAATCTACACAATTCAGTAGTAAAGTTAAAACATACTTTGGACTTTCTGAATGGAGATGAAAATTTTTTTTGCCATAATATGAACAAAATCAGCTAAAGGAATCACTTTTTCTGCAGAAACAGGCGTGTTCGGGCTCCTCCAAGCCAAATAATAGATTTTGTGGCCATGCAAACCCGCTCAAAGTAAAAATGCAAATTATTTTGTGTAACAAAAGCATTTTAATGGCAAAAATATGCATTTATTAATATTTATTTTTGGCCAAAAAGTTGCGCAGTGCACCTTTACAATACACTCAAACAAGATTGAGTTGTTGTGGGGTTTTTTTGTTTTTGTTTTTTGGAATTGCCGGTTTCTCTTTTTGTTCAGTTGAGAAACACAAAAAGTCTCAAATATTTTCAGTTGCAATGTGCAATCAAGCAGTTTAAACCAGACTAAAACATTAGCTGTATCTGCAAAATTAGGCAATTTTATAGCAAATGATTCTAGTGAAAGACTTTAAAAACACAGTGGAGCACTTCCTGTTTTACCACTAATGAAGTCACAAAGTGGAACAGTGTGTTTTCAGATTGACATGAATCTGTATATATAACTTGCAGGATTTGTGTGCTAAACATGTGTAAATGAGACAAAGCGCTTCTTTTTTAGATGGGGAAACCGTAAAATAACATGGGTAATAATTTGCATTTTATACACTGATGAGCTTAAAGTGACTTAGATTCAGATATTTAATCTGGATTTGAGTCAGTTTAACTGGATAAGACTCAATTGCTTTTGCAAGATATAAAAAGACATCTCTAACTGGTTATAAGATAATTTAGCTTAAGATAAGATCAAAAAGTGCCAATGGGATAAGATCAATTTTCTTAACTCAGTGGCATATATTTTAGCCAAAAAAAAATGTTATGTTATGTCTTGAAATCAGTTCAAAATGGTTTGAAAAAAGTAAAATTATCCCAGTCTCTACAAGAGCCTAAATTAGTCAAAATGCTTGAAATTAAAGTTCAACTAGAAGCAATTTAAACTTTTTGCAGTGTAGGTCCTCTAAAGCTTTCCAAACTTCAGAATTTTTTCAATGATTTCAAGTTGTAAATCTGGTTAAAATTTTAATTTTAATCTTAATTATTTGTGTAGTTTTTTGGTACTGAAATTTGTTTAAAATATATTCTTTTCAGTGTAAATAAACATCTTAAAATTATTCGCAAATATTTGCAAACTTACATCTTAAAATTATTCGCGACTGCCAGAATTTTACTACCCACGCAAAGCAAAATCCTGGGTGACGTAAAGGTTTCATGATGTAATTTTAACTTTTACTTTTGACTTGGTTTTGAAGCTGTTTTTTTAACTGGAAGCATCATATTTGACAGAATTTCTGTCATTTAAAGCAATAATATGCTCAAAAAAAATGCATTTTAACCCAATTTTAAGGCTTTTCCAACTTGAAATAATTGCAAACATCGATTTTCTTTTGCTGTAGGGGTTGTGGGTTGGTTACATGGTTCTTTTAGGGGTCCCGATCTAAAAAGTTTGGGAACCCCTGCTCTAGTCTAGAGGACACATATTATGCTGCATGAGTTTTTAATCCTGTTAGTTTCCTCATCAAAAACATAACTGGAGTTTTGCCTTAAATACTCTTCTTTCCCCTCTGAGCCTCAGAAAACATTGTTATGAATTTCCCAGTTTGGTGATGTCACAGATAGATCTCCGAGGTCTTCTGCGCTGTTTTTAAGTTCATAACAACGCAAACAATACGTCATATTTGTCCTTTAAAGGTACATTGTGCAATTTTCTGGTGGGTGACTTGTCTTTTTGGAAATGTCATTTAAAGTTGAATGTTGTCCAGCTTGTAAATAAACGGATCTTTTTTTTTGCAACAAGTGAATCATGAATCATTTGTCACATGCTGAGGGTGGGGTCAAGTCAACTCCCCACAGATATTACCCGTAGCTTGACCTGATGGTGTTCCCTGCTTGTTTCTGTGGACATAAACATATTTAATACAGTTCAGGGAAACATTCTAGGCAAATTTACATTTCCAAAAAGGCAAACCGCAGACTCTCAACCAAAAAAGCTACATACGGTACCGTTAACTTTTTTCCTTCTTTCTATATATAAATAAAAAAAGACAATGAAAAATATTCTAGCATGGATAAGAAATAGCACAGACTCCGTATCACAGCGCAATGTCACGTATTTGGGTTTGTAGTAGAGTGACTGATTTAAGCAAAAAGTAACCATAAGATGTAGAGGAAAAGAATAATGTATATAAATATACTGTAGAAACAGAATCTGGATATTCAACATCTGCGGCTCTCAAACACCATTAGATCTCAATCAGATTCATAACAGGATTATTTAAGGTCTGGATAAGTGCCAAGTTATTGTCAATTGCAGTAAAACACAATCGCTACAGAAGCTTGAATTAAAAAATTACTCACAAAAAATAAAAAGTACTATAAATAAAGCAAACACTAAAACTGAAAAATCATCTATTGGTAAATGTATCAGTTTGAGAAACTCTGTGCTACATAATTAGTTGTGTCTGCGATAGTAAAAAGAACATTCATAGGTTTAACATTTTCTTTATTAAAGCAACACTCAAAAAGATATTTAAATAAATAACATCAATGATCAAAATCAAGATCACTTACAATCACATTTACGTCAGTACATTGCATTTTTAACCCAGTGGAGAAAATAAAAAAGAGGTGTAAAAAAACAACAACAAAAAGCATTTTAACTGACAGCATTGAGACCCAGTGTAACAACTTTGTTGCAAACTACTAACCAGCATGTGATGCCCACACCACCTAAAGAAAAACAAAATTGTTGCTTATAATTCTGGTATTTTATATAATTCACTTAATAATTCTGATATTTGAGACACTTGTTACCTGCACGCCTGTAGGAAAGGCAACCAGGCGCTCCACAGGAGCTATCCACCGACTGGGGACCACAGTGACCGGATCAGAGTAATACTTCCATATCAGGGAAATCATCAGAGCAGCCTGAACAAGTGAAAAGGATATTAATACAGAAACAAAATTTTATCCCATTTGGCTGTTTCTAGCTTAAGACTGGTTTAAAGACGCAAAACATTGCCTTTTAATCGGCAGAAAAACTTTTCTCACATGTATTGGAGTTTTTGTTGTGATTGTAACAAATGTTTGTAAAAGCTAGGGCCTTTAAGTGATGAGAAATTACTTTTATAACATCAAGTCTTCTACAGTAAAAAAAACAAAACAAAAGAAACGTTCATGCATTACATCTAGAAAGATAAGCTCACCTGTAGAATATAAAAGACAATGTTCACAATCCACTTCATCTTGGCCTGTTGTGCTGTTCTTGATTTCACTATAAAAAATTTAAATAAAATAGACACTCCAGTTAGTTTGTTTTAATGTTTTTTCACCCTATTCCACTGCCAGCATCTCATTCACTGTTTACTGAGCCATGAGTTACATTATGAAAATAATTGACAGGCTTACAGTAGGTAACGAAACAGCCTTGTTTTCAATTGGTCAAGTAGAAACGCCACTGTGGCTACAACTTTATGTATATTTTATTATTTTTGTTTGCTTTCATAAGTACAAAATTGTTACAAACCTCAAAAATGACTATGACAATAAAAAAGAAAATCCTCCACAACCTTTAAGTGTACACAAATTAGTTTTTCAACTATTATGTAATTTTTGTTAATGCTAAAAGGCTTCTATTAATACACATAATTCAGCTAATTGCTAGTTTTATTTATCCAAGGTTGTGAACTCCGGTTGCCATTTTTGGGCTTTTATTCTCTGAAACTGGCAACCCGAAGCAGTCTTATATGAAGATGATAGAGTCAACACAGCACTGAGCAATACTGGAGCACCTGTTGTTGGCACATGAGTTTAGAGGAAATACTTTCTTTTGTGTTTTGCTCAAGTAGATCTGTGTGTGGTCAAAAGCTGACAAGCACACATGCCCTCAGTGAAGCTGCTTTTTTTCCCCCTAAGTCTTCAAGTGTCAGTAACAGTCTCCACTCTGGCTTCTTACCATGCGTTTTCAGTTGGTCTGTCAACTTGTTGATTTTGCGCTCCAGCCGCGCATATCTAGCAAATTCATCCATCATACTTATGGAGAACTGTTCCCTCTTGAACTCCTGAATTTCAGCTCTCATTTCACTTTCTTGCTCAGCATCCTTCTGGACCATTTTGGATAGCTAAACAGAAGAAAAACAGAATTGTATTAATAGAATCCTACCCATACCTAAAATTATTGGACAGATTACTGTGATATCTGTTAGTTTAAGCAAGTGTACAGTTAAAGATCCAGCAAACTAACATTATAAAAAGACGAGATTGAGGGAAATTAAAATAAATTGTTTAAATGATTTTTATTTTGTGAGATTTAAAAAAGGTTTGATAAAAAATTTGTCGATGAACCTTCATCGATGAAATGACAAATAAAAAAAAAAATAAAATTTTTTTGATATTTTTAGAACATGTGAAAACTAATGCAGGAGCAAAAACAATACTGTATTCAAAAAGCAATACGTATTGTTTATGTATATGTAAAAAGCCATAATACCCAATGATTTGCACCCAAACTGTCAGCTAACTCACTATTTGTGTGCTGTTCTATACAAACCTTGTATGAAAAATAATTAGTCAATTAATGCAATTTTGGTAAACAAGTCTCATTGACAGATTAATCGACCTAAAGATTTAATACCTACATCCCTACAAAGTACAACATCAAATATTAGAACAAACAATTTTTTTTTCTTTCATTTGCTGAAGCTTGTCACAATATTTTCAAAGCTAATTGTTTAGCTTTATCAAATTCATGCCAGTAATAGCCAGCTTTAATGCCAGGCTGAATCTGGTCTACAGAACATGACTCTAATCTAATGTATAGATGCAACGTAAATGAGCTCTAGGAATAACCACACCCTCATTGCACAGAAAAACATCTGCAACAGAACAGTCTGTACATTTTGGAGGCGCTATCAGGGCATAGCATACAGCTAGCATCACAGAGGGAGTATTGTTGTGCTAGCCTTCTTTTAGCATATGCAGCCTTTTAGCGCTCATAAGCGGTGAAATCTGTCTAAACTATCTACACACGGAAGCAACACGCCAAACTCACAAATGAAGATATGGACGGAAGGAGGGTTTTCATTAAGTTGCACAAAAAAACAGAACACAGCACGAGGAACCAAGCGTATGCAGCCGCCATGTTTGTATCTCCGCCCACAGTACAGTACGCAGCGGCAGCAGCAGGCACCATGTGGCTCGGGGTACACACCAGCGGACAGCTCTGATCTAATGATTCCTCTTACACAATGCACTCATTAAACTTACCCTGCTAATTAATGAGTTATGCTCTTGATTTCTATAAGCATGTTTCATATCTTTGAGGAGTTTTTGGCGCACTACAGCTTAGTTCAGCTAATAAGTAGGCCTGTTTTGTAACATTGGCACAGTAGTGTTTTAAAAAGGGCACGTGGTTTAGTGGGCGCATGACCAGAAGTGTTTCTTTATACTTTAGTTCACTCTATTCTATTGTAATGTGTCGCTGCCATGGATTATATTATTTCTAATTATACTTCCATGGTCGCTGCCTGCTGGACATAAACACTGGGGTGGGTGAAAAAACATTAAAATGAGAATGGCTGAAACAATGATTGGCATGTGCTCCTGCCCACACAGGTGAGCTGTTATAATTTGAAAACGTGAGTCCTCCGCCGCAAAGCCAATCAGTGAGATCGATGGGCGGGTGGACGCTCTCCCCGCTGGGTTGGTAGGACATGGGATAAATTACATCGTGTGGGATCCAATCCGGTTTGAGCTTGTTCTGGTACTGCTCGGTCTTGTGGGAGGTAACGCAGAGTCCTCGGGAGGTGTTTTATGCTGAGGTGCCCTCTTCACGAGCTCAGGCTTTACATTCACTTTATTCACAGCTGCAACTGAAGACTCCATTGTCCTCGTTCTCAAATCAAAAACTTGTGCCACAATGCCGAGGAAGAAAGTAAGTTCATTTTCATGCTTGTTAAGTATTTACAGTACGGGCAATTGCAGGTGTAGACAGCTAAAAGTGCTCAACTTTATTACCTCGATTTGAAGCCGTATTCCTTAAGATTAGTGGGTGAGTGGTCGTGTGCACTAGTCCTCTTTCAGGCCAGGCTGAGCTCAGGCTCTTCTTGGGTCTGTGATTCAGGTCTGGTTCAGGTCTGTGGCTCTGTTTGGACGGTGTGGACGTGGACTCTGGAAAAGTGGCGCCTTTTTACTTAGAGCGCGCGCCTCGCTGCCTTGGGAATATCTACTGTAGAAATCTACTGTAGCTAGTCACTGCTTCTCTTTAACCTAGGGCTGTTTAAATGTTTGTTGTTTTTTCAAACATATTTTGCTCTTTGTTACTTCTGAACAAAGGGGCGTGTTACCCCTCTAGAGACACGTTACATTTTCGATCCATTTACTTTTTCCGAAAGCCTTTTTGTCGATTGAATGCAGACATATCAGGGTTCTATGTTCATTTATGATTCCAAATTCTTATCGCTGTTATGCGTTTGAAAATGTTACATGTAGGCTAAGATGTGCCTTAAGTTGTAGACGGATTTTGTTAAAACTTATCTGATTTGGAGGCAGCACGACTGGTCGTAGTTGTTCTAAATTATGTGTTGAAAAAAAAAAGAATAAAATAAAATCTTAAAAGCCATATTATTCTTGTGCCAAGTCAATTGTGGGGGCAGCCTTTATGTGCCACTGTACAAACACATTTCCTGTGTACAGTATTTTCACAATACTGCATCACGTGGCTGAAATGCACAATGCTTTGCCAATTAAATATTAAAAATTGACATTGAATGCCACATTCCTTCTCTTCCTTCCTGAAAGATTCTACAGTTTATTTGTGACTTAGGGCAAAGAAGTGCCCATCCCCCTCTGCCTCACACACCCACTTTCACTCACTCATGTATGAGACTTTATTTTTGCTAATATTTTTGCTCTCTTTTTGTTTTCTTAGTCCGCCGGTGACGCTGATGCTGCTACAGAGGTATGTATTACATAAGCATTTGTAATTTTCTGTTTTGTAGGGCAGCATGACCAACTTTGAGCCAAATGAACATTTTGTTCTCATCAGATGTCTGCAAATTGCAATGTCACACTTAGTGCACAGTCTTTGTCTTAGTAGCCTGGCACTCCAACACCATCGTTTTAATTAAAAGTTCCTGATTATTTTCTTAAGTGAGCATACGACATTATTACATTTTAACACTTTGTATACCTGTAGTTTGTCTTTGCATTACACAATTGCATCTGTAGGGGGCGCCAGTGCCTTGATGTTGAATCCAGTTTGTTTTAAACCACGGATAATCTCACTACCTAAACCCAGCACATGTGGCAGTCATGAATCAGTGCTAGTGTAGCCTGTGCAGCTCAGTGAGAAAACAGGTTCTGAACATGAGACATGGCCTGCACATACACTGAAAATGTATGTGTGCGCCACGTGCAGAACTGATCATGGTTGTTGTTGTTTCTTTTAAGAAGACAAGATTTATATGGTTCCCTAATAGAACACTACCACTATAATAAACTTGACAGAATTATGTTTGTATGGGGAAAAAATCAATAATGTTCTTTGTTTTATTTTCAGCCAAGAAGAAAGTCTGCTAGATTGTCAGAGGTAAGTTTCTCATCTATGTTCCAACTAGAAATGGGCAAAATTTACAAAAGCTAACATTTCAGTATTTATTTGCATTATCTAACGTATTGAGACCATATGTTTACAATGCTCCAGAAGATGAGATTTAAAATTCTCATCTGCATAGCTGCTATTGCTATTCCATTTTGAAATGGATCGCCCACTTTTTGTGACCAAGGCAAAGCGCTTTTCTTTATTTAATTTTTCTGTTGCAGAAAACAATAGAACCTGCTCCTGAACCAGAAAAGAAAAAGGTAACTGATTGTGTGTTGTATAATTTTCTTTGATATATTCATAAAAAAAGGAAAAACACATTTTCAGCAAAGAATTCTTTGCAATTTATTGTTGAACCTTTCTTATAGACTCCTGCTAAAGCTAGGAAGGTGAAAGAAACAAAGGCTAAGCCAGAGGAGAAAGTGGAAGATAAGGCGGAAGAAACACCTGCTCCAGCAGAGAACGGAGACGCTGAAGCTGAGGAGGCAAGTTTGATATTTAATTATCCAAATACACTGTCTGAAAAAGTTTGTCTAATGAAGTTTATTGTATACAGGAGGCTGCACCTGAAGCTGAGGCTGAAGCTGATGAAAAAGAAGACGCTGCAGAGGAAAACGGGGCTGAGGAGGAAGAGGAGGAGAAGGCAGCAGAATAAAGTCCTCAGTATCACTCGCCACCTTCTACCTTATTTGTAGGCAACACAGAATCTCTATTTTCTTAAAACTGCAGTGTTTTTAGGTATATTTTAACTACAAAATCAAGTTTTGTGGTTTCAGTGAAGGGAAGCTTGTGTCGGGAATACTTCTAGATTTGTGGCCTTAGATTTTAGTTATTTTTCTTTATCTGAAATCTGTCACTGAACTCTGAGACCTGGTTGAGGGAATTCCAGAGGTGGTCTTTTTGTAACCTGTAATGTGTTTGTTTTTTTAAACTTTCTTCACTGTTCCAGTGTGTTTTTATAATCATTGAAAAGTGAAAAGTAATGTATGCTACAGTTTCTTTCTTACGATACAATTTGTTGAAATGTACTTATAACTGGAGGTAGGGGTTCATATCTTTGTTGTTTTGTTTTTTTACATTTTTGTCAGCATTACACAAATATGCACAGGTGCTGTGAAACCAATTTCTTTTTTTGCATTAAATAATGGTACATAAGACTGAACTGCATGTTCTCTATACTGTACCTAAAATGTATTAGTTCAATGTGTCATCCTTTAAGGATAATTGTATTCAGGGAATTCCTCTGGCCATGGGGTTTCTCTACCAATGTAAAATTTCAAATAAAATGTTGAAATAAAAAGCTGTTTTTGTTTTTTTGCACCATCGTTTAAAGCTATTTTTGTATTGAGGGTTGTCATGCCTTATGTTTGAAGTTTTATTCAAGTCGTTCAAACTCGGGTCGAAAATAATGACGTCATATTGAGAACTTTTGACCTTGTCAGAGACGTGCAGGGTAATTTATATATTTTTTTTATATATATATAATTATTATTATTTGTATTAGTACGTACATTGAATATGTGATGTAGCTAAACAAACTAGAGCAGAGAAAGCGCTGTGTCCGTGGAGCAGCTTTTGTTTGCTCCCCTCCCCCTGGTTCCTGTGCTCCGCTGCTGTGGCGGAAGTAGCGCGTACACTCAGGCCTCATCCTCCCAATGGCGACTGCAAACAGGCTCAACAGAAAGCAGCGGGAGCAACTGTGGAGGGGGCCAGAGCACTGGAACAACCACAAATAATTAAATATATCACTCTTCACACAGCCGGAAAGTTGGAGTCTAATCATTTTTAACTCTCCAGCTTAGGCCGATTCCATGGCCAAAAATCGGAACATTTCGCTCCTAGAGACGGGTAAGCGGTTGAAGTAAACCCAATGTAGTTCGTTAACGCTGATGTTAATTGATTCAACAACTGCCTTGTCTCTAATGAATTTGGCTTTGTTAAATTTCAGAGCTGTATTACCTAGTATCTCGCTTTCTAACCACGGGTCCCTGTCGGAGAGCAGCTGAGGTGAGCTGCGTGTCTTGACTGGCACAGTCTCTTGGGTTTTTAAAGCAGAATAAAGAGTGTTCTCTTAATAGTATTAATGGAGACAATATAATGTGAACCTATTCTTTTGTCCGCTCTAGGTCCTGGTCAGTGAATTAGAGGAAAACCAGGTGTGTATCCGTGTTGTGTTGTCTTTGCTAGCTTCTATCGGCATGTCTGAGCTAAGCAAAGACATTAAAAGTACTTTGACTCAAGTCACTTTTACGTCCACTGTTCGCCTCACTCATTTGATACAGCTGTGTTCAGAACATCTGTGTTGTTAGCCTTGCTGTTTCTAGTTTTGCTGAGTCTATTGTTTTTCAACAGCTCTTACCCGGGAGATTGGATTGGCAGGGAGTCCAACACGCCAGATCGTATGAAGATGTGGTAAGTGTTTACATACATGTGTTCAGTGCAGTGTTTGGTTATTGTTGGTGACAGTACGTGCTCCACGCGCTGGGCTGTTTACGCTCTTTGTTCTTGTCCTCCCTGACCATGGCGCTGCTCTGTGCCGTACCTACCAGCATTTACACTAGTATGTTTATGCAATGTGCCGTGTGGAGCGTTGACTAGGATTATATCGGCAACAAGACTGTTTTAACGCAGACTAAGACTAAATAATATTTAGCCCGACAGTTGGACTGCGGATGGGGTGGGCTGTAGTTGAGACGACCATTCTGGCCAATCAGATGACGAGATATCCTGTCACTGCACTATTTTGCTTGTGAACCGAGCTCTGGTTGGCTAAAAAAAGAAAGTGTTTTGCATAACAGGCTCCACCTTCTTTGACACAAGCTCTGAAGTCAATGGTTCAGAAAGATGAAAACAGTAATGCACTTTCAGCTTATAAAAGTGTGACATCTGTCTTTTCATGATTTTATTGAGGCAAAGTTCAAACATTGCATTATATTACATTCTATTTTGGCCTTTTTAAAACTAATACTGGTCTGTTTTTGAAAGAAATTGCTTTTCGACGGTGCATTTGCCACAGACATTTTACTAATGCTGCTTTGTGTTACTTCAGGTGGCAGCCAACAGACATATTGCGCCTGACCATTTGCTTAAGATATGTCAACAAATTGGACCACTTCTTGACAAAGAGGTGCCATCATGTGTCCCAGGTGTACACTCACTACTGGGCTCAGGAAAGCAATCTATGCTTCGGACAGCAAAAGGTAAGCATCATTGCCATTTAATGCACTAAACTAGGCCAACAATACAGGCTAGCAAATCTTTCATATGTCTCATGGCAACATTTTACTCTTATTGTTTCATTTTTTTAGAATGCGAGAACGTGCGGTTTACAGTTTCATCATATGCAGCCCTACACAGGGGACGACCACCAGAGAGGCCTTTAAACTGCAGAAAACCTTTACCTCTTGGTAAATTTTTATATTGTTTGTTAATCTTTAAGCTGTCCTTTTGTTTTTCCTTTGTCTCTTTAAGACATCATGTTAAAATATAGTTTTCCCTAAACTATTCTCCTGATTATAATTGCTTATATTGTATTACTCAGTTGTGACTATAAGTGTCTTTCTTCTTCACAGTGAAGGTTCATAGAGGAAGAGAGTTGACTGGGGTCCAGAATTTTAGCTCGATCAATCCTGTCAGCAACTATGAGCGCCTGCATCTGCATCGTCGCATCCTTGGCCATCTGTCTGCTGTGTACTGTATCGCCTTTGACCGCACTGGTCTCAGGATCTTCACAGTAAGACTTTGTCCACTTCATTCTGAACTTTTTTTAGTCTTTGGTCATCTCTAACATAAGTGTGTCTCATCTGTTGGCATGGTTGAGAAACTTTTTTTTAATTTGCATTGTCTGATTTAACTTAACAAATAAGCAAGGACTCAAAAGATGCCATTTGTAATTTCAGCATTGTTTTTTTTTTCTGACAGCCTTGCTGACAAGCAACACTAGCCATAATACATTGCCCTTCAATGCTGGTGTTTTTGCTTTTAGGGCTCAGATGATTGTTTGGTAAAGATATGGTCTTCATTTGATGGGCGGCTTCATTCCACATTGCGAGGACATTCTGCTGAGATCACAGATTTGGCAGTGAATTATGAAAACACGCTGATCGCGGCAGGAAGTTGTGACAAGACCATTCGTGTATGGTGCCTTCGAACCTGTGCTCCTGTGGCCGTGCTGCAGGGACACAGTGGATCCATTACCTCCTTACAGGTACAGTGGTCTCCACTCCTTGAATTTTGTTCCTTATTTAATTATTGTATATTTGTCTCACATGTCCATAAACTCTGTGTGTTTTCAGTTTTCACCTTTTGCCAAGGGCTCAAAACGTTACATGCTGTCCACTGGTACTGATGCTACTGTTTGCTTCTGGCAGTGGGACGTTAACAATATTAATTTTAGGTGAGTTTTTAAGCATTTCTTTAGTTTAGTTGTGGTTTGTGAATAACTTGCTTTCTAACTGGCGAAAACAAGCTGTTGTTTATGCTGTTTTATTTGCATGGTGCTTTTCTGGACATTCTAATATTCATGCACTCTACACCTCGAGTAATAACTCGAGGTGTGTTTCTTCTGACTCATTTCATATATTTGCAAATTGGGACAGCAAACTTAATTTTAACTACAAAGTGCACTAAAACATGTGACTAAGAGTGGGTGGCATGGAAGAAAAATCACAATTCTATTTTTGCCAACTTACAAATTAAAAGCTTACGTTTAGTTTTTTTGTTATGCTTTTGGAGCACTGAAGCTTCTATTAAGTTAATAGAAGTATATGATTCACAATACAGAGCACTAAAACTATAAGAAGCACTTTATTTTAAGCACTTTTTAGAATAAAGTTTTTAGGCATCTTGTAAAATCATTTTAAAACCTTGGACCAGGTCTCCATTAGGGGCCCCAACTCTGTCCCAGTCAAGGTCCACCCTTGTAAAACTCTTGTCCTTTGTGTTCAGAACAGAGAAAACAGTTTCTGCACAAACTTTTGTCAAGACAGGACTTGGCTGCATTTAGTTTTGTGAATTTGTTTCATACTTTTTCTTTATGAATTTGAGGCAAATTTGCACAAAATAAGGACCAGTAAGAAGTTCCGGTTTCATAAAATATCACTGGGTGTTCAAAACATTTCCTTAAAGCCACAAATTCAATCTGCTAAGACTGCTGACTTGTGAGGGAAATAGTAGCGAGAAATAAACTTGCAATGGCATAAATGTTTCGCCACGGTGATCAGACAAGCACGCTCGGATGTAATCGATTATAAATGACTCGCGCTACAAATGTGTTTTTAGTGACCGACCCGTGAAGTTTACAGAGAGGCCACGACCAGGCGTTCAGACTGTGTGCTCCTCCTTCAGTCCAGGTAATGTTGGGTTAAACATTCAGGGCCAAACATTCTGATCTCATTGATGACGTGATTGACTTAAATTACTCAAATTGTTTCACAAATTGCGCAGGTGGAATGTTTCTCGTGACAGGAAGCACAGACGATGTCATCAGGATATATTACCTGGGAAGTGGCACCCCAGAGAAAATATCAGAGCTTCATGAACACACAGTAAGATGATTAAAATGTATGTATATTTTATCTTTTTAAGCAAATTTTGGGCTGCTCTTGTTTAATTCCGATGTTCTTGTGTCTGTAGGATAAAGTTGATAGTATTCAGTTTTGCCATACAAGCGAAAGGTGTGTAGTCGTTAATCCAAATGTTGCTAAGTTAAATTGTGTATGTGAATTAATAATGTGTTTGAATCTTGGCAGGTTTGTGAGTGGGAGTCGAGATGGAACAGCGCGGATCTGGAAGCTCCATAACCGTCAACAGTGGCGGTGTATACTCCTCAACATGGCTGCTACACTGCCAGGGTAAAAGAAGAGTACACTTTTCTGTGTGATTAGTTTGTCTGTCAGTACGGCTCGTTTGAGTTGATGTTCACTCATTAAAGGACTTGTGAAGACATTATGTGACAAGACTGGCATAGTTGACTTGACATTTGTAGGGAAATATTTGTTTTATTTAATAAATGCTTATTAACGTTGTATTATTGTTTGTTCTATCAGATCTGATCCTGTGACTGATTCGGAGGAAAGCTACTTTAAACCCAAAGTTACCATGGTAGCGTGGGATCGCCATGACAATACAGTTATCACAGCCATTAACAACCATCTCCTCAAAGTGTGGAACTCCTACACAGGACAGCTGCTGCATGTCCTCAAAGTAAAAGCATTTCTTTGTATTATGCAGACAAGACTTTTAGAGCAGTATATTTGAATTTAATGGGAACTGCTTTTAGGGGCATGAAGCAGAGGTGTTTGTCCTGGAGCCGCATCCCTTCGACCCCAGGATTATCCTGTCTGCTGGCCATGATGGGAACGTGTACATTTGGGACTTACAGCGAGGAACAAATATTCAGCACTACTTCAATATGGTAAGTTTTGAATTATGGGATAATAATAAGATTATAGTCTTAGAATGAAGAATTCTGATGTGTTGATGTTCTTCACAGATCGAAGGCCAAGGTCATGGAGCAGTGTTTGATTGTAAATTCACTCCAGATGGACAGCGCTTTGCCAGTACTGATTCCCATGGTCATCTGCTCATCTTTGGCTTTGGCAGTTCTAAGCCATACGAGAAGGCAAGAATTGAACACGTTTATGTCTTTTTGAAACCCACAGATCACTCTTATAATATTTGTGTATGTCGTGCTTGCTTCTTAGCTTCCAGACCAAGTGTTCTTTCACACAGACTACAGGCCTCTGATCAGGGATGCCAATGGGTTTGTCCTGGATGAACAGACACAACAGGCTCCTCATCTCATGCCGCCTCCCTTTTTGGTGGATGTGGATGGAACCCTCACCCACCCAGGTACAGAGACCCTTCTTTCAGAAGATGTTGCTTGAGGCATCTTTACCATTTCTTTTGAAAGTTTAGATCATGACTGATATCAAATATTAGTTTAGTTTGTTAGTTTAAATACTCTAGTCCTAGAATATCAGCTTTCAGTCACTGTGCCTGTGTGAAAAGTACTTGTAGGTATTTTGAATGTTTATTGGTATGATTTTGTTTTAGATATCAGCGTCTGGTTCCTGGTCGAGAAAACATTGCAGCTGAACATTTAGTTCCGCAGCTGGGATATGTTGCCACAAGTAAGAACTAAAACAGACCACTTTTTACATACAAATTTTATGCTCTGAACGCTTTCTGCAATGTATATTGTGTTTACTCTCCCAGTGTTTGCACTAATGCTTGTTCTATGGGGGAGTTTGCATGAGTCTACAAACATTGCAACTGACCAAACATTTTGGTAACTGCCAACCACGTAGCCACACATTAGTAACATAGCCTCATAATAAAACACCATGCGTAGCGCTGTTTTGATTAGATTGTAATTGTAATTAGATGTAATTATTCAGATATGAATAATACTGTTTAATAATAATCAGGTAAAGCTGCTAAGAACCTCTCATGAACATTTCACAGTATCGCAATAGTTGATTGTTGAAATATTTTTGATCACTCATTGCTTGCAAATGTGTAACTTTGAACAATGATCCTACAAACGTCTAGTGTCATATTTAGATAAATGGATCACATTTTGTATTGTATATCAGGCTGTGCGTCACTCCAGGAGACATCTGTATGGAATTACTTATTCTCCAATGTTCACTTTTCTGTTATTTTCAGGTGATGGTGAGGTGGTGGAGCAAGTGATAAGCCAGCAGACTGCAGAGCCAGAGGAAATTTCTGTAAGGCGCAGTAGTCTCCTGGATGAAGCTATCCGACAGCTGCAGGCCCAACAAGACAGTCGCACCCAGCCTGAGCCCGGAGAACCTCAGCAAGCTCACAGGGACGGTCCAGCACTGCTCCCTGCACCCAGCACCCCACGCAGAGGTGTCACTTCAGAACCACTATAAAATGTACAAAAAATCTATTCTCAAGACATTGCTCATACGTATTGTTTTTACAGTGTCTGTCAATGATCGAGCTGATGTGCAGTCTCCTCCTAACGTGGGGCTGCGGCGTAGCGGGCAGGTGGAGGGTGTGCGACAGATGCACCAAAACGCCCCTCGCAGTCAAATGGCCACAGAGCGAGACTTGCAGGCCTGGAGACGCAGGGTGGTGGTGCCCGAGCTGCCGCCCAACTGCTACAGGTACAGACTGCTGCTGTATTTCACTTACACTCCAAGGATCATTTATGGATCTACAGTATGTGAGTAGTAGGGCTGTAGTTCTTTAGTCGTTTAGTCGATTAGCGGTCGATGGGGCTTTAGTCGACCAAATTGTATTAGTCGACCCAGCCCGAGCCCGCGCACGTCGTGTCCGAACCCGACGGAACCTGTGCCTAAGCCCGAGCCCGAAGAGAGCCGCCCGCCCACTCACTGAACTGTGCATTTAATGACAGAAAAGCTTCTTATGATGCCAACGGTTTAATGTAAGTGCGTCTCGCCGCTTCCTCACCGCACATTCCCCTCTCCTCTCTCTCTCTCTCTCTCTCTCTCTCTCTCCCCTCCCTCTTGTTCCTTCTTTTCTCCCGGCGCGCGTAACGTGCCTTCCCGTCTTTCGTCTCCTTTCACTTTTACCTGCTCCGCGCTTATTCACAAGTTTTTCTCTCTCTCTCTCTCTCTCTCTTTCTCTCCTCCTCCCTCCCTCTTCTTCCTTCTTTTCTCCCGCGCGCGTAACGTGCCTTCCCCGTCTTTCGTTCTCCTTTCACTTTTACCTGCTCCGCGCTTATTCACAAGTCTTTCTCTCTCTCTCTCTCTCTCTCTCTCTCTCTCTCTCTTTCTCTCCCTCCCTCCCTCTTGTTCCTTCTTTTCTCCCGCGCGCGTAACGTGCCTTCCCCGTCTTTCGTTCTCCTTTCACTTTTACCTGCTCCGCGCTTATTCTCAAGTCTTCTCTCTCTCTCCTCACTCTCGCGCCGTATAGTTGGCCACTTAAACACTGACTTTTTTTTTATCACTGCGGTGGTTTTGTGCTGTGTTCTCACGCGGCTGTCAGTCATCCGCGAAGCGTACGTGTTCAGTGCGGCTCTGCGTCTTGGCCGAACCCGGCCGGCCCACATTTCTCACGTAGTTGTCGGGCCTGCACGGTCCGCCAGAATCTAACCTGCCTTTTTTTTATATAAACACTGTGTCATATTCTTTTCTGTGTAATTTTGTTTTGCTGACTCCATTGACTTTTGCCTTTTTTGCGTCAGATAATTGTCAGATCAAACTTATTTTTTTAGCTTCAGAGCTTTAGCCACGCCCCTTTTAGTCGATAATCGGTCGATGGGACATGTCTTTAGTCGACCAAGAATTTCTTTGGTTACTACAGCTAGTGAGTAGATAACAATGGATGTACTTTTCAGGGACCAGGAGGAGATCAGAGGTGTTAAAGGAGATGAAGAAGTCGCACTGTTCGTTGCACGGAAAAGACGCATCATGTACAACAGCTGTCGAGTCAGTATTTCTTTATTTTTTGATTCGTATAAAGGTCTTTCATTGATTTTGGATCTATTCTCATTTTGTTGCGTTGGCCACAGGATGATTCTGACGAAGAGCTGCCCTCAGTCAAAAAGTCCCATGGCCGCACTGACCCCAGGAGTTTTTGGACTTGTCCTGTGAAGAGGGAGAGGAGACGGCCAGCTCGGATGCACACACAGAGGTAGTGAGCTTACCTATGTTTTTCTCAGTTCTGTTGTCATTTTTTTCTCTAATAAATTTAATTGTGCAGGACAACGAACTGGACCGCAGTGATCTGGACACATCTAATGACGAGGAGTGGAATAGTGATAGCCCGAGGTATTAAAATACAATCTTCAATTTACAATTATATTAGGACTGCTTTTTAATTGCTGTAGGAGTTCAGCATTTCATTCAATAATTAATTTTTTTTCCATTTCGACAGCCACTCGTCTAGTGAGTACTCGGACTGGACCGCCGACGCTGGGATCAACCTGCAGCCTCCACGCCACTGTCGTCGAGAAAGCGCGTTCGCCGGCAGATCAGCAGCTCGGAGGAAGAGGAGGAAGAGACGAAGGAGGAGGAGAACGAGGAAGAGGAAGAGAAGCGGCACAGCGACGAAGACGAGAGCGCTCAGAAGAAAACCAAAAGCAAAACAAAGAAGGAGAAGACCAAGTCACCTCGGGTAAGCTCAACTGCATTGTTACTCTTTCTGAATTGTGCGTATTTCGGGTAAGGTCAGGGTCCTAGAAAGCATTAGAAAGTGTTGGATTTGACAAAAAGTCTTGTGTTTGTTTGATTTTGCTTCACTTTTTACATTTCATGAGTAAATTTAGGCACAGGTCAGATATCCAGAAGAGTTTACAACCCACTACTTAAAAATATTTGTGATAAATTACCTCCTCCTTTTAAGTTTTACCACGCTAGACTAAAATTTCCAACCCAATTCAGCTACACTTAATTCTAGATCAGGCCTAGTCAACTTAAGGCCGTGTGCCAAATCGGCCCTTCAAAAAGATGATCAGCCCTCCCTAAATGTTACAAATAATAGTTAATGTGTCAATAAGTGTCTGAAAATAAGATTTGAATGTAGTGTATTTTCTTGTTTCAATTCAAGTTGTATTTTTTGACTAATTTCCAGTGAGAAAATGCTGTATTTTTCACATTTCTGGCCAAGCAAATCCTATTTGAATACAGTTAAAATATGCTTACACAAAGATAAATATGACTTATTTTAAGCATTTATTCTCTCATGCAGTTTAAGATGACCATTTTTACAGTGTATAATTCAGCCCTGATTTAATTCTGCTTTAAACCTGGTTTAGTCCTGGTTTAGATTTGGTTTTATGCTGTTACACTCCAAGTTCAGATTTGATTATGTGGTTTAACACTGATTTTGACATTTTCTAGACCAATAAAATTGGATTACAGCATTAGCTGGTATCACTATAATAATAAATCTAGTCCAGTGAATATTTGGTGCAACCTAAAAAACGGCGACGTATTGAGCAACAACCCGGCCCAGAAGCCATGGTTCTCAGTAATATCTGGCCCTCTGGAAAATTAAGTTGAATAGCCTGTTCTAGATTATTATAAATATTATACCAAAATGATTTTTTGTGATGCCTTTAGTCGATAGCAAAATTGTAGTCAAGACAAAATAGTTCTTTAACCAACACTTTGGTTTTATACATACTTTTTTCATAGCTGAAGATGATTAAACTTTTTCTTCAAGTTTTGAGATATTTTAAATTGTAGTACTAGTTTTTGGGCAACCCTGCGATCTTTTATGTTGTTAAAATATCTTAAATTTCACTTTGCCAAATCGAGAGGTGCCTGTGATACGACAAGTTTAAACGTTTGTATTGCTAGAATCTACAAAAAATAGACAATGGTCAAACAAATATTTAATTTACTTAAATCAAACATAATTGAATGTTTTTCATTTTCCTACCTTCCCTGATTCCGAGCTGCTCTTGATCACTGCGTTTAAAAACCTCTCTCTCTGGACAAGGTGACACCAAAACTAGTGCAAACCCTGGTGGATCTGCCCTAAAGTAGAGCGCTGGTCGCAGAAGTGCTTTGATGTGAAAGGGCTCCTAGTTGCTGTTGTTTGTCACTCTCCGTGTGTTCAGCTGATTATTTATGAAGCTCTTTTCTTTTTGTCAGCGACCCAAACCTAGGCCGTCCATCAACAGAGAAGTTCCAATGAGTTCAGACATCCCAATGGATTACTGATGTCATTCCAGAAGTCTCCATTTGTTCCTCAAATGGGAGATGAAGTAAGTAAGGCTTTTTTTTGTCTGCAAAAGTCTCAATTCTGTATTTTCGATCAATGTTTAATTGTCTTTTATTAGGTAATCTACTTTCGCCAAGGACACGAGGCCTACGTTGATGCCGTTTGTCGACCGAACTGTATCCTATCAATTTAGAAAAACAGCCTTGGAAGAAAATGGAGCTGCGCGTAAGTTAAACAGATGATCGTTATGTCTGCTTACTACTCTCATCTTTTTGTTTGTGGTTATCTGTTATGTGCAGGACCAGGAGTTTGTAAAGATTACAGGGATCAAATATGAAGTGTCGCCCCCAACACTGTGCTGCCTCAAGCTCACCCTTATTGACACTGGCACTGGCAAAATCACTGATAAGTCCTTTTCTATAAAGTAAGTATTTCTTAAGTGCTTATTCCATGGGTTTTATTTAATCAGGGACCTCATGTAAAGTGTAGCAAGTAGTGTTGATAGTACATACCTGTGAAAATGTCTGTGAAGATAGATGTGGTAATGACTAAATTGAAAAACTCAGGGTGGGAGTTCTGTCTTGGGATCCGCCAAGCTGATTCGGGACCTCTCTACCTGTAGATGGAAATGTCTCCAGGTAGAAGGATGGATGAAACTTAGGGTTGGGAGGGTGGGCCAAGAGAGCTGAACATGAAGTGTTGTTTGGCTGAGGAGGTGAGCGAGGTGTGGTTTGCTGCTGAAAAGATTGGTACAGTCTTGCTCTTGAGCCTTAGTCAATCATTATCTAAGAATCAACTTTACAGACATCCCTAACTAAATATTATCCCATGCAAATAGGCTTCAAAGACTTACTTCGACAATTGTCAAAGTGCACACATTTACAGGATTTACTTTTTTCTTCTTAGGTATCACGACATGCCTGATGTGATTGATTTCTTGATTCTAAGGCAAAGTTACGACGAAGCACTCCGTAGAAACTGGCAGCCAGTAAGTTGGCTGCAAATATGAGTTATTTGTGGTAACATGGAATTCTGTTATTTCCTAGTTTAGAGTCTAGTGCTCATATGTGTACTGAAGCTATAGGTGAACACGAACACGCTTCTGTTAAAGACTGATCATTTCTTGTGCTGCAGATGATCGGTTTCGCTCAGTTATAGATGATGCTTGGTGGTTTGGGACCATAGTCTGTCAAGAGCCCTATCAGCCTGAGTACCCAGACAGCCTCTTTCAGTGCTTTAAAGTCAGGTGGGTGAACCGCAGCATCAAACCAACCAGGGGCTAAAGAGCTACTACTACTTTTAACTGTATATCGTGTTATCTTCAGGTGGGATAATGGGGAGACTGAGAAGCTGAGTCCATGGGATGTTGAGCCCATCTCTGATGAAGGTAGAAACTTAGACAAAATATGTTGTGAAATTAGTTGGTTTGTATAAAACACTTGTATTGTAGAAAGTACTTTCTTTGTACAAGGTTCTTGTATTGTGTTGACAACTTCATCCAACCTAAACACCTGCTTTAAATAGGAGGACTTGCTAAAGTTATTTCATTTAAAACATCAGCTATTGGTCATAGTCTACTAAGCCAGTATGTTAGAATATAACCTGGTTCAAAGTTGTTTAAAATTTTTACTACGAAATGTCAATAACACTAAACATTTTTACTTCTGAAATGAGAAACTGTATTGCTTCCCAAACACTAATGTTTTTCTAATAAATATAAAGCTTTAATGTGAGTCAGAGGAAGCCCTATTTTAGCTCTGTGACTTAAGTTTGTTGTAAAAGTTGTGTGTGTGTTTGTGTGTGTGTGTTTAACAGCTCAACAGCCGGAAACTGAAGGAGGTGGGATCCCAGTGACGGCTGAGGAGATGAGAGAGCTCATGTACAAGCCTCAGCCTGGAGAATGGGGCGAGAAGAGTCGCGACCAAGAATGTGAACGCATCATCATAGGCATCAGTCAACTCAACAGTGTTGGTGCGTAGCGTCTTTCACAGCAGAAACCACACTTTTTGGCTCACTTGTCATCTCTCGTGGCCTGCATTATACATGAATGTGTGCTGGTAGCTTCAGCCTCCTGTGTCTGAAGTATGTGTACATTTACCTATTTTCTTGCAATATCTACAGATATTGTTGCACCCTTTGCTGGTCCAGTGGACCTGACCCAGTACCCCTCATACTGCACAGTGATCGCGTACCCTACGGATCTGGGCACCATTAAGCTGCGGCTCATGCACAGGTTCTACAGGTACAAAAAATTTCCTTTTTTTGTTTTGTTTTAAGAACTAACACACCTTCTGTTAACATTTCTGCATTTCTTTAATCCCCCAGACGACTTTCTGCCCTAATTTGGGATGCAAGATATATTGCAAACCAATGCACGCACTTTTAATGAGCCAAGAAGCAAAATTGCAGACTCGGCCAAAATCATCACTAATGTTCTCTTGAAGTTTATTAAGTAAGTTTAGCTTGTACAGTAATACAGTTGTGTAACTAACATGTTGTATTCAAAACTTCACCTGTGCTTTTATAATCATAGTAATCCAAGCTGCACAGATATTATGGAGATTTATAATGCCCTGGAAGAAATGGGTGATGACGGTGACGAAGTATGTTTTTTTTATTTTTTTTATAGTATGCACTAAACATCCAGGTATATTACAATTTCAATCATTTTTAGGAGGAAGACGCAGAGGCTCCTGGAACATCTTCCGGACATCGACTGCGCCAAGTAATATTTTCATACCTACACTTCAGAGTTTTCTTTCAGCAAAATCCAAATATGTTTGACAGTGTATGTAAAAGTGAACATATTTTTAACATGAGTTTTCCGCTTGTAGCGATCTGCAGAGGTCCTGCCTGATCGAGACGCATGGAAGGAGCAGTGCAAGAATCTGCTCAATTATATTTTAGAATGTGAAGACTCTGAACCATTTCGACAACCTGTGGATCCTGACAACTATCCAGTATGTGGATTACTTTTACGTGTTATACATTAATAAACGGGATTGAAATGCCACATGCACTTTATTGGAAAGAAACCTAGCTCAAGATTAGCAGTGTTTCTAAATGTCAGAGAATGAACAAACAAACCTTTTTTTCTTATTTTGTTTTAATGATGCGTATTGTGCTTGTCCAGGACTACCATGACATCATAGACACACCCATGGACTTTGGCACAGTGAGGAGAACATTGGAAGAAGACCACTATGAAAACCCCATGGAATTGTGCAAAGATGCGCGGTTAATATTTGCAAATGCCAAAGCATACACGCCCAACAAACGCTCCAAGGTACCACCTTATGTGACAGGATAGACTAAACTCATCTTCTGTAAATGTAGTTTGTATGAATGAATGCTGTTCTTTTTCTTAAAGATTTACAGCATGACATTGCGGCTATCGCGTTTTTTGAAGAGCGTTTCAGAGCCATCATATCAGAGTACAAAACTGCTGTGAAGAGCAGTGAGAGGCTCCGACGAAGCCAAAGGTTCCGCAAGAAAATGCAACTACAGGAACTGCCATCAACCGCCAATAACACAAAGTATATCTATCTCGAGGTCTACATGTCTTAGCTGGGTTTTTGTTACTGAAAATAATATTTTGTCTGGTTTCCTATTAAGTCACAGGAAAGGTGCTGTCAAAACTCAGGAAAAAGGGAGACATCGGTGACCAAATCTACCTCAGCCAAGAGTGTCTCAGAGAGGGCTCGTCGGACCAGACACGCTCTAAGAACAGCTCCTCAGAGGAGGACGCCAAAGCTGCTTCTACATCAGGTAATATGCAGGACTATATGGCATGGTATAGTGGATGTGTATCATTATTTCTAGTTTAATAGAAGACATTTTCTATTTTAGTTACAACCCAGCACCCATATATTATTTGTTTTGTTTTAATTTCAGAGTCAGAAAGTGAGAGTGATGCCAGTGAGTCTGATGATGACAAACACTCAAGAACATCCAGACCACAAGGCAAAAAGACACGACCCTCTAGAAGCAGCATTGCAAAGCATGGTAACAAAGGTTAGTTTTTAAGGAAAATTGGAGAAATGCAAACTAACATTAGAAAAAACCATGTCATGTTTATGTACCAGACTTGAAACCATTAATTGCAAAATATGAAATGAATAAATCACTATACACTGTACTTTAGTAAGATGTTAAAACTGAATACTTACATTTTTTTAATAGCTGCTAGTGACAGTGATGATAATGAAGAGGAGATGTCGTCCAGCCTTTCAAGCAGACGCTATGCCAGCAGATCAAGCCACAGGAGTACAAGACTAACCAGAAAGCGCACAGGTCAGTACAAAGTATAGTCCTATTTGAAAACAAGGATAAATTCATTCTACTGTGTGAGTCAGACCATCTTTTGTGTAGCATTCTATACTCATCAGTATAAATATCCATGGTAATGTATCTTTTTCAGAGCGGACCATGGTGAATGGCCACAGCAGCCGGCCGTCTCTCAGGGACAGGCGACAGCGCAATGAGTCTGATGGAACCGCCTCAGGCTCTGACGAGGAGGAGGCTTCAGGCCGCAGGGCGCTGAAGAGGAGGACTGCCCAGGCTGCTGTCAATAAGATCAAACTCTTAGAGGCCTCTGAAGAGGAGGGCTCTGAGAAAGGAGAGAATCAAGACAGGTCTCCAAGAAACAGCCATCTACGAAACTCAACTCGAAGTAATAAACGCACAGCAGTGATCAAGAGCAGCTCGGAATCAGGGGAAGGTAGGAAAACTGAAAAACATTCAAATACATTTAATTTAAGTAAATTAAGTATTAGTTTGACCATAATCTATTTTTTGTAGATTCTAGCAACACAAATGAATCCAGTGATGAGGACTCTCAAAACAGCAGAAGTGCTTCACCCCGTTATAAGCAAAATGGAAACACTAAAAAACAAAAACCAGACCCAAAGCCAAAAAGTAATGCACATCTCTTGTCTAATGGACATAGCGCAAAACACAACAGCTCAGACCAAGAGCAGTCCAGTGAAGAAAGTTCTGAAGAAACAGATGAAAAACAGCTTGAGAAACCTGTAAGAAAAGCTGCAGTCGCTGCAACAAAAAAAAGGATTTCAAGTGACGATGATGATGACAATGGTGACGATGATGACGATGATGAGGAAGAAGAACACGATGAACCGGACTGGCAGCCGCCTAAAAAGGACAAAAGTCCTTCAAAGAAACGCACAAAACAAAATGGACAAGATGAAGACAAAAGTAGTCCTAAGAAAAAGACTAACAAAGCATTATCAAAAAGTCAAGACCGACAAAAATTTGCTGCATCTAAAAACAGAAACCTGACGAATCCGATGAGCTGAGCGATGTTCCAAAGTCATCCAGAACATGTGCAAGAAAAAGTATAAAGGACAGCTCCAGTGAGGAATTTGAGCCTGATACACGTCCCGTGAGAAGCACCAGGAACAAGAGCAAAGCAAAGCGATGTCGGGGTAGCTCTTCTGCCTCAGACAGTTCTAGCCAAGAATTCAAGCCCAGAACCAAGTCCAGACGAAAAGAGACCAGTCCTTCTTCAGAGGGGGAGTCTGATCATTCAGAAAACAGTAGCAGACGGCCAAGACTTAGAACTTTAGCGAAAAAGAAATACACAAGTGACCACTCCCTTTCTGACACCTCTGAAAGCCAGTCAAAACCAAGAAACGGAATCTCCATCTCTGTATCAAACAGACCGAAAAGGCAACAATCAAACAACTTGTCTAATGGAATTAAAGAGAAACTTTCCTCTAAACGAAAACGTATTTACACTTCAGATTCTGAAGAGGCAGAGGAGATGAAAGAGGAGCCTGCATTTAAAAAAATTAATAAGAAGAGGCCTGAGTCTTCTAAATCGCCTAAAAGGAAACCTAAATCATTGGATAGTGGCAGCAATGAAGAAAACTCTGCTTCTCAGTCTGAGGAGGGCGATGCTGGTCATTCAGAGAAAAGAAAAGGGAATGTAAGGCAGCCAAACCGTAAAAAAGGAAGTGAAAGCTGCAGTAGTCACACGTCGCACTCAGAAAGTGAAGAATCTTCTTTTTCTGAACACTCATTCTCTGGCTCAGGGTCTCACAGCAGTCCAAAGAGAAGACGGGCTCAAAGGCGCCCCCAGAGGACGTCTCGCCGCCAGCTCAGACAGCGCCGCACCTTTGCTGCTTCTGAGGACGATAGTGATGAATCGTATGGTAAACGGACCCCGCGAGTGAATACACGCTACAGGGGGAAACGAACTATCAATTATCAAGACAGTGAATGAAGGACTTAGTCTGGGGCTCTTCTTGAAACATTACTTAATGTATTCAGATTTGTATGTCTATACTTGTGAATGTGTGAAATGATGTCTCCATGCACAAAATCCTTTTGTCTCACACAGCTTTTAAATCAGACCAAAATCGGCCACATGTAGACTTAATTTAGATAATCGGTCATGCCCTACTCAAAACAAGATAGAAAATTACGAAGGTTAAATTGGAACGCTACTGATCTGAATAATTGGAAATCTGTTTCCACACAGGTTAAATTTAGTATCAGTTGCATTTTTAATTAAAAATCACACTTGTAGAATAATATGTAAAATACTAGTATAATGTCTGCTTGGACAAAATGTATAAGAAGCGCGTATGAACTGCAAATCTAACTCCTAAATCAGTGGTAATGAGTCAGAATTTAGATCCTGGATAGTGTTGGTTGTTAAGCACTTGTGGATTTACAGGTGCATCATTGAACATGTTTACATGATGTGCAAATCGAATACTTAATACTTAAGCTACAGCAATAGCCCTATATTTGGTAGCTTTACACATTAACTGGAGACCTTCAATGAGACTTGATGGTCATGTTATGGTAGTAGCACTGGAGTCTTTGAAAGAAAATGCTGTGAATCTGTTTCATTCAGGGATATTATTTATATTTTCTATGAAAAACTTGTTTATAAATGGATTACAAATTCAAGCATTTGAACTGCTGTTTTTCACAAGGACGGTGAATGCTTAATTGTCCCATACGGCTTGTGATATGGTCGGTTGAGTTACCATTTGGGGGATTCTGTCTGCTTGGGTGCTATCTAATATACCTCTGTTTAAAATCAAGCATATTGCTGGCTTGCACTAATAGACACTGTACTGAGGTATTTCATACACTAGTTTTGCATTAGAAACTCAGGGGTCAGCTAAGTTTACTGTAGTCTCAATCATGCAGATGTTTGCGAGCAGAAATAAAGGCAATTCCAGGTCGGCAAATGTCAGCGCAAACAAGTCATGAATTTATGGGAAGACTTGACTACAGCACTCCTTATAGAGCCACATACACACTTAACTGTTATGAAATATGAGCCAAATGAATAGAAGTCCCCCGAATTACTTTTTTTTTTTTTTTTTTTTTGTTTAGTGAATTTGTCTAGATACTAGCAAAGTGTTAATTTAATGTAATATTCTTTCCTTTTTCTCTTCTACAATTTATTTTTGTCTTGCCATATGTCACACAATGGTACCTTTTTGCTGAGTACAAATTACCAAATGTACTGTACATAAGCAAAATATAGTGATTTCTCATATTGGGAAGACATTTTCTAGCCCTGTGTTACCTACAGTCAGTGTTAAAATTATTTTCCCAGAGTTGCCAGTCACCTAGAATTTAGTTTTGTGTAGGGGGAAGTTTCTTAACACAGTCGCTTTTTTTTGTTTTGTTTTTGGCCATTTTGCTTAATGTTTTTTCATACTACATGTGTAATAAACAGGAAAGCTGTTGAAGCAAATGTGGTTGTGGAGTGCAATGATTTATTTTTTTTTGTTTGTTTTTTTAATAAAACATGTTACCCAGACCTTGTTCAGTTTAATTTATTTATTTTTACTTTTTGCACAGAGTCGTAATATCATTTTGTGTTACATGAGCATACAGCTCAATCCTTGTTACGAAACTGTAAAATTTGGTTTAATTTGTTTTCACTACACAAGAACGCGGTGTTTACTAAATGTTTAGTCGCCTTTTGGTGACGACAGAAGACTGCGACGTGGTGACCTCGAGATTTTATATTTTATCCATTAGCGCGCACTTTCGACACAAATACATATCCCGACTTTTACGGACAAATGCAATTTAAATGAAGGCGTTTATAATATGACAAGGTGTGTACTGTCAACAACCCACTCCAACAAATGAAGGTAATATTTAATATTTATTTTTATTATAGCATTCAAGTCTGTACGAAAATACTACTTCCAAATTTTTTCTATCAGCAGCAGATTACCGTCTTGTTTACATGTGACAGAACTTCTCCAGCCTTGTCACAACTAACAGCTAAAATAAATGTTAGAAAAATAAAATGTTCGTTTAGAATAGTTGTGTTATTTAATGGCTATGTGTTGTATAGGTGTTGGCGTTTACTGATGACAAAAAACTCCAGCACTTCCAGTAGGCACAGCAGATAGTTCAGTTCTGATATGTCTGCGGCCAAAAGGTTGCTGTGCCTCGTAAAGCACAGAGCATTTCTGTGGACTCCGGTGGGCAGAACTGTCACTACCTGGTCGCCGTGGGAGCTGCTTTCAACGCCAAACCTCACAGAAGGCTAGACCTCTTCGAGAAGAATGTGGTAAGATTATTTTATGATTTCCTATGCTACATATGCAATGTGCTGTATGCTCTTGTCAGAAATTACATGGTTTAGAAATACAAGTAATAAAGGAAACCTATATTTTTTTTGATATATTTAGGAGAAAACTATGACATATGGACATCAAAATTCACATTTTCTCATTGTAAAACACAAAAATTATCTAAAACGGCTTAGAAATACAAAGAGCTCCTTTATATTTCTTTAAAAACTACAGAACTTACTATTTTCTGTTGTTGGAATGTGTCTACATGACAAATTTGAACTCTACATGTTTTCTTGTAATTGAAATTCTGAGTAATCGCAAGTAATATAGACAAGTGGGCAGGGATAGGTGATAAGTGAAGACAGGGATTTTCTCAGCACTGGAGCATCAGCTGCAGGACAATCCAAGGTTATTCAAACATGCATGAATCAATACAAATACAGCTTTGGGTAAACTAGATGAGAGACCACTGCTGTAACATGATTAAAAACTCAGAAAAGAAGATTTTTGCATAATGGGTTCCCTGTAAAATAAGAAAAACATCTCTAATTTTCATTTTTGCAATGAGTAAATAAATAAAGTGAATCCTGCAGAGATCTCAAATTGAAAAAAAATGGACTTTATAACATGAACCAGCCTGTGGCCCTAACAATACAAATGTATTCTTTATATTTAATATAAAATTAAGTTTGCAAAACTACAAGAAAATGTACTATTTGTATTCTATGCTATTCTGAAAGCAAATTAACCGATATTTCTACCCTGGAAATTCATGAAATTACCGTAATTTCTGCCCTATTGCGCTCACCTGAATATAAGCTGCACCAACTAAATTTAAATTAGAAAAGTGATAAAGTGCATATATAAGCCATACTTGTTAATAGTCTATGAGAATCTGTAATTTTGCTCATGAAAAAGTAGCGGCTTATAATCCAGAAATTACGGTATATATTTTTTTCTTGTAAATATTTAAGCAATTATTATTTAGATTTGTTTTACTCTAATGGACAGTGTGTGATATGGTCTCCTTAGTTTTTGGTTTCTTTTTTGAATTTTTGAGCAAATGAATTTATTTTGAATTGTATCTCAGATTTGTACATGTACTTGAAACCAGTTTCGGTGTGGCTCCTTCCTTTCCCAGGGCTTGTTCGGTGTGTCCGAGCTGAGCTGTCCTGCAGGGTTCCAGGTGGCCACAAAAGAAGCTCTGAAGAACACGGAGAGGCTGTTGAAGAAGGCCTGCACCTGTCCTCCGGGAGTGGAGACTGTGGAGTCCTTTGACCAGCTCTCTGATGGACTGTGTAAAGTGGCCGACCTGGTGAGAAACTTAACATGCTTGCTTTTGAGATGAAATACACAGATTACGGTATGTACACAGGGTTCGTAGAGTCATGGAAAACCTGGAAGAGTCATGAAAAATTTAAATCAAATTTCCAGGTCCTGGAAAAGTTTTGGAATTGTATTAGTCTTGGAAAGGTTTTGGAAAAATTGAATGTATTTGGATTTCTAAAGTAAATCTAGGATGATTTGCGCCGACAAAACTTTAACAAAAAATGATTAATCATATTCCAGCCTTACTTTACCTGAGCCCAAAAGATGATTTTTAGAATGCACTAAATTATAGAATTTAACCTTTACCTGATTTATCACAAAATTCTTTGAAACTCAGCTGTATTTTTGTTCATGTCTTTTTAGGAATAAAATATTTTACATATGACAATTACATGCAGCATTATTTCAATTTTAGTTTGCAACTGACAACTTAAAAATCTTTAGGTCTTTTGTTTCACATCAGAACTAGACATATTTACTATGCCAAAACTACTTTTGAAAAATGGAATGCTAAATTGGAATGCCAGATTGTCAGATGCTAAATTGTCAGTGTATGAATACCTAAATGTACTATATTCCCAATATTCATAAGTCTGTTGGTAAAAATAAATACAATTCTAAAATATTGATTGAAATACGTCTGTGAATAAGTTACACAAAGTCATGGAAAACTTGAAAATGATTATGGAAAAGATATGGAAAGCCTTCAGTTAAAATCTGTACGAACCCTGTGTACAGTATTTATTGTGCTGTGGCTTTTGTATGAAGCTATTATGGTTATATACAATAAGAAAAAGATGCACTGATCAATAAGATCTATACATTATAGCAATATTTCTACATGTATAGTTTATCAAAGTTAATTCACTAGGAAAAAGTCTCTGTCTCTAAAGTAGGCAAATATAAAAAATCTTTGAGGTATTCAGTTTTGTAACTAAATGTGACACTAAATTGTATTACCTTTTTTCCAGGCTTGAAATGCAATCAGTGTCTTTTCTCCCTTGTACTCATAGAATGTTTTGTTGTATTCATTAGTCGATTTTTTATTTGATTGTAAATTAACTTAATCCTGGTTAATTACATTATCAACCTAAATACAACGTAGTTTATTCTACTTTGTTTTTAAAGGCAGATTTTGTGAAAGTTGCACATCCAGACCCGGCGTTTCGTGAAGCTGCTGAGAGGACTTGTGTAGAGATTGGCACTGTCGTCGAGAAGTAAGTGACAAAATGCACAGTATATCTGGTGATAAAACTTGATAATAATGTGACGTAGATGTTTTTGTTAAGGAGTGGTGTGTGTTAGTATAAATTTCAAAAGTGGTCTTTCAAATAGTACCACTTGGCTCACTAATACAATGCATATGATGACATGAGATGCAAATCAAAGTTTTTAATCCTGTCCTAACATTGGTTCTTAAACAAAAACACTGAAATTTGGTTGTGAAATTTCTTATGTTTCCATCTGAGTCTTCAAAACAAACATTGTCCCAGATTTGTGATGTCATAGGTAGACCTATCAGATATTCTCCACAGTTTTAGGTCAATGGACCAGCCAGACCTACAGTATTTGAAGCATGTGTGCAGAATTAGCATTTCAGGCAAGAAAGAGTTGATTTTTTTCCCCATGTGTCATATGTCCCATTTCTTTTGCAGTTAGTTGCATTAGCTTTAACTAATTGATCATGATCATTATGTGTGGTTTACTATAGATTTTTTTCCTTTTTTTGGTTCTGGAGCATATATTTCCAAAGTCAGGGTACTTAGAAGAATATTTAGGAAGGACCGGAACAATGCAGAAAATGCATCACATTTGTCCTTTGACACTTGTTTTAATTTTATTGAATATAACATCTAAAGCACTCACTTTTCTTTTGTTTTTAACAATAAGACTGTCCAGATGACAATTTTTGTCTTTTTTTTTCAGTATACTAAATTTTTGCCATCTTGAAAATGTAATCAAATGGACATATTTACTATACACTAAACTATATAATTTACAGTCGTCCACATTTTTTTGTCACTTATTGACAGAAATGGCAAGTTACAAGTAAGTATTTTCACTCAAGTACTGTTCTAATTTAGATTTGATTTGATACTTGAGTATCTAAAATCTGGTGACTTTTTACTTTCACTTTTACTTCTTAGATTTTTTTCAAAAAATATCTGTACTTTCAACTAAATAAAAGTACCGATAGTTACTTTTTAAGTCCACAGTTTTACCTCTTAAAGCTATTGTCATATGTCAGCACTTTATGAACAAGTCATTAGTTAAAATTCAACAAACTTGTATTATTTCTAACAGTTATATATTTATAACATAGTAAAACAGAGTCAGATTAATTATCTATCTACCCAACTCAAACTTCCTACTCATTACGGCCAACTTTGTGATAGCACTTTTTATTTTTTTGCTGAGCAAATTTACACTGGTGTACTTTTGTATTTTTTTAATTCAAGTAAGTTTACTAATACTTGAGAAGTGAACTTCAATACTTTTGCCTGCACTGCTTATTGAATTCATTCTAAGTCTCCAAGGGTAAATGTAAAAACACACTCGAGCAAACTTCTAGATGTTGGTGGACAAATGGCCTTTAGTTAGACACAGACAAGACATTGCAAACTAATATTCACCTGAATAGATACTGAAACAACATATTTGGCGTAAAACTGATTCTTAGTTAAAAAAAAAACAATATAATGCCTTTTAAATACTACTACATAGAACATGGGGGGGGCATGTACTGGTATCTGTAATAAGTCTTTGTTTTTTGCAGATTAAACACAAATGTTGAACTATGTCAGAGTTTAAAGAGGTTGCTGGACAATCCTGAAGTCGTAGCTAAGCTGGATCCTGACACAAGGTATAACACTGTCGAATGTTTTTATTGTTGTGGTTTAATGTTACTTTTGTATAAATTGTCATTTATTTTGTTTAATGTTTTTCAATCAGGTATTTTTACTGCTTTTTTTTCCATGTGTTTATAGACGTGTTGCTGAATTGTTCATGTTCGACTTTGAAATTAGTGGAATTCACCTGGATGACAAACTGGTAATGTATCTGGAAACTAAATAGTACAATCCTCTATAATATGGAATTGTCTAAAGTAAACTGTTATCTGTGTTTGCATGTGTTTAATGGAATTGTAAAAACATGTCATTTTAAAGTTGATCTTAAAAATAAGCTTTTGACAAGGGCTGCAACAAGTTAATCATCAATTGCAACTAATCCATTATTGAAATAATCGCCAACTAATGGAATAATCATTAACTGGTTTTATAAGGTTCCAAATCATGAGTGTAGAAAAGCATCAGATTTAATGGAATACATGAAAATTGTGTTTTTGTGAAAACTAGTTTTATGATACTACATTTTAAACTCAATTTTAATACTAAGAATAGACTCAGAAAATATTATTTTTTATTGCTAATGGTATTTTTATCACTACTTGTTCAAATAAGTATCTAGTTTTCATACCTTTTTAGTGTTGATAAGTTTCAGACTTTCGATACTTTCATTCATTTTCATTTTCTTCCGTAATCCGTTAGGGTCGGGGTGACTGGAGCTATCCAGGAACTATGGCTTAGCGGGAAACCCTGGACAGTGGCCAACTTGTCGCAGGGTTAGACAGACAACCATTCACTCTCTCATTCATCACTAAGGAAATTTACAGTGATGCCAATTAACCTAACATGCATGTCTTTGAGGTGAGGACAGAGTACCGAGAAACCCAGTAACACGGGAGAACATGCAAATCACCAGAGAGATCGTGAGATTGATATGATCCGACCGGAGTCGAACCACAACCTCTTATTGGAACAGAGCTCTAACCACTGGCTACGTCACCCTTTCCGATACTTGACCACCTTAAATCTGCATCTCCAGGACGTCCTCAAGCACAATATTCAGCTCAAATTTTGCAAATATCTTGTATTCAAGCTGCTTTCTAACAACTCATCGATTAACTGAAAAATATTGTCCAACTAATTGATTACCAAATAATCGTTAGTTGCAGCCCACATTAACTGACATGTGTAACTTTTTGGAGGTTGTATATCAAACGCTTTTTCTTCATGTATAAGTTGTGGTTACAAAGTTAAAAATCCATTTTTGTTTTCCAGAGGCAAAAGGCAGTTGCTCTCCACGTGAAGCTCTTGGACTTGAACAACGAGTTTTTGGTCGGGTCACACATGCCAAACAGAATAGCCCGAAGTGCCATCCCTGAACATCTCCACATTCATTTTGCGTCTGAGGGCAGCTTCATCCAGGTTGGAGGGTTACATGCAGATTCACCAGATGACTTGGTGAGGCAAAAGTATTGTTATTGTTTTTTGACCAGCAGGGTGTGCTGTAGTCCAACAAATGGGTTTCTCAGAACATAGGTATCTGGAATGACACTAGATAAGCACATAATATACGCTGCAATATACACTCAAGTAAAAAGAACTTTTGTAGAGATTAAAATAATCTACAGTTAAGCAATTTTTTGAGGGGGTATAGGATGTTGGGCAGTAATTTTTCACCAAGGCCAAACTGGACAAGTGGCGAGGTCTTTTTGTAAGCATTTTTTTTAATGGTTTTTTAGCTACTATCTTAACCATTTATTATGATAAATAATAGGACATCTGCAGGACACATGCTCCATAGTTAAATCAGTCAATAAGAAAGAAATCGCATATCCAGTATTTGTGGGCCAGATACAACAGTCAAGGGCCGCTGCTGGTTCCGGCTGCTATTTGCCCAGGTCTGGAGTCAAAATATTATATTCCTTATCATGTTTTTTTTATTTTGTTTTTCAAGCTTTGCAAGATGCAATATTAAGTATTTTGTTTATTGGAAGATTGCTGTAATTTCTGTTTCTTGGGACAAATTTTGACTGACGTTTCACATTGTCTGATAAATATACTTCAAGTCAGAGCTATAACTACTCTGCTACCGTGCTTTTCATAATCTGAATACTGTATTGTAATTAAAATCTGACAAAGAAAAATACTGATGAGGTGAGACAAAGGTAGGAGGTACTCCAGACAAAAAAGTTTAGTCTAAGCATTTATTATTAACTATTATTGCTCTAGAGTCAAGCTACAACCATAGTACGCTCTGGTAATAGTCAAACATCAAGTTAAACAAAAAAATAATAATTCTAAATTTATAGAAACATTTAAAAGGGCCCACTTTACTTTGAGGTAATTGGTTACATACATTTGACTTTAAAAATGTATCATGAATACATTATTTACTTCTAGAATGCTTTGTTCTATGAAAGACCTCATTTATTAAGCAATTTCTCATGTTCAAAACAGGTTAAGGGGAGCACAGCTGACATTTTTGTCTCACACAGACACTAAAAATGCAAAATTTAAGGTGATGCATATACAGAATGTTTGTGTAATATGTTGTATAAACATCATCCAATAGTAACTAATACGCTCACCTTTTTTTTATTTCTACCCCAATTAGTTCTGGATTGATAAATGAAGTCTTATTATATTTTTGGTCTTCCCATGTTAGATCCGAGAGATCGCGTACCGTATCTACCTCTATCCAAATGCAGATCTGATGGAGTGTCTGGAGGAGCTGCTGAGGTGCAGACACAAACTGGCCAAACTGGTGGGCTACGAGTCGTACGGACACAGGGCGCTGAAGGGGACTATGGCCAAAACGCCTGGTCAGTGCTTCTGATGAGGTTTCACCAAGAATTATGAGTGTTCTCTGATTTATAAAGTCCTCTTCTGTCTGTGATGTTTTTCAGAGACAGTCATGAACTTTCTTCAGCTTTTGACAGACAAATTATCAGACAGGTGGGTTGGTTTACCACTTATTAAAACTCAAATACCTATTTTTGTGAAATTTGATTGAATTTAGACTTCTGTCAATCGATCAGTTGACTAAAAGGGGCTGTGTCCTTGAGTAAACCTGTATTTTAGTTGTTTCCCTAGATCAGAGGGAATAATAAACTTAAAAATCTTTAGATAAAAAATTATACTATGTGGTATTCTTAATATATGTGTTTCAGATGTTTTATTTGTATGTGTACTCAAACTGAATGCACTGCAAGGTCTTTATTCAAAAGTGCTGCTCACATTGTGATAATTGCTTAATAAAATATAACATTTAAGGAGTGATGCGTGACTAGGTCAAGGTCAAGGTCAAAGTCAACTTTATTTAACTGCAGGCGCCCAAAGTGCTTTACATAAAATACAACAATATAAAATAAAAACAATCAGAAAACAATCAAAATTCAATACGTTTGTTGCAAACAGCAGCTCCACTCCTACTCATTGAATGCTAGTGCAAAAAAGTGAGTCTTTAATAAGATATATCAGTTTTGTTGGTTACTAAAATCTCTTTTTAACTAGATCAATGTGATACAACTACAATCTACCAGAAGTGCAAAAAAAAAAGTCAATTCCAAGTGTCTAAGATATTTATATTTGTGTTATTACAGTAAGTACAGCCATGACTCTTTTTTAACGTTAATTACCGTAGTTTTGAATTGGACCAATTTGGTTCTTTTGTTGTCAAAGGTTGCAGACTCCGCCCTTGATGGGCTCAAAATATCAACTTTGAACAGAATTCAAAATACAAACAGAAACCAAAATCCTATGTACATTTTACCAATAACAAGGCTCAGTAGCCAGGATCGTTATTGAACAAGCAGAACACACAGGACACAGTAAAAGGCAGACTGACTGAAAACTTCTCTTTGCCCATTCCTTCTACTTTAGGTAGTTTTGGGCTGTGCCATTTAGCACATATGTTACCTACAGTATCTTGGGGACTCCTCACGGTAGTATCTTCTTTGTTTAAGACGATATCCTGAACATACGAGCAGTAACATTGAGCGCTAATTCTTAATCTTACATTTCCAAATCATACAATGCATCTTTAACTTCAGCTTCGTACTGTACGATTTCAGTTGAGTCACAGAGAGGATGCTATGTCACAGATAACAGGAAACAAATGATACGTCCTACTCTAACAGATGTGTGTCATAGGAAAAACAGCTGTTGGTTGAAATGCGCTTGTGCAGAACAGAATATAAAAACCTGAAGTCCACATTACCGATCTGCACATGTCATAGTTTATTACAAAACACATGGAAAAGGTAAATCTCCTTTAATACCACAAAGAGAGCACACTGTGAGTACTGCAGTCTGCAATCCAGTTAAATTAATGAAACTCACACAATGACCATGCATAGAATCTCAACTATCTTCCACACTTTCCTTGTCTTGTTTTTTGTAACACTTTCCATGTCCCTACACTTCCTAGTATCCCTCGTGTCAGTCCCACACCGTGTCAGAGAGGTGAAAGAGAGCCTCCCAATTCCCTTCAGGTGTGAACGTAAGCCTGTTAACCTGGCAGCCTGTCCAGGGTGTTCCCCCGCCTTCAGCCAAATGCATGCTGGGATAGGCTTTAGCCCTGGTTGACCCTGACTGGAACAAACGCCTTCAGTCACAAAGCACTTTTTAAAGTTTTTCTTCTGCTCTTCTTTTTGTCTGTAGAACGGCTAAAGACTTCAAAATGATGAGGGATATGAAGCAAAAACTCAACCCTCGCAATTCTGTAAGTGGTTCGTTTGTAGACAAGTTCAATGGGTGAACGCCACAGTGAAAGAAAATTTGCTCAAATGTAATGGAATGGTTTATTTTTTGTTATAGCTTTTCTTTTCTCTGTTTGACACTCTTTACGCCAAGAAAGATGTAATTCATTCACAAGAATATAACTATTCATACACAGCGTTGGAAAGTAACTACCGTAATTTGTGCACTATTGAGCGCAGCTGAATATAAGCCACACGTAATAGATTTAAAAAAGAATAATGGAGAACTACATGTATAGGCCGCACTTACAAATAGTAAGTTTATTAAATCTATTATTTTGATGCATTTTTGTACAAGCCACAGAGTTCAAAGCTTGTGAAAAAAGTAGCGGCTTATAGTCCAGAAATTACAGGTAAATGTATTTAAGATTGCCATTTAGAGTAACTGTATTTAGTTACAATTATCTTTTCATTTGGAGATATCCAAATACAGTTACATTCATGATTAAGTTTTCGCAAAACATTTAGCTTGTTTTTACCCAATTTGGTTGTTTTGGTGAAGTTCATTATCGGCTTTCGTCCAGTAAATATGTCATGAGGAGAGGAATCCACAACTGCAACCACATTATAAATCTGGGCCAAAATCCACATAAAAACACTGGAGTGACAACGTGACAAATTATTTTAACACTTTTATTGTGTAAAAATCAGTTATGCGTAAATTGTTTTGCATTTTGTGCTTTTTGACGACACACGTGGAGGATATTGTTTAGAATTTAAATTCCTAAAATTTTCTATTTTTAGTTGTTTCTTCGTAAATTGCAACTTAACTGCTGTAAATGATAATAATATTAGCACGAAGACTATCATACCAAACTAAGTCAAAGTTAGAAACATTTTATGATCTGTCATTTGGGCTTTAAACTCTTAAGGTATTTTAACAGAGATTTTTAGAGATTTTCAAAGGCTCGAATAATCAGTGAATGTGTGATATTTCCTTCTCAATTAATGATGCATTATCTTATAAACAAAACAAACTGGGAAAAAAAGCAGTATGGGTCTTATGTCATGATTTTTCTACCATAAAAATAAGGCAGTTCAGTGTGAAAGTATTCCAAGTATTCAGAATACAGTACTTTGATTTGACTAAGTAATGGAGCTAAGCAGGAAGGAGGTCAATACAATTCAAGTTCATGCTTTCAGGAAAAAGATCTAGAGCAGAGGTCCCCAACATTTTTTCCTTGGTTGATTGGCCAAAATAGCTGTCGAGAGCCAAAACCAATTTTGTTTTGCAAACTGTGCTAAAAAGAGACTAGAAATTCAAAGAAATTGAATGCAAAAACAACAACTTGTCCAGAAACGCTGAAAGAAACAAATATCTAAAAAAGGATTAAATACAATTTAAATAAAAATATTATGTCATACTAGAGTGCAGATTTTAAGATCCAACCAGTGTATGAATAGGCTCCCACATCAGAGTTAATCAAGCACTTGTTGAGAACTTACTACATAAATTTATTTTGTATCTTAATTTACCTAATGTTTCACAATTGCGGAATATATCCTACTGGCACTATCCAGAATCCTTGTCCTTGCAGGCGCGATGTCCCTTGCGGAAGGCTGCTAAGACGAGTGTTTAGTTTATTGCTTTGCCGTCTCTACAAATGGAGTCTGTTAGGTGCTCTGTAGAGGAAACCGAGTTACCCGGAGGACGGATACCACTCACACTACTACGGCGGCGAGATCAGAGCGAGCTCACAGAGTCAACATGGGACCCCGGTCGACTGGGAATCGACCAGGACCTTTCTTCTATGAGGGCGTAGAGCGAGGCAGGCATGATACCAGCACGCTGCGCCACCTTGTTTGCTGCTGTTCACCGTCAACAACAAATATCAAACAGCATAACACTTTGCCTTGCCAGTTTTTTTTGGTCTTTGTGCAATTAAAGCTTCATGACGTACCAGAGAAATTCCACTATGGCGTCTCGAGACTAATAGAACAGTTTGTCGCTAAATTCTAGCCCAGTTATTTCAGCCATCGCCTAAACAAAAAGGGGGAGTGTCTTGGCTTGTACGGTAGAGGTCGAAACTAAAAAAAGATTATAATATAATAAAGCAGGAATTCTGCGCCAAACTCGAAATGCCGAATTATTATCTCAATAGCGTGATACTCATGGAGTGATGCAAGATAGATACCGTGCGCATTAGTATGACAATATAAAGACATACAAATAGAAATTTCTGTGCGATCCACTCAACATTCATATCCAGGTCGCATGTTTGCCACTGGAGTTCTGGTGAGAGAGTGCTTGGAGATTTAGAAAGTAAATATGTAGTAAATATCATTCAAACAACACACATAGATTTTTGTGCGGTTGAATGTGTCAGTATATCCAATTAGCATGTATAGAAAAACGTGTATTTACATATAGCAGAAATTCTACACATTGTGGGTTTCAGTAAATACGAGTTACATCCTTTTGTCATTCAGAAAAATCGGGTAGAGTTTGAGGATCTGAGCAAACTCCAGCATATGATATCTTATATCATACGCCCTTAGCCTAGTGTGATGGACACAATTAAGTTTCACTAACTGAAAACATAAGTTTTTATGGTAGAAATGAGAGAGGAACAGTGAGTTCTTTATAGATATAAAATTTGAGCACGATTCGAGAATAAAATGCTAACTGATTGAAGACAATTCCTTATATATAATAAAAAGATAGTCGACTAATACCATTTAATAAAAGACTAAAGATACAGCCCTAATTTGCCACCTTTAACTAACTGGGCCATTTATCGAAAATCGAGAGATCAAATCGAAACCGATCGTCATATATTTTGGTGTGGTTTGGAATCAAAAGACAAAACCAATGTTTTGTCAGTAAATGTGAAGTGAATGGAGCAATAAAGGCCTTCAAAACTTCTGAAGCAGAACTATTGTAATCTATTATACAAAGAAGAACTAAAAGGTTAGTACTTGAACAAATGTTTGTTTGTATCTAATGTTCCATCTGCAATGGACATTTATCTTCTTTGGTTTAGAAAAATGTTCATAAAAATCAATCGTACATCGAGTCAACAAATATGAGAAAAACAGAGAAAATCTTTGTAGAATTTTTCCATCAGAGCATCATGGTCATTAAATGATCAGTTCCATAACTAAATATCACGCTTCCAATGAATAAAAAAGTGGAAACAATAAACTTTTGAGAGAAATATGAGCAAAGTCCTCTTCGTGTTTTGTGTCGTGTGCAGAATGTCACAAAAGTGAAGAACTCATAACACTCACACACGGCAGAGCTTCAGTTTGCTTTGTTTTCCTAGAGGAAGTCACTGTTTCGGAATCAGATCTGTTTTGCTGTTTACATAAACAACAAATGCTAGGCTCTACCTCTCATGTATGAGATATAGAATGATTACAAATCAAACATGGTAAGAATAAAGAGAGAATATTCTATGCACCTTGTTGTGATAATTTTACACAGAGCTTAGATTAAGCTGGTGATAAAAATTGAATCACACTACATAATCGGAGTGTAACATGGAGTCTGGAGACCGTTTGTCGAACAGTCGTCTCTTTTGCAAATCAAGTCGGAAGGCTTCAGCAGTTGGCGTTGTTCGCGTACATTTATGTTGAGGGTGAGATGCACATTTTCAGGCTTAAAGAGAACATAAAACAACATTTTAGGGTGACATGACTTTCCTGTTTGTGCGGAAGTGAAGATATATTAACTCTTATGTTACTCTACTGTCGATGTTCAGGTGATACAGGAAGCGATGGCCGTCCTCGGATTGTCTGTTCATGATCTCAGACGCCCCATCAAACAGACTTAGAACGATTAGGAATGTATTATTTATTAAGAATCCAATATTGATTGCGTAACATATCATGCTTTTAAGGTGGAGTGACAGCATTTGATTAGTAAAATACAGATCCTAAGTATAAACAAACTCCTACTTTATGAGAGAGTCGAAGGGAGGAATCCATTTCCAATGACATTTGCCTATCTACCGGTCTTGACAATCTAGCGTCAATTTATCACGTTCCGTGAGCCGTAATAATACAATATTTCAAATAGAGATCACTAATTTCTACTCACATTGATTGGAGACTGGTTCTAAACAGTGCCTGATCTCTAAAGATCTACCGATGTAAAGAATAATATGATTTAAATGTTGTGACTGTATAGTGAAATTTAGATAATTTCCTTCTCTATTCTCAGCACAGTGCTGTCTCTTGAGTAGGGGACTTTATAAAACAAAAAAGAATAAATCTCTACAACAAAACAATATATGATCTAGCTGTGATCTTCTTCATTGAAGCGAAAGGCAATCTCAGATATTCACATTATTCATTATATACATATTAAGAAACAAACTAATATTTATCATTACGACAATAAACCGCATATAGTTAAATCCATCTATTTAAATGAATCCAGGTCTATCTTTCGTAGTAGCATTTGCTAAAGCTCGCCGATGAGCGCGAGGGACCCCTTAGGAGAATATTCTGTTCATCTTCTGAGGTCACTTAGAGGTGAGATCACACAATGCTCCAACAGCATCGCCCTCGAAGACCACAAGCAGTCTACGTCTTTGTCGTCATCATCGCACTCTATTCCTCGTAAAGGTCGCAGCTCTCAAAGCCCCAGACTACAGAGCACAAGCTATCACTTAATGAACCTTATAGTATCAAAGAAGAAAGGATAATACTTATTTCATTACTATAGAGACTAACACCAACTACACCATACATCAGCACATATAAATGCAAGCTATGACCGTACATGATTATTAGACTGCAATAAGCTGAAAAGCTTTGTGCAGATGTAGAGAGAGATGCCAAACCTTCGAAAGAAGTGTTATCATACCTCGTCTGACTCTTTTTGCTTGGAGTATTCTGGGTAGTATCATATCGTTTCGAGCGTTATGGATTTGCGCTTATCACCAAGTATCAGAGTCGCCCAGGTATTTGTGACATGATAATGACATGAATGTATCACTTCAAATCTTGGACACGCGTCCATCAAATCGGGACTGGTGGTGATCGACAGAGAGCGCCTCTCTGAACACCTCCCCATGTACTTAGATTTCCTTGGTGGACATTTAGAGCTCATTTGGTAGTAGCTAAGGTTTCTTTCTTAAGACGCAGGTACACAAAGATCCTAGGCGCACGCAACTAGCCCTATATACTCCCATTCTCCCTTCGTCCAAAAATTCTCCGCTAGCTAACAATAACGAAGAAGTGTGTGTTTTACACACAGAGCATGCCAAAATAACAGTAGATGCGTTCAAAAAACTATTCAGTACCAGGACAAGTGGTCTTCGGAAGTGTCTTGTATTAATGAAAAGGTATTAGTTTGTATAGTATTCCTCACAGTACCTCTCTCGTGAAGGCCTGGTCCCTCTGCTCGATGCGATTAAACAGCTCTCCTCCCATTTAAAACTGACAGAAGCACAAAACAAACTGCCATTTCAGCACCCAGAGCGGGAGAGTGTGGAAGCGAGGACGTTGCGCAAAACTGGTCGTCTACTGCGCGAATTCACCACATACTGTATAGTATTTAGGCTGTGTTGCTCTAACTGGTTTTTTACTTATAGTTTTGTCTTCACCTACATAAAGTCATCTATTACAACAACAGCTTTGCAGTGATATCTAACAGATCGATTTAGTGTCCGAATAGTTTGCTATATGGAGAAATATTCCAAGTGATTCTTCACGCTCGCAAAGCGACACTTTGGCGTATCTCGCGCATTCATCTCTGAACTAGAATGTATGTACGGATGGGCCTGTATTCGTGATCATAATGAACTGAGTGTGCGTCCACGGAGTTGGGCGATAGCTATGGTCTAATCTTCTATATTATGTCGAGAGCTTATTTTTGAGAGAGAGAATCATTCAAATCAACATAATTACAAGCTCAAGACGGTGGAAGGATTATTTCAAATCTCTCCATTAAAATATACTCATGACATAACCGGTGAATAAATTCAGCTAGCACTTATAATTTCTTTATAACAAATGTTCGGAGTCACATGTGGACTTGAATAATTCTCAAACTACATTTATATATATATAAATCTGGTCCCAGACCACACAGTCTTTTTTTTGTGTTGAAATAGATTCTGATGCACCAGTATAGCTAATGAAATAATCTCCAAATCACACAGTATTATGTTTAAAACATAACAAATAATTAGTATTATATACGTATGTACAAATAACTGATCTATGTCAGCCCACAACAATCTGTAATGTCATATATATTTTGTCATTTTGGTGAATGGGGCTGTTAATCTATTTACTTTAATATTAAAATCCATTTTTTTTCAATGATATCTGGTCAACTGGGCGGTACGGGGCCTGTAAAAATGCAGCATATACTTTTGTTTTCAACATTCTGTAGTTCATGTCTATTACTTAAAAATTAAAGTACTAGTTTTTGTGAGCGTAAAGTTGACTTTTACATTTCATTGTAAGCACCTGGTTTTGAGCCCTGGACCAGTGGTTGGCGCTGGTATTCGTATGTCAATAAATGTGGTGATGCTTTTCTTTTTTGCTGGCCCCAAAAAAGTTATTAACTTTAGTTATTCAACTAGTTAAATTTTTTTCTACAGTCCCACCTGACAATTAGCTATTCCTCAAAACATACAGTTCTGGTTGAACTAAGCAGTTCTGCTTTTACTGGCAACTTTTGACGCTGAATTATAACTTATTTTTCCCAAACCAATACATAATATTTGACGTCATAAAAGCATGTCTGATGCTTTTATTAGGGCTGCGATTCATTTTTTTTTGCCTCCCCTGACCCTTCCTCCAGGGCTCCCCTGCAAAAGAGATTCTGAATCTCAGTGGGACTTCCCTGGTTAAATAAAGGTCGAGTAAATTAAATAAAATTATTGTGCTAGTAAAAATCTAATTTGGTGAAATCCTACTGTGAGTCTCCATTTCTTTAGTCACATTATTCTGTCCGCCTACTGACAGTGTACTTCTTGTTTAGCTGTTTTAAAGTTGGGGTAACTGAGTTTTTTTAATTAGTAAATTTTGTGTTTTCCACTAAAATTATATGATAAATGCGGCACTTTGTGAAAAAATTAGACCACCGAGTACTGTCTGACCTGAATAATAACAAATTTTAGTTTTAATCAGGAGCTGAATGCAGCGCTCTGATTGGCTGTGCAGTGGTCCTTTCCAGTTTCACTTCGTTGTTTGTAAAAGATGTTTATGAGCCATAATTGAAATAAAAAGTTAATGCATGTTGATATTACCCATGTGTCAAAGTTTTTGTGAGAGAAATTTAGGATTTAAAACCTAAATTGTGTTTGCAGTGTGAAAATCAGTTACCTTTATCTTTAGCTTGTCTAGGCATTTTCACACAGTCCCAACATTCCTCCAGCCCTTATTTAGTCAGAGAAACTATCCTGTCCCCATGTTTGTGTTCACACAGCAGCAGTGTCTGAAAGTGGGTCTAACTGGCTTTAACATTAACATCTTTAAGTTTTGAACATTCAAATAAGTCATTAAGTGGTGTTACGAAACAAAAGTTGTCTTTTTTCTATTTCACATAACTTAAAAACATCACTGAAAATAACAATAAAACAAATTTATTGGCATTCACTGTATTTCCAAGTAAAAGTTAGGCTACTATTTGCGAATTGAATAAATATATTTGGGAGTTACTGCTTTTAAATATTTTTTTGTATAGAACCGTACCTCCTCAGTTTCTGTCATGTTCATTGTTTGATTTTAGCCTTGTAAATGTAATCTTACCATTCCATAATGACAAAGATGACTTCTTCTCCTTGTGCAGGTTCTCGTACAGACTGAGTATTCGGACGATGTGAGGCCCCCGGAGGCTCGCTGTGTAACTCCACCTCCGTCGAGCTTTAGGCGTGTCCTGCAGGATCTGAACGGGACAAACATGGTACTGAGTAAAAGTATTTGTGATGATTGTTATCCAAGACGTCGTGCTGGTTAGAAAGTAGTTTATTAGTGCTGTGTTGTGTTCTTGGGCAAGACACTTCACCCACCTGACCCAGTGTCTGTGTACTCTGGTGTAAATGAGTGAGTGATTCTTGTGACTAAAAAGTTCTGTATAAAATGTGGTTAATTTACCAAATATAGAAGCTCACTCACCAGGTTTTTCAATTCCTTATTCTTGTTCCTGCACTTACAGTAAACTCTAATAAAGAGGGCCCATTTTTCCTAAAACAACTAAATAATATTTGCTAAAATTCAAACTGAATTTACTTCAGAATCTTGACTCCAATGAAAAGAAACAAAGAACCAAAAAATATCAGATTTTAAACTGCTTCAATGTGCAGAGCGGCTGGTGTCAATAACCTGGAGCAGAATGACACCAGATTTGGCATATTTTAAGTGGTGCACTGTGCAACTTTTTGGCCGAGCATGAGGGTGAATAAAAACATGTTTTTGTCTTTTAGATTTGTTTATTTTGCTTGCACAAACAAAATTATAAAAATCTGCATCTTTACATTGAACAGGCTTGCTTGACTGCATTATGAACTGCTATTTGACCTGGAGGTGGTCCCGCTCTTCTTTGTTTCTATAGAAAAGTAGGTACTGTAGCTGTATTTTTTCACAATATGGCAAAAATGTATTTTAGACTCATTTAGAATGTCCCCAAATATGATTTGAACTACTAGTGAATTGTGTAGTTGACTTTTCACCTGCAGAAAGTTACACAATACATTTAAAAAGACCCATAATAACAATAAAAAAAAAAAAGTTGAAGCAGAGCTCCTGTAAATTTGGAAGAGTTTGTTTGGTTATATTTTTTTTGTGTTTGCCTGTTTGAAGTAAAAGCTGAGCCTGATTCTTCTCGGAAAAGCTGAATTGACTGTAAATTGGTCTCGCTGACGGATCAGGGTCCTAATAAATCCTTTTTAATTGCATTTTTAGCTCAAACTTTTTAGCTCAAACTTTGGACATTGCAGCTACAGACTGTTCCACATATTTAACTTTGTTTTTAACTGGATTAATACGTTTTTATATCCTGGAGCCTGGGCTGGGCAGACACGCTGCTAACATAAAATATAAATCAGAAACAGTCAGCATTCAGAAATACCGATCAAGCAGATTGTCCCAAAACAAACCAGAAACATACTCAGATACCGAAAGGCCGTGACATCGTTTCGCGAGACCTGCAGCATCGCGGCCTCTCTTGGCCCTTTCGGAGCACAACTTCCTTCTCGCTCTTCTTACGAGCCTGCCAGCCGAAACGATGATCTCGATTTCATAGAACAGACCATCCTCGTCCTCTTGAGTAATCAAAAGCATAAGAGCGTGCGAGCGGGAGAATCCCCCATGTGACCACCGCGTAGTTGAGAAAGAGTCATACTCTCTATGTATGACGCCTGTGCGCTGACTGTATCTGATGCACAACTTCAACTGGCAAAAGGGAAACGATTCATAGCAGGACATTCATTGTGTCAGACTTAAATCATTATAGGGATGTTCGCTGAGCAGCAAGTGACGTCAAAATACGGACTTGACTGCTGACTGGCTGGCAGAATCAAATTTATCTCTAATATCTTTTGTCTGTAGGAGCGTAATTGCCAAAATCTAAAGCTTTCTTCTTGGTGTAGGCTTTTTAGGAACACAGTAGAAGCTCTTTGGGTTGTTCATACCAGACCTGTGAGCAAACCCAGTCACAGCAAGATACAATCATTGTCTTTTTTCGTGTTTGTTCAGTGTGCGTCAACTGAAAAACAAAAATCATGTTATTTGCGAGAAATTTATGAGTATTTTAATAATGGAAGAGACAAAAGAGATATGCACCACCTCAAATTCGGCATCTTTAGTGTAAAAAAAAAAAAAAGTCAGCTACACTAAGTTTTTGCTCCCCCTAACCTGTTTTGCCAACCCAAGCGTCACGATGAACATGTGACGACCTAAAGTCACATGTCAGCGAACATCCCTATTTTGATGACTTGAAGACTTGACACGATAACAAAATTAATGAAAAATATCGCTAGACTCAAGTCATACAAGTATCTTGCGTTTTGTAATATACTTTTGAACCACTAGTAAGAAAGAGGACCATTCTGTGCAATCTTTGGTGAGCGGACGCTCAAACACAGACGGACCACTTCTCTCTCGAGACCTTGAATCGGACTTGAGGCGCCAATGACTTGAGACTTCAAACTTGTCGTATCTTACTCCTACTTGACAGACGTGCTTGCAAAGACGATATTTCGGACCTTTGTCAGCAGCTCTCTAAGTTACGAAGCCTATGTCAACTTTATTGGGGAAGGGATGCGCATCTCACTTTTGGTGCGCAACCCGTTTCTGCTCTCTCCTTTTAACATATAAGTATGGTCCCAGTCTATACTACATACGTCACTCTTGACTCATACGATTTAGATTGATGAAGCCTAACGATATCATAGACGGTTATCGACATGACACCTTATACAAATTCTGACCATCATAACTGACGCTCTTGACCCTTCCTATTCAGTGTTCTTTGGGTATATATTTGCAGCCCAGTTGATCACATCATTTGATTATAAACTATAGTGAGGTTCTCGGCGAGCTACTACGCATATAGTCCGCTAAAAACATATTCGGAATAGCACAAAATGAGGCGAGTCCAATATCGAACGAACAGATCTACATACTCAACTCCCCCATGAGATGAATGTAAGTAATTAAGCCAGGCATACACTAGGCAGTCTTTTATTCAGGTCAGAAATTAAGAAATCATCCATTTGATCCAGAAAGTCAAGCCCAGAAGTAGACCGGCACACACCAGGCAGAGTGTCAGAATATACTCTCAGGGTGAGCGCGACATGGGCACATTTATCACCACTCATCCACATAATGACTCCTAATATACAGTGAAGCGACATACATGAGCATTCTCTAATAAAACTTTAAAGCCACTGTCACGTTGTAATTCTTCCTCTATTCCATCGCAGTTCGTGGCTGCTATATTATTCACACGCAAAAAAAATCAATTATTCACTTGGACGCATACGTCAGAATCTTCTCTCCAGAGAATTTCGATAAAGTTCTTCAAGAGGCTTTGATTCACTTTCTTGCTTAGCATCAGTGAGTTATTTCCATTTAACGCACCCCTATAGGCTATACATAGGCTCCATGGCGTGTCACTACTGTGAAATATGGCCGGATTCAACTCGATTCTCTACTTAACGCCATGGCAAGGCTAAGCATAGTCCCAGCGCTATGGATGTAACCATTGGGAAAAGTTGGAGCGGGTCCGCAACCTTGCTGCATGGGATGACCGGTCCCTTTCCAGTGGAATGTGGAAAAAACTGTTCCGTGATGTGTTCATTGTGAGAGACGAGAAAAGATTCTATGCGCATTCTTATATTATCTCTGATTAAATCGCCCCTCGTGCGGCTTAATAGAAATAGCTATGAGACGGGTCACTCACGTCTAGCAGCTGCGCTTCCAGTTATCGCTCGGCGCTTCTCGCAGTCACAGGCCTGAGACCCATCGTGGTGGGTCGTTACCACTAACCGAGCCATACAGTGCGTCTATATTTATGCCATACAGGCGAGTGGACACAGACTTTAATCAAGATTCGAGTAAGACTTACGTATTAAATTCGTAATAGAGAATGGCATATTCAACATTGCCCAATTTTTTAGTTACTTGTTACGACAGAGATAAGACATCGTTGCTTGGCTTGTTTCCGGTGGGAGGCTCATTTGAGCTCTTCGATCGGCACTTCTCTGTCCCTCTAGTCTAAGTCCTTGATTAACGGAAGGCGTCGATTTACTCACCACTCTAGTCAGCACCACTCTCTTATTCATCACGATCATCTAGAAGAAATGCAGCAATTTCTGGCACTTGAGCTGAACGAAAGGTACTCGTGCAGGTGGGCGCTCTGGAGCTGATCTCAGCACAAGTACAGACTGTATCTTCATGGTCTGTCTCTACGTGTACCTTCACTAAAATCAATGCGTTAGCCTACTACAAGTATAATTCAAATTTATATAAGGTGGGTATCCCCTCCCCCTTTGGACGTGGATCTGAACGCTTCGTAGACTTCTACTTCCATGATTGGCTCAGGACACCGCTGGTTACATAGGTTTTCAAACTATTGATACATACAGATTCTAGATTAACTCTATTATCTTCTTATCAAAGTTTAGTATCCATCGGAGGCTGCGCCTTCTTCTAGACTGCGTGCGAGTCATAGCCAGTGCTCTCATAGTAGCGAACTGAGCGATAGATTTGTAGGATGTGAGAAAGCCGCTGACGATGAAGAGCTATCCATCCATCTTCCATTATAGTGAGACTATTAATACGATGTCAAACACAGTGAGTATCTAGACAACGATAATATATGATCGAGAAATAATCTAGCTCGTTTTGTTTTTCACTGCAAGCTAATTAAGAGCAAATAGAGTAAGCTATGTTCGTGGTTCGGAGCGCTACAAGTGAAATATAATTCAACTCTTATCACAAGTCTTTACTTTTCAGATAGTTTTGACCAATCTACATAGTTATATTGCAATCAAATGATTGTCATCTATTTATTTTTATTTAATTGTACTCTAGGATTCGACTTTTACCGCATCTACAATTTTCACGCAAAGGGCAGTAGCATCTTAGTTACCGAATCAATGTTATACGGTGATGCACACTCAATCTTTCACAATCAAACAATTGGTTCTCATATCACTATCCGTCATAAAACAACATCATTATAAGGCAGGACAAACAGATAGGCAGGAACCGCTATGTAACCTTGGTTGAAAGGAATCGTACTAATAGGGCAACATTCGAAATCAACATAAAAACATAAATATTGCCGAGGATTATTTCATCAGAAACGTTAAAATATAATAACACAACAAACAATGAGAAAGCAGGTGAGCTCGGTGTCCCTCGCAAATAGAAAAATATATCCCCCAAACAATTCAGAGATTTGTTGCAGGAATCCTACAATAAGAGATTTTTTATAAGAGTATCTCGTAATTCGATCTCTAACACCATACAAAAATAGATAAGAATAACATTTAAGTCTTTATAAAAAATTAAACGCGGACCGTAAGTGCGCGATTCAGAACTCCATTTTCTTCTCAAACATTTTTTTGAGATAATAATGATACCGGTCCATATAAGAGTCAAGCGATCAGCAATATTGATATTTTAGCTTTGGACAGCAGTGTACTCTGCCATCTACACTCTAACGAACTATAAATACATAATGCATAATAATTCAATCTATACAAGTTTAAATCCAGCAGACTCTAAGTATTAACACAACTATTTTAATTTATAGAAGTATAACATTTACAGATATCTTGAGCTAGAGGAGTTCAGAGTGTACACAGAGAGTGTACATGGGAGTGGCGGGTTTGGACACTATAATATGATCATGCGTCGAACTTTACTCTCTATTATCAGTTACTAACATAATTAAGCCACGAAGCGAGACTTTTAAGTTGATTTACACATTCTTTTGATGCCTCATTTCGATAGAAAAAAGATGAAAAATGTTAAAGAATCCGGATTACAGGCCTAATTTATTCGGCTTCTCTCAATACTGAGAGAAGAAGATATGCGCTATTGTGTAATTGACGTAGTATAGCTAGAGAAAATTAAATATTAGGCCTTTTGGTTTCTGTCTGGAGAGAGTTCCATGAAGACGGAGCAGAGAAACTAAAAGCTTGCTTTCCTAGTTCGAGTCAAAAGAACATGCAACTGATAAATACCACTAGAACGCAAACTGTAATAGTGGCAGAGTTGCCAAGTCTGCTTCTGTATAGCGACTTTGGGCTTCTTTTTTTGGAAAGTCGCTAGTGAACTTTGACATCATAAACAAGGTGATTTTTTGCCATCAAGTTTGATTCACAGAAATATACTCTCTAATGAAAGAAATATGGACTTCTAGCATATTTTCAGACTTTACTAAGAATCAAATACTATTTAAAATATGTCCAAATCAGCAACTCTCGTTCTGCTGTGACGCATCCTTCTAGAATATTCATATATAGCCTGATGATTTGATTAAATTTACTACATTCCACACATAATTAGTGTTGCTATTAGGGTTTTTGCAGGTTTTAGTAGATTAAATTTTCAACTCTGGTACCATTTACCCCCCAGTCCGACGCCTCTGTTTGGCAACCCTAGTTAGCGGCTCTTTGGAGAAGCGAAGACAAATAAGATAGGCACCATACCTTGGAGAGCTTTGTAAACTCACAGTGATGGGTAAGGCGGCTACAACCAGTCACGAATCTCAAAGGACAATGATAAATATATAAATAACATCCCCATAGCGATTTATACTGAGTCCTCACCATCTTTTGTTCTCTCCTCTCAGGATTGTCACTTCACCATCCGCGGCGGGCGCTGGTGCGAGGAGTCGGGACAGTACCAGCTCCCCGTGGTGGTCCTGATGCTGAGCCTGCCTCCCCCGTCCCGCCTGGCGCCCACACTCCTCACCCCGGGCATGATGGAGAACCTCTTCCACGAAATGGGCCACGCTATGCACTCGATGCTAGGACGCACACGCTACCAGCACGTGACGGGTATTACGTTTACGTTTTTGCATTTTTTCAATAAGCAACCAAGGCGTGGCTGACTTTATGAACTATGAAAATGATTAGCGTGTAATTTTCTAATGTCAGCAGCAGCATTTAAACATTGTTGGGGATAATAAAGTGTAATGTTGTTGACGGAAAAGGCCCAAGGCTTTATTTGGATTAGCTGTTCCTGTCAAACTTGTCACTAGATACTGTTCGACTCAGGCTAGGTTGTCTAAGGTCTCCAAAGTATGTAATTACATGGTATGCAAATGTACATTTTTGTGAGCTTTTTTTTTTGGTGAAGTTTTTAACCATGTTTTAAAATTGCTAGTTGGCTCAAAGTTGTATTTGGATTGACTCAGAAATGTCTATTTTCACTTACTTACCACCTATCCCCGCCTACTTGTCTGTATTTTCTTATGTTTACTCCAAAATTTTGAGTCCGAGTAAAGCATGTATGGTTTCAAATTTTCACACAGCAGCCACTTTCCAACAACATTTTTATTTTTATTAGTTAATAAATTTTACAGGGAGGGTCAATGAAAGCACAAGACTCTTTTTCGTTGGCGCCCTGTTTAAAAAGAATCTAGTAAAAACAATATTAAATACAATACATGCATTAAAATGATCATTAAAAACAGATACAATTATGATTAAAAATCTCTGTCACCAAATTATTAAAACAAGGAGGTGACACCAAAAAGTGACTTTGCTGCGTTCACACCGGACGGCTTATTTGCGTCTAAATTCGCCTAAACGCGCGTTAAATTTCGCCGGTTATTTATGCTTTTGACGCCTCAATGAGCTTCTAAGCTGCTCTGATGCGCGTCAAGGCTTTGGTGGACAAAAAGACACTTTTAACGCCCCAAAGCGCTTCGAGCTCCCTCTTGTTTGCTAGCTTTGTTTTGCTCGTAGACAGATCACGTTGAGAGAGAGAAGGCGAGAGAGAGAGAGATAGAAGCTTGTTGCATTTATAAAACGGTTTATAAGAGTCAAATCTAAACTTTGAGACCATTTGAGGCGAGAAATTGTGGGTATTGTTACCAAATCCGCGGCCATTTTAATTTTTCTCTGCTAAATCTCTGGACCCTAGGCCTCCACTGGCCGTAGCCGCTAGACGAGCTCTCTCCGGCGGCCGGATGTTTTGCCTTGCGCCGCCGCCTCCATTACGGGGTTGCATTTATAAAACGGAGCTTACCTGATCACACAACTTTCTCCTCCTCCAGGCAGTCCTTTTGCTGTCTCCGTCCTCCTCGGCTCCTCCTGTTGTACAGCAGGTTTAAACACGGCACCGGGTATTTTTAATAGATCCACGTGAGCGCATTGTCAGTCCAGATCACGTCCCGTGTTTGCCGTGTCTCCAGATTTTCAAAGCAATGGACTGCCAAGTCTTTGAAAAAGTTAAAAAGTTACTAAAAGACTTGAGTAAACAGTCCTCCTTTCCCGTTGGTGTGACAGGGAAACAACATGTCACATGTACAGGAGTGGAGTCTCTGATTGGCTGACGCCGACTTCCAACGCGTCTGAAGATGGATTTTCCCAACTCCTGCGGCGGCCGCAGCTTTGAGCAAATTTGCGGCTGCCGCAGCTTCGAGCTTCTAATCCGCAAGACGCTGCGTTTTCAGAAGCCAAAACGCACGTCAACTGACGCCCCAGACGTCATTGAAAATGGACGCAAATACGCCAAGATGCTGTCCGGTCTGAACGCAGCATAAGGACACAACTGTTCACCCCAATCTTGCTTTTGAGGTTCCTCCAGCGGTCTCCCATCCAAGTACTGCCCAGGCCCAACATGCTTAGCTTCTGAGATCTGACAGGATCAGACTTTGACAAGCTGGTATGGCCATAATCCAAAGTTGTTCTCAATAAACAAGTATGTTCAAATCTGCTGCTTGTTATATTTACATTTTATAATGAAGAGGCGGGGCTTAGTAGTCCTGCAGTTTTGAACAGGAAGTCGGTAGATCTGTTTATATTTCTAAGCCGTTTTAGCTCAATTGTATTACTGATCTACCTACAGTATGTCCTAGTTTGTCTCTTATTACATTAAAACACAATAGGTCTCCTGTAACCAAATGATGTTTATCTCTTATCAAAAGGTAATTAATATGTTTAAACTTCTAAAATTTGTATTAAAAATTGCAAATTGTTTGGGAGCAATTAGCAACTCGCAAAGGCTGACTTTTTCAGTATCGCAATACATTCACAAACTTTGAAATACTCTGATTTTCTGCTTTAAGTTATAAATCTTGGTTTATATTCCTATATTCTGTAGGACATGATTCCATATTTTAGTAGTTTTGTCAGTTCTCCTGAACTTTGAACAGAATTGTATCAATAAAGCATAAAGTACAAATCAAGCAACAGTCAATACTAATTAGACAAATTGCAATAAGTGATTTTCCCCAAATTGTTCAACTCTATTTAGGATTGTTAAAAAAATAACCTAAAACCAGATACTAATCATAACTAAAACAAGCATCAAAACTAGTCAGATGAGAATTTGAGCGTTCCTGAACAGCCTTGGACCTGATTTATATGGTTTTAATTATAACTCAAATAGAAGGATTGTGGCTTTCAAGGGAGTTTGAAACGCAGAGAAAAAAAAAAACATTTAAGAGTCGACATCCGTTCAAACTGGTTCATACCCGATCGAAAAAGCTGGCCTCACGTTCGATTTTGTTGTTTTTATCAAAGCAAATTGCACAGCCAACTAGACTTATTGCACAGTAGTAATAACACATGACATAAAGAAAGTATTTTAATAGATTTTTTTAATCACACTGGCTCTATAGAGTTTGACATTATCGTGGCAACTCTACAACTCTCAAAAATGCACGCCACATAACCTCTGTACTTTAATATGATTATTAACCCTTACGTTGCAATTCTGCTCCAAGTCATTCCAGACTCTTTGTATCCAAACATCAGCTTCTCTGTGTCTGATCTGTTTAATTAGATTTGTAAAATTCCCAGCTCAACCAACTGTTGTATTAAACAAAACAGGGAGATATCATTTTAGATTCTCCAGGCAAAAGTTTCAAGTGTCTACATTTATTGGATTGTATTTCAAATGAGCAACCCTGACGCCTAAAGGATTTAATTAACAAACAAAATCTATGCTACGAACGGCAAGATGGTGTGTGGTTTGTGTAAATCTGCTCTAAACAAGCGAACACGTTACACAGACCTTGTCCAACTTCTGTTTTTTCAGGAACCAGATGTGCAACAGATTTTGCAGAAGTGCCCTCTATCCTCATGGAGTACTTTGCGACAGACTACAGAGTCATCAGCCAGTTTGCACGTCACTATGAAACGGGACAGGTGAATGTTCATTCTTTAAAGCACAGACGCGTAGCTGAACAGTTGCAAGAGTTTGTTTTGTGTCCCGTTCAGCCGCTGCCTGAGAGCATGGTGACCCGACTGTGTGAGTCCAAGAAGGTGTGCGGAGCTGCAGACACTCAGCTACAGGTACAGCTCTTCAATATTAAAGAGCCACAGTGGAACTTTCTGGAGGTGAAAGGGCATCTATATAATGTAACCACAGCACTGATTTTAATGACTATAGTTACATAAAAATACCTGCAATAAACCTCACACTGAGCCATCGCTGTTTCTAAAAAGTTTAAGCACGAAGCACCAACACAGCACTAATCAGCACATATTGCACAGGACTGGGCAGAATAAATCAGACTCACCATCACCATCTTTGAAAGAAATTACAAATATATTCCAATAAATCCTTTATTTGCTGCTGTGTCTCCTCACTTGCAGCAGAGTGTATGCAAATGAGACAGTGGTATTATGGTTTGTTGTAAAAGTATGCAAATGTAGTAGGCCTGCAACTAACCATCATTTTGGTAATCAATTAGGCGACTAGTCTTTTGATTAATCGAGATTTTTGTAAATTTTGATCCAGACAAAGCCTAAATTAGATAAAAAAATTTGCCATGGGAACAATTATAAAAATGTATTGCTAAAAGCAATACACATTGGACAAACATGGCTAAAATAGCTTCTGTACTTGAAATAATCACACAAATATATCATTTTATTGGCAAATTTCATTTGTAGCATTTTTAGAATCACTCATCTTTAGTCACATTTACTCAAATCAAGATACAATTTGTGTTTACTAGTAACACTGACTTATTTAAGATTGTATTTTGGTAAAAGACAGCAAGTTTACACATTTTCTGTTTAATAAAAGTGCCCTGTGTGATCAGAGCGGAGAAAAAGCTGCTGTTCCACAAACTTTTGTCAGGACAGGACTTCTGTTTTAGAAAACATTCTTGCAAATGAAAAAGTCTTCAAAGATCACATGGACAATTTCAGCATTGCACCATTACGTGCCGCATCGAGTTTCTATTCTCGTATGTTTTATTTCACTATATGCTTCAGACCTTTTCTCTCCAGTTTTGTAGAATATCGCTGGTGTGGCAAACGCTTCTTTAAAGACACAATCTGTTGCTAATGAGCTCTACATGGCACAGACACACGAAGCCTCTCTAAAGTGAGGATGTGTGAGATAGAAAGTTGTACAACGCAAATGTTTCTGCGTGATGCAAAGAGTGCTCTGGGTGTAGTACACAACTACTGATCTGTATGACAGCCTTTATTGAAAAATAACCCATTTGAGAACCTCTGATGTAAATCGTAGTTTTATGTGGATTCTAAAAAGACATTTTGTTTTCTTAACATCACCTAATGACTTCTTTAAATGTTTCAGACTCTACAGATTGCTATTGCTAAAGCCAGTTAGACCTACTTTCAGAAACTGTTGCTGTATGAACACAAACATGGAGACAGGGTAGTTCCTCTGACTTAAACAGGGAGAATGTTGGGACTAGTTCTTGATACTTTCATATGAGAAAATGCCTTATGATAGGAAGCATACAGTAGGGCTGGGTGATATGGCAAAAAAATGTATATCACAATTTTCTTGGAGCCAGATCGCGATTTCGATTTTATCGCAATTCTTGTAGACAGTTTATTTCGTATTGTCTTTGAGGTAAACACAATTCACTATAAATAGCAAAGTCCAGCTGTCAAAAGCTGAGCAGTGTTGCCAGATTTTCAGAGAGAAACAAGCAAACTCAGCCCTTCAATAAAAGTTAATAAAATAATTGATTAATTAAAATATTGTGTGTTGCTGCAAAACAAGTGTTTTCCTTATATTAATATGACTTTTAGACATAAAAACATGCTAAAAATCCATGTTTTAGTTCTAAAAATGTATATATTTTAACAAATCAAACCTGAAAAATTCTTAATATTTATTCCTTTTATGACTTAAAAGCACAGTCCAAAAGAAACTTTAAAAAATAAGCCCAAATTCACTATAAAGACTTGGATTTGGCAACTCTTAGACTAAGAGTAATAGGCTGCAAGAAACAGTCTATGTATTTGAACAGATGCATCAAATTGAGAAAACAGAAATCACGATATGACGATTTCATCAAAAAAGAAGATTGTGACAGAGAAAAACTCACGATTCAATTGTTATCACAATATTGCCCAGCCCTAGCATACAGGCTCCTAACTGCACTATTCAGACAGTTCTTATCATGGCTTGCGGTGACGTGACACACATCCAGTTTAAGGAACTAGGAGCTACAATGCCAATTCGCCATATACGGTGTAGTGTTAGAATCGACTCCTAAAGACCTTGAAAAAGACTAAGCTAAACTGAACTTGGATTTAAACTTTGAACAATTAGAACTAGCAAAGTAAAATAAACTGTGACCCAACCCCAAACCTGCCTAATCATTTTTTAATTTCTAATCTTTTGTCAGATTTTCTATGCCGTCCTGGACCAGATCTACCACGGCGGCCCACAGAACCGCTCCACCTCAGAGATCATCAAAGACATGCAGCACAAGTTCTACGGCTTACCTTATGTTCCTAACACGGTAATTTCCTCATTCGTCCTGCTTTCCTTTTGTATCTCTTTTACTGTTACGTCAAACTTTAAATTGCGAGCTAAATTACACCTCCTTTGATATCACCATTAGCGGATTAAAGCCTGTTTGAAGCACAAAGCAGAATGAGCTCTCCCCGGAGGAAATATTTTGAAATCCCAGTCCTTTAATAAAAAAAAAAAGAAAAACTAAAAAGGCTGACTATTCCCCAACTTTTGCAGCTGCGGAGGGAGAGGGAGTCCAAAATACACTCATAACTTGGTCAGGATTGGCCCGCACAGAGCATTGAAGGCTATAATTATGTGGGAGGCATCTTGAAAAGAGATTAAAGAAGTGCTGTGTTGCACATATTGCAGCCACTAAAGTTTTCGTTTATGCATCTCTGTCCAAGGATTGTGTGGTTTGTATTCTAGTCATTGTCTTCCCATCGTTTTTACATTCTCAAGTAGAAGAAGCAGCTGGATTTGTTTACTTGATAGATCTTCAACTAGAATTTTATGTGCACAAAGTGATAGCAAAAGGCCTTAAAAGTATTGATTTTCACATTTGAAAGATATTGGTCTGAAATGTTCTGTTTTCTTGTTGTGTTTTAGATTTAGTAAAGTTCACACCCAACAACGTATCCAAAAAGACCTTAATTTATTTTATTAGAGCTTAATCCAATTCTTCCTTTTGTGTATTCCTTTTTCGTTCATTAATTTTTTTTAAATTATATTTTTTAAGCCACAATGATTCATGTTTTTTGCTCAGAATAATGAACAATACTCACAATACAATGTGCACAAAATAACTCTTTCTTTATTTACTGTTTTGGTTTTAAACCAACTTTTACAAAGCACAAGATCAGTCAGAGTTTTATTTATGTATTCATTTTGAAAATTTAGTTTTATGCATTGTTTTTTAAGTATTGATAGTTGTACAAGTAAGTACCGGTACCTAGTTGTACCGGTACCTAGTTGTAATACTTGTTTGGCCTCTGATTTTTATACTTTGACAGGTTATACTGTACATAAACACCTGGAGTTGTGATAAGCTACAGTGTGTTTGTTTATTGATTATTTTTAAAGGTCTTGTACCTGATTTTTGCTTATTTAAAAAGGTTACATTTTAAGCTTAATACTTTATCTACACTGCCTATTCTACTTAAAGCCCAGGATCCAAATCGGCCCTTCAAAAATTGGATCTGGCCCTCAATAGGTGGGTTTCACATTCTAGAATTCTTGGCAGTTATCAGTCAGGTGGAGGGCAAGGGGCTCTTTTTCCTATTAATAACATTGGACTTTGCCATGGAATAATTCAAAAATGATTTAGCAAATTTAAAAAGTGGCGATTTCTAGGATGACTAGACACATTACTGGTTTGCTTTGCAAAAATAAACTGCATTTAAACAATATTAATTTTACCTGCCCTCCACCTCATTGAAATAAGTTTACATTTGGTTATTACTAGTTCTTGGTTTAACATTGATTTGGACATTTTGTAGACCAAAAAATCAGCCTGCAGCATTAGCTATTATCACTAAAGAAACAACTCTGATTTAAATCTAGTTAGTATAACAAAAAAAAAAAAAAAATCACAAATCAAATTGCAATCATAATACTTGTCTGAAATGTTTTTCTTAAATCGTTCAGTCCTATTTGCTATCTTAGGCTCAAACACAGTGATTTGTTTAGAAAGAAAGCCTCTCCTCTAATGTTTCTAATCTATCTGCTTTAAGAGAAGTCTTCACAGTGAAATGGTACAGTGGAGTGGCTAATGGGCTGATGTGAGCTGCAGACTGTAAACACTGGGGCCAGGCTGACACATGTATAGTTTAGAGACTGAACGGGGATCAGCTGTGTCTAATACAGAACACATGCGGCTCTTGAGATGGGATAATATTTGGAAAATATATGGCACAAAGCAAGACGTTCCGCTCGCTCTGTTGACATTTCCTTAAACCGCCATTCTTGGATCGGATTCTTTACAGCCATGTGTTTGTTCTTCGTTTCAGGATCTCTGTCAGTGCCTTGTTAGGGGTTGCATTAGGAAAATGTCTTAATAATTGTGTTGGCTGCAATTATTACATTTTTACAAGATGTATATTCTTTTTGTACATTGGGATTTCAGAGCATTTCAGTGAGCTCCATTTTGATGAAAAAAGTAGATTTCTGAGCTCAGAATATTAACACACATTTCATGCAAAAAACATAACATTCTATTTATTCATTCATTTAGGGGTGACTGGAGCCTTAGGCAGGGGAACACCCAGACAGTGGCCAATTCGCATGGTTAGACAGACACTCTCACTCTCTCATTCACTCACAGGGGAAATTTACAGTGATGCACACTTAACCTAAACATGCATGTTTTTGGAGGTGAGAGGAAACTGGAGTACCTGGAGAAAACCCACCGGTGACACAGGGAGAACATGCAAACTCCACCCAGAGAGATCGTGAGATGTTGATATGGTCCGACCGGGAGTCGAACCTACAACCTCCCTATAAGTCAGAGCTCTAACCACTCTGCTACGTGCACCCCAACAAAACATTCTAAATATTTAAAAAAAAAAAACAAAGAAACAAGACTTATAGTCGGTATGGTGAGAGAAGCAATTTAGTCTGAAGCTATGAATTTTAAACAAGAAAAGGAATATTTTTTATTTATTTTATCTTTATTTATTTATTTATTTGAAAGGGACAATGCACATTAATGAACACCAGTACACAAAATACACGTGTAAATGCGCCGAAGTTAGCGAACAGCTAGTTTACATTGTAGTCCCTTTACATTTAGGACAAGACAAGACACAAGACACAAGTATAAAGGCCACACTCACTCAAGTACTAAAGTGCAAATTTTCTAAGGTGCAAATGTGGTTAAGGTGCATTAAGTAATTTTAAAGTGCTGCGTTTTAATTCTAATAAGTTAAATTAGTTAAGACCAGTTCGTATCCATGTGTTGGTCCTCTCCTGCCGCACAGAGATGACCAAGTTGAGAGTGCCTCTAGTCCTAAAACATTCATACATATTTACATATGTAAATAATATGTGTAAATATGTAAATCACTGAATGACAGAAAACTAATGACTAGACAGTTTGACTTTAATGTTTATTATTGTTAGCATAATCTCGATATAGATATAAATATCATATTGTGAGCTTCAAAAAAAAAAATTAAATAAAAAATATATCACTAATTAATATAATATAATATTCTGTGACCTTTTGTACTCTCTTGCAAAAGACATTTTGAATCTCTATGGACTTCTGGGTTAAATAAAGATAAATCAATCAGTCATTTATCTTGATTTTTTACTTGACTTAGACTTAAAGCCAAAGACTTGAGACTTACTTGAGACTTGCCAGTGACTTGGTCCCAATAATATGATTGTTCCCTCACTGCAGTAATGGCGGTTGTAACAAATATAGTCACGCAGGAGCTCTGTAGTTGTTATAGATTTGAACTAACTATTCAACAAACGCATAATATGTCTTCTTTAACAAAGCTCAAACATGACTGAAGTCGACTGGACATTTTCCTGTTGACTTTTCTCCTTTATGAGCCTTATAAAAACACTCACATTTGGTATCCATTTGGAGGATTTGGCGTTGTAAAGACCTGAGCACTGGAGCGTATAGGTCAGTGTGTGCAGCCCCCGGCCCGTACACATGTTAGTGCTTTTGAACGCTCTCCCAGGACAATCACTGGACGTGCCACTGAAGTGTTAATCATTACCCCGTTTGAAGTTTTATTTGGAGGCGGAGGGCGGTCTGTTGCGGCAGCTGTTTCCAGGCGCTCGGATGTTTGCCAGCTGAAATTCCCCGGAGTCCCCGCTCATTCAAACACATCATAAAAAAGAGCTCATCTTTATAGATATGGAGAGGGGCCCCTGAAGGCAGCACCACCACCACAGAAAGGAGAAGAAGAATACAAGAGAGGGGCTTTTTGGCATTTAGGAATTTCCGTATTTGGTCTTTTCAAGCCGGCAGGTCGGAGTGGTGCTGCTTTTTGCATGGAAGCGGAAAGGTGTATTTGCCAAGTCTGCATAATGACGACCACAGAGACAATAGGCAAAGATGAAAGCTTAGTTCTCTCGGTAGGAGTGAGGTGGTTTGATTGAAAAACTAGTCCAGGCAGAGTTCTCAAACAGTCATGAAAGAGAAACTGTCTCTTTTTTTTACATTTAGAGAAATCTGTTTTATTGCCCACTTGTACACTGTAATATTGGATTACAGAACATAAAAAAAACGTGCACTGCCAAGTTTTACTGATCTTGACTTGTATCTTGTATTCAGACTGATGAAAAACGAGAATAATTACTGAAGAGATTGAAAATAATATAAAAAAAAGCCCAGGTTGTTAGTTCGAAATACAATCCATTAAATATATAGACTTGAAACTTTAATCTGATAATCCAAACTGATATTTCTCTTATTTTTATATTGAACCCTTTGGCACAGAGTTGAGTCTGGAATCCTTCAGAAACTGAAAAACATTAAATCTGGAGACAAAGAGTTTGGAAAGACTAGTTAGTTAGTTCACAATAGGTTATCATTTAGCCTATTTCTAAAATAATGATAATCAATACAACAGTGACCCAACAGTTCACTGCATTGTTTCACAACTTTTTTGTTTGTCTATCTACATTCATGCCCATCTGTAGACATTTAGCTACTCATGTGAAGTTTTTGATGTTCATCCCAAGCTCCAAACTTTTCTACCACCTTCCAAGTAGGACTAGGTGATAGAAAGTAGCTTCCCAAAGGATTTTGGAATCATACATATTATGCATTTGAATTCTAATTATTTGCATGTCTATTGCTATTATATATATTATAATGTAGTTGCCTAACTGTGTGCAAAAATAAAGAGATAGTGGTTAATGTTTCATATGGACACTTCACAGTATCCTATATAAGCTCAAGTCTTTTGTCAATGCTAACCGAAGTAGCTCACTTTTTGAACAAACCTTTGGCACATAAGGCCAACATCAGATTAAACATACAATGAGGTCTAATTTTGAGCTAGAGCATTTCTAAAATGAAACGTGACTTACCCAAAAAGGACTAAGACAATGGTGGTATTACTTCTAAAGCAAACACATATTGATTCTGGAGAGAGCCACACTTTTCACCAGACGCATCTCAGAAACGCTGCTCTAAACCACATCTACAAACGAAGTAAAGATTTGACACAGAATGCAACTGCAAACAGTATAGTCTTTAGATCACACACGCAGAGAATCTGAGTTTCATATGGAAAAATGTCATCGTTAAGACTATGTTATGACTCCTTTTGCAGGCCTGGCAGTTGAGATTCAGCCACCTCATTGGCTACGGCGCCAAGTACTACTCCTACCTCATGTCCCGGGCCGTGGCCTCTATGGTGTGGAAGCAGTGTTTTGTTCAGGATCCTTTGAACAGGTGAGGCTACTTTTCCATTCTTCTGTCCAGACTGCAGGAACTCCACAGTTATCAGTCTCTACTCTCACTTACTTGTATATTTAAATGTTATTTCACACTGTCGGTTGTGTTGCAGCATAACAGACACGCTTCATTCACATGTTTGAGTGATCTTATATTGTCTGGCAATGACTTTAGAATCAAGTTTTATTGTCAGTATCAGTGAACAGATTCACCAGCTAGAAACTTGTTTCGGTGGTAAGCAGCATCATAAAACACTGATCAGTGATAACCATGAAATACTGTATATATACCGGGTGTCATGTTTTCCAGATTATGCGTTGCTCTGGAGTATAGGTTGCAGAAACAAAAAAATGCATTTATTAAAAGGAAAAAACATATATAAGTCACACCCGACTATAATTTGCACTTTTTATGGGTTATTAATTTTACATAATCCGACTCCAAGAACAGATGCGGGACACATTTTTCTATCGTGCTCCTGACTAAACTTTGCATAAATCAGCTCTTTTAATATCACTAAATCATCTGCAATAAGTATTATGTCCATTTGACACTCAACAAGTCGCAATGTGACTGGAGTGTATTTCTTAACTTTCTGCTAAATCACAATTTTTTTGCCCAACTCTACATGTTATTTCTGTGTCTCTGTGCAGTCCTTTGTTGATTCCTCTGGTAAGTGTTACCCCCGCGCTGCTACTACTGTTGATCTGCGAGTGCTCCACTGATATTACGCACGAAAACAAGAAGACGCAGCTGCGAGTTTTTGTTGTGTACATCAGTCACCAGACAAACATCAGTGTTTGTCTTTTTAGCGATTACAGTCAAGAGAACTAATCTTGAAATCAGTCCGAATCAACTTTCTCTGTCCCGTTATTTTCGTCGAATTAACCTCTATGCACGTCTCGTGAGCGTCAGTGCGGTTCGTGAGACTGCAACCTCTGGTTCTGAAGATTTATAAATATTAGCTCCACTCACGCAAGTGTCTGCACCTCGCAGGAATCAGTGTTATGGTCTCCATGGCAGAACAGCAGCGCCATAAAGCGACATTTGTCCCTCGCTGCGTTTGAGAAGTTGGAACCTGTAATATAGTAAATATTACACACAGATTTACATTTTATTTATATATAAATCCCACCTTAGTATAAGTCACACCCACAGTCAGACTATGAAAAAAAGTGGGACCTAGAGTCCTTATCAAGTTCATCTGAATGTAAGCTGTACCAACTAGATTTATGGTAATTTCTGGATTATAAACCAAAGTATCGCTTATAATCCAGAATTACCATAAATTTTTTCATGACCTTTGAACTATGCAGTTTATAAGGCAATGCAGCAAAATATAGATTCTCATAGACTTACTATTAACAAGTGCGGCCTATATGTGTACTTTAAATCTAGTGGGTGCGGCTTATATTCAGGTGCGCTCACAGTGCAGAAATTACAGTAAATAGAAAAGAAATATATATAAAGTACATATATATGTTGCACTTGTCAATAGTAAGTCTATGAGAATTGATCATTTTGCTGCATCGTTGTGAAAGCCACAGAGTTCAAAGCTTGTGAAAAAGTAGCTTATAGTCCAGACATTACTGTATTTGCTATGATAATGTAACAGCATGCAAAAATACATGTAAGAATAAAATGGGATTAAAACACTAAATATATACAGCATTTATAGCATATTTGTTTCTGAGTAAGTCTGGGGTCTTTGATATGTTTCGTAACAGTTGATCCTAGTAGAAGAAATGTGGTTTAATGCGTCTGTTGACACGGCAGCGGACTGGTTAGTATTTCTGTCATGAGATCCAGCAGGCCGAGCTGTTTAGTTTCTCCTGTGGGACAGATGTGCGCTGACAGTCTGCTCTCTGGATACTGTTGAAGTCTGGCTCAGTCTGGACCCTGACACACAACATGACGTTAATATGAAGCTCCTGTCGACTTGGCAGGTGTCTGCAGTCCGTCACAGGGCCCATTTTATCGCCCCTGCATGCCTCTGGACACAGCTCACACGGGTTGTTTTGAAAAATGAATCCAGTCTGTGTTCAAAAGACTTTAGCCTCAAGCGTTCTCCCTTCTGCTAATTATTCTGTCTGCATCAGCACTTTGTAAATGTTCACTTTTTGAAGTTTGTAAAATGTAATTGTTTCATTCACTTGCCTAAGGTTTATTTTTTGGTGAGGTGGTTTTGTGTTTTTTAACTTTGTCTATTCCACATTTGTTTTGTGCTTGCCATGTTTACACAACAATCCTTACATTTAAGCATTAGGACACATATTGTGGAAAAATGACCTGTTTAGGTGTTTAATCGTGTTCATACATCGGGTTCTGTCTGTGAGATACTTTAGTAAATGTTACTGTTTTGTGATGTCATTGGTGAGATCTGCACTATTTTAAATCCTTAAATCATTTAGACTCAAATTAAGCATTTCATTAGTATTAACACATCGCACAAGCTTGTTTGATTATTTCCCCCTGTGTAATTCCTTTGCAGCCAGAAACTAGAGCTCTAACTCAATTCCTGATGTGAGAAACACATGACTGTTATGTGTACTTTACTATATACATTTTCATTGGTTCTGGTGTATGTCATTCCAAAATGGGAGTGCTCAGCAGCATGTTTGAAGGGCGGGAACAATACAGAAAATAGATCATATTTGTCATTTAATGGGGACCTTAAATGTTTGAATTGTCGTGGTTACCTGGCTCCTGCCAGACTGACATGTGTATCACTCGGAATTGAGTTCTAAACATTATTAAATTTGGATAGACTGCTGCTGAAAGTAGTTTTGCGTTTTGTTAAATTCAGTTGAGAGAAAAGTCCAGATGCCTTTCCCGTCCAAAAGGTTGTTTAACAATGTAAAAATTTTGTAAAAATTACAAATATCACAAGAAACTATCTGGTACAGCCTAGTCACCTATCTCCTATGTATTTCCATCCACTTGCGACTACTGAAATGAATATTGATTCTGAATAAATTGTGTAAGGCTTAGAATGGCCATTAAAGTCTGCTGCTTGCTAAAGTTAAACTTTACACTAGTTTTGAACAAGAAGTCAATGCACAAGTTTAGTTTTCTAGGCCTTTTAAGACCAATTTTGTGTTTTACAATGAACAAAATGAACAATGAACCAAAAGTGATCTACATATGTCATAGGTATAACTCATTCATTATACCTTTAATAAAAAAGTATCATAAAAAGATTGCTGCATTAAAAAAAACATTTCATTAATGCTTATTTAACAGACTGACTTCATTTGGCACAAAATAAGCTTTTCTGATAACATTACCTAATATAAGACATTTAACATACTTTTCCATTCACTCAGCACTCTGCTTTACACAAGCTGCTTCCCCAAGTCATTTTCAGTATTTTTTATTTTATTTTATTTTTTGTAAAACCAATAGTGTAAATATGACAATGCTGACAATTACTTCACTTTCCAATTCTGCTAGAAGAGGCCACAAACATATTAATGACTAGAAGTGTAAGTATTTAAAGTATTTCTCAGTCACTTTATGAATCATTTTTACATTGACAAGTTATTACACCTTCATTACATTTGTGTTTCATCTGGTGAGACTGAGTACTTCCCTCTTTGTTGCTCACATTTTTCCAAAGTTAATCTCAGACTTTACCCTGCAGCGTGCTCTCATTTTTCCCCTGATGACTGTCTGGCAGGCTGGTCTCCTGGGTTGTCCTGGGTCGTACTTGCTCCTGTCAGGTGTCTGTCTGCTGTCACACTAGCAGACAGCGCCGTGGGGGCTGGAGAGCGGTGTCTGACCCAGGTGTGAGTAATCTGATCTGTGTCTGCGCAGGGAGATGGGCGAGCGCTACAGGAGGGAGATGCTGGCCCACGGAGGAGCCAAGGAGCCTATGCTGATGGTGGAAGGTAAACACAACTATCAGAACTGTCAAAATCACAGTGCAAGTCAAGTGAAGCAAACAGTATTTATACAAGACTGAGAACTGTAGTCGCTGGTGTGCTGGGACACTTTATCACTTTGTGTTTAGTTTATAGACCAGCACGGGTTTTTTTTTTTAATGACACATTATATGACTGAGAAATGTCCTGTTTCGAATTCATGTCATTCCTTTGTCTTAATCTTTATGAAGCTTACATTTTAATTTGAACTTTATTCACTTCCAATTGACCAAACTTCCCTTTCCATATACTGTAATTTCTGCCCTATTGAGTGTACCTGAATATAAGCCGCACCCACTAGATTTAAGTAAGAAAAATGATAAAGTACATACAGTATATAAGCCGTACTTGTTAATAGTAAGTCTATGAGAATCTATAATTTTGCTGCATTGCCTTATAAACCACATAGTTCAAAGTTCATGAAAAAAGTAGCAGCTTATAATCCAGAAATTACGATACTCTGAGCGTGGTTAATACATTGATACTGTCAGAGCTCTAACGCAGACCTCACTGGAGACAGAAACAATTGGGTTTGAATTTTTTGTCAGATTTTGTGTAAAATATGCCTTGTCATGGTGCAGTAATTTGCGGTGACTCTGCGTGTGTGTGCCAAATTTTTATTTCAATTTTTTTTTTTTTTTTACGTTGAGACAGTGTGCGGAATTGTTGCATACAAGTTAAGAAGAATTCAAAAGTACTATTTATATAAGATGAGGGTGCAGACCACTTTGAGCAAAAACTGTTAGAGAAGGACGTCAGGTGTTCATCCAGTTTTGGTCAGGACAGACTTCATGACCCATGATGCATGATGAGTCTGACTCAAAACATGAGTGCTCTTCAATTTACTGAAGCTAGTGTGATTTGAACTTCCAGGACCACATTGGGTTTCTGTATTAGATATTCAATTTAGCTTTAGTGAAACAGGAAGCAGGAAGGTTTTTAGCAACGCCTGGCATGTGATGGACTTTTACTGTTGTAGTACTTGAGACCAATCTTGTCTTAAGACCACTGTCAAGACCGCTTTTTTAAGGTCTTGGACTCATTCTTGACTTGGTCTTGAGGTTGCTTGGACCCAGTCTTTTCTTAAACTCAGGGTCTGACATCAAGACCACATTTCATTTCCACCATGTTCTGCTAAATTTGCACCAGGCATTGTTTGCAATAAGCACTGCATAGTCAAATTATGGAGAAAATGACATAGATCTGCAGTGTTGATCTCAGCTCAGTCTCAACTTTTAAAAGTTTTGGTCTTGTTTCAGTCTTGACCTTCAGTGGTCTTGTCTTTGTCTCGATGGCCAGTTCTTGTGCCATCTTGTGCTGCTGCTGCATCTTCATTTGGGCCCAAGACACCACATAATCAGTCTAAATGCAGCACAGTTTTGTTTAGACAGACATCACAGGCAACGTTGTTTTAATGCACATTTTTGCAGATCTACACGATAGATTTATAATACATCACCAGTCTGAATGATGCTTCACGTGCTCTGCTTTGTTTTGGGGGAATTTCCCAGTGTGCATCTGTTTCTCTGCACTTTCACAGACAAATGCAGGCTCTTCCTTTCATCCTCCCATCAGCTCCTCCTTTCTTCTCTCAGCCCCTCACAGCAGACTGAGGCAGGCCTACACAGGAAGAGCTCCATGATGAATAGTCAAATCAGGTGTTAGCTTCTTTGATAGAGAAAACCACCAATACAAACCCCCAGCCTTATAATTAACAGTGTATCTGATCTGAGTGAAAGCTTGTGGCATTAAAGGCCTTAACAAAGAATGGCTGAAGTGACTTGAATGGCATTTGAATACCTTTGTGATCATCATGCAGAGAAATAAAGCCTTTTCCAATTATAGTCTGCAACCACTGTGAAAAATCATACTTACACTGTATTGTTGCTTTACTTCTAGAACAGGGGTCTGTACCTTTAACAGCAAAACAGCCACATTTTGCCTAAATGACAGATTTGACAATTTGACAAATGCTAATACTTTGTAATGGCACATTCAGACCAGTCAGTGTTTTTGCAAATTCTGACATTTATACATTTATATAGCTTCAAAAGACAAATGTGTGTTTAAAATAAATGGCTTCTGATAGCGCATCTTTGTGTTCCCGCAGCTTGTTTTGGCATGATTTCAGAACAGGTTTTGGAAATGCCTTTTTTGTATTTAGTAGGGCTGTCAGTTTTATCGCGTTTTTATTGCGTTAACACAAAACTATTTTAACGGCGATAATTTTTTTGACGCAAATTAATCGCATGTTTATTTTTCACCACTAAAACGCTCCAATAACGCGAGGTTCATTGAAAAACACAATGCACAAGCAGAAAGAGACCTAAACAAGGCTCTGCTGGCTCACTTTTGTAGACTTTGGTAACGTTTCCACTCGGTCTCACGACTGTCTGAGCAAGATGTGTTTGTTTACCTCAGCTTAGTCCATGTGCAGCTCGATCAGCTGATGAGGAGGAGGCTGGTCCTCGCTCGAGGCTCCGTATGTGTTTCCACCTTCCAATGTCTCGAAAAAGTCACGGTCCGTGGTCACTAAATGCGATGTTTGTCCACTCAAGTTGTTGATAATATCCAATGTCCAGAATAGGCTTTCAAAACTCCGGTAAAAACTGTCGTAGTTCTACTTTTGGCTCTGCTAGCTTAGCGGTAAAGCTTCGCTCGTTTTAACTAACACTTCCTTTGAATCCTTCACAATAAAAGCCTCATAATATCCAGCTGCAGAAAGCGCTTTATTGTGAAAGAGCAGTATAAGAGCAGTAAAAAATGCTTATAATGAGTGAGACATGTCAATACCACGATTTGGCCTAATGTTATGGGAAAGCCTACAAAACATTATTTTACACTTCAAGAGTGTAACAGATTCTACAAATAAAGACATAATAAACAGGAATTAAAGCTAAATAAATGATTAGAATGTAAAATACATTAAAAATATATGAAAAAAAAACATTTAATTAAATGCGATTAATCGCGAGTTAACTCAAGACAATCATGCGATTAATTGCGATTAAAAATTTTAATCGCTTGACAGCCCTAGTATTTAGTAAACATAGCGATAAGTTACAAAAAGGCTAATTTCATCTCTTTTCCTTCTAAGGGCAATGTCGCCTCTGTACTCCTCTTTTGTCACAGAATTGGCTTAAACACCGCAATGTGAATATTTTATTAGGTCCACCATGTGAGTGAGAAATCCAGGCGATATACAAAAAATATAGCGTCTGGCCGCCGTGTCCCTCTTTCGAATTTCAGTGGCCATGATTGACAGATTAATTAGCTAATCAGACACATGCGGTATCATCTGCAGTGTGAAAACCAATATGGCTGCTTACGACAAAAAAATACTGTGCAAAAACAAAAGTTATGCTGCTACACCAACATTTGTGAATGAAATTTGACCCTTAAAAGATACATTCAGGTGAGTGAAAAAACGGCAAGCTTCAGGAGACAGACGTCTGTCAGACCGGTTCATACCTGCTCGAAACCGCTAGCTCTCGTCCAGTTTCGTTGCTGTTTTCATAGAAGTTTCCCCAGCTAAGCAGATGGAGAGCAGCTCTTTCTGCACAAAGCATGCGCAGTAGGGCAGAAAATCCCTTTCTACTTTTAGCGTAACTTTAGGATTGAAATAAGGCACCAAAAAAGCAAAAAAAGCACATTTTACAACGCTAAATAAACAAATAAAAGAGCCAGAGTTTCTCAGGATAGCAATTCGGGTCGGGGGGGGGTTGAGAGAGAGAAGTTGCAGTTGCTGTATTTGGAGTGGGAGGCAACTGACAGAACCAACGCATGCTGCAAATGCCCCAAAACTGATATGTAGCCATCATCAAATACATTTAACAAGGTGAAAATGTTATTTAGTTCTGCTTTAACATGTAAACCTAATGTGTTGTCAACAAATACATTTTGTTCTGTCTGAATGAGGCTTAACATTCTGCTTAAATGATTGTTTAAACTGTCAGTTGTGTGTAAATTGCCATTGCATTTTGGTGCATTTTGTTCACACATGTGGAGGGGTTCTGTTACTCAATATGAATACATATTTACCCACAGGACTATCACACCAAACTAAGTCGAAATCATAAAGACAATAATACTGAGCTTAAAAATTCATTTGATTTCAGACTCCTGCATTTTCAATAATTTCCTGCAAACTTTCCTTTCGACTGTAATTCATAGCTTCTTCATAAAAGCAGACGAACATGTGCAGAAACATTCATCCTTTCGCTATTGTTCTGCGAGGTCGAACGGTTCACTAGCACCATCTTGAATCCCTATTACAACAGGCAACGGAAAACTTTATCTTTTCCAGCACACCAGCCCTTTTTGCATGTTTTTGTTGTATTTTTTTGATGTTGGTAATATTTCTATCCATTTTTTGTAGATACAGTTGGCTGGGGAGTCGGAGTGAGCTGTTTGAATGGCTGGCTGCTTGCCTCTAGTGTTGAAATGTAAATCCAGAGACGAGATTGTAGCGCGGCGGAGGCTAAGAGGTTATGGAGTGAATGAGTTGAACTGGAGCTAGCACCACAGAGGGGGCTTTCATGGGCTTGTATGTTCCCATAGACTAATACAACCAGGGGAAAATGGATATACGCTTCTACTGTAGCACGCTGCTTTGGTTCTTGAATGGCTTTGTTCACGCGTAGGCCAAATTTGGTCTAAAACAGGACAAGAACAGGACAAACAAGGACTAACTTGGCTCAAACCAGCAGCACAATGTGGAATTCTCAGTTTTGGTTGGATGGTTTGGTCGTGGTTAATTTTGACCATGTACAGTTGAATACATTTAGTATTTCTCCGTGTAATTATCAAGCATTTGCTCATGTGCAAAATAGGTATGCTCACAAATGGCACATGCCTTTTTCACACACAAAAAAATCCTTTGCCTGTAATTTAAAGTTATACATTTCTTTCGAGCCAGTTCAAAGATAAAGTTAATTTATTACCATACAGTTCTACCAAATCTATCATGATACTACTAAGACAATTAAAAATGTATAAAAAAGAATATTGCTTTGGAAAGTAGTTTTATTTGTCTTGTGCTTTTAGCCTAGCCTGGTGCATCTTTGTGGAAACTGTCTGACATTGCATCATTAAAGTTTATTTACTCTACGGTAGCCCATTGCATTTTTGCTTTAGGCAAATGCTGCGTCAGTAGTCAAAGAATTAGAATGTAATGTGTGTCAGCGCTCGTTTCCGTTTCTCTTCGGTGAGCTTACAATATCATATTCTAAATTGATATTTGACACAAGGTCAAAGGAGGAGAACATATAGACTCGGTTACTGTTAGTAAACAAAGTATAAAGACGAAGTATATGGCTATCCCATGATTTTCATGCTACACGGGTGCATTATAAGATTGCGAAACTCTTTTAAAGGCTCACTTTAACGAAATGTAAGCGACTCTCAGAGCCATGAAAAGTTACTGAATGTGAGCATGACGTTGATAAGTGTTCTGATATTCAGTGGCCTGATATTTACTTGTATTTGGTGGAAAAACCTCATGTAAACACGAGAATAACTTTGAGCATACAAATCTCTTGATGAGTCTGACTGTAATTTACAGAAAAGTACAAGAGGTTAGTTACCACAACATTGACAAAAATGCTTGTGATTTGTGTTCATTAATTATTAAAGTGAAGAACTACAGACTCACAGCAAACTGTACCTGTGTAACATTATTTTGTGCTGATTTCAACAGAAAGTTATTGCATGAAGGTCTCAGCCTGGCAGACTATAGGTACTTCATCTCTGTTTGGTGATTGGCCGGTTGTACTTCCTGATTTTTGGGAACAGTCTGCCGTTCTGCGATACCTGACCTAGAGCTTGGAGTGAAAGCAAATTGACTAGAGGCACCAGGTGGCCCCAGCCTTTTCAAGCTTGTGGACAACAACAAACAGTTTTTTGGCACTCTTCTGCACAATCTTAGGCAGAAGTACCTAGCTTGTGAAGATGTTTGTGAAACTTGTGGCTACTCGATACTGTGATATCTATAGGCTTATAGCTTTAACATAAGACTGTATAAATTGGGGGTACTTATGTTTGTTATTTTGGGAGTTGCGACTGAAACAGGTTGATTACTATAACATTGTAACATGTCAAAAAGTAAAAGCTTTTATCAGTATTTGTCTAAAGAAGCTTGGATAACTTGTGTTTGAAGAAGATTCAAGGATATTATATGTAATTAGGAACAGTTACGAGTTGTGATAAAACCCACTTTAAGTTCTTTGAGACCTATTTTCTTAATAAAGGAAACGTCTCCATCTTGATTTCCTGAGAGCAGTTTTCCTTTTGATTTGTGTGGCTTTGTAAAGAACATAATTGGAATCATAAAACACATCTGTCGTTGCTTACTTTGGGTGGTTTGTCACAGCTCCTGATTTGATGAAAGAAGAACCATTCATTCAGGAAACACTTTTCATAATTGTTTGGAGTAATTGCACAGGCACGCTTTAGAGTTTGCTCCCAGGCTACTTTATTAGGCACAACAAGCGTTCAAGCTAGCTTTTGGAATTTTTATATTCACTGGATCAAGCAGCAGCATTACGTCACAGCCATAGCAACGGACAATTTAATATGAAGTTATCTGATGATGTCAAGTTTCTCAACATATATATATTATCTTTTGTGAGTTTTTTCAAAGATCCTAGTTTACACAAAACATTTACCAAGACCCATGTGTTTTAAGCTTTATTCACAGTTGTTAAGAGCGAGATGTGGTGGTATGCTAATGACAGTTAGCCACAATGCTAACAATAAAAACCGACAAACTTTATGGATTTTAGTCAACAAATGGTGTATTTCTACTAGACATAGATAGAACACTGTAGACCAATTTCCATCTGAATAGATACTTTAACAAGATATCTGTGCTAGGGGAAAATTGACTGTAAGTTTTTTTTTTTATTGCAAAATCAAGTATAGTGCCTTTACGTTATTGCTAACTTTTGTGGAGTTGTATTGTGTAAGATGGTTCTGGGTTCGACTCTTGGACAGCCCAGAGCCTTTCTATATGGATTTTGCATGTTCCTGCAGTGTCTGCTCTGTTTTCCTCCGGGTTCTCCGGTTTCCCCCTACCGCTAAAAATTTGAAAGTAGCGCCTCCTCTCCCCAGGACTACAGATGGAAATTAGAAAATTACCTTTATTCACATGTTTACAGCTTATTTAAGACAGTTATACCGCTTAGTTTAACGTTACACTACAAAAACATAATATAGTAACATTATGTGTAGGCCTACAGTATATACAGTATATGACATCAGATGAGTGTATTAAATATGCGTGAATGAAATAAAAGAGGAAACAGCAATTTACTTTAAAGCCTAAAATAGTTTGTTAAATGTAGCCCAAGACTAGATTGTACAACATGTAAAGGCAAACATTAAAGACTAAAGGTCACATATTTATTTTATTTGTCAATTTACTCTCCTAATACAAACATAGTCCAAACTGCACTGTGTTGTTTTGTTAGTACATGGGTTAATCTGCCATATGTGTCTTTTTTTTTCTCCAACGCTGTTATGCCATGACCCAGTTAGCTCTTTGCAAAGCCCTAAACTTACCCATTTTCATGGAAGTCAACAGTTGAAGACCGCCCTTGGTTCTGGAAGTAAATGCCTCATTGTAAAGTGCCATAGGCTGTTCCAAAAATTCACATCTATAACTTAAAACTTGGCCAAATGTCTTAATAAATTCGTAGTTTATAAAGCTGCAGAAATGGATTTTAAACAGAAATGTAGGTCTTATGCTGATAACTCACCACAGAGCTGATTAGCCCCGAGGACGTTTTCAAACTTTGTAGTAATGTGCTACCATAGCCACCAATGCAAAGTGATGTTGTGTTGCATTCTAAGTATGTGCAGTTTGGGTCATTTTTACACCTAAACCGTTATTTGTGCATGAAAGTATTGCACCTCAAAACAAGTACATTTATTTATTTTGAATTAGAATGTAATATTTTGAGAAATAAACGTTTCTTCTTATTCATCTGCATTGTCTCATCCTTATTCAATGCTTAAAAAAACAACAACTTTAGCTTATAACAAGTAACAACTATTTATGTGATTTTCATTGCATGTACAGGTAAATGATAATTACAAAATATTCTTAGTTTTTAAACACTATGATGATAATTTATTTTGTTAAAGATCACAGTCCTGAATTTATCCTAAAGCTTGTCAGAAACTTTTTTTTTGCCATATCTTTCTGTTTTTCCAATTGAATTTTTCACACTAGTGCATTGAGCTAGCAAGTAAAACAAAACGGAACTCCAGAATATATTTAACTACGTCAGGATATAAAACGTCACTCTGGCAGAATCACGTCTTTGATTTGATTTCAGCCTCACACTTCCCTGTTGACTCAGAGCTTGTTATACTTCTTTGTTTAGCCTTGAGCCGAACAAAAGCTCTCCGGGCCCTGCTCCTCTGCCTCTGGAGTCTGTCTCACGTGTGATTTGTGGGAGACGCTTCCTCTACTTCAAAGCCCTTCATTATAGAGCTTTGCCTGCAGCTAAGTCAGGTGACCGCCTAACATGTTCTGAGCAGCTACGTGCGCTTAACTGTGAAAAAATGACTTCAAAGTTTGCGTTACTTATTACTTTGTTCGATGAGATAGAAGCTGGGCTGTGGTAGTTTGTACAAAAGTTAGCTGCAGGCTGAGATAGGTTGTTTTTTCCTTAATTCTGTCCCCAGAGTTGTCATTAAACCCAGCTCAGAGCCACAGAGGTCATTTGATCTTCCACCACCCTCCCCTCCAAATAAATAAACAAATCATCGGACCGTCCATTAGCCACCAAGAGAAGAGCTTTCGATGAGCATGTTGGAATGATGATGACTTTTGTGTGGCAGGAGACTAAGAAGGATACAAACCTGAAATATTTGTAGTTAAAGGGACTGTACTCAATTTTTTTTATAACAAGATAACTTAAAAACAATTTCCCTCTAGCACTGATGTCTTGTTAAAGTATATTCAGGTGGAAATTAGTCCACAATGTCCTGTCTATGTCTAATAATGTCCCGTTTGTGTACGACTTTGTGTGTTGTTGTTTTTAGCATTGTGCCTAACTTTTGTTAACACAATCACCTCACTTCCAACAGTTGTGAAAAACCATCAAAACTCATATGATGAACAATTCTGAAGCTCAGAATGCATTAGCTATGTGAGCAAATCATGTACAGTAGGTTGAAGTAAGAAGTTTAAAATGAATTATTTCTTGTTTGTTTACATTTTTAAGGGTGCAAAAATCAGGTACAGTTGCTTTAGCTGATTTTCACACTGCAAACACAATTTAGGTTTTAAATCTGACAACTTCCTCTCCTAAATCTTTCGACACATGGTCATTATCGACATGCATTCATTTTTGTTGCATTATGGCTTATAAACCTCTTTTTATAAACAACAAAGTGAAACTAGAGTGACCGCCCAAGCTCAGCCAATCAGAGGCAGCATTCAGCTCCTAAAATTCTTTATTATTCAGTTCAGGCAGTACTCAGAGGTCTCATTTTTTCACAAAGTGCTGTATTTGCTATATGCTTTTTAGTGAAAGCACAAAGTTTACTAATTTACAACTAAAAAGTTAGCTACCCCACCTTTAAGTTCTATAGAAGTGGTTCATTCCATAGTGTTGCTTTAAACTTGTCTATCTTGCTCTGTCTCTGTCTTTTGGCTAAAGCTTCAATTTTCATACACTAAGCAAGATTTTGTAACTTAAAGAGACTCGAACCCCAAAACGACATCCACAAATTGATTTCAAACAAATTAGGCTGCTGGAAAGTAAGGCTGGGCAATATCGTGATAAAAATCGAATCGTGAGCTCATCTCTGTGACAATCTGCTTTTTTCATGAAATCGTCATATCGTGATTTCCCATGATCTTTTTTCAAAGTGTCTTATACATTTTGAAAGTTTTTCTTTTTTGCACATCCAAGTCATAAAAGAGGTGAATTTTGGCCACTTTTCAAGTTTGATTTACAAAATTATGTCTAGTATAGTGTCAACACAATGTTCAAATTAATCGATTTATTTATTTATTTATTTTTTACTTTTTTTTTTAAGGACTGAAGTTGCTTGTTTTGGGATTTATTTTCAAAGGCTTAATCACTTGTTTCTCTCTGACAGTGAAGTGGGAACTTTCTGAAAACTTGCATACTTGTTTTTATCTAAAAAAAATAAACATGATATTGTAATAAAATCGAAATCCTGATCTGGCTCCAAGAAAACGTGATGTAAATATTTTGCCATATCGCCCAGCCCTATGGAAGATTGGAGAGCAGAAGTGTTAGTCTGACAGCAGGTGTTTATGATCAGCACACAGTTTTTTATGTCCAATTTTAGCTGGTATGGCTAGGCAGTTTATGACATACTAACTATAGTTAGTGTTAGTTGTAGTTAGTTAGTAGTTGTTAGTTATCAGTTAGTTAGTTTTAGTTAGTTAGTTTTAGTTAGTTTTAGTTGCTCAGTTTGCACTAAATTGCCAAAAGATTCAGTAAGTCAGAACAGCTAATACATCCATACCAGTAATAGTCAAAAGAAGAAATTTCTAGTTTTAGCTCCACTTTAAATCTAGCTTTAGCTTCTGTTAGCATACCCGCAAGTCATGGAGACTTCTGAAAGTTGTGAAAAGCGCTTTCAAGCACATAGTGGTGAAGAATTATGATGCTCAGAATGGATTCGTAATCAAAATAGAGTTTAACCAATATTAATTTTTCTTTGGTCGATGCTGATTTTTCAAAATGTTATCAGCCGATGTCGATATCAAGGGCCGATTTTCAAGGCTGATTTTCTTGTTTTAGTTTTAAAAGCATAGCTGGGGTGAGATAGTATAACCTTAGCTATTTTTCACCGGTAGATGTGTGTCTTATTCACAGTGTAATAATGCTTGATTATCATTTCATAGCGTTATGAAAGATATTGAGATTGTTCGTATTGACAAACAAACAAGCACTTATTAAAGCTTGTGCTGCAGCCAAAGTCACGGAACAAGAATAAAACCTACTGACCACTGCCTGAATATTCATGTGCAAAGTAACCTGGGACCCCATCTTATATTAAATGTATTGCATTAAGAATTACTGTTCTAGACATCTTGATTAATGGATTTCACTCACTGCACTGGCAGATGATTTCACTTGTTTTTGTGACAAGTGTATTTGTCTAGTTTTAATATTTTCAGGCACAAATTGAAGCAAGCTTACAACCAACCGCACAGCCAATCATCTCTCATCCTAAGAAGTCATCTAGTGACTTACTTTATGTTCTCCAGTGATTTTGAACAGATAAAATGCTTATTGTTATAGAAGACTTTTGATGTCTGAGCAAATCTAAGCACCAATGACATAGATCTTGTAAGAGAAAGACAAATTCTGTAACAAATGGATGAAACATTATAGAAAAATCTCGTCAAACATAGATTTCAACAATGGTGGAATTGCACATGGCCTAAATATGCAACAAGTACTACAAGACATAGTATCACACATCCAATCAGCTTGTTGTTCTTTATTATAATATTAGTATAGCCTACTTTTCAAGATAAAATGAGATACTTGCTGTGCTGTATTTTATTAAATCAATTTCTTTCCAAAAATACTACTTTTTCTTCTTCATTATGCACTTTGTAGCTTGTTTGACTTATATTCCGGCGTGATTTATAGTCCTGAAATACACACTATGTCTCCTTTAATCGTGAATATTGTTTTTGTGTGTTGACCCGAGCCTAGTCTACATTCTTGGATGGTATTTGGCAGTCCAGCCCTCCACGCAGCAGCCCCTCTGTTGTTTTGACTGGGAAGTTATCTGTGCATTCCTCTGCCGTTCTCACCGTGATAGAGGCTCCTCTCCGGCACGGCTCAAGCTGGAGCTGGCCTTGTCATCATTGTCATCAGTTTACCTGTATTTGACCACCTGCCTCTCACGGTTGACATGGTAACCACACACACATAAGGGCCTTGTGCGGATGTGGTGACTGCTATTGTAAACTACAGGAAATTTTATCTTACAGCAAAAGTTCTAACAGTGTTCTCTCATCGTTAGTTTGCAAAAGCTGTGTTACAGATGAGAGGCAGCACAGCAGTTCACTACTTTCTGATGCAGATTACCTGTATTCAGTCCTTGTTCAGTAGAATCGTCTTTTCTTCATTTTAAAAATCAAATATTTGCTCTAAACTTACTCAACAATGTTTTTAGTCCAAGATGTTTTGCCTGGAATCCATTTGAAAAGAAAGCTGGTCCCCAGAAGCAACTGATCACGTAAACACATCCAACTGCGCTGTGCAATGCTGACAAAAAGCACATATATTCCCCTGCCATGTGACCTTCTCTGGGTCCTAGTGCTCACCCAAGTCATCTCCTTGTGAATCTGTGAAACTGCATTATGTATAAGCACCCAACATCGCTGCATAGAATAAAAGATAAGTGACGAAAATGTACGTAATTGGCAGGAGCAAAGAGTTGAAGAAGGCGTGGTGAAAATTGACAAATTTATTCAATATTGTTTCCATCTTTTTCTAACTCGCCCATCACACTTTCTGTTTAACAAAATCTGAAATAGATAAAATGATGACAGACTAAAAAACAGAATACTGTAACTTCCAATTTAACAGCTAGCTAAATTGGAAGTGCGTTGCCTATAAAGTAGGCAGGGCAGAATAAGGTGATTATTATTATTATGCCCTGAGTTTGACCATGCGTTTGAACCTAAATTACATTCAAAAACTACAACTGTATCATTTTTGCAGATTTTTTTTTTTGTCTTAAAAAAACAACAACAAAATTATAATTCAAATTATTTAGCAAATGAATTCCATATATTGTAATTTCATCTTCTGTTTTACAGTATATATAGCTGAATAATCTAAGTACAGTGAAGAGTTTACAAATAAAATTTGGCCAACTGAGACACCATTGAGTGAGTAATCGACTAAACAACTAAAACAGGAGTCCCCAACCACCGGTCCAGGGCCCAAAACCGAGCCCTGGGCCATCTGCTCCTGGGCCTCAGAGGGCTTTTAAAATGCATTTTATTTAATATTTATTATAGTTATAATACTTCCTTGTGCTTTACTATGGCAATATAGAACCACTTGACCCAATAAACAGCAAATTCTTGCAATAAGTGCTAAAAATATACAGTACAATAATCAGTTGTATGCATTTAGTATTGTTTTTATTTGCGCAATCCAACCTCCAACCAGTCCCTGGAAAAGGAAATTATGACTGTACTTGTCCTTAGAAGAACAGGTTGGGGACCACTGAACTAAAGGACTACTGCCCTACATGCATCATATCCATACACCACATGTTTATGACTAAGCAAACACAGAAAACTCACTCTTCTCACAACTTGAGCATCTTTTCTCTCAAATCTCCTTCGTGCTCTTGAGACCACAAGCCTGAGTGTAAGAGCCGGTGGACGTCCAGCAGAAACAGTGCTTGAGCTCATAATGGTGGCTCTCATTTCTGCTCCGGCCCACTACTTTCATGTGGCTCCGCGTTCCCAGGGACCAGGGGCAGTGCGGTTAGTCAGTGAGACCCTGTGTGTGGGTATCATCTTGTAGCCGAGGGGCCGGGTGTGCGACTGCTGGGTAAGAAGAGACCGTAATCCCTCTGACTTTTTACAACTCAACTTTAATCTGTCGTTCAACTTCAAACTCTCTGAATGAGCTCCTTATGTCGTTTTGTACGGTCTGAGCATCATTTGTAAAAGTGCAGTGTTGTGGATTAGTGTATGTGTGTGTTTGGAGGTGACCCGCGAGCAGAAGAATGAGAGGAGGGAGCGCCTGTTTACATTGGCGGCCACACAAGGGGAAATGGAGGGACTTCAAAGCCGCAGCGCAAAGAGTCCACGCATGAGCAGGCTAACGGGCTAACAGGCTAAATGCTAACAGGCTGCCGCTCAGAGTTCCCAGGGTTTACAGCGGCTAATCCAACAAAATGCTTTTTAACTGAAATTCAACTTTAAATGAGAAAAATATCAAAAATTGGAATAATATTTTGGCATTTTATTGCAAATGTAAATCTTTCAGATCAAAATAATCAAAATCTGACTGTGTGCTTTTTTAGTTTATGTGATCATGCTAGACCGCCCTGATTACAGCTAAGTGTGGCTGACCAATCAAATGTCTCCTTATATCTTCAGACCCAACGCCTTTCTTTCACTTTTAGTTGTCCAGCATTGCCCAGTTTGCAAGCTCTGTATGAAATGTGGCTGAGTAGATTTTAGTCTTACTTAACTTATCTTTAACTGTACTAAAAGCTCAAAACAACAATAAACGTTATTTCTTTTTAATCCAAGTTTTTTTACTACTTGCCAATTACAGTAATGATTGTATTTTGGGAGGTACTGCGTGATTTCTCTTGACAATGAAAGCATAAAACACGGTAGCAGAGTGGATAGTAATCTCTCACCTTACAGCAAGAAGGTTGTGGGTTCGACTCTCGCACGGCCCAGGCCTTTCTGTGGAGTCTGCATGTTCCTCCTCGTGTCTGGGTGGTTTCCTCTGGGCACTCCAGTTTCCCCACCAATCAAAAACATGTAGGTTAGTCGGAGGTTGAGGGGCCAGATTGGTCACTCACTTCTGCTGTGTGAAGACCTCTGTGTAAGCGTCCTCTATAAGTAAACCATCATTGTTGTAAATGTGCTTGTGTTCCTGGTCTGGAAAGTAGCTGCCTCTGAGCAGGAACTAAAAAAGTCCTCAAAGTGTGGCCCCAGTCCATAGTTCCTATTCTGTGAATGGTGAGGATGCGAAAACGCCTATTATTTCTTGCTTCTTTTGTCGTGACTGTGAGGTCATTGTAATTTTTTTACACTATTTGCCAGATTGCATTGTCGCAACCTTTTGCACTAGGAACTTGATCACACAATGCTTTTCTTAACCCTTTCCTGCTTTTGAAATGTAGAAAATGGCTAACCCACTTTGTGCAAACTTTTCACAATGCCCTAATGAGCATGTGTAACCAGCCCTTATCAAACTTTGTTCTCATGTGAACTTCACAAGTCGGACTTGCTCCAAGTTTAGAAGTAACTTAAAGACATCTTGTGTATATCGTAACTTCTGGACTATATGCTGTTACTTTCTTCATAAGCTTTGAATACAACTATGTAGCTTAATTATAGATTCTCAATACATCCATAAACAACTGAGGCCATATAAAAAATATACTTGATATGGCTTCAGGTATGCTCATGAGTGCGAAAAATATGGTATGTTTTCCTTCTGACATTGCGTCTTGTGACACTGTGTACACTGTCTAAACTCCTCTAGTGTGCTGCTGGCTTAAAGTGTGTATGTGTTTTTTTTTTTTTTGACTTGTTTCTCATCTGTCTGAAATGTTTTGTGTGCGACAGGAATGCTGCAGAGACAACCAACCTTGGAAGACTTCGTAGATGCTCTGGTGTCAGAACTCAATCCTAACTTCGAGACTTTCATCATGGACTCCGAGAGCTGAAGACCTCACCTCAACACCACCAACTTCTGATGTATTTGACTTCAGAAACCCACGGACAAATAAGACTCAGTGCCCAAAGGAAATGTCCCACACACACTGGACTTAACAAAGAAAAGAATAAAACTCACCTTTTTAATACATGCTGCTGGACAAAGCATCAATAAGCTTGCTGCTCATGGGGAACAGAAAATTACTCATATGCAAAATCAATGTTTGCATTTTGTTCATAATGAAATCAAAGTACTGTATGGATCTAAAATGGTTTAGTATTAGTATTAATTTCATTAGCTTCCTGTTCAGAATGGCGAAACTGAGGAGCCCCGCCTTTTCAATGTGATCTTTCATTATAACAAGTAAAAGATTTTATTGCAAATTTTTTACTGATGATAAATGGTTAATTCGTGGTTATGTCATTTTGACTTTTCATAGCATATTGACGTTAAAACAGTGTGAAAACATGTTTGTCATACCATTTTGACATTTCGTTATGCTTTTTCTCCAATCCCTTCTGTCACTTTGTACCTTGCATTTCTGCTTATTTTAAACAATTTTCACAACCTCACAGAAAACTGTCTAGAACAGGAAAATCAACCATTTTCCCCTTTTATTTTAAAAAGAATGGTTATTTTACATGAATGTGTTTCCTTGTTTTCATCAGAATCAGACAAGAAAAAACACCCTTTTGTTAAACAAACTTTTAGTGTTATTTTCCTCTGTTTTTGGTTAAAGAAATATGAGCACCTGCAGATACAGTCGGCATCAAAGGTCACGAACCTCCGTGGGGGAGACTTGACATTGAGAGTGAATCAGAACAACAGTTTTATTTCTCACTGCTCAACAACTACAACAGCAAATGTGGAGTTAAGAAAATACTTTTTATCAAATATAGACACGAAGACATGGGGATTAATAAAGTGATTCATTGTTCCAACAATGTAATATATCCAACAATGCTAATTGTAGCTGCAAGCTAAATGCTAACGCCTAGCGTATTTTAGCATCTTTTTTTAACTTTCTGTTTTACTTTTCTGACACATCAGTAAGTTCCATTTAAACATAGCTGTGACTTGACTTGAATTAGTTGGACTAAAATACACTTAATTTGCTAGAAAATGTCTTAAAAGATAAACAGTTTAGCTTCCCATACTTTAACATGGTAAGGAATGAGACGCTTTCCCCCTCAGCAGGCCACGCCCCCAATATGACACGTTGCCGACAGTATCTATAAGTTTTATATAGAATGACAAAAGATGAGTAGAGTCTTTATCTTTAAACTGACAAAAGGACTGCCACAAAGTATATTGTGGTACACGTACCACACTGACACCGGTTTAAATAATGAATTTGCCAGCTTTAAAAATTCTGAATTTGATGCATAAATCGTTCCAAAAAAACGATTAAGTCATGAATAATAAAGTTTAATGTGAAGAGACATGGTCTTCTTTACACTACAATCATTTCTGTAGATATATAAATGTCCACTTTTGATCATGTTTTTCTCAGTTGGTGATCACACTCGTCAAATATACTGTCCATGAAATGAGATTATAACTGTGTCTGTGTGTGGGGCCTGGGCTCAGAGATCAGAGAGAAGCACAACATTGTTTTTTCCTGCTCTAATCAGTGTGTGAAAGAATGGCTCATGTGTTCTTCCTGTCATGTGACCAGTGTTATGAGTCTGGATTAATGCCGCTCCGTGTGTTTTGTCTGTCTCTCAGGTTTACATGGGAAAACCAAGGCAGTGTCAAAGTAACTCTTGTTTTGAAAGCCATGATACTTTACTGTAACATGTCAATAAATGATTTATTAATAAGCTCTTTTTTTTCTTTTAAGTTCATGTATTGTTTATTTTATATGTTTAATTTGTCTGATCATTAAAGGTCCTATATTATGCAAAATTTGGTGGTGCTGTTTTTCCCTCATTTATTATAAGTTTCAGACAAATCATTTCATTGGGTTAAGACACTCCTGGCCTTAATATAAGATTTAAGCATTATAAGACTTTGATTGTCTCATAAAAGGGGGTGGGCTGCATCTGACAGTGTGAATGAAGAATAATGACAACTATAGAGCTTCAGGCTCTAAAAAAAAAAAATTCAGCTCAAATGAGAGAGTCATGTGAGGCTCATTCTGCTTTCAGATTGGATAATCCTCTTGAGAAAAAACTGCGAGAAAAACATTGTCTCAAGTTTCAGGAGACAGACATCTGTCATACCGGTTCAAACCTGATCCAAACAGTTGCTAGTGTCCTGTTTAGTTGTTTTATTCAAGGAGGTTTCCCCAGCTACCCAGACGGAGAGCGGGTCTCTGCTCTCCGCATAACGCATGCGCAGTACTTGTAGTTCGGAAAGTGATGTCGACCCAAAATCTTTCTGTAAGTCATGTTTATGAAATCTGAAGCCAAAATCTTACATACGGTTACTTTAAAGTGGATTTCTGTAACTTTGGAGGTGCCAGGGGTGCACGGTAGCCAAGTGGTTAGAGCTCTGGCTTCTCAATAAGGAGGTTGTGGGTTCGACTCCTGGGTCGGACCATAGCAACATCTCACGATCTCTCTGGGTGGAGTTTGCATGTTCTCCTCGTGTCACCGAGAGTGAATGGTTGTTTGTCTAACCCTGCGGCAAGTTGGCCACTGTCCAGGGTGTTCCCTGCCTAAGGCCCAAAGTCACTAGGATAGGCTCCAGTCAGCTGTAACCCCTAACGGGATTAAGCGGTAGAAAATGAATGGATGAATCTGTAACTTCTATTGTATTTGAATGCATAGTTTTGACTACATGGCCCAGCATAGTACCCTAAGTTATTTTTTTTCCTAAAATATATTGCATATAAGCCACAACCACTTAAATCTAGAAAGATCAAACTTAAATCAAAGAGCTTCCTTCTAGAGAGGCGTGTCCATTCTCAGTGACCACCAATTTTCCTAATTTTTCAAACGTTGCAGACCTTAATTTTACAAGCACCATATCTGATATGATCTTAAAAAATCTAGCTTAAATAAAACAAAACAAACAAAAAAAATTATATGTTATTGTTATGTTATTCACAAAGAACTGAAAATATATTGGAATTTAGTAGACAAACACTCAACTACATTCAGGACATTGTAAACAAATTTTTCACTTATGTATTTTGAGCCTCCGAATTGTTCTCCATGAAGTGTTTAAGCTTTTTTCACAGCTGTTAGGAGCAAAACATGTTGGAATGCTAACAGGAGCTAGCCACAATGCTAATAACAATAACAGACGAGTTTTGTGGATTTTGGTGAACAAACAGAACATTATTAGACTAGTCAGGGCACTGCAAATTGATTTCCACCTGAATAGACACAATAACAATAGGTCTATGCTAGAGAAAACTGATTTTAAGTTATTGTATTGTAAAAATTAACGTTAAGAAGCGCCTTTAAATTGAACTGCTTTTAATGCAGTTAAGTAGGCTAACCTTAAAGGTGCATTGTGTAACTTTCTGTAGGTGAAAAGTCATCTACACAATCAGTAGCAATAGAAAGTTAAAACTGTACTTTGGGACTTTCTAAATGGAGATGAATTAATTTCATGCCATAATATGAAAAAAAAATCTGCAAAACAAACTTTTCTGCGGAAACAGACGTGTTCGGGCCCTCCTCCAATCCAAATAATAGACTATTTTGTGACTATGCAAGCTTGCTCAAAGTAAAAACGCAGATTTTTATTATTTATTTGGTATAACAAAGGCATCTAAATGATAAAAATGTGCATTTATTCAAGCTTGTTTTTGTCCAAAAAGTTGCGCAATGCACCTTTAATGGCCTTTATCTAATTTTCTTTTTAAATGAAATACCTTGAAATATGTTTTGCATGAGCACAGATATATCTAGGGCATAAATATCTCATAAATTCAATCAAATGTGCTTTTAATTCCAGTTGATTGTCAGTAATTCTTAATATTCATCTTAACATTGCCATAATAGTTCTAAATTACCATTGTCCTGAGGCATCACGAGGAGTAAAAGCTGCAAAAACTGCAAAGACTGCAGTAGTTCTGACTGTATTGTGTGAAGAGGGTTTTCCACAGGCCCCTGAGGCAAACTGACTCATAATATACTCATTAATAATATGAGCTGTTTGTAAATGGTTGTTTTCGCAATGCCTGACTGTAGTTTAGCACGTGGTGAATAACAATCTACAGTACTTACACAAATCAAGACATTCTCAAATAAATGTGTTAAATAAAATGTCATAAAAAATCTTAAAAATTCCAGACCAGATTCTGCAGACTGCTGAAATAAAGATCATAAAACTTTTGCAATGTTTACATTTCATTGATAAATGATTCTACATAATATATTAATTCATAATTCAATTACCCCTTTTAATCTATGAATTGTCTGACTTTGCTTTTATATAATTTTCAATTAGAATTTTGATGACTCTCCCCTCACAAAATGGCTCCCGCAACTGCCACGGCAACAGGCCCTGCCCTCTCTCTACATCTCTAATACAATGAGTTATTTTATTTTATTATTTTTTATTAATTTACACTTCAAAATGGATGTGCAAATTGAGTGAAGTATGATTTGTAAAGTCTTTAGTTTCTTAAAACATTCACAGAACTCACTGTTCACTGTTTGATTTTCAGAACATTACAGTTATATTTAACAGTTTCTTGGAGAAGGAGCATTTGGAAAAGTTGCCAAATGCTTAATCTCCAAAACAGGAGAGGTGGTGGCACTTAAAATTTTTGAGAATGGCACATATATGTGGAAAGAGAGCTAGGAATCCTCCTGCATCTCCACCACACCACAGAACCAGGCAAAGCCAATATTGACCATTTGCACCTACGTCACTTGATCACGTGGCTGCTCCATGCTGGATGGCAGAAGTGCGTTTACGCAGCATTACAGGGAGCGCAAAACTGACAAATTCTCACATATTTTCTTATTTTTCCGTAAAAAAAAGCAGTGGATGCTTCTAGCGCATGTTCAGTACATTTGTCTGTGGAAGTAGGACAACTTTTAGACACGCACAAAGCAAGGTAATTGGAAAAGCTAATGAATGCTAGCTGATGTATGCCCTCTTCCTCCTGCTATGTTTGCCGAATAAATAAAATCTTCAAGTTTGCCTGACTTTACTCCTCATGATTTGGTAAACAGGGTTTGTCTCACACTGGAGCAGATTTAAAAGCTACAAGAGGTTGTTTTTTAGTAACTTAGCTGTATATCATGTGAGGCTAGTGTTAGCCACGCATAATGCAGGCTGTTTCAAATATTCATTGCATTTATTTTTTGTCAAAGGTCATTTTTTTTTCTCTAGCATTGACCTACCTTGTTTAAAGTGTTCACTGCAAATCCGTAGCGACTTAGAGGGATTCCAGTTCTTTTGATTTATTGCTTCCATCCACTAGCGTCTTCTATCTTCATCAAAATGTAAACGAAAAAGCTACAGGTTTAGGCTTAAAACCTCGATCTTGCCTGTTAGTGCAGCGTGTTCCAGATACAGTCATTTTACAACTGAAATCAATTAAAATTACTTAGAAACGAGCAAGTTTTCGGCAAAGTTTCCATTGCTGTAATGCGCACAGACAGCGCTTTTGCCATCCAGCATGGAGAAGTGGGCGTTCCCTCAAGGAGCGTGACGACACGTGCAAATGGTCAATAATCAAATATGTTGACCACTTTGCCTGGAAGGAATATAAGTGCATTGCCTATGAAGTCCTGGACCGCAGTCTCCTTGACTTCAGCATGCAGCGCGGACGTCCCTTTTCACTGAGCGAGATAAGACCCATGGCTCAGCAGCTCCTTGTGGCTTTTGAGACACTGAAGGAAGCACAAGTCCTTCATTCAGACTTGAAACCAGACAACATTATGCTGGTCAACCAGGAAGAGCAACCATTTAAGGTGAAGCTCATTGATTTTGGCTGTGGTGGGTTCTTCTCTGAGCTGGAACAGGGCATGGTATTCATGACTGATGGGTACCGTGCCCCTGAGGTGACCCTGGGCGCTCCACTGTCTGAGGCTGTGGAGATGTGGACTTTGGGCTGCTGTCTAGGGGAGGGCTTCCTGGGCTACCCACTCTTCTCCCATGTTTCCCACTACGACAACCTGAGGACCATCATTCACTACTTGGACAACCCAGTGACGAGATGCTCAAAAAAAGCTTCTATGCTGACAAATTCTTCTTACAAATGAGTAGCAACTGGACCTTCAAGACTCCCCTTCAGTACGAGATCACAAACTGTAGGAAGCCTGTGATCTTGGCCAGTCACTTAGATGAGTTTCCAAATCTAGAGGCAGCCTTAATGTGCGATGCAGATAATGTAGTTAGACTTGAAATCTTTCATGGATTTAGTTAAAAATTTGCTACAGCCAGATCCAGACAAGAGGCTCACTGTCAGTGAAGCCCTGAGACACCCCTTTTTAACTATGGAGCATCTGACAAACGGCAACAGCGAATACGCCAGAGAAGCCATAAAGCTGATGTCAGTGACCCAGACCTCCGCTCCTGGAGATGGAGTTCAAAATCAGCACTCAAAGCTCTCAGATGCAATTGAGAAACCAGGAGTTTCTTTTGTGTTTGGAGATCAACAACTTCCTCCTGACAATGAGAAATTTCCTGTAGATGAGGACGGAGATGTCATCATGGAAGCTGTTGAGGTCTCGGACAAAAAGGACATAACTGACCACCTCTATCAAAAACCTGAAGAGCAGCTCCACTTCAGTCCCAACATCAGCCACAGAATGGAAACCCATGAGCAAACTGCTGAATCAGGACACATTATAATTGACCTGCCAGACTATTCTGCAGATGATGCCAATGAACCAGATACAGCTGCCAAAAGTGAACGCAGCTCCTCCTTCTGGTCAGCTGTAAGAAATGTCGCTTTTGGAGGTGTTGTGGCACTTCAGGCCACAACTTGTTATGCACTTACTAGATCTGCTTTGGTAGCCGGAGTCGTCACACTGCCCATGCTGGTTTATGGAGGCATAGATTATATCTTAACCAACATGGAAACAACTGCTAGCTCCTCCTCCAGGGGGTGCTAAACACATCCCCTAATGATCACTAGAGCCTCCACTATTCTTGATCAGAGTTTCACTCTGACTTAGGATGTGTTTTGAACAGCAATAAAAAAACAAACAAAAAGTTTTTTGAAACATGTTATGGTGTTTCTTCATCAGTATTACAGTACAGGAGTTTTACAATGACTTTTGTGTTGTGTTGTGTTTTTTTCAGCTCAATTAGCATATAGAGTGTAGTAGTGTATAGACTGGACAAAAACAACACTCATGTTTTTGATGTCATTCTGTGTTGAAGCTGAATAAAAAAATTTTAAATAAAATCTGTTCAGTATCATTTGCAAATCTGTCTGAGATCAATTAACCAAATAAACACTACAAAAAAGTGCAAGTGTACTTAGAAGAGCTCAAAAGACAATTAAAACCACAACATTGCTAGTTACATTGAGTAACAAAGCATGTTTATGATCAATAATATTTAAAGGCACTATACCAGATTTTATTATTTATTTTTTTTTACAATTAAATACATGCAGTTCCACTCCAACTGTTGGCGCAGAGGACTGTTGAGGCTCTATGACCAAAATACGGATCAAGGCTATTTCTTCCTCTGCTCCACAGATCACAATGCACCAAACTTAAAAAAGAAAGTGAACCATGTCCAGATTTACAAAGTAAAATAAATCACTCCAAACAGACTTTATTGTGATCAGATTACGAAAAGTTCATCGTTTTTTTTTTCCTTTGGAGCCCTCCCCCAGAAAATTTTAGCCAACATATATATAATTTCCTGCAATCTGGGGTGTTTTGAGCTAGCCTATCACATCCTATTTATTTATAGCAGGCTTAAGTAAATGTCAGTCTTTTTCTTTTTTTTTTAGATTATTTAAACAAGTCTACACGTGATGCCTTTAATAAATAGGCTTTTGATTGATTATGTCCGAAATGTTGAACTCCTGCACAACAGCAGATTTTTAACAGAAAACATGTTCTTGAATTGGTTCTTTTAACATTTTAATTACCCTCAGCAGAGGAGCAAAACACATGTAAACTGGTGTGATCTGAGCAACCTCATGACACACTGGAGTCTTCTGTGCTCCTGATATAGGCACAGGTATTCTATCTTCAACGAGGACTTTTATTTCACAAACTGATGTTTTTAGCGCTTGCTCTTCTTGAACTTCTCGGGGCTACACAGCGGAGCAGACTGGAGCGGAGGCAGTGGGCCAGGGGTCTGCAGCAACTTTCTGAGGCCAGCTATGGCAGCGTGGAGTGAAGCTGCACGTAGTGGGATCAGCGTGTACTAATGTCTTGTTTGTTCACCAAACTCCACTAACTTTCTCTGCTGTTGTTATTAGCATTGTGGCAAACGGTTGTTAGCTCCCAACAGTTGTGGAAAAAGTTTACAACACATTGTCGGAGGCTCAGAATGCTTTAGGTAAGTGAACAACACATGTCTGATCACTCAGACATTTTTGTTTATTCACATGGCGATCCACCCATCCAGCTTTTTCACTTCTGATACTGATTTTGATCATCTGGTTTTAAGTCTCTGTCGATACTTGATATAACGACAGATACAACTGTAGTGACTGAAGATAGTTAAATTGTTTCTGAATCAGCGAAAGAAAATTGGTCATATAGGCTAGTTATGTATTTACTTACGGAGCCCCTCCTATGATATCAGGAAAAATAATATTATCACAAGGGAACGAGACAATTATCACGAGGGAACGAGATAATTTGTGTTTATGGAATTCTGACCTCAACAATAAAGAAGAAGAAGAATGTGTTTGTGAATGGAGTTGCTGAAAGATCAAACTCAGCAAAAATTTTCCAAACATGCGACGGTCATGTGCACCAACAAATAAGCAACACACATCTTCTCTGGATCGCTCAAAAACAACTGCTGATGTATTTACATATTGCGGCGATGCTGGTCGGATCGCCGCGACAGACAGTTAGCTAACCCTAACCCATATGCACATGCTATACCTTATTTGAAAGCTTATGATCTGTAGAATTCAGTCGTTATGTTCATTGTATCTGTTTGAGATAAGCTAACAAGATAAAGCAGCTAAAACGTTAGCTACCATCGTGCTAGCTAACGTTTTAGCTGCTTTATCTTGCGGGCTTATCTCAAACAGATACAATGAACATAAGTTAACGACTGAATTCTACAGGTCTTTAACTTTCAAATAATGTATAGCATGTGCATATGCCCTGTGTGTGATCATTACAACATTTGATATTTGTGTGTGGCTAATGTAACTTAATAACCGCTGTCTATCGCGGCGATTCTCAAAGTCGGCGTGTCGTCACATCCGCCAATGGGCAACAGCCGCCATGACAGTTGGGGTAAAACACACAGACTATTCAGAACATGGGAAAGTAGCTAGAAAATCATGCATTTTACTTTGTTGTGTGGTACCACCGAGTTTATTATGTATCAGGACGAAGAGTAATTACCACCAGAAGCTAAAATCGCCATAAATTTGACACTGCATACTTAAATGCCACTACAAGGAGCCGACAAACAGGTGGATATTAATGGTCACCAACAACATGCAAGGATGTTTATCATCGGTGTTGAGAGTAACTCATTACTAACTCACTAGTAACTAGTCACTGTAATATATTCCACTTTTCAGTAACTAAGTAGTGTCACTCATTCCTTATAAAGAAATGTTGATATTATATTACTAGTTATAATCTGTTTAACTCACTTGCATATAATAATTGCTTTTATATTCTATTGAAAACAACACTTGTAACGCATGTACTTCAGCTCACAGGAGTCTGAAAATGTTTAAATACAGCTAATTAAGGGTCTTCGATTTTCCAAAAAAATAATTTTAGATCTTACCTGAAACAAAATGTGAGGAGCAAACGTAAACATGTCCAGAATTCGGTGGTCACAATCTGTTCATGTCCGTGTCTCCGTCTTCATTTATATCCACTCTACGGATTGCCTTCAGCCATTTTTCTTGCCTGCTGCCTTCTTTATGAGTGTATCTAAAACTTGCGGTTTTCGACACGCTGTTGGCAGTGCAGCCGTATACGCAACACTTTTTCATCGTGATTTTCCTATGCTGCAGCATTTGTTCGCGCAATGTTTTACCCCAACTGTCATGGCGGCCCTCGCCCATGGGCTGTCACGTGACCAAAGTTCCCGGATGTCCGACTTCGAGAATCCGACAAGCAAATGGTAAATGCATCAACAATTGTTTTCGAGCGATCCAGAGAAGATGTGTGTTGCTTATTTGTTGGTGCACATGACCGTCGCATGTTTGGAAATTTTTTGTTAAGTTTGATCTTTCGTCAACTCTATTCACAAACACATTCTTCTTCTTCTTTTTTGTTGAGGTCAGAGGCAGCTTGTGTGAGGTTAATGCATCCTTCAGGCACCGTGGTTCATTTCCATAAACACAAATTATCTCGTTCCCTCGTGATAATATTATTTTTCCTAATGTCATAGGAGGGGCTCGGTATTTACTTAATAACTTATGAATATAATTTTAAACATTATGAGATCAGCAATTAGTCTCATTACAACCAGGATCAGCTGAATCGACATCATGGGACCAGCCCAGTCTCCAGAGAAAAACAGCTACATTCATGGATCAGTGCCAAGTTGAGTTATAGGAGCCTGTTTACCTGAGTTTGAACTGTAGCTGTTAACTATCCATTATTAACGTATTTGTTCACAAACTTTTAAAGAGTCGTTCAAGATGAATCGCAAAAATGATTTCAACAAGTGAATGTAAAAAATCCTTTAGTTTTTATTTACAAATCTGTTGTAAGATTAAAGAACTGTTCATAGGCATCAACACTATCTCTACAGAAGTAACACTGTGTCTGAGGTCTATGGTACAAAAATATTACAATAGTCTTACATTATCTACAGCATATTTAACATTTAACATTCCACGTCTTTAGTGTTTCGTGCCAAGATTGTATAGAGGTTATGCACTGATATACTTCAATGAGTGGCAAAAATGTGTGGAAATGAAAATGATAGATAAAATAGGTTTGTTTGCCTATTGTTACCAGTGGAAGCAAATGGAGGCTAACAGTAGCTCTTCCGTTGTCACAGCAACAGTACAAAGCTTAGATAGCTTGTTCAGCCGGCTGCACACTAGAGTTTAAAGTCGGGGCTGCGCAATTTGTTGAAAATAGCTAATTGAAATTTTTCAAACAAGTATGGCGTTTACAATTGATTTCTGTTCATATTTCAAACAAGCCCAGGACAATTTTCTAAGCCTAAATCATAAGCCTTGCCAAAAAAATATTTTTTTGAAGTAACTTTACACTTAGTTTAGTACAATTTGCTCTCTACCTCTGCTAATACTGTCAGCAACACTTGATAAAAGTGAGAGCTTTTTCTTCACAAAAATCAAATTTAGGCAGCAAAATGGAACCGGAAGTCGATTTACTGTTGCTGTGGCAACAATGAAGAGCTTTAATTAAAGATTTAATAATCATTTTCTCTGTAAACAGACTCAAAAATATAGTTTAAGGAAAGAAAGATTTTCTGACAATTCTGTTTACTGTGAAGTCCTCTGAGATTTTGGGCATTACAAATGTATTGTTTATCTGGTTTTCTACTGCTGGTGATTTTCTCTTTTTATATATGACTTACAAACTAAATATTCCACTTAATTCTGATTGATTTCATTTATTAAGATTGTATCTGCCTCTGAATAATTTTTTGCCTGGAAAATCCAGACGATATATTAAAAATATATCATCTGGTCACCGTGTCCCTCTTTCGGATTTCTGTAGCCGTGACTGACAGATTAATTAGCCAATCAGAGACACGCATCTTCCGCCGTGTAAAATCCAACATGGCTGCTCCCGATGAAAAAAATACATCGCGCATTTCTGCAGAATCAATGAACGAAGCAAAAAACGATTTTAATGTGAGGTGAGTGAAGTTAGATTTTGGTCTAAATGACAGACGACCAATCAGCTCCTTTGTTAAATCTGCGTCACGCTAATAAGCTAATCTGATTGCCTGATACGATGTAGATTTGATCTGAAACGCAGGCGGAGGGCGTGGTGACCAGACCCACTCTTCGCAGTTTGCTGAAGTGTGGTAAAAATTTGTTTTGAGCTCTTAAAGGAGAAAATATAATTCTCATCATTGACTTTCATTCATTTTTGTCACTCATTGCTAACATTTAAATTACTGCATAACCTTTATTGTTTGAACGTGCAACATGGTCAGTTGGATCATTCTTCACACATGGACAGGCAAAGCTTCATCACACCAGCTGCTAATTCACACTTCTTCTTCTACAAACGAAGATGCTAAAGACATTCTCAAGCGAGGTTTGTCCATAGAAAGTCACTTTGCTTGTCAGACTTCATTCACTTTCCCCCTGTGGGCCTCATGTTTGCCCTGGTGGGATGTGAGGGTCTCTGAGGTCAGCCGCAGACAGACGCTGGGGCGAGGAGGAGGAGGAGGAGGGACATGGGTCTGGCCTCTACTTCAAGGAGGGAACACGAGCCAAAAGACGGAACGCTGCTGTCACCCTGGGACAGAAGAGAAGTGCAGACGGACATGAGCCAAGGGACACTGTGAGGTCATCAGTGTGGTTTAAGAAAGTGCCTCTGATAAGTTGGACTACTCATTTAGATAAAACCTTAGATGTGATGTGAATGTAGTACAAAAATCATGTATTTTTTACTAGGGCCGAGACAATATATCGTTTTGTGATCATGTCATAATTTGTTGTATTGAACCGCATTGTATTGTAGCAAATCTATCACATTTATACTGTAATGTATGAATAAAATGCAGAGTTAAAGAACACTTAAATGTACTTTAGACTCTGTAACTTTTGCATATGTCACAGTCAAAGCTGCTGTTCACACCAGGATTGTAAACTTTTCATTAAAAAATCAGCACCAAAGTGGATTCATAAAAAGGAAGACACTACAACCCATTCATTTGATTAAAGAGTAAATACATTTGAAAAAGCCTCACCTTTAAATTCCTTTGAATAATTTCTGCAGTATTGTAGTTCCTAATAAAACTGACATACACCTACTTTTTTGCAATACACACTGACATTATTATAACTTTTTCATATGTTATTGTAAAAATATTGCATTACTTAATGAGTATCAAGTCACAATGTCCTGTGTATCATAGTACATTGTGTATTGCAGGATCTTGTAATATGTTTGACAAAAGTGTATTGACCCAGCCCTATTTTTACAGCAGGTTTAATGTTCATCTTTGTAAATGTTAACACCTGTCATATGCGTTTTTTTGTCGTTGTTTTTAACACATTTTGCATATTCCTTTACACACTGCGACTTATTTGTGTAAAAATATGTACTAATTGCGTTTCCTTGTACATGTGTTGTGTAGTCTCTTATGTATGCACTATTGCAGTGTTTTTCAACCTGTGTGCCGGGGAACACTAGTGTGCCTTGAGATACTGCAGGTGTGCCTTGAAAAATGTGTCAGTTTTCAATATTCATTCTATGAGATAAGGTTAAGCAGATTTAATCTAATAATTTTAAAATGTTAGGGTATTTGGAACTACTGTACAATGAAAGCTTCTGTCACAAGGACAATCTAATTACTTTGACTGAAACGTTCCAAAGTAAGATATTAAACATATTTCACAGATATTTGTTCAAAATTTACATATTTGAATGTGTGGTGTGCCACAGAAAATATATGACCCAAGAAACTTGCCGTGGCTTAAAAAAGGTTGGGAAACACTGCACTATTGTACCTTCTTGTAATGCACTTGTCCCAGCTTCATGTCTCCTCCTCGTCCCACTGTCCCTCTGACATGACCTCTGACCTCTCTGTGGTCTCCATGGCAGCACACTCTTCCTCCTCTGCGTGTCTGAAGGACACAGGTGGCAGTTAGCACAGAAAAATAATCACAATAAATCATTGCTTTCAGAAACACCTTTTATGTATTTGTTATTGATGATCTCTGCTCAATTTCCAAACTTCAAAGACAGTAATTAAGCATGTTTAATTTATTCTCTGCTGTGATTCCCTGAGGCATGGTGCAGTGACTCAGCCCATGTGATCCTCAGGTTCAGCAGCAATTACTACTTAGAGGGTGTGAAACGCTCTTTAATCGTCCTGTTTGTTACTGTACATTCCTCATTTTATATATAACCAGTTTAATGCAAGTGTTTGCTACACACGCACGCAAACGTGTAACAGCTACAAATGTTTATGCTAAGCTCACTTGTTAATGTATGCAGGCACAGATCCTGTCAAATACTCACTCCAGACTAATGCTTGTGTTTGAATGCAGAGGGCTGTGTTGGCTGTGTCCCAGACTGCAGCGCTCCTCACAGCACAGAGACGGGATCAAGTGCACCGGGCCTGCAGCACACACACACATATACACACACACAAATAAGATCTATGTCACATTCATATAAAATTGTGTTAATACTCAGTTTATCCTCAATTTAAGGTGAAAAGATATGATTTAAAGTCTACAGGCCAGGGCAAGTCGTTCTATCCAGAGATTACATTTTTCTCAAGATTAAATTATTGTATACTGTAAGTGTAAATGATAGAACATTGATGTGAGCGTACCACAGCAGTGCTCAGGGCCCAGGTGGCACTGGCAGCAGGGTCTGTGGTGGAAGTCATGCAGCCAGCGAGAATCCAGACAGGACAGCTCTGCTCCACTGTAGGGACAGTCCTGAGAGCGCAGAGAGGCGGCTGTGCACACAACACACACACATGAACAACATTTACTTTTTATTTCAAACACACAGATCATTGTTTTTTAATGTTTGTAATCATTAACTAGACTATACAGACTTTAAATTTCAATAAGCAACTATGATGTTTAGCAATAAAGCTTTTTCTTTGTACTTTTTCTCTTTCTTTAATATTTAAAAGGCCTACTGAAGTAATCGTTAGTTATAGCTCTATTCAAGTCTGGGAAATTAAACAAATACTAAAATCATTTTGTATAATATTTTGTGGTGTGGATGGGACATAAGCAGAGCAGAAGCACAGTTTGAGATGGCTTAATGCAAATGTTTCAGTTTTTGCTTTTGGGTATGAGCATTAACGCTAATATTTAATATGAATCATAGATAACCAGCTTGTAGTAACATGTTGATAGAGGTGGGCTTAGTTCTACTTTCGCCAAACTGATGTACAACATTTAAATTAAAAATTATACACAGCTCCTTAAACTCATTTTTACTTTAATGACCTTCAGCTTTTGAAAGGGAAAGGTCAAAATCCAAAATCTGCCTAAAGTTGTGTCATTCAGGATCGGCGGCACGGTGGCTGAGCGGATAGCGCTCTTGCCTCACAGCAAGAAGGTCGCGGGTTCGATTCCCGCACGGGCCGGGCCTTTCTGTGTGGAGTTTGCATGTTTCTCCCCGTGTCTGGGTGGGTTTTCTCCGGGCACTCCGGTTTCCCCCACCAACCAATAACATGCACGTTAGGGTGATATCCTCCAGCTACGGTAGTCCTGACCAAGCCTAGCAAGAACATCTGGAGATGGGTCCCCGAGCGCTACACTGTGGCGATCACTGCTCCTGAGGAGATGCCCCAGAGGCATTGAAGGATGGGTCAAATGCAGAGGACAAATTTCCCTACGGGGACAATAAAGTGTACCTTAACCTTAACCTTAACCTTAATCTAACTGTAAACACCAACTTTATTTCTCTGCCGATTTACCAAAACATTTAAAGCCAAAATTAGATTTGTTTTTTCTTCTGTGCAGAGCTTGTTCTCTCTATGATATACTGTAAATCAATCAGTCCATAAGAACAAAAACTACAGAGCCTCAGCTTCACAGAGTGTGTTTAGAAACTGTTTCAGTTTGAATTTTAGTCAGGGGTTTTAAAGAAAATAGGTTGAAATTAATAAAGACATTTTTTTTCTAGATAAATAAATACTTTTTCTAGAAAATTTGGTTCCACAATGGTCTGTCAATATATCTAAAGATTACAGCATGGATAATGTACAGTGCAGTGCGTTTTGTACTTAGAATCTTAAATAAATCTCAAATTGTGCATGGGTTTAATCACGTATAAAGAATGAAAATGTGTGAAATGATTTTTTAGACATTTAATTGCAAAGTACATTTATATGATGGATAACTGTCTCTTGCCCACCATCTGACCTCATCATCACATTTGAGAACATGAACACAATCTACTGACTTCTGTTTCTACTTTAATTTGCCTCCATTCTAGACATTCCTGATGACACAGCGTTTTGCAGAGTCTGTCTAATCTTCCACGCTGAGTCTTCCTGTTGCTTTGCAGAATAATAAGGAGTGTATCCGTGTGGGTGAATGTGTCCGGGCCTGCCTCACCACTGGGCTTCTTCTCCAGCAGCTGTCTCTTGCAGTAGATGCCACAGAGCATGAGCAGAGCCAGCAGGACGGTGGCCAGAGCGCTGCAGATGACCGCCGCCAGAGCCATGTCCCGAGAGCTGGTAACCGAGGGAGGCAGGGGCACCAGGTTCACACGCCCAGAGCCTGGAGGAGACACAGGCAGAGCAGGGGTTCAAGTCAAGAAAGGGCTGAATGATAGGACTTTTTCAACGACAAAAAGGAAATGTGTTAGAATAAAGGTTGAGCGATGTATAGTCTAGTACAAGACAAGTATGTGGAGATTATTAGTTTAAAGCACATATGACAAATCATTGTACAGTATTGTTCTAATTTTGACTTATTTTGATGTAATAATCCTTGATTCCAAATGTGCTCAAGTCTCGAGACCGGTCTCAAGATCAAAACCGGATTCGAATACTACTACACTACTACAAATGATTAAAAAGTGGAAGACAGATTGAAAAATGCAGGAATGTAAAAGTAAAAAAAAAAAAAAAACACCAAAAAAGCAAAGACAATTTACACACAACTGACGATGTTTCTTGAGCTTTGAAAAAATGATTGCAGGTGAAAAAAAATAGTATTTACTGTATATCTATTATTGTGAAAGTAGTTTACTCACATAAATGCAAGAAAATATAAAATGCAAGCTCATGTTCGTGTTTTCACAAAGAAAAAAAATTGTCTATTTATATTGTGCTTTTCTACCTTTCCAGGCACTCAAAGCGCTTTACGATCTAGTGTCCACTCACCCAGTGTATGCAGACACTGAGACATTGTGGTTCTTGTCCAAAGACACAACAATCCACTCTTGTCGTCCCACTGTGGCACCTGGTGTTCCAGCGGTCTCCCATCCAAGTACTAACCAGGCCCTAACTTGCTTAGCTTCTGAGATCTGATTAGATATTAGACATTTTGTATGAAAAACTGGCCAAAACCTAACAGGGTTTGCAATTTCCAAAAATTGACGGAGTCAAGCATGAAAATAGATTGTAACAGATCTCTCTGTAAAATCTTGTAGGAGCTTCTTTAAAGAGTAACATTACCTTGTGAAGAAAAATTATTTTTTAAGAAAATTAAGCTGCAATGTTCTGTAGTGGTAGAAGAGGGAAATCACAATAAGCCAACCCCCATCACATTACTGGTGTGGCAGAGCAGATAGCACTCTCGCCTCACAGCAAGAAGGCTGTGGGCTCGACTCCCGTACAACCTGGGTCTTTCTGTTTGCATATTCCTCCTTGTGTCTGGGTGGTTTCCTCTGGGCACTCAAGTTTACCGCCCAAGAGAACACTTGGTGGTGGTCGGAGGTTGAAGCACCAGGTGTCCAGGCGACTCACTTCTGCTGAGCTGCCCCAGGGCTGAGTGGAGAGGGTGGGTTGCTGTGTGAAGCATATTATAATTTTTATCTGTGAAAGGTGGGGTGCACGGTAGCAAAGTGGTTAGAGCTCTGGCTTCCCAATAAGGAGGTCGTGGGTTCGACTCCCGGTCGGACCATATCAACATCTCACGATCTCTCTGGGTGGAGTTTGCATGTCTCCGGGTACTCCGGTTTCCTCCCACCTCCAAAAACATGTATGTTTAGGTTAATTGGCTGCTTTGATTGGCTAGTCAACTTGCAAGGGAAGTACATTTTTAATCCTAAAAAATAGGTGATCCTTTCGTATTCTGTCTTCTGTAACTAAATCTATTTTCAAACACTGAGCGTGAACGATCTCTGGTGACAGTAAACTACACAAACCTCCCACACATAATCACAGGACGGTCAGCGCTCGTAAAACAAGAAACATTTTCACACCTATAATCATCCAGCGCTGGCCAATCAGAGCGCAGGGACTGACACAAACACGTCTGGTTGGCCTGGAGCTGTAGATCTAAAATGAAACCAGTTCAAAAGGAAGACTTGTGTGATGCTTCGTAAATGTCCTCTTCTCTTCGTGATTTACAGTCACACTCTGAACCTGCCTTTGGGCCATGGCGAGTTAACATCCAAGCACCAGCAGGAGCAGCGAGAATTTCAACTGTTTTTGTCTAGTTTTGTCAGCATAGGGCCGAAGAAAAACCAGTTGTCTTTGCAGAAATAGTTGTAAGTGATTTGTAGCGCGACAATATTGCTAATTTTTTGCATCAGATTTAAGACCCTTCAAACACATGTTGAGACGAGAATACAGCTCCCACATAATATGCCATTTAAGAATAGTTAATTACAGCTTAAAGCACAAGAATATGCTAAAAAATATTAACATGAAAAAAGAGGTGTTTTTTCTAAATGGAAGTGCAAATGAAATATGTTAAAGATGCACTGTGTAGCTTTTTGACCACTTACACTGTGATATCGTGACTACATCTAATAGACCTTTTTCACGCTGTGGCTACGGTAGCTCCAGTTTGCGCAATAGTTCCGTCTTGTTCCATCCATTCCTTATGGGAAATTTGCAAAGATGCTCTAAAATTATTAAATATTTTAAAGACTTAAAGCAGAGAGCAGATTTTAACTGGCATCACTGACAGCAAGTTCAGAGCTTCACATACGAGGTAAATAGGCTTCTTCACCAGGAAAAGTCTGTGTGTTTATAAAAGTGTGTATTTTGGCGCAATGCTAAATGCTAACAAATAAATTAGCGCAAATATAAAGCAGACAATTTGATAAAACCACATTGCATCCTAGGCCGGGTGTTTTTGCAAAAATCTAGTTTAGTTTGTAAAGTTATTTTAACATTAATAATTAAAAATAAATTAAATACGAGTTAGCACTAGCTTCAGAGACAGAACGACACATTTTATAAACACATGGGTTTTCCCTGGTGAAGTATTCACCTTGTATGTGAAGGTCTGGACATGATGCATATAATTTTCTGGCTGTAACTTGTTGTCCACTTTGTGTTAAATAATAGTTAATTAGTTTAACTAGCTTCCCAAAGGAATGAATTGACTGGAAACAACTATCCGCTGGTGTAATCAGGACCGGAACTAGCCAAGCCGCAGCATGAAAAGGGCCTATAATGTCTCGTTTATTTACCATTTCTGCTGCGTTTGTCTGTTGTTGTTAGCATTGTGGCTAACTATCGTTAGCATACTGACACGCCTTGCTCCTCCTAACAGCTGTGAAAAAAGTCTAAAACACATCAAACTGAACAATTCGGAGGCTCAGAAATAATTAGTGAACAAAACATGTGGACTAATGTAGGAAGCTTAGAATTAATCATTTTGGTTTGTTTATATTTGTAAGGAAGCAAAAAACTTGTATAGCCCTTTAAATAAAAGCATGATTTGTCATGTCGATTTTTTTGTTGCACTATATAAATGTTGAAAAAAAAATCATGTCTTTACTTTGAGCAGACTTGCATCCTCTTGTTCAGAAATCACTGCCAACCCAAAAAAATCTGTCCCTTGTGAAAATAAAGTTGAATAGTCCTGGTCTAAACCTTGCCAAATGTTTATACAGCATAATATACAATTCTAACTAACAATAGGACCATGTAAGTTTTTGCAAAATATGAATATACCTTTCACTCAAGACAATGAAGAGTGAGACAAGCACCAGTAGAAACAAGCCAATAGTTTATATAATTCTAAAAGACATTATATTGTTTTAAATGTGAAGTATTTATGGAGCTTAGCTGAAGCTGTGAATCAGCATGAAAGCATTGACAGCAGAGGCTTTATGAAATATGAATAGAACATGTTTTTACACCTGACTTGACTGATATTTAACAAAACTCTTACAGCTAAAACAGGTGTTGAAGATCTTGTCCACTCAGAGAAACAACAACACTGACTGTTTACTTTTCCCATCATTCATCATCGACTTTTTTTAAGCAGGAAAGTCCCGCTCAGATCTGGAGCCCTGCTTCGTCATAAAAAGGAACTGGATACAGCTTTACAAACCCGAGTCTTCTTTGCTTTCCAATATAAACATGTTCAGGTCATGGCGATAGAAGATATATTTGTCTTATTTATCTGCTTCAATGGTCTCTAGGGTTTACAACTACAACAACAACACCACATTACAATGAACCGACAATAACATTTCCAAAACACTTTAAAATGAATGGACATCACATTACAATTTACGATTACAAATGTGTTGTGATAAACTGTAATGTGTTGTGGTAAATTGTAATGTGTTGCCTATTACATTGTATTGTATTGTCTAATAAATTGTAATGTGTTGCCTATTACATTGTATTGTATTGTCTAATACATTGTAATGTGTTGCCTATTACATTGTACTGTGTTGCCTATTAATTGTCATGTGTTGCCTATTACATTGTATTGTATTGTCTAATAAATTGTAATGTGTTGCCTATTAAATTGTAATGCGTGCCTATTTCATTGTATTGTATTGTCTATCAAATTGTAATGTGTTGCCTATTAAATTGTAATGTGTTGTAAATTGTAATGTGTTGCCTATTAAACAGTAACGTGTTGTGGTAAATTATAATGTGTTACCTCTTAAATTGTAATGTGTTGTGGTAAATTGTAATGTGTTGCCTATTAATTTGTAATGTGTTGTCTACTAAATTGGAATGTGTTGCCTATTAAAATGCAATGTGTTGTGGTAAATTGCAATGTGTTGCCTAATAAATTGTAATGTGTTGTCTAATAAATTGTAATGTGTTGTCTAATAATTGTATGGTGTTGTTGTAAATTGTAATGTGTTGTGGTAAATTATAATGTGTAGTCTATTAAATGCATTGTCGTGTGAAAATGTTGTGTCTGCTGTGTTGATGTTTTTTTTTTGTTAAATCCAGTTGATAGCAAAGCTTAGACATCTTTCTCATACACAAATTTGAAATTTGTTCAACGTACGTTTTTAGACTGAATTGTTTTGGTTTGAACATGTGCTTCTCCCTAAACCACAAGCTGTGATCGGTCCGGCTGATTTTATGAAAGTTACAAAAGCCATTTGGGAGAGCCGAGTTTAAAATCGTGCAGCCCCAGTTTCTTTCTTGGTTGTTGTATAAATTCTTTCTAAAGTCTTTCTTCTCTTGTAGCCGTCTGCGGAGGTCAAAGCTTGTGTTGAGAGCATCCTGATGTGGGCCAGACCTCAAACAAAGCCCGTGTGTTTAACTGCAGCTGCACACATAAACACCTGCTGATCCTATCTCTGTAACAGCAGCCTTTCATACAGCCTCGCCTCACCACTTTACCCAATGCCACGAGTGTAAATACCACTTCTACTGCTCACTCCTACAAAGAGGATCGAAGTTTGGTGGAGAAAGAGGATCATAAAACACACAGGGCTCTGGGCTTTGGCTGCACCCTTACCTGGCAAACGTCCTCTGCTGGAGCCGTCGATCTGCTTTTACAAGTTGGGACATCTTTATCTGTATTCAGGCCCTTGTGAATGTCAATATATTCATGAACTCTGGCTCTGACACTGATGCAATTCTGGCATTACGTACAAACCAATTGACGTCATGTTCTGTAATGGTTTACATAAAAACACTTGAAATATTTGTGGTTAAGGATTTCAGTCAGAGCAAGGCTGCAACTAACGATTATTTTAGAATAATTAACTAGTCATCAATTTATGTTTGAGTTAACAGACTAATAAAAGTAATATTATGTTCTACATAATCATACAGTGACTTTAAAAGCTGAACTGGCTGTTCCAGGCACAATTGAGAACATAATAAAAATGCATTCCTGAGAGAACTGCTGATCTCTCACTTTTTGTATCACGACCCCTTAAAGCTAGGGTACACGACTTTAAAATGTTTTTTTTTTTTAGTATTTCCTATTTTTTGACTGGTTTGTCAGTATATAGGCTTTCGTGTAAAGGCAACATCAAATCAGCCCCTAAAAGTGTTTTACTACTGAATTTAATTGATAAAATACTGGAGAAATAACGTCTCCATTTTGTTCTATGGCACTTTGTCCTTTCAAATGCTGTTTTCTCAAAATGAATTTTTCTTACAGAGTAGTTGTTATCTTGCCTGGAAAATCCCGACGATATATAAAATATTTTCTGGCCACCACGTCCCTCTTTCAAATTTCAGTGGGCGTAATTGACAGATTAAATAGCCAATCAGGAACATGCATCATCTCCCGTATGAAAACAAACATGGCTGGTTATGATAAAAAAAAAAAAAACATGGAAAAACATGAAAAAAGTAAATACAAAAAAATAACACGAGGGATTGAAAAACATTGCGAATTCCCGCCAAATCAATGAGTCAGGCAAAAAAACTGTAGCTGAGTGAAGTTAGATTTTGTTCTAAATGACAGACGACCAATCAGCTTTTCTGTTTCATGTGCGTTATACAAATAAACGGTTCATTTGTTGTGGAGTTGATCTGAAACCTGGCAGTGGGAGAGGAGCTTTTTATTGAAGGATTTGTTCATATATAATATCTAAACCTGAGTTAAAAAAAAGTTTTTAAAGGTGGGGAAGCTGATTTTCACATTGCAATTTAAATTCTTTGACACATGCTTAATCAACAAGTATTCATTCTCGTTGCAATTAAGGTTTAAAATCCACTTCTAACAAACAACAAAGTGAAACTGAAGAGGATCACCCAAGTACAGCCAATCAGAGCGCTGAATTCCGCTCCTGACCTTTATTTAAAAATCTTTTCAATTCAATTCAGACAGTACATAGTGGTCTAGTTCACAAAGTGCTACTGCATTAATCATATACTTTTTAGTGGAAAGTACAAAGATTACTCATTTAGAACTACAAGAGTTACAGACACACAAAATGACTCATACGAAAACATGACACGTTGCATTTATGTGAGTAAACTACAGCAGTGTAAGAAAAATTCACATCTATAAATTTTATGTTTTTCCTGTATATTTGCCAGTGTCACTCTCACCTTAAGTAAACTCGTCTTGTCTTTTATTGTATGTATTGAGTTTGAAAACAATACAATGCAAGTCAAATTGTCTTGACTACATTGGCTACCCTCCCCACTAAAATATAGAATGGATTTTTAGGTATTCAAAGACATACATTTTTTTTTTGTCAAAAATTCACCAGTCCACCCCAATTTCTTGTATTGGTTTTGTTATTCCATTGTTATGTCTATTTGTTTATATACTTGTTTGTCAAATGGGTGCCAAAACTAAAAATGGACTTCTTGTACAAAACAAAACTGATTGTAAAATCAGTTCATTGTAAAATGTAACTGTCACAAGCAGCAGATTTTAACTTGCTCATTTTAATTGTTGGAATGTGGACCCAATTGCAAGTTTGAACACTGCACATTTAACCTCTGAATCCAATTTTTTTGAGTAATCGCAAGTAAATACAGACACTTAGGCGAGGAAAGAGAGATTTTCTGAGCACTCTTGCATAAGCTGCATCACTATACAAGATTATTCAAACATGCATGAATCAATCTAAATACAACTTGACTAAAAACTCCAAAAAGTAGAATTTATATACAGTAATAAGTCCCCTTTAATGCTAAACTATGGATCATTATGAATGAACAATCTAAAGTTTTACTGAGGCACATCTGTAAGCAGCTCTTCAGATCAAACACATTCATGAGCTGATTTTAATTCAACACTTTCTGATTTAACTTGAGTCAATGAGCCAAAGGGGAAAAAGACAGCAGAAGATTTCGGGTTGAGTTTGAGCCTCCCCCCTCACACAGCTGCGCACTGCCCCGGGACAGTGTGTGGGACTATTACGATCCAGTGGCCTTTCACTTTTCAGCACCAGCTCATGATAACACAGGAGAGAGGGACAGGACTTTCAAACATGTCCAAATGCTCCACTGACAGCTCGGAAATGTACAATGGCCGTGTTGTACTGAGGCTCCAGCAGAATCAAACGGGAGGAGAAGCAGGTGGATCCAGGAGCAAGTGATGATTTTATAAATAATATATTCTGAGGGACATTTTTCATTCTGTATTTATGTATAACTTTCAGCTCTAATCCTAATTTGGCTAACTATGACTAAAAGACAATTATGATACATTGATTGCATTGTTCTTTCCATTGAAATATGACAACTTATATTTTGAAATCTTAACGTTTCTGTGGGAAAAGCATGAGGAGAAGGTGAAAAAAGGGGCTGAGGGTGGACAACAGCAGTGATTGGTTTGACAGCAGGTATTTGTGATTTGTGAGACACTGGAGATTTGTGACTATTTTGACCTGAAACTTGATAATTTGCTGAGTTTACACTTAAAAGAAAAGAATACAATGGAAAAGGTATTCAAATGCTATATACAAAGTTTAATAGACAAACTTAGAAAACAAAAAGTATAGCAAAGTACACATGACAGTCATGTATTTTCCAAGTCAAGAATTAAGTTTAAAGCGGATGCCTGATTTTTTTTCTCCAATCCAATTATGTCATACAGAATCACTTTGCATTGGTGGCTATGCTAGCAAAAGTTTATGTTTTAAAATATTTACTTAAGTAATTTGGGTAAGGTTAGATTTAGGATTAGGGTTAGGTTTAGATTAAGTTAATTTAAGATTAGCTATTTGGGAAAGGTATGCTAACCAGGTAGCGTCATAACTGCATTTCTGCAAAATTAGCACATCAGGCAAGATCAATTTGATTGCTTACCGTGTGAAATTTCCTTTTCAGTCAGTAGATAGAGCTCCAACTCAATTCCTGATGTGGGGAACACATGACTGTCATGTGTGCTTTACTACACTCCTTTTATAGATTCTGATGCATGTACTGTATATGGTGCATCTCAGGAGAGTGTTTGAAGAAAGAAACAACACAAAAAATGCATTATATTTGTCTTTTAAGTCAATGTAGACCTGTGTCTTGAGGTGTCCTGCAAATTTGCGGCCTGAATTTGCATTTAGGGTGTCAACATTTGCTTGCTCGTGCTCCGCCGTACAAAACAGAGCCTTTTGCAAAAAGCGGGAATGCAGAAAACGGCGTCAGTTTCATAAATATTCTGCGTCAAAATTCGCTTCAATGTGCAAAATTGGTCTTAACGCAAAATGAGTCTGGATGATTTATGGATATAAAAACAGAGCAGAAGAAATCAGAGATCTACATAACAATTATTATTTTTATCTATGTAGAATTTGCTGCAACAATAAACTATGGGCATATGTAAATGGAAATTGTGTCTATTAAAAATGGTCAAACCCAGCACATTTTATATATGATATTTATGGATTGTATGAGAAACTGACATCACTGACAAAAATATGTTTGCCAAATCTACTTTGTTTTTTTCATATTTTGTGATTGTCTGTGGTTGATGATGATGGTTTAAACAACATTATGTTTCACTTCATTCTGTAATTTCAGAATTTGTTAAATAATCTTTAGGGAATTTATATTTGAATATTTAAAATGTGTCTACAGACTCAAGAGTGACTTTGATTTAGTTAGAGACAGTCATTTTTTCATAGAATGTTATGATCCGTGGAATAATAATCTTGCTCAAGGACACAACGGCTGAATAGTTTTAGCTGGTTTATGTTCGAGCAGGTTTTCTCAATGATTCGGGGCATATTTTAAACAAAAGCAAAAGTTCCATGCTAATCCCATGTTTGCACAGTGAGTAGTATCCATTTCACTAGTGCTTTATAAATCCCACCATCTCTTCTCCCTGCGGCCCCGCCCCCTCACACAGCAGGCTCCACCCCCTTCACCACAGCCTGTGCTTCTGGTTACACTCAGACCTTGTGCTGGCATGTTTCACCAAAGATTGTGGTGGTACTACTGTAGTTTTGGTTTGTCCCCGGGCTCTGTGCTGCTCTGTTCACCGCACTGCTTATTTATTTTCTTGGTTTGAGGCTCTGGAGTTGAAATAACAGACTTGGGTTTACTTCTACTTTCATTTATGTTAAGTTTTTATGTTTTCACAAGAATACAGGTATTGTTTTAATTGATCGTGAAATTAATTGTTTTAGCTGTAAAAGTTTATGCAGCTTCAGTAGAGATGAGCAGTAGGCACAAGCTTTACTCGAGTTACCGTAATGTTTGCACTATTGGGCACACCTGAATGTAAGCTGCACCAACTTGTATTAAAAAAGAACAAAAAGTACAAACTGTATAGTTTGTAGTCTGTACGAATCTATATTGTAACCACATCATTGTATTCAAAGAGTTCAAAGCTGGTGAAAAACATAGCGACTTATAGTCTGGAAATTATGGTACTTAAAAACAATATTACTCAAGTTAAAAAGTATTCGGAGTAATACTGTATGTACTCAAAGAAGAGTAGCCTAACTAGATCTGAATTTTAGCTAATGTAATAGGAAAGACAAATTATTTTAACACTCCAAAATGCGGAAAACAATCGGAGGAGCGGTGCAATCAACACAAATTTTTACTAAATACAGTATTTTTATCATTAACAATTACTCTTAAAAGTAATAAAACTTTCAAGTGACACAGATCGATGTTCTAAAAAATCTGTTCTCCGTTGACCTACCTGGTTAAATAAAGATAGAAAGTTAAAACCATACTTTGAGACGTTCTTCTGTATGTGGATAAATACATTTTATGCCATAATATGAAAAAAAGGAAGCTAAAGGAACCACTTTTCTATGGAAAAAATCTTTGCCTCACATTTTCAAGTTATATCAACACAAAGATTCCAGTTCCCGTACTTTAGCTTACAGGCGTTTATGACTTTTACAGTGTACTGCTTGTACACTGTAAAAGTGAACACCAGGTACCACACTGGGACAGCAAAAGTGGATTGTCATTGTGTCCTTGGGAAAGACACTTAACCCACATTGCCTAAGGCCTTGTTCACACGAAGCCAGGATCAGGCATTTCAAAACAAATATTTGACCTAAACCACGCATCATTCACGCGAAACAAACATTTTTGAAACCAGGTCCCAGAGTGAAAAGATTTACAATGTACCCGCAACTTTTTTTTAACATGATGACATTGCTGCCCCAGAGTCACGTCTTTCTCTCTCAAAATCTGCCGTCTCATTGCACCATAACCCACAAAAAAGCAGGGTAACATTAAAAAAATCCACTACAATCTTCATTAAATCCGTTTTAAAGCTTTGTCAAAATATTCCACAGACATCCGAAGCATAAATCCACTTTCTGTGTCTCTTCTTTTAAATCCACGTTGTTCATTCAGAATGTTTGCTAAGTTTAAAAGAATTCTATGCTAAGTTTTTTTTTACATTCAGCAACTTTTCTGCGCATGCTCAGAGTCAAGTCTTCCTCTAGTTTTGTGACTTTCTGTGTCAGTGTCACAGCGCTACACTCTGGTCAGTTACAGACATTACACCGGCTTCATGCAGGTTTACTGATTCATGTGGACGCTCACAAATCCTGAGACAACTCCATGTTTATGCAGTTCGTTTTTAAATTATCATTGTTTTGTCTTTGTGTGGACGAGGCCTAAGTGTCTGCACACACTGAGCGAGTGGATCCTTGACTGTAAAGTGCTTTAATTTTTTTAAAATGTGCTAAATAACAGAGACCATTTACCAGAAAACATGTAATGGCATTGCAGTTACTATATTTTACATGAACGCTTTGTCACATTTTGAATTGTAAAGCTGTGAAAGAAGAAAGTTGGTATTTATACTGAATTTGTGACTTTAACTAGTTCTTAGTTTTCTCACAAAACCTTTTGCACATTGCTTTTTATTCACATGCATGAAATGGAAATCAAAGTGCTTACAGTGAGGTTCATACGGAGGTGGGGGGTCTCCACATGGGATGCACTCCATGTCCTGGAAACCACTTAATTTAGTTTTTCTGTAGTACCTGTGACACATACAGTAAATTGCACATTAGTTTACAATCCAAACTAAGTATTGCGTGCATTGTATAGTGACCAGATGTGTCCTCACCCGGGCAGACAGTCCCCACACACTGCGTTACTGGTGCTGGAGCAGTTTCCCTTCTGGAAGCGGTTAATGAGGCCACAGTCCAGGCAGGGCTTACACTTTTGCAGACTGCGCTCCTCTTTGAATCGACTGCTCCGACAGGGCACGCACTGGGCATCCTCTCCATAACCAAAGCCACATTCCTGAAGGGATTAATAGAGAAAGTAGAGGCGGTGAGAGGTGCGGTGGCAGCTCTGGGGGAGATGTGCAGCTGGTGAAAAGGGTTCCTGAATGTGGACTACCAGGGGTCTGGAATTAAAGAATGATCTTGGCTCACGGGATCAACACAGAACAATGAGCTGCCTCTTTGGAGAGTCCATCTTACACGGCCAATAATCTCCCTGACTCTCTCAGTATGAAAGAGTGGCCTTCCGCTGCAAGATCCAGAAAGACCAGTCATTTGAATAAGAAAGCCCTTTGGGGACACCCACTGTTGTATTATTGCTAGTTTATTGCACAGTTTTTGTTTGAGCAGCTCTTGAAGCAGACTCACTAAGTGTCCCGTAGACTGAGAGGCCTAGTGCTCGCAAAAGAAAGCTTCAGGAAGCAGCGGCACAAGGAAATAGCTTCTTTTACTACACAATTGTGTAAGTTCTTAAAAAGCTAAGCATCCTTCTCCCTAGAGCCTGATCTAAAAGCTAAAGCACATTGGCAGATTTGAGCACCAAGAAGAACCATTCAAAATGCTCATCTCTGAGCCAGTAGAAAGATAATGGTACTCATTTAAATTCAGTACAAAACAGCAGACAATCATATGAAGTGTTTTAGGTTTTAGTTCTAAAACGTTTATGTGTGGTCTTGAGTTGTACAATGTACTCTTTGTGAGTTCTGCACTAGTGATGACAAAGATAAAGGGATCATCGTCACTGAACTTTCTAAGAAGAAGATATACTGGATCTTTAAAGATCCGCAATGTAGAATATAATAAAAATGTGTTATGATGGTGAGTGGGATTTCCCCAACATTGACTCAATAGTAGCCTGGATAAGGGTCTTTCCCTGCTTGTTTCAATGAAAATATTGTTTTTTATTGCTGTAATATTGATATTCTGCATCCACAAAGAATGGCCCGTGTAAACCTTCTACTTCAGTGGGATCATACATGTTGCTTTTCAACTCTTCAAAAGTTACAACCCGTCACTGTAAGCAGTTAATGCAGCAAGAATTAACCATAAAACAATAAAAAATTGTCTAAGCTTTAAATGTTTCTATGTGTATTTTTATTCTTATATGTGACAATGTTCATCAAGTCAGACAGGCAACACCTAATGCTTCCACTCAATTTCATTTCACTCCAGTCACTAGGTCAGGTATTGCAGGACTGCAGACGGTTCCCAAAATGCAGGAAGTAAGGTTGTCCAATCAGCGAACAGGAGCGGAGTGGTGGGTTGGCTAGTACCAACCTGAGTTGAGATAGCAGATTGTATGTGTTCTCCTGCTTTGACGTTGTGTCAAATATTAACTAGAATATGAGATTGTACCTTTTAATTTGCAAGTTTACCTCGTAGAAACGGCAACAATTACAGACACATGTTTATGCTTTACTTCCTGGACAGGAAAATGACCAAAAAGCAGTGATTGGTTAAATCAAAAAAGTCCCTGCCTACTGTGAAGCAAACAAACATTATGATGCGATATCAGAAGGTTTCCACAAAGTGAAATGAAACTGGCTGAGGCAGCAGGTTCATCAGTTGTTTTGGGTAAAAAAGTATTTTTATGCACCTGGTTAAGCTTAATGATGATCTTTACCTAAACGTTTGCACAGACGAGATAAAACCTGGTGCACCAAACTAATCTAGACACCTCTCTGTGATTTTTCCTCGGAGACCCATGCCCTGTTTGGATGCACAGCCGCAGACTGGGACAGACATGTGGTGTGGGGTAAATGTGTGCCAAGGTGACTTCATAGATGGATCATTTCTTGTAATCTCAGAGACAGCTGCCCTGCTGTAGCCCAGTGTTGCCCTGTCTGTAATGTCAGGCCTTTAGCAGTGTTTGGGAGGGGGCTCATATATCATTAAAGTGAAGGTCGGCTTCAAACGGGGCTTCTTTGGTCTGCTCTCTCTTCACCCGTGTCCCCTTTCACTGCCCGGGCATGCAGTCAGCCTGGAATGTGGGCACAGGACTCTGATACGGGGGGTTGGTGGAGGGGAATCATTCTGGCAGGAATTAAAAGGGAGGTTATAGATGAAGACTTGAGAGTTTGATGGGAGCAAAAAGTTGGGATGAAAAGTGAAGAATTTAGATGTTCCAGTCAAACTCGTATAATCCTCACAAACCCTCCTGGGCCAGGCGTGGAACGACGTGCAAGCTGGACTTTTGCAGCTGTTGTTATGAGAGCTCCATATAAGGCTTTTCTTCTGCCAGAAAAAAAGACTTTATGTGAACTGGAGGCAGAGGCTAAAGAAACAAAGGTCCACAGAAAGAAGACAGACTTTATATAAAGTGATCCACACAGACATGGAAGAAACTAACAGGAATAAGCTATTCTCTTAAAATTCCACTCTTTACCTGACCTAGAGTGAGTATTTGACCCAATTTCATATGAAAGAGGTGTCCTATAACAAGTCAAACCACTGCTACCAGTCCTAGCAAAGCTCTGTTCAAGCTACACCACATGGCAGGACGAGGCTAATGCCAGTGAGCCAGAGCAGACAAAAAGGCTTCAGTGCCAACGTCTGCCCTCTAATCCTGCAACATCAACCACTCATCTCTTTGTTAGACAGACTTACAATATTTAAGAGAGATCCTCTTTACAAAACCTGTGCTTGGGCAAGACGGTTTAAGGAGGAGTAAACAAGCAAATAAACTTTATTGTGAGCACTATTAAACAAGTCTTGGTGAATTTGAGATGTAACTGACATGATTTTAAGACAAAGCATTTAAAAGCACTGTTATCAGTGGATCTGATGGTGTTAAACAGAAAAAGGAAACAGAGCACCACATTGTTGCTACATATAACAACATACTGAAACATCAAAGACGACTTCTTGCCTTTTGCTCTTGGCCGTTTCCCAGCAGGCACTGCAAAGCAGTTCACTCCCTCTCCTTCATGCTTGACACAACACAACAGACTTAGCAACATGCTTTTCAGGAAGCTAATAAAGCCACATTTAAAATATGGGAGACGGAGAAAGAATAAGTGACTGTAATGGCCATCCCTTCTGTGTGGGTGGTTCTTGTAGCTACAGTTAGCAAAGAGGGGCTAATTGATGTTTGTCAGCCGGCCTAAGCAGCCTCCAGAGGCAAACTTCCAGAGCAAACTGGGCCACATTCCTCCAGGATCTCTATGGCAGCTGCACAGAGGGACTCCCAGGAGCCAGGCCTTTAAGAATATCCACAGATCGGCTCAGAAGTTGACTTAAAACTTTCCCTGCTCAGTCAACATCCTTCTAACTTCACAGAAAGAATGAGGCAGCCAATTATTAACCAGCACCCCAGGGTGCTGCAGCAGAGCGGCAGGGGAGCGAGAACTACTGAAGCATACGGCCAACTACAGAGAGCTTGTCAATGCACACTCGGATTAAAATACATGTGTGCAACACATGTCAAGGGTGAAAGGGATTTTTTTAACATGTAGTGAAGTGTAAAGTCACCTCAGTGTACTTTCCCACTCTGATACAGGCACAACACGGATCACTGCACCTTACTGCTCAGGAATATATTCAAAGCCTGCACATTTGATGTCTTGTGATTCAGTATTGTGAAGAAAACACACAAAGTGAACCTAAAGTACAATCAGGCCGAAGTCTTTTGCCCCTCAAAAACCCCATCATTACTAAACTGGTGCCAAGTGAAATAAAGCACAATGTGTGCCTAAGTTTAACTGTATTCTACGCTCACAGCACAGAGATCCCTGCAGCAGACAATCAGTTGGACTGGGTTGTTTCATGAGCAGAAACAATGAGAGGCATTGAGCTGCAGAAGGTCAGTAGAACGCCTGTGACTGATTAAAGCTCGGTCAGTCTTCTACAAAAGCTATACTTCCAGCTTGGCAGGTATTTCCATGAAAGACAGGAAGCAATAAATAATGTTGTTTCCTCTGATACACACCAAGCGGCTCTTTCACACAGGCCTGGGAGTTTTGAACCAACAGTCTAAATGTTTTGTTTATTGTTTATTAATGTAATTTCTGTACAGACGTTTTTGCGTGTTTTTTAAAGTGTGCATGATATTTAAGCTTTACTTGTTGTTCATCATTGTTAGTGTTAGTTATTGTTAGTGTTAAGCCACAGTTTATTTAGTTGAAATGTTAAAGCAGGAGTATGTGATTTTCACGCTACAGAACGGGAAGTATTTCAGTCTGTCCAAATAGTTCTTAGCTCTCAAAATCCACATATTTTATTTGTAAAACTATGAATGTAGCAGCAGTTACATCTTAAGAACATTTTTTTTTACAAACAACAAAGTGAAACTGGATTGGACCACCCAAGAACAGCCAATCAGAGCTCAGCTTTTAGCTATGACATTTAGACGTATTAGATTCAGACAGAACTCAGCAGTCTGATTTTGTCTCCAAGTGCAGCAGTTATGCAAATATGTTTTTTAACGGAAAAGACAAAGTGCTTCCTTTCTCAAGCATTGGCTCAAATGCAAAATACTGGTAGGTTGTGGGGAGCAAATACCTTACATAACTTTGTTATGTCAGGTTTTACATGCTATATTTGTTTATTGGTGCATATGGAACATGTTATATGTGCATTTTCAAATAATAAATTGAGTGCAAAATGCTGACAAATATCTTTTTAATCAAAACCAATTTTGAAATTAGAATTGGTTAAATCACTCCTGGACGAATGAGAGATTACACTGACCTTCATTAGAATTATTCTTCAGCCTAAGAACTGGCTAACTTTGAAGCTAGAAGCTAAAACAGCACTTAAATACTAAATTTTCCTCACTAAGATGTAAACCAAACATTTACATATATTCATTTTAAACTTTTTACATCACACTACATGTTTGATCATTAACCTAATGCATTCTGAGCTCCCTATGATAACCACAGTTAGCCAAATTCTAACAACATCAACATGCATTTTATTAGACAAACAATTTATTATTATACAGTATATTGCACTTAATTTCCACCCAAATAGGTATTCAGTGTTCGAACAAAGCTGATGTTAAAACTTTGAAAATAGAGACAGTCTAAGCATGATTACTTTTTGTTTGTTGTAAATTTTGTTTTAAGTTTTAGTTTTTCACTTAAAAAGTATATGATAAATGCAGCACTTCGTGGAAAATTGAGACCACTGTGTACAGTCAAAACTGAATAATAAAGAATTTTAGTTTTAGTCAAGTGCCATGTGCAGGTCTCTGATTGGCTGAGCTTGGGTGGTCCACTCCAGTTTCACTTTGTTGTTTGTGAAAAGAAGGTAATGAGCCATTAGTGCAACCAAAGTGAATACATGTCTGTATTAACCATGTGTCGAAGGATTTAGGAGAGGAAGTATCAGTTTAAGACCTAAATCACGTTTGCAGTATGAAAATCAGCAACCACATCTTTAACAAGTGTAAATGACACTGTAACAGCATTTATTCAGTCAGTTTTGTGCAATACTGTCGCCATACAAATGCTACTACAATTTTAGCAATTTATCTTTAATCCAACAGCCTTGTCATAATTTCAACAACACTGTACATTGAACTGCATTACTCACCTTGGAAAGCTCATGTCCGGCGTCACACTGCTTACAGGGTTTACAGTTCCCAAAGCGGTCCTTGTACTCCTGTTCTTTGCAGTCCCTGATCTCCTCTCCGGCCCCCGCAGGAATCTGACAAAAACAGTCTAATAAATGTCTTTGGCAAATTTCATCCAGCAGACATAAAGTCAAAGTTAATCCAGGGCATCAGATTTGAGTCGTGGAATAGAACTCAAAGTGGACTATTTTGGAAAACAAGTCTGATACCGTGAGATGAGATAAAGGTTTAATGAATCCTTGGGGAAAAAGGATAAGTTGCAAAATCAGGGGTTTTGTAGCCGAAAACCTATGACATGATATACAGGGACAGGCAAACGAGACAAAAGAATGAAATCAGAAACAGGGACAATAACAGTGCAGAGGAGGAAAATAATATCACTGGCGAGAGGGCTTGATATTTGATACTGATTTGTGATAAGAAAAAGACTACTTTCAGACAACAAAATGTGATTTTCCACACAAATTATATTTTCATAATACTAACATTTCAAGACTTATTTTGGTAGTAATAAAATGTAATTACTTAAAATTATACTAGACATATTGGAGTCTTTTTAATGCAAAAAGCTGCTTTATAACAAAATAATAATAATATCTAGGCAAGTTAAAATATCATGAATTAAGAACACATAAGGTTGAGTTTAGCTGATTTTTTAGTAAAATGATCTGCCAGAGCCAAATGGAACAAGACTTAATTAAAGGTGCACTATGTAACTTTCTGGAGGTAAAAGTCAACAATACAATCAGTAGAAACAAAAGTTAAAAGCATATTTTGGGACATTCTGAATGTAGAAAATAGCTTTTCTGCTTATGTGAAAAAATACAGCTAAATTAACAGATTTTACATAGAAACAAACAGGAGGAGGCAATCCTTTTCCAAATAATAATCTATTCTGTGGCCATGAAAAAACATGCTTTTCATCAACTTTATTCTTGGACAAAAAGTTACACAGTGCACCTTTAAAATACAATGTTAAAATAAGAAAACACATCTTGTTCTTAAAAAAATAACTATTTTTTAGTAGGTTGTATGTCGCCTGAATCAAGAAAAAATCTTTTTACTTGACTAGAAAATCTGCTTAAATCAAGATAATCTGTTTTGCCTAAACATTACCTTTTGCAGTACTCACACTGACTGATTTTTACAACATACAACTCATTGATAACTGACAGAACAATCAATTACAAATAATCTTTAGTAGCACCCTATACTAAGAAACAAACCTAATATATGCCTGTTTTGAATAAGAATGAAAAATGGAGACTTTAGATGACTTCTTTCAACACAAATAATAGTATTCTTTTAGCCTGAATGATGTAAGAAAAATATGTAATATTGGATAATATTTAATTAAATATTTTAATTCAAGTTTTACCTTAATTTTCAAGTGCAATTTTGTCAAAATTAAGCTTAACACACTGCAAAAGCTGTATTTCAAGATGAACTAAAATGCCTTAAAATGAGGATTTATCTTAGTTTTTGTTCTTTTTCATTAGATGTGATCAGATTTTCTTGTTGGACCTGCACTAATTCACTTGCTTCATGGTGTTTCTATCTTGTTTTAATAATAATGTGTTCTTATTTCAAGTCAAATAATTTGCCAATTGAGTAAGACATTTTAATTTACCACATTAGCAAAAATTTTAAGCAAAAATCTCTTGTAAACAGTCAAACATGTCTTGAAGTAAGTGAAATATGCTGCATCACTTGAGGAAATAATTTGTATTTTCGTCAAAACTACTCAAAATAAAATTACATTCTAGTCCTTTAAGCCAAGATTAGAAATTGGCTTTTTGGAGTAAAAAGAAATGTCTTTTATTGTATTGAATTCATTGTCTTGCAGTTTTCTTTCTTTTTTTGCTTTCTATTGTTCTTACTAGTTCTAAAACTATTTGGAGAAAGATTTCAATACTTTCTTAAATGAGTATCTAGTTTCTCCACTTGTTTCAGATCTGTTTTTTGATCCTTTTAACGCCACACAAACTAGCATCGCATGTGACCTTGTACTAGTTATGAAGCAGCCTTGTTAGAAATCCACAAATTGTTAGCAGTTCTGCTAAAAGCTCATAAACTTACCAGAGTTGAACACACCACATAAAGTGTCAGCCCCAGTGAAAAGGTGGGATCAAATATCAAAACCATTTTGTTGTTCTGCTTCACTTGTGACACTTATCTGCAAGACAAAAAAGAAACAAAGATGTAGCAAATATCTCTTTAATGATAAAATGTAGCTACAAATTTGATTTGCAACAAAACGAATGAAAATTATTGTGTTAAGTTAAAGCTCGGGATCCTGATTTTCACACAGCAAAATACTAAATACTGTTCATGGAGTTCCTAGCTCTCACAAACCTTTGGCACATGGTTCATATACATACTTTTGTGTCCAATTAAGTCTTAAAAACAGCTTTTTTACAGACAATAAAGTGAAACTAGAGCAAACCACCAAGCACAGCCAATCAGAGCGCTGCTTTCAGCTCTTGTGTCCAATATACGTTTTAGTGGAAAAGACAAAGCTTGGGGATTTACAACCATAAAGTACTCCTACTATAGATGTTGCAATGTTGTTATTATTGCGATATATTAGAAAAGATTTTGATATCATTATTTTCAATTAAATTCAAACAACATATGAACTGTGAAGACAGCCTTATTTGCTTTAACTTGAGGCTTTTTGTTATTTATTCAGCAATTTTTGAGCAAATAAGGTATGCCACCTAAGTACACATTTAAGCAACTTCCAAGGGATGTTTTTGCAGTAGGTTGCATAATAATTAAAAAAACATATTGTAATGAACTATGGAACTTGTTTGCACCTGTGTCCTTAATAAAGACTAATAATAATAATAATAATAATAATAATATGACATACTGTATAGATCAGTGGCTAACATTTTGTTCATTGTAAAACATAAATTTGATCTATAGTGGTTCTTCATTGTTAATTGGACTTGTTTTTATTGTTGAAAAGTGGCTAAATTACCATTTTGAACTCTATATGTTCTACTAAGGATCACAATTTTTTATTAATCACAAGTAAATAAGGACAAACTGCGGCCTGGGGGCCAAATGCAGCCTTAAGACTGATTTTTGTTGACCCCTCAGACATGTCTATACTGAAGTTTTAAAATATAAAAAAGAAAAACAAGCATGTTATTGTGTATTATGGTTTTATTCCTGAATAAATGTCTTTGGCTCAATTTTACTTGTCCTAAATCCATCAATTGGACTTTTTAACTTATCACTTTTTGGAAAAGTTTAAAGGGGACCTATTACGTCAAAATCCCTTTTCTAAGTTTTTAACCTTGTTATGATGGCCTTTCTTCATCATTAGTTTACTCAAAGTTATATTTAAATTGATTCATGCATGTTTGAGTAATCTTGTATTGTTCCTCAGCTGGAACTCAAGTGCTAAGAAATCCCTGTTCTTACCTACCACCTATCCCCTCCCACTTGTCTGTATTTAGGGTTAGGTTGTAATACTTCAAAAGATTAATACTCAAAGTGAAGCATGTGTGGTTCAATACGATCCGATAGTCACTTTCCAACAACAACAAAAATAGTTTATCAGTTCTGCAGTTTTGAACAGGAAGTCAGTAGAGCTGTCCCTATTTTTAAGTTGTTTTAGATCAACTTTGTGTTTTACAGTGAACAAAAGATGAATTACTGATCTGTATATGTTCTAATTTCTTACTAAATGTTAAAAAAAAAAAAACACACAATAGGACCCCTTTAAAACAAGAATCTTTTAAGCACTTGAGCATCAGCTTCACTAAACTTTATAAGGTAACTCAAACATGCATGAATCAAAACTTTGAGTAAGCTAATGATGAGAGAACACTGATATAACGTGGATAAAAATACAGATTTTATATTTATATGTAGGTCCTCTTAAAAAATAGCTGTTTGCTAATAGATGCTAGGCTAAATGTTCTTATTTGCAAGTTAGCAAAAGAACAAAGTTTAGCTAGATGCCAGATTTCAAGTTCAAGCTTCACATTGTGACAATCTGCAGTTTACGATTTCCTTTTAAACTCGAAATTGTAAAGATTAAGTCAAGGATGATTTATAAAAAAGACTTTCACGTCTGATCAAGTTCATTAAAACATCAGAACAGGCAGGTACATCCACAAATCATCGCTCTTGTTCAAAGTCCTCACCTGCACAAAAAGTCAATAATAATCCGATTCCAAAGAAAGCAGTTCCTAATGTAAAGCGGTCCAAAGCCAGGCACAGCAGCAGCAGACCGGTGAGAGGTGTGCACGGGTCTCGCACCGGTCCGCTCCTCCGCTCATGTCCGCCCGGTGTGCACGGATCTGCCGCAGAAGCTCCACTGACTGCGGCCTGTGTGTGTGCGCGGTGTGGAGTCTGTGTGCGGAGTGAACCAGTGAGAAGACAGAGACAGTGAACACAACACGAAGAGAAAGAGAGAGAGAGATCAAAGAGAGGAGAGAGAGAGACGGGAGAGGGGGCGGGGCTACGGAGCGCGTGGACGTACCCGTGATTCGCAGCGACAACAAAGACTCAAGTCCACTTAGAGGTTATAAGTCAGCTAAACTTCTCACATTGTCATAAATGCAATAAATAAACTGTCAATACAATTTGATGAGCTTTCAGTTACACACCACCACTTTCTCTCTCCTCTCTTTCTCTCCTCTTACCCACACTCTCTGTCTCTCTTTCTCGACTTTCTCCTCTCACTTGCTTTTGCTCTCTCTCTCTCTGACTCTCTCTCTCTCTTTTTCTCTCACCCCTCTCTATCTCTCTCTCATCTGTCTCTTTCATCTGTCTCTCTCTCTCATCTTTCCCTCTCACTCTCTCTCATCTCGCTCTCTGTCTATCTCTCTTTCTCCCATCTCTCCGGGTCTCACTCTCTCTCTGTCTCTCACATGCTCTCTCTCATCTCTCCCTCACACTCTTTCATCTCTCTCTCTTCTCTTTCTCTCGCTTTTTCATGTTTCTCTCTCCCTCTCTTTCTTTAACTCTCACTCTCTTTTTGTCTCTCATCCTTGTTTTCTCTCTTTTCTCTTTCTCTCTCTCCTCTTACTCTTTTTCATTTTTCTTTTTCTCTCTCTCTCCCTCTGTCACTCCCTTTCTCTCTCTCCTCTCTCACTTTCTTTTGTCTCTCTCTTTTCATGGTTCTCTCTTCTTCTCTTTCTTTCACTCTCACTCTCTTTCGGTCTCTCGTCCTTGTTTTTTCTCTTTTCTCTCTCTCCTCTTACACTTTTTCATCTTTCTCTCTCTCTTTCTCCTCTGTCACTCCCTTTCTCTCTCTCCTCTCTCCCTTTCTTTTCTCTCCCTTTCTTTTCTCTCTCTTTCTCTCTCTCTTTTCATGGTTCTCTCTTCTTCTCTTTCTTTCACTCTCACTCTCTTTTGGTCTCTCATTCTTGTTTTCTCTCTTTTCTCTTCTCTCTCTCCTCTTACACTTTTTCATCTTTCTCTCTCTCTTTCTCCTCTGTCACTCCCTTTCTCTCTCTCCTCTCTCCCTTTCTTTTCTCTCTCTTTCTTTCTCTCTCTCTCTTTTCATGGTTCTCTCTTCTTCTCTTTCTTTCACTTTCACTCTCTTTTTGTCTCTCTCATCCTCGTTTTCTCTCTCCTCTCTTGCTCTTTCTCTCTCTCCTCTCTTTCTCAATTTAATCTCTCTCTCCCCCTCTCTTTTTCCCTCTCCCTCTCTCTTATAACTTGAAAGTCTTGGATGAAAATCTTTAACTCACATTATCAAGTAAAATCAACACAAATATTTAAGTTAATCTAACTTCCTTTTTTCTTATGAAGAAAAAAGCAAAAAAAATTACATTACATTATTCTAAAAATGTCTTTATGATAAATATTTTAGGTGAATAAACCAATCCTGGGTGGCCTTTTTTTAATCTTAGTGAATAAAAATATAATAATAGTTAGAAAATTACTAATCTGATACTATATATTGGCCTATTTTTATGTGGCACTGTGATAAAGAATGCATAAAATACTATATTTAACTCATGTCAGACTTGTGTAAACAATAGCCGACATACAGTAGATAAAATGTAATAAAAGAAGAGGGTGTTTGTGTTATCATTCTCACCTTCCTTCTGTGATAAACACTTGTGTAGACTGAACTGAACTGCTCTGACAGGAGTTCAAACACACAGCAGTAAAAGGCCAATACCTGACATGTCTGGGCATGTACAGGATCAACGCCACAAAATCAATAAAACCACAAATAAGTTCAAGTCTCCTCTTTCACTAAATATCACTTCTGCACTGGCAACAAGTTAATTCGGAGGAAATATGCAACCAGTTGAAGGCTATTTCAATAGATTCAGGCATCAGCAAACTGTATAGCCCTTTTCACACTGAGGCTAGGCTAGCTCCGATCTCAAAATACCCGGGGATAGTTCATTCTCGTCCCATTCATTCCCTATAGAGAACTAGCTGAAACGCTTTAAAGTAATCAAATATTTAAATTTACACAAAGTGGACAGAAAATTACAGCCACATAGCAATTTGCGGCATGTTAAAACCTTCACATACAGGAAAATGCAAGGAAAACCCATTTGTTTATAAATGTGCCGTTTGTGTCTCAACGCTAATGCTAATCTATATTTAATGTAATTATTAATGTTAAAATAACTCAAACTGAACCAGCTTTTACATAAAACAATTTGCCTTGCATTTAATGTACTTTAATCAAATGGTTTACTTTATATTTAAGTTCATTTATTTGTTAGCATTTCACCAAATATGCACACTTTTATAAACGTACCTCGTATGAAGGTCTGAATTTACTGCCAGGGATTATTTAGTTTAAAGGTGCACTGTGTAACTTTTTGACCCAAAAATAACTTGAATAAAAGCATGTTTTTGTCATTTAGATGCCACAAAAAGACACTTATTTGGCTTGGAGAGGGGCCCGAACATGTCTGTTTCCATAGAAAAGTGGCCGCTTTAGCAGACATTTTCACATTATGGCATGAAATGTATATTCCCATTCAGAATGTCCAAAGTCTGGTTTTAAATTTCTAATTCTACTGAATTGTGTAGATGATATGTCACCTCCAGAAACGTACACAGTGCACCTATCCTCTCTCGGCTTTGTGATTTTTAAATACTGATTTTAGCTCATCTTTGCAAATTTCCTATAAGAAATGAATAAAACTAGCCAAGCCGCTTGCGTGAAAAGGCTCTATAGTCCTGCAGTTTAGTGCTCAGAAAGTCACTGTTTTCACCTACCACCTATCCCCGCCCATTCATCTGTATTACGTGCAATTACTCACAAAACTCAGATTCCGAATTAAACGCCTAGGGCTCAAAATTGTCACGTAGTCACTTTCCAACAACAACAAAACCTAATTCAAATCTGCTGTTTCATTTAACATAAAGAGGCGGGACTTATCAGTTCTGCAGTTTTAAACAGGAAGTCAATAAACCTGTTTATATTTCTTGGCTTTTTTTCAGATCAAATTTGTGTTTTACAATGAACAAATTGTAACCTATTGATCTACATATGTTCTGATAATCACATAAAAACAAAATATGTCTCCATCAATGTGATTATTTGAAAAATTAAGATGGCTAACGTTTCTCCATCTTATCAGTTCAGTAGTTTTGGACAGGACGTCAGTCAGTCTGTTTAAGCTGTTAATCTGGCGTTTTACAATGAACAAAATGCAAAATCCACAATTGTTATTAGAATTTGAACAACAAAACAAAACAAAACAACATATGCCTCCTTTAATATTATCCAGGTCTCTTTATGTATGACGACAGAAAAAGCACACATTTATTTTGTGGTCGTTGCATGTATAAATAAAATGCCATATTATATTTGATTGCTATGTAAATGTAAGAATGTAGGTTGATTCTAATTCTCTTGCAGCCCTTCTATTTGACAAAGGTCACAATGTTGCAGTGCTGGCTCCATCTAGTGGCTGAATGAGTGAATTGCATTCGCTGTTTGCTCCAAAATAAACGAGGACTTGTTATAACTTTGCAGTGCATGAGCATGATAGGTAACTAACATAATAATAATAATAATAATAATAATAATAATAATAATAATAATAATAATAATAATAATAATAATAATAATAATATAATAATAACAACAACAATAATAATAATAATAATAACAATAATAATAATAATAACAACATAATAATAATAATAATAACAATAACAATATTAATAATAATAAAAATAATAATAACACTTGCAATTTGAATAAAAATGTAAATAAATAGGTCTAACAAGTATTATTTATTTATTTATTTAGTGGCTAAATAAAGAAGTGTTACTTTGAAGTTCAAATATGTTTTTCTTTACTTTTCTTTTTATTTTATTATTATGATCATTACTATTATTAATGTAGTTTATAATTATTTGATTTTCATTATAATTTTTGATAAATGTCCGTTATTGATGGTGTGGTGCCCTAAGCTGGTTGGTTGGTGACGCAGGGACACCCTGATGCTGACAGGCTTCTCTTTCTCTCTCTCTTTCTCTTCTTGTCCTCCTTTTCTCTCTCTCTCTCCTCCTCTCTCGCTCTCTCTATATTCTCTCTCTCCTCCACCTCCATTTCTCTCTCTTTCTCCTCCTTCTCTCTCTCTCTCTCTCTCTCTCTCTCTCTCTCTCTCTCCAATGCGGCATTAGATGTGCACTATGCAGGCGAATTATCCCTGCTGTAGACACTTTTAAAAGGGAGCGTTGCATTTTTTTAAAATTCATTTTAAGGAGGAAAAATATAACAGAAAAAACCACAAGAGGAACGGATTTTTTCCTGAGTTGCTCTGGTAAGTTTTCATTTTTTTTAGATTTGGATCACGTCTTTTTCAATCAGCAAATTTTAGAGGTCACATCATCATCATTGTCATCATCATCGTCAAAACATCTTTTATGCCTAATGCCTTACATGCAGCGTCCTTGACTTTGGATTGCACATAATGCATCATGCGCATGCTAAGAGAGTGAGCTGCTGCTGCTGCTGCTGCTGGGGGCATTTCCTGCTAAATATGAGGCTACTGCAAGTTTTTAGAACTCTGAGTAGAACTCTGAGTGTTGATTATGCAAGGATGGAATAATAGCAAATAGATGCATAGTAGTGTACAATAAGTCCACATTTCCTACTGCGTATTTAGGCCTAACTAAAATGATGAACTTGGGAAACACGCACAGTTGCAGCATTTCACTCTTAAAGGTGCTCAACTTTTATCTAACTTGGCTGCTTGACTCCGTGTGGAAATTTTATTAGCAGAATGTTGCAGTATGGCATAAACTCTTGCATTTACCTTATTCTCCAAGGAGAATAATCACGTGGCACCACCAGACAGAGTTACAGTATAGGTCAGATCTGTGAACTGTCGAGCTCATGTACAAACGCATTTATTTCAGTGTATTTCTGAACTATGATAACATTAACCTTCCCTGTAATCCAATAATTACAAGATATAGACGTTAAATGCCTTTCTGTGGCACACTAAAGCTACTTGAGCGTTCACTGTTCACCTTATTCTGCCTCGCCCACTTTTCTTTGCATTGCACTTCCTGTTTTGCTCTGTTAAGGTAGCTGATAAGTTTGCTTGTCTATTTTCCGGAGTCAACCTCAAACAAATAGTACAACAGGTCAAATAAAACAGCAAACACAGCTAAACAGGAAGTGCAATGCCAAGATAAGTGGGAGGGGCATAATAAGGTTAATAGCTAACCATGCAATATGCTACATCATATTATACTGCGCTGTATTGTATTGTACGGTAGACCACTGTATATTGGTACTGTACTGTACTGTACAATACTATATTAGACTATAGGCCTACTATGCAATACTAAACTGTGCTATATCATAATATGTTGCTATTCATCTTACTGCATAGATAAACACTGTATTGTACTGTACTGTACTATATTGCAGCATTAAAGCAGAAACATCTCATCATGGGTAAGGTGACAGACTCCATCAGAAAAGATTGAGTGTGTGGGATATTCTTGCTAAACGGATTTGTATGACTTCTTCACAGCATATAATCTTGATCATAGTGAGTCATCATCGTTTATTCACACTCTTTGCTGATCTGTGTAGCGCTGATAAAACAATCTAATTTACCGGTTTTATTTTTCTGTGATGAATCTAGTAAGCTTATCAGATGTCATATATATTTACCATGTGAAGAAAAATGTAGGTCAATTTCGACGCCTGGTTGACTTGTGTAGACTACTCTCAGTTATCTACATTAAAGATAAGGTACGCATGCGCAAACCAAAGCGTCGCTGCACTGCTGGGTTAATTGAAATGTTTTTGAAGAAATATACTTGATATTACCGTGTCCCTTTATTATGTTGCTTAAACCCACAGTGCTGACTTGAAACCACTGATTTATCTAAAGCTTACACTAGCTTTTCTGATGCCACGGAAGTAAACGGGAGTGAGACCTCTCTCCTCCCTCTTCTCTCTGCTCTTCACTGTAATTCATTATTATTAGAACATCGCCTTTGAAGGAGTCGGTGTGATGAAGTGTGGCGAAGAACATGTCACCTGCTAGTGTTGTTCTTGTTCTTTCTAGGAACACTGCACACCGTGAAATGTATCAACGTTTTGAAGAGACCGAGGAGGCACCAGCAGCGCAGCACACCGGACTGACACAAGTAAGCACCCGGGTTTACAGCGGGACAGCGGGGGACAAGGCACCAAGGAGCTCATCCAAACCCCGGCCCTATGCAACTCTGTCAGAACTCCTGCCCGTGCTTGTTTCCTCCGTCTTTAGCGTTCATTTTATTAGCTATTGCAATTTGCATGTCAGCCATTTAATGAGAAGAGACAGGTGCTGGGGATAAATAATAACGGTGTCTTCTTGTTTTGCTTAGCCGTTTTCCGGGACGTGTATCCATGCGCGCTCTGCAGAAGATAGTCCTGTGAATGAGGAGGCTGCTCTGGTACTAAGTAGCATCAAAATGGACAAATGTCCCAACCCGTGGTGAGTATGCGGTGTCAGTGCTAACCTTATGTGCGTATTTATTGGATTTATACCTAGTTTAATCAATAAAAAATAATAACATAATAATTACCTCTTTAAAGTTGGTTGCATGAAACACACCAGTCAGGCCCACCTACTCGTGGTTAAAATCAGATAACATACATTTATTTAATTTAGCCTCATCATAAAATGATTAAATTACAATAGCTAATTAAAAGGGATTCAATGATAATAGCTAATTTGCAGATTTGTTTGTATGAATGGAATAGGATGATTTCTTGGCTTTAATTGTAGGCTAAAGACAATTGAAAAACAAGGGTTAGAGTTAGCCTAAAAAGCTAAGGATAGTGACATCAAACATCAGTAGTATAAATGTTAAGCCAGTAGAGAAATTAAAATCAATAAAATTATTTTCACTGAAACATTTTCTGACATTCCAGAGTTACAGATATTTTTATTTCATAGCTCCTGCCTCCTTTTTTGCATTGCTTTGACTAATATATTCTATGAACATTTAGCACTTGCTGCATAAACTTTTTTTTTGTTCTGGCACAAGCTCTACTGCAAAGCTGCATATTTTAGTTCACATGACAGTTGTCCAACAATATCAAATACAGATGGAGACTCATTCATTTAGGTTAGTTACTAAAAGAAATAACTAGATAAACATTTCTGAATTATCTTAAGATTCATTTCATTTAATTTATTTATTATTCATTCATTCAGAGCAACAGAACAAAACATCTTGAATCTTTTCAGCACAGATGGTGAATGAAAGGGCATAGAAAGAAGCAAAAGCTTTTGATATCTGCCCCTTATCAACAGAAATCGTACACTTCCAGGGCGATGCGCTACAAACAATAAACAAAAAAAGGTTTTCTGCTACACTACACAAAAGACGACTTAAGATGCCGGCTGCTACACAACACTTTTGTTCTTCCCACTAACAATCGCTTTTCTAAAGATATTAATGGACTAGGAGGATTTAATTTTGCACACAGGTTGTTCCACAGACTGACTCTTTGAATCGAAATACATCTTTCCTTTGATTTTGTTCTAAACTGTGGCTTAGCTAAAAGATCAGTTGCTCTTTAATGATATCTACTCTCTCTCTTTTGAATCGTTTTTGCATCTATCTGGTAATAGCTCTTGATGAACTTTATACATGGATTTGAGGAGATATATTTTCTGTCAAATGTGAACATTCTTGCAGTTGTTTCTCTCTGAACAGACATTGGATTGCTTATCTTGTTGTAATCTTATCTCAAAAGTTTGGTTCTATATTCTTTTCTTTTCCATTATTTATTTGCACTGACCGCTGTCTTCTTCTACTCTGCAAAACAAACTGCTAGGACCATGTTTCCTTTGGCTTAAACTTGATTTGATAATCTTGTGCACTGCCACACCCACCTCAGCCTCACTGTGCAGTAAGAAGACGTATTGCTCTTGTGTTCCTCTTGGCTTTGCTGAACGTGCAGGAATATTTAGCTTAATTTGTGTTTTTATCTGGCTGTGCTCTTGCCCATTCCACTTACAGAGGAATAATGCCACTTTTTACAACTCTTTCCATCAGTAGCAGCTGTCCGGTGCACTTGAAAACATAGAAAAATATACTAAAATAATCATGAACACGACACAAAGGCGAGGGTTTGACTAGGGATCAATAGATGTCTTCTGTGGTTTTCGGCTGAAGTCATTTTTTGAAATCCAAGTGGGCGACTGCAGACTACCAGTCATCTCAGGCTGTAATGAGCCTTCCACACAGGGCCCAGCTGAGGTGATTAGATTCATATTACGTGAAACCCAAATGTTAGTCAATATTCTCCTGCCCTTTAAGGTCAGTTGTAAAGTCCTTTTCAAATGAATTCTTCTACAATCAATAACTCTACATCTTTTTTGTCTTATTGTTTCAGGTAAAAGTAACTTATAACTTAATAGCTTGGAGTCGGTCATTTCCTACTTGTAGACTACATTTACAACACTCTAGTTCAGTGAAATTAGTTTTAATTTATTTGGTTTTAGCATTCAATGGAAAAAAGTACAACTCTGTCCCCTGTTTCATTAATCTGCTCATTGTCGTTACGTAATTGTGATTTCAATTATGATTTCAATGATCATGATTATTATTTTTTCCATAATCAAGCAGCCCTAGCTCATGCCCACATGTGAACACAGCCTACAGTGAAAAACTAAACCATGACTCTAAACACATGTTGTTGACTATCTGACCATATTAACAGAGGGTTTTCTCATCATATATTGATTGTTGCATGTCATCTTGTTTTGTTCTGCAGCTGATGCTCGAGTTCTCAGAAAATTCCTGTTTTTAGGACAAGATAAGATATCGTTGAAATTACTGAAAAAAAAAAAAAAATCATCATTCTTTAAAAATGTAAAGTTGTCCTGTAGCCACTTAAAAAGGGATTTGAAATCTGCTGCTTGTTACTTTACTATTACATTTTTGCAATTTTCTAAAGAGTTTTAGATCAATTTTGAGTTTTATAATGACCAAAACATAAACTACAAATCTACAGTCACATACTGTATGTCAAAGTTTAGTCAGTCCTGGTCACATCTACAGTCTGTCCGTCCATGGAGTGGATCTCTCCTTTACTGTGGTAAAGGAGAGTGGGATGCTCTGGACAATTATCCGTCTGTCTGCTGTTGTTGGATAATCTGCTTCTGAGTTACTATTAATGACTCTTTCTGATTTTCAAAGCTTCTGCTGGTATTGACCAAATGTTTCATTGTTTGATTTTCCGACCATTTTGTTTGCTAAATCAACAACCATCTGAAGTCCTCTGAGACAGTGTTCTAAATTACATTAAATTAAATTTACTGTTTGATAAAAAGCTTGGTTTTAACATCTTACTTTTACTATGAGTCACTATGTCGAACAATAGAGAGTCCTTGAAATATTTTCATACCGATAAGGGGTCCCGGCCTCAAAAGGTTTAAGAACCCCTGTTCTGAAATACCTGTTGTTGTGTTTTTGGACTATACAAATAAGTTAAAATGAATTAAATTAAAATTGAATGTCTTACCTAATACATGAAAAAACACCAGTCTCCTTTAGCATGTAAATGCATTGATAATTATTCATTGGATTCACTGTCTGTGGTGTTGCATCTCTTATGAGAAGTATAGTCTCTGAGTTCACAAGTAGAAAATAGAAATGACCACTTCAAGAGTCTTTCAGTAACTAAACTTTGTGCAAGTCAGAAGTGTGACAAATTCTTGTCTTTCTTCATTCATTATAAACCACTCCGTATGATACATGTTTCTCAGGTTGCCATGGGTGACAGTGGTTCACGAGTACATAGGCCCCAAGTCGTTCCGGGTGTCTCCCTGCACATCTGTCCGAGAGGTGAAGCAGCTGGTGTATGAGGAGACTGACCTGCCTGTCCAGGAGCAGCGGCTGTCCTACAACGGAAAAGTGGTGAGTTCTACTGGGACAGTTTCATATTAAACTGAGTTATTTGTAGAACCTGCTGGTCCTGCTGATCTTGTGTCTTTGCTTTAGGACAAACATAACACTGGTGTCATTGTTAGATGGATTCCAGCGGGATTCTTTACAGTAGTTAGAGAAGTTTGTTGAGAAGTCTAGTGACAATATTGGATTTCTGGACACAGCTTTGGTCTTAAAATTAAGTTAGGAGAAATACACCCCAAAACATTGTGAGAGTAAAAACGTTATTAAATATATATGTTTTTTTTTTATTAAGTACACGTTACAGTGGATACATTTATTACATGACTACATTTCAGGAAAGAATAGAAAAGTAAAGAAAAGCATTGCAAAAGAACTGCTTTTTGGTGCACTGATCCATGTAATTTTGCTGAATTGTGTATCTGTTTCATATTGGTTCAGCCGATATCCTGATTGTATTCTTAACTCAGGGGTGAGCAATTTTTTTCTCCTGCGAGCTATATTTGAACCCAAACAAGTGCTGGAGGGCTGTCTATGGTGTATCAAATTATCGTTGCGATTTTTGTAAAACAAAGCCTATTAAATCTACCGTTTTGATCACTTATTGTGATAAATATTAGCAATGACACATAGCCAAGTATATCCATTGTCAAGTCAGGCAAAAATAAGAAATATAAAGAGACACTTAATGTGAAAAATGTGCTGTGGGGCACACTAATACAATCCAAGGGCCACATCTGGCTACAGTTTGCCCAGTTCTGCCTTAACTGGACATAAAAAGAATATTTACTGGCTGTTGTTGATCCTAAAACATTTTGAATAGTTTGAAAAGTTTTCTTATGAAGTTGTTACGCTGTTTGAGTTTCATATACAAAAAAGATATTATCAGTCCCTGCCATGGATTTATTCAAAATCTGAAGAGGACATTGCTAGCTTAATACTGTCTTAAGTTGTATTAGTGGACCTTTTAATTGGTTCTGTAGCGAAAAATTCCCCTTGGTCCAGAAAGCTTCTTTTCCATTGTTATCACAAACTGCTTGTGCTTGCCTCTCAGAGCACCTAGTACACATTTGAAAAAGGTTGGATGTGACCAATCTTACCTAGTTTCAGACCATAAACGTTTTCCTGGTTCAAAAGTCCACAATTTTAAATCTTTAGCTTTTGGCTGTAGCTCAAACTCTGCGCATGTTCGGTGGACCAAGGAGCGCTGAATCCGAACTGGCTAACTTGCAATGTGAGAAGATGCAAACCTCTTAACAGGTTTATCTATTTTTTTTCTTTTCCCAACTTTTTCAGCACTAGTTTTGTCTATTTTGGTAAAGCTAACTACAGCTAGCCTAACATAAACAACTGGCATCGGCCGATATTGGGTATTGGCAGATACTTAAAACCACAAATCAATCATTATGAAATAGAAAAACGCCTGTATTATTTAAAATGTGCAGCTGTATACCGAGTATGTTGAGAGTCTGACTTCTGACTTGGCTCTGGCTGACCCTGGTCTAAGAGCGGCTGTGATTGAAAACAGCAGCTGGTGGTCAGTTAGTGGGAGCCTCTCATATGAGCCAGCCCCACCTAAATAAACAACAGTAGCCTGCTAAAAGTAGCCATACCAACTGAACCACATTGTGTCTTGTGCATCTTTAATTCTCCTCTAATCCTGCCTCAGCCATCTGGGTTTTATAGTAATTCAATTTGTGTAAAGTATGCTTTCCTTTATGTGGATGGATTTCAAACTTGCTTCCCGCTCACGCAGATAAAGATTGGCAGTAGTTTTACTGTGGGCACTGGGCACTGGGCCAGACACAGTATTTAGCAGACAAATGTTGTGCGTTTTGACTGCTGCAGTTTGAGGATGTCATCTAATGTAAAAATATCTTTAACTTACAGACATTCATCTGTCTGAGGAAACAAAATTGTTAGTACTTTGTTTTCTAATTGGAAATGCTTGTAGCTGTAATAGCTTCCATAATATAGATTAACTGTAGATTTATCAGCAGAAGTTTTTCTGCACAAAGAAGTTAAAGTTGTAGTTAGGGTTGTCAAAAGTATCAAAAATCAGATATTAATCAATACTAAATCTACTAACAAATCTAGATACTCATTCGCAAAAGTATCACAACTGCACTACACCAAACACAATTTACATGTTTAGAATGACATACCACACATACTGTATATTAAAAGTAGGGTTAGGACAATAATATTGTTTTACAGTGTTAATAATTTTGAACCATAAACTTACTATTTTGCAAACACTTTCAGTTTATTATATATTTTTAAATGTTGTTGGAAAACATTGCATTACTTCGTTAATACTGAGTCACAACATCTTATCTCGTAACGCAATATATTGTATTGTCACAATATTGAGCCGCGTGTATCACAATTGTATCATATTATGTCAAAAGCATATTGTTCCAGACCTAATACTAGTAATAGTGTATTTTAGCAAAATACAGTGCATGAGTAGCCTCACTCATGTCAGATGAATGTGTGTTTTGAACTTTAAGTTCAAAACACATAAGTTGAAATCTTCCACACTATCTATTTGTAACTTTTGTCACTGAAAGTGAAAAGATGGACATTTGATCAAATACTTTGAACTGATTGGTTGAACGATCTACCTTATGTGTGCTTAACCAATCAAAGCAATAAATCATAAAGGTGTATACAATGTCCTACAGGACAGAACAAGTGTCACAAACAGACACCTCTCTGTTCTTCTTTCAAAAAGGAAATACCTTGCATTTCTGCTAAAATAGAATCAATTGCAGCAAAAACATGTACATCCAAGGGAGCTGCCATCTTTTTTTAGATTCAGGTGCTACTTGCTGTTGTCTTTACTAACACCCTCCTTTCCCCCTGCTGCAATGTAATTGGGCCATTAAATCACTGGTTCGCACTCTAAACCATTCGGCTAATGAACAGCCAGATAGATTTCTCTTGAGTTTGTGAATTCATAAATATCGCACAAGAATCCTTCTGGCTGCCAGGTTAGCGCATCTGTGCATTTTCACAAAATGTTGTTTAGCATGTGTTTAAAATGTTAAATATATAGACTTTAGCAAAGCATGGGCCATTTACCAGTTGTCTTCAACTCTTGTAGTAAAGCACGATCATTCAGCCACAGCCTGCCTTAATTTTAGTTTATTTTTACCGATTTACAAAAACAGACTCATTTTGCTTCTCTACTGCTAATTCACCAAGCAAAAAGTTCCACAAAAATACCAATCTCAAAGCGCAAGAAACGTCAGTATCAGTTTCACTTGATGAACACGGTCTGTTACATAGAGCCCGCAGTAATACAGTGAAAAGAAGTCACCCTGAAATGAACTTTGATCATGAGGATTATTGCAGATGTGAGCAGCTGATGATACGTTTGCTAAAGAGAGCTCAGGCAGCAGCACGGTGCGCAGACTGCTGAGTGCACACACAGGGTCACACAATCACCTTGAACAGCCCCAAACAGCAGCAGCAGACACAAGCGGGCAAAAGCATCGATTTGTAAGCTCTCACAGACACGTAGTACATTATAAACTCCATCCACACTGTTAGATCTGGTGTAGTTTCTAACCTTCAGTCTTCTACAGCACACATATATAATCACGTTTAAAAATAAGACAGCCAATAGAGACATTTTACATTTTATTATTGCATAGAGACCCAGACCAAATAATCATCCATTTTGTGCCATGTATGTCCACTCAAAGTCAAGACACATATTTGTATTACTTGTTTACAGCAACAAAAACATGTAAATAACAAAAACATGCTTTTATACAAGTCTGTTTTTGTCAGAAAGTTACACAATGCATCTTTGAGTAAGATTTCCAAACAATGTTGATGCACCAAGCCTCACCTCTTGCAGGAAATTTTAGCCTACTCATTTTGGGGGAGAAACGCGGCTACATGTCAATCTTGAACCCGTATTGTACTTGGTAACGGAATTTTTTTCAGTAATCGTTTGTAAAATAAAAAACAAGTGGGCAGGGATAGGTGGTAGGTGAAAACAGAAATTTTGTGAGCACTTAAGAATCAATTGAATGACAAGACATGATTGATCAAGTGTGTGCCATTACCAAATATAGATCTATACCACCTTATGTTTTCTCAGGAATATAGGAAAATGAGTCATAGAGGACTTATTTATCAATACAGGGATGTGCGCGCAGCCGGATAGCAAAAAGAGCCGCTGCTGATTGACAAGCTGTAGCAGCAACACTAACCTGTTGTCCCCCTAACTGTTGTTTTGCTGCTAAATCAAGATTTGTGAATAAAATTTGTGTTTACAACCCATACACGCTGCATGTCTCAAGCTTCAGGAGCCAGACGTCCGTCATACCGGTTCAGACCTGATCCAAAAAGCTACCTCTCGTCCCTTTTTCTTGTTTTTATCAAGAAGTTTCCACAGCCAACTGCGTATCTTTCTGCAGGTGACACGCGCAGTAGAGCAGAATGCCTCTATGTTGTGTAGATGTTATTCTTTATGCAAAATTAAAATTACTGGATATCAGGTTTAGCCAATATGATTTTATTCCTTACCTGAGACCTCTAGCCCGTAACCGGTTGTCTCCATGAAGATGCATAAATGGAGATTCATAAATTTGATGCCACACAGTGCAGGATCTCAGGTAAAGCAGGTGACAAGCAGGTGGTGGACCTTTCAGCAAAAAAAGTTAGTGCAAACTTTGATTCTGTTGTCTCATCTTTATTTTTGTTTCTGTCACTGTTTCCAGCTTGATGACAGTATTCGAGTTGGTGACCTGCTATCTTCCACACGCACTGAAGTTTGTTTTAAACTGGAGAGCGGAGGACTTAAAGGAGGAGGTAAAAATGAAAACGGGAATTCACTCCAGTATATAGAACAAGAATATGAGGCTTACAGTGCTGTGTGTTTTCCAGGCAGATTTGGGCAGACAACGCCACCGTTAGTGGAATTCTTGAAAGACATTTTACGAAGGTATCCCGAAGGTGGACAGATTCTCAAAGTAAGTATAGATTGGAATCACATATGAAAAAGCACACAAATAAAGCATAATGCAATTTCTTGTGTTTTAAATTTGAAGGAGTTGATTCAAAATGCTGAAGACGCAGGAGCTACAGAAGTCAGGTTTATGTATGATGAGACTGAATATGGAGTGGAGTCACTGTGGTCACCAGCCATGGCTCAACATCAGGGTAAAGACTGTATTGATCTGCTTATGCTTATATTTATTAGTTATCATAGCTATAACATACTCTCTCTTCATACTGCTGCTGCTGCTGAGCTAGCTTTAGTTGTTTTAAAATGCAGACTATACCTCATACTCTTCCATTTATTCACTAGGGGTATTAGCTGTGTCTCAAAAAAATTAATCAGTGTTTAAAAATCTTAGTGTAAAGGGTGAGTTTCATGTGGATAATCACTGCAGCAAGTTAATAATTTAACCGGTTTATGTGTTTAGAAAAGTAGGTCTTTTTTTGCCTCAAAGCTAAATGCTAACAAACTAACTTAAAATAAAAAGTAGGACAATTGTTTTTTAATCAGGTTAGTTCAATTTGTGGTAGTTTAGGTTAGCATAACTTAAAAAAATAGTATTTCCCTCATTATAGTATGTAGTGCTAAAATACATTGTAGAATGTATTTGATCAATATTTGTACTGAAATACTAAAATTTAAAACATGTTAAGACAATTAATCATCATCTTCTTGAAAAAAAAACTTGGGTTTGGCTCTCAGTATGCTACGATGCATTACATTTCAGCCCACTGAGAAAGAAAACTACCATACTCATTTTGGCTCACTGGGGAAAAAGTTTGAGTACCCTCGTGTAGCTGTTACTTGATTCCTCTATGAGTCAAATAAATACTGAACTATTTAGTGACATAATGAATGAAGTGACAACAGACGAGGTCTGGGCCTGTTAAACCACAAGGGAAAAGTAAATATTTGTGCATGGAAGACAACACAGAATATGGTTACATGAATTTGTTAAACACAACTACAAAACAACTATTTGCTGATTTAACCCCAGACAAAATAGCTATGTTTTAACCTTTTAATAATGCAATTTTCAGGTACGGCACTGTACGTCTACAATGATGCAGTGTTCACAGTGGAGGACTGGAATGGAATTCAAGAGATTGCACGAAGCAGGAAGAGAGAAGATCCTCTGAAAGTCGGGAGATTTGGGATTGGCTTCAATTCTGTTTATCACATCACAGGTGAGAGATTGAAAAGTGCAAGTAAAAACAGCAATATGCACAAACTGGGCAGAACTCTTTCTCAAGTTTTAGTTCATGAATAGACATCGATGTCATTATTTGTGATATTCATGTTCACTATTATAATATAAGAACACAGTAATCCTAACAATTTTACAAGCAAAGATAAGTCATTTCTGTACAATCTAAGGATCTAACTCATCTGACTGTTTGTCACATTTATTAATTCTAGAGCTGTAGACTTGAGTAGGCCTACAACAAGTTAACTAATCAATTATTGAAATAATTGTAACTAATTTAGTAATCGAATAATCGTTAACTGGCCTTTATACTAGTGTTGTCACAATTCTAAATTACTATTTTACTAATTCAGACACAATTTCAATACCAAGAAATGTACTGATTTTCTATACCAATGTCAATTTTAATTTTAGAGATTTTCGACAAATGTTTAAACTAGTGTTTTAAAGTGCTGTTATCTTGGCTTACTTTGTAAAAATGTTGCATCCAAGAAGCATTTGCATTCTTAACATCAAATCGATTAATCGAAAGAATAATCGGCCAACTAATTGATTTTCAATGATTTTCATTGAGTCACAATTTTGATGACCTGAGACTTGACTTGATTAACTGGACTAAGACTAAGGAACTTGACCTAGACTTGAAGGTCAGTGACTTGGGATATGACTTGGACTTGGATCTTAGGGACTTGAAATGGCTTGATGCTTCTCAAAAAGTAAGCGGTGTAATTTTGCATCACCAAAGTAAAACAAGTCCCTTCTCACTTCTGCATTTGTGATCAGAAACTCATTTTAAAGCAAAGATAAACATAAACCTCTTTCAGTCATATGATAAACTTGAAACTAAAAGTAGAGACTTGACTTGGACCTGAAGCCAAAGAGTTGTAACTTACTTGAAACTTGGATAACAATGACTTGTTCTCCCTCTGATTAATTCAATTATTTAAGTTTGATTTCACAGTTAATCTCAGAATTTAAGCTTGTTTTGAATGAATCTTGAAACACAGTACTTTGACTATGTTAATAATAAATTACCCTGTGTTTCAGATGTCCCCAGCATTTTCAGTGGAGACCAGCTCGCCATGTTAGATCCACATCAAACGCTATTCGGTGCCAACGAGTCCGGTCAGTGTTGGAACCTCAAGACAGACGCAAAGAAATCACAGAGCTCGCTGACCAGTTCTCCCCATACATCGGCATTTTAGGCAGTTCTGACAAAACAATCCAAGACGGCAACTTCCCAGGGACACTTTTCCGATTCCCCCTTCGCACAACACCTTCCCAACTCAGCGCCAACATCTACAACAAAGAGAAAGTTCTGGAGCTTTTCGAATCGTTTAAAGCCGACGCAGATACCGTTCTTCTCTTCCTTAAAAGCGTGCAGAAGATCTCCTTACACGTGAGGGAATCCGACGGAACTGAAAGATTGCTTTATCTTGTACAGCTACTGAAAACGCAGACGATAAACTGGAAAGAACCGAATCGTGAAGACTTTAGGAGAAGCTATTGACAGTTACAGCAATGGAGTCCCTAGTTCTTCCATCACATGCGTCACATACCAGCTCAGCATCGAAACGCAGGACGAAACGGCTAAAGAGACGCAAAAAATTACATGGTTAGTGTGTAACGGTGTTGGAGGAAGAGGAATGTGTGCCGATTTGGACAACTTAGCAGATGATTTAAAGTTCATGCCTTCTATTGGTATTGCCATGCCTCTCGCGGACAAGACGAGAAGAAGGAGCCACCGTTGGTTTTCTGGGCGTGCTTTTTGCTTCCTCCCTCTCCCACCGGCGAAGAAAGCGAAACAGGACTGCCGGTTCATGTGAGCGGTTTCTTCGGCCTCACAGACAACAGACGAAGTATAAAGTGGCGGGAGTAGACCAGTGGAGAGATCCAGCAGCTTTGTGGAATGAGCTACTGATATGACCATCATCCCTAAAGCTTACTACACGCTTATCGTCGAAACTGTTAAAAGAGCGCAGAACAAAAAGGACCAAGATTTGCGTTGACCCCCAGAGGAACGTACGCAGCCTGGCCCGATCCAAAACGCATCAAATCTCGCTGGAAACCCATTCTTCAGCCTTTGTTTAATGAACTGTTGAAAGAGAAAGTCATTTATTCCTGAGTGAAAGCTGGGTCAGAGTGGATCAAGCGGTTTTCTCAGAACTGGACACACAAAAGGACATTGCAGATACAGTGATTAACTACCTCCAAAGCTCAGGGATGCAGGTGGCAAAGGTGCCTGCCTCGGTGGACTCGTGTTAGCTGCCTACATGCCTGAAGCCGCTGAAGTGAAGAAAGCGAGCCCGTCTTTGCTGAGGCAGGCAATCAGGAAACACAAACACAAGGGTTCGTCGGAGGAAAAGCTGCTGCTGTTGGAGTTTGCACTGAGTGATGCTAACTACAGTGATCTCATCGGACTGGAGCTACTGCCTCTGCAAGACAAATCTTTCACCACGTTCACATCATCAGTCACGGAGAAGGATTCGGTTTACATTGCATCAGAGGAGTATCCCAGGTAAGAGAGTTAGAAGTAGTTTTAAAGCAAGAGTCTCAAACTCAACTGGCCGAAAAGAATTGGTCGAGGTGTACCAATCATGGCATTTTTTCTGGTGGTAATTGGACTCCCTTAGTGTTTACTTGATCGCAAGCCGCTATCAAAAATAATTTTAAATCAGCCCAAGGGTCACATAAAATTATCTCGGAGGCTGAATTTGGCCCTCGAGCTCCAACTTTTAAAGTGTCATTTATACATTCATAATTACAGTACATACTGTCGCTTTTACCTAAATCTACAGGCTTTTTCAATGGCATGGCATGTTGAAAAAATGTACTTGGCTTGTAGGTGAAGTCACTAAGCACTAAATCTAGATAAGACCCCCCGAATAATCCTGTAAGACTGATGTCCCATAGAACTGAACAATATTGACAAAAAGCGATATTCATGTGATAATAGGTCAATCCAACAAAAATGTCTTAAAAGATGTCTTTCACGTTTTTGTTTAGGTTGCATTCCCTTTAGAATAAGATGATTACATAAATCCAAATGATGGTCACAATATAGTGCCATGAAATATCTAAAAGGTCATTGAGAATGTTAGTCATGTAAATGCAACTTATTGTGAGACAAATGTGAAATGTTAACCACGTAAGGGCAGAAATTTTACATTATACCAAAGTTGAAAATGTACAGTGTCATTTTTAATTACCGGTAATTTTTTTTTAAACTAGCTCTTTTTGTGGCATTTTTTTCTTTTCCATAATCTATATATTCAATATTCCATTTTTGTATCTCTTTATTTTTATATATTGCCCAGCTCAGACACTATAGTAGGGCAGGGCTATATCATTTGCAATAGTCACACAGTTTTGTTCTAGTTTTATTATACTAGAAACTGTGAATCACAGTACTTATATACAGTAAATACATTGTTCTTTGCATCTATTTAGTGCAATGTCTGATATTACTTATTTTTAACTGTAAAACTAAGTGGGCTGTTTGAACCCTCAGGAAAATGTAATTGTTCAGTCATGTCAAAGGTTATGTCTATCAGACTGTCCTTAAATTTATTGAAGTAAGCAATGTGGAAAGTGCCTCATTTCACACATTGTAATGTCACTTTGCTGTTTTTGTCTTTATCCTTGTCTTTCAGGTCTCTTTACCCTGGACTGGAAGGACGCTTTGTCTTAGAAAACATGAAACCTTCAGTAATGGACAGAATGAAGAAAGCAGCCAAAAGCAGAGGTAAACACAACTTCTCATCTGTAGCCACTTAAATAATAAATGAATAATAACCTACAAATTATCTTACTTTTTAGTGCAGCAGTACCTATGGGGTTGTTCTGGTACGTTATAAAAAGTGTGATACCTGTATTAACACAAACTAATGTGCAGTTATCAACGAATGTATCACACTGTAACTGCATTCCATATTTTAGGTGTGACAATTAACATGCTTCGCATGAGACAAATTAGGGCTATACAACATTGCATGTTATTATACAATATACATTTTTGTTGATGTTATTTCACAGTGTGCAAAAACAGGTTAAAGAGTACAGTTATGCTAACAATATGGTTTACTCAGTCAAACCACTTGGCATACCAACAATGTGTAGCCCTAATAAAACCTAACCTCGAGTAAATGTTACTGATTCTCTGTGCATTTTTTCAATGTAACCATTTCATTAACCATTTTACTATTGTGTTTTTATATGTTTGTTTGTGCTGTTTGTGATCTGTTTACTGAACGAAAGTTAACTGTACTTCTGGAGTACTATGTAGAAAAAATTATTGTCCCTCTCAAAAATTTTTCATATTTGTCTCATGCCAGGAACCAGTGTTGTGGGGAAACTATTAACGTGCACGAAAATACATTTACTGAATAGGAATGTGCACTACTGTATATTTCAGTTGTTTTTCGTTTGTGATAGTGAAAGTGCTGTGACTATACAAAAAAACATTATTCAGGCTTCAGGAGAGAGAGAAAAGAAGTTTTTTCGGCAGTCAGTGATTAAAAAAAGGTTGAATCAAAAAAGTATCCGAACACAGTCACTCACAAGTAACCGAATATTTTACACACAAAACAGTATTTTTGTGACAAAATATATTTTCTATGCTTTCTTCCCAACACTGCCAGTAACAAATATGCATTTTAGTATTTTACTGTGGCAAATGAGACTCTGAAGGGTACAAAACGGAAACAAATGATTTTACTTGTTACATGTGTATGATTGACATTAAATGTTTTTTTTTTTTTTTTTTTGTGACAGGAAGACCCTGTACTCAGCTGCAAGTGCTAACCCCAGAGCGCTCAGCTCGACTCATCAAAGAGATTCTGACAAAGGCCTGGCCAACAAGAGACTTCTCTGTCCAATGGGAACCTGAAAACCCAGAACTACAGCATCCAACAGTTTCCTGGCTTAAGATGGTTTGGAAACATTTGTACATCAAGTTTGCAGATGACCTCAGTACCTTTGATGATATGCCATTAATTCCACTTGTGCCACTTCATGAAAGCATCACATGTGCGACTTTGCTCCGCCTCAAAACTCCATCTCCTATTGTTTATGTCAATGATGAAGAGGTTGGTGTCTCTGAGAGTCTGCTGAACATAATGGACAAAATAGGAATCAAAGTAATTCAAAAGCTGGATTCTTGCTTGCAACACCCTCAGCTCAAGAATTACATCCATCCATTTTCGCCTGGTGTGCTGCTACATAACATGGACAGATTATCAACACAGCGTTTAGCAAGCCTGGTATCTTCTTTCTCAGTTAAAGAGAAAATTGCACTACGAAATTTTCTGGCAGGACTATCTGATATCACAGAAAGAGAAAAACACACTCTGCTTCAGCTTTCAATCTTTGAGAAGGTGGGGAGCTGCGCAGAAGGCACTTCAAAATACATATCGCTGAGAGGCGCAAGAGCGCTGCATCATAGAGCCAAGTACCCACCAGATGTGAAACTGTCCATTAACCTTGTAAGCTGCCGTGATGAGGAGTCTATTCGCCTTCTAAAGATGATGAATGTGGAGCAGGTGAAAACAACAGAATGTCTGAAGGTTATTGTTCAGGATATTGAAAAGGGATATTATCAAACAGAGGACATAAACCAAATCATGCTTTGGGCACTTAAACATCTGGCATTTCTCAAGAATGAAAACACGGCTGTGATTACATGGCTTTCAAAAATAAAATTTATTCAACTGCCTTGTGGAAAACCAGTCACAGCCTCAGACCTTTTTGACCCGGGGCTCGAGATTCTTCAAAATCTGTTTTACATGGAAGAGAAAGCAAAGTTCCCCTCAAATGTGTACACATCATCCCCTGATATTTTACACTCACTTCGACAACTTGGTCTAAGGAATGAGGTTCAGTTAAGTGAAAAAGATGTACTTCATGTTGCAAAGAAAATAGAGGAGTTGCAATGCAAAAAAGAACCAGACTGGGCTGCTGTTACCCAAAAAGCTAAAACTTTATTGCAAATTCTGAACAAGCAGACCAAACTAATTAAATCTGCTGACATCCAGTCATCACTGCTTAAACTGAAATGGGTACCTGTTTGCAAGGAAAGACCCCCAACTACCCCAAAACCTTAGCATGGGTAGGAGACCATCTAAACATCTGTTCCTTTCTTGAAATGTGTGACATTTCCCATGCAGTCCTTGTTGGCTCCTCTGTTGCTCTGGCTGAACACACCTCTGGAGGTATGAAGAAGTCACTGAAATTAAAACTAGAGCCTCAGGTTGACCAAGTATTACAACATCTGAAGCAGTGAATGACTGGCATAAGTCACAGGCCTTTACTACAGAAGACTGGTACCAGTTTCAGCAGATTCTGTTTGAAATATATGGTTTCATGCAGGCTCATCTTGAAGATGCCAGAGAAGCACTTACATCTCTGTCTTTTGACTGGGTGTGGACAGGAAAAACATTTTCAACGCCTGGCCAAACTGTCCTCAAACCCTCCCTGATCTCGACTTGCAGCCTTATCTGTATTCACTACCAAAAACAATCAGGAAATTTCACAAACTTTTTAAATTCTGTGGCTCTATTGAAGAAGTTGTTCCCAGTCATGTGTTTGATGTCATCAACAGTGTTCAGCAAAGATGTCAAAAAGGAGACATGACAAAAGAAGAAAACAAACACAACATTCTCCTTCTGATTAACATCTTAAGATGGTTGTACAACAGTCAGATACCTGTTGACACTGACATGCATGTGCCTATTCTTTGTTATAAAAACCCAAGCAAGTTAGCCATGAAGCCTATTCACGAATGTACCTATTGTGACATTAAAGTTGATGACTTGAATGATATACTTGAAGATTCATCTGAGCCTATCACATTGGTGCATGATGATATTCCAATGAAAACTGCAGAGTGGTTGAAAGTGCCATGTTTAAGCACAAGGTTGATCAATCCAGAAAACCTTGGATTTGAGCAGTCAGGACAACGAGAACCATTAACTGTTCGGATCAAGAACATTCTGGAGGAATATCCATCTGTGGCAGACATTTTCAAGGAGCTACTCCAGAATGCAGATGATGCAAGTGCAACTGAATGCAGCTTCCTTATTGACATGCGGAAAAACATGGACATCCGGGAAAATCTCCTTGACCCCGGAATGATTGCCTGCCATGGACCATCGCTGTGGTCTTTCAAAACTCAGTCTTCACAGATACAGACTTCCTAAACATCACAAGGTTGGGAGGATCTATTAAACGATGTGAAGCAGATAAAGTTGGCAAATTTGGTTTGGGATTTAATTCTGTTTATCACATTACTGACATCCCAATAATCATGAGCAGAGAATTTATGATCATGTTTGACCCAAACATTAATCACATCAGCAAGCACATCAGAGACCCATCGAATCCAGGCATCAAAATCAACTGGAGCAAACAGCAGAAGAGGCTAAGGAAGTTTCCCAATCAGTTCAAGCCTTTCATCAATGTCTTCAACTGCCAGCTTCCACTTGCTCAGGACTCTCCTTATAAATTCAATGGGACACTTTTCAGACTACCTTTAGAACAGAGCAGGAGGCTTCAGTCAGCGAAATAAGTTCCTTCTATTATAACACTACTGATGTTTATTCCTTGGTTGATGAGTTCAGCCTTTGTGGTCATCGCTTTATTCTCTTCACTCAGCATGTTGGAAGCATGGTCCTGAAGTATCTCAAATACGAAGAACCAAACCCAGCTGCAGCACAAGATGTAGTAACAATCAACAAAAGTGTATGGACATCCAAAGCCTCGTACGGACCTTTAAGCATCCTCAAATCAGCAGCCAAGGTAATGAAAAAGGCAGCTAGCACTAGCAAAGTACCAGCTGATGCTCCCAAGTCCGGCTGCATCATACGTGTCGTGGTGGAGGAGTTTCATAATGTGTTCAAACGCATTGTTGATCTTCACTCTCCTTTGTTCAGAGGTTCCGAGGAAGACCCAAATCAGTATTTTGAGATGGCTGCAAAAGGCATTCAGAATAAACGCCTCACAGATGAAATGCCACAAAAAGCTATTGAAGTCACCAACTGGCTCATCGCATCATGTATGGACATAAATGAAGCTCTAAAATTCTCTCTCGGTGACAGTGGGAAAAGACTTGGACTTGTGCCTTGTGGCGGTGTTGCTGTTTTGCTGTCAGAGGAAGACAATCGTAAATGGACAGTAAAGACCAATTCGGTGGCAATTGGAGAAGTTTTTTGCTACCTACCTCTGAGAATCAAAACAGGCCTGCCGGTTCATATAAATGGTTGCTTTGCCGTTACATCAAATCGCAAAGAGATTTGGAAAACTGACACGAAAGGCCAGTGGAATTCCATCTTCATGAGACATGTCATTGTACAGGCCTATTTGTCAGCTCTCACCATGCTGCGGATAATGGCGGAAAATGGAGAACTGCTTAACTATAACTACTACGCTGCATGGCCTGATCCTGGTCAAGTGCATGATGATTTCACGCTGATTAGTCAAGGAGTCTACCAGGAAATAGCCAAAGGAGGAGAAGTGAGCAGGCTAAAGTATTCTCAGATGGGAAAACATGGGTCTCGATTCAGTCCGTGAGATTCCTTGATGATGCACTACTTTGCAGACAGGACATAGGCCATCCGCTTTCAAGATATTCCTGAAATACCTCAAGAAAAGTGGATCGCAAAACCTCTGTGCTGTTGAGCTGCCTGACTGGGTAAAAGAAGGATTTGATGATGCTGGTTGTAAAGGAAAATTGATGGAAAACACACTGACTGAAAAGCAGTTCTTTACAGATGTGTTCTTTCCTCATATACAAGAAATTGATGAAGACCTCAGAGATCCGTTGGTGCAGTATGTCCTAAATGAGAAACTGGAAGATTTTGCTCCAATACTCAGGATCACGCCTTGCATACCATGTTCTGGCCCCCAAAAAGAGTTGGTTTTACCTTCTAGACTATTCACCCAGAGGGAAGAGTTGCAAAACTGTACAACCCGATGATGGGAGATTTCCTGAAGGGACGACCAAAGACTACCTCAACCCTGTGTGTTTGGTGAAGCTTGTGCAGTTAGGTATGGTTAAAGACGATCTGTCATGGGAAGACATTACTGAACGCACGCAGTCTGTAAATGAACTCAATGAAAGCAATCACATGTCTGCATGTATTCGCAGCAGCATTCTTCTCAGCCTTATTGATGAGAAACTGAAAATGGGTGACCTAGGAGATCCCAAGCTTTTGGAAATGCTACAGAACACAAAGTTTCTTCCATTTCTAACTAGACCTGCTGGGTTTTCTTTGCCCTGGCATGGAAACGACTTTGCTCCAACTACCATGTTTTCTGCTAAAGAGCTCTTTACAACTGAGCACCAGGATACAGTGTGTTTAATCAAACCTATTCTGAATGAAAACTCACCATCTTTCAAAGGTTGTGGTTCGATATCGCTAGCGGTGAAAGATTACATTGGGTTAATAAGGAAGCCCTCAGTTGGACTGGTCATTCAACAGCTCAATAAACTATCCCAATCTTTTGATGGTGTCACACTTTATCAAGAAAACATAACAAATGCCTGTTACAAATATCTGCATGAAGAAATGTTGCAGGATGAGATGGCAAAGGCACAAATCACAGACGAACTCAAATCTTTCAACTCCATTTTAGTTGAAAACACCTACGTAAATCCATCTAAGGTTGCATTCTACCTAAATTTTGATGCAGCTCCATATCTTTACCAGCTACCAAATAAATACAGGAACAGCTGCCGTGAGTTGTTTGAAAATGTAGGAGTACAGCCCAGCTTCACTGTGGAGGACTTCTCATCTGTTCTTGAAATTCTAAAGCAACAATGTGGCCGCAAGTCACTCACAGAAGAAAACTTCCAGCTAAGTCGTCGAATTATCAGTGAAGGCATCTGGAGTTTGATCAGGGATAAAAACCAAGAATATTGCCAGTCTAATTACGGTGGAATCCTTTTACCTGACTCCGGTCAAACTCTACAGCCATCAAAGTCACTGTGCTACAATGACTGTCCCTGGATCAAAGTACGTGATTCAACTGTAAAGTACTGTCATGCAGATATTCCAAGAGAAGTTGCTGTTAAACTCGGTGCAGTCCCAAAACGCCATAAAGCTTTGGAGAGGTATGCATCAAATGTATGCTTCAGTACTTTGGGCAGCGAGTTTGGCCAAAAGGAGAAGCTCACCAGCAGGATTAAAAGTATTCTAAATGCATATCCATCGGAGAAAGAAATGCTAAAAGAGTTGCTTCAAAATGCAGATGATGCCAAAGCCACTGAGATTTATTTTGTGTTTGATCCAAGAACGCATCCCACTGATCGAATTTTTGATGATAAATGGATTCCGATGCAAGGTCCAGCTCTGTGCGTTTACAACAACCAGCCATTCACAGAAGATGACATCAGGGGTATACAGAACCTGGGAAGAGGTACAAAGGAGGCCAATCCAGGCAAAACCGGACAGTATGGCATAGGTTTCAACTCTGTCTACCACATCACAGACTGTCCTTCTTTCATCTCAAACAATGACATTTTGTGCATCTTTGATCCACATGCCCAGTTTGCCCCCGGTGCCACCTCCGTTAGTCCTGGAAGAATGTTCAGAGACTTGGATTCCGACTTTAGATCACAATTTTCAGATGTGCTCAATCTGTATCTAGGGGCTCATTTTAAATTGGAACGCAGTACTATGTTTCGATTTCCTATTCGCTCGACAGAGATGGCAAGAACATCAGAGATTAGTCCTGTTCCAGCATCAGACAGAATGGTACAAAACCTGCTGGATAAACTGAAATCAGATGGTGCAGAACTGTGATGTTTTTGAATCACATGGAGAAGATATCCATTTGTCAAATTGAAAGCTCAACGGGAGAGTTGAAGGTTCTGTATTCAGTTACAGCTAAAATTACAGATGGAGATCGTCTAAAGAGGAAACAGTTTCATGCTTCAGTGATTGACAGCGTGACAAAAAAGAAGCCGCTCTCTGCTATCCCAGCTCAACAGATAACCTACACATTAGACATGAAGATTCAGATGGAAGCTTGACAACATGGATGATTTGCAATCGATCCGGCTTTCCTGACATCGAAAATGTCTCAAAAGTGTGATATCAGCTCACAAAAATGAGGATATAACCTTGTTTCCTAGGGGTGGTGTTGCAGCTTGTGTTAGCCACAACTACAAAAAGACTCACAGAGCGTTTTGTTTTCTGCCTCTCTCATTAGAAACTGGCTTGCCTTTTCATGTCAACGGACATTTTGCTCTCGATTCAGCCAGAAGAAACTTGTGGCGAGATGACAATGGAGTAGGTGTAAGAAGTGACTGGAACAATAACTTAATGATGTCACTCATTGCTCCTGCATTTGTAGAACTGCTCATTCAACTAAAGCGACGATACTTTCCAGGTCCCGATCCCACCATGACTATCATACAGGCAACACCACTTCATGCTGTGAAAGACACTCTACGAAAGTATCTGTTTTTCTTCCCAGTCAATAAAGTGGATATCCAGGCCGACTGGTACTGCCTTGTGAAAGCAATTTATCAGTGCATTCATGCTGAGCAAAAGCGGCTGCTTCCAGTTCTTAGAGCACCGCACATGGACAACTCTGAAATGCATTCTGTCATCTACGTTTCATGGGTAAATACATCTCCCGTAAACAAAGGCAGAGCATATTTTGATAATTTGCTTCAAGACGAGCTTCACTATCTAAAAAAACGAGCATAACATCACCTCAAGGAAATCTGTAGCAGAAAAGTTTACCGACTCAAAACGTTGTTGCTGGATATTGGTTTCAATCTGGTGCACAGTTGTGATGAATCTGCCAATCTTTACCTTGGTTTAGAAGATGCAGGAATACCTGTGGTGTATGTTACGCCAAAAGATGTGTGCAACTTTCTCCACACATTTACAGCTCCAGACAGTTCATGCCAAATAGGAAAACTTCCCTGTCGTTTACAACAGTCAAACTTCAAGCTTATTCATAATGTTAAACTCCTCGTTGATTACTGTTTCAAAGATATTGAAGAGGAAGACTTTGTTATCGAAGGGTTCCTTTGCTAGTGACAATGGATAACATGCTGCAGGTGTTTGACGTAAAAAGACCAAAGTTTCTCACAACTCACCATGAGCTAATACCACCAAGAAAAGAATGTTCATGAATGCGATGTACATCAAATACAGTGAGATTTTAATCAAAGCAGGCGCTGCAAAAACCTTTGATATAAGCAGCTTTGGGGAGATGGTTGGCTCTGTTCTTCCAAGAGAATATCGTGCAAAAGCTCCAGTAAGATGGAGAGATTCTTTTCAAAGCGAGTCTTGGCTCAAAAATGTGTGGAACTTTATCAGCGAAAATACAGCTGTGAAAGAAGATCAGGCAGAAACAAAACCGGGATTTGACACAGTTGTAGAAATCCTGAAAGACTGGGCTCTACTTCCTGGAGTCAAATTCATGGCAAGAGAAAAACTCGTCCTTCCGGAGCATGATCTACTTCTACCTCTGAGTTTGATGAACATAGCTATTTTTCCTCAAGGCCAAAATGATAAAGTTTTCCATACATTGATGAAAGCAGGGTGCATTCAATTGGCCGTCAACAAAATATGTGCCAAAGACAATCCCATTTTGCCCTTTCTGGTTCAGCACACAGCAAACATCGAAAATCCTTCAAGTGTTTTGAAAGCTTTGGAGTACATGATACAAACAAGTGCATTCAAATCTGTCCACTTCACTGACAAAGACTATGAAGCCTTGCTGCTGTATTTCAACTGCAACCTTGCTAATCTAACACAGCAAGATATTCCAAGCCTAAAACTTCTCCCGTGTTTTAAATCTGTCAGTGGAAGATACATCAACATTGCAAACACTGTTTCAAACTATGTCCTTGCAAAGACATACCTGCTGCTGACATAGACAAGTGGACACATAATGCTGCCTATGGCTTTCTTGCTGATAACCCACAGCTAAAAGAACTGTATACCTTTCTGGGCTGCACACCGATTGATGACTTAGACATTTACCTTCAACACTTGCTGCCAAAGTTTGAAAGTATGACTTACAGTGCAAAAGTGGAGCACATTGTCCATTTAAAAGAGCGATTAATGGCCATAGAAGAGTCTACTGAAGTAAAAGCCCAACTCTTTGAAAAGTTGGAAGGACTCTCATTTATTTATGACAGTACCACCCGACTTAGACAAACAAAGTTTTTCTTTGACAAGACAGTTGAAGTATTTGAAGTTATGCTTCCTCAGAAGTCTTTCATTCCCAATGACTTTTTCAGAAAAGTGGAACAGATTTCAAAACCAAAAAATGGAGCACTCCAATTATCTTCGTGGATCACATTTCTGCGGATAATTGGCCTTAAGCATGAAGTTTCACACCAACAGATTCTCCAGTTTGCAAAGGAAATCAGCATAAAGTCCCAAACTGAGAACTGGGTCAAAGAAAAAGTTCAAGCTACTGTTGATGTTCTTCTAAATCACATTTTCAAAGACAGAGTCGATCTATTCCAGGGTAACTTTCTTAAAGAACTGTCAATGATTCCATTCCTCTGCCCTGAGAGAGCCCCTAAAGAGCTTATCAAGCTTCACCCACAGTACCAAGAGGCAGGTGGCACACTTCCTCTCATTCGTTTCAGTGGGTCTCAAGTCAATCCTAAGTTCAAGCAAACAGACATCATCAACTTGCTTTGGACATCATGCCCTATTTTGCCTGAAAAAGCAACACCGCTAAGCATAAATGATCAAAAAGGGACCACCCTTAGTGGGCAGGAACAGCTTGATCAAATACTCAGCATATTAGGTGTCAATCTTGACCCACCATTGGAAAAAGTGATCAGCAATTGCAAGAACATCTGTAGCATTTCTAGTCCAGATGATGAAATGGTGAAAACCCGAAACAAAATCTTGAGATCGACTTACGAGTTTCTCAGTGCAGAAAAAAAAGAATTTCGCTACCTGCTTCGTGGAGTTCCATTTGTCATTGTTGAAGATGGCTGGAAATTACTGAAACCTGAAGAAGTAGTAATTAATTTGGACCATGAACCTGATTTCAAGCCTTACCTGTACAAATTACCTCTAGAGCTTGGAACCTTTCATCAACTGTTTAAACTTCTTGGAACTGAAGATGTCGTATCAACCAAGCAATATGTAGAAGTGCTTGGACGTATTTATAGAAGCTCAGAAGGCAAACAGCTTGACCCAAATGAAATGAGAACCGTTAAAAGAGTTGTGTCAGGATTGTTCAAATCTATACACAATGATCCAGTGGAAATCCGCAAAGACCTAGACAATCTCCGAGATTTATTATTTTATCTGCCCAGTCACGATGGACGATTGGTCAAGTCTAATGGTCTCGTGTTTGACGATGCTCCACACTACAAAAGCAGAATTCATGGTAATGTTGGTGTGCAGATGCTGGTAGACATGAGCCAGTGCTACCTAGGCAAAGACTACGCTTTTCACACCAAGCTAATAATGCTACTTCCACAGAAACTAAGACCGCGATTGTTAAGCAGCATCCTTGAAGAACAACTCGATGAAGACTCTCCAAAAATATGCCAGTTTGGTGCGCTGTGTTCTCTCCAAGGCCGACTGCAGTTGTTGCTTTCATCTGAGCAGTTCATCACAGGATTGATCCGAATAATGAAACATGAAAATGAGAATGCCTACTTGGTCAACGAGGAAAAAGCGCTACGTCTTTGCAAAGCACTCTCTGAAGGACTGAAAGTATCTTGTTTTGAGAAACTCCAGACAACGCTGAGAGTGAAAGGTTGTCCGCCTATTCCCCATAGTCGCAGTGAAACTTTAGCTTTTCTTAAAAGATACGGCACATCTGTCATTCATCTGTACATTCAGCATTCAGATAGTAAAGACATAAATTTTCTCCTTGCACTTGCTATGACACTCAAGTCTGCCACCGACAATTTGATTTCAGACACCTCCTATTTGATTGCCATGTTAGGGTGCAATGACATTTATCGAATCACTGAGAAGTTAGACAATTTGGGAGTGAAGTACGATTCAACTGAACCTTCGAAACTCGAGCTGCCACTTCCGGGTACTCCCATACCAGCAGAGATCCACCACACTCTACTGATGGACCCTATGAATGTGTTTTATCCTGGAGAGTATGTGGGCTACCTGGTAGATTCAGAAGGTGGAGACATTTATGGGTCGTATCAACCAACCTACACATATGCCATAATTGTGCAAGAAGTAGAAAACAAAGAAGAAGAAAACACAAATGTTCTAGGGAAGTGTTTCCAGATTGATATTGGTTATAGTGAGTACAAAATTGTCAGCTCCCTTGACTTGTACAAATTTTCAAGACAAGATGAAAGCACTCAAGTGAAAGACACCAGCTCTCCATCAACACCTACAAGTCCTGACATTCGCTCATCAACTCTTCGAATGATGCCTCCGATATTTACAGGCAAGGAAAACCTCAGACCTCCATCTCAAAAACCATCACCAAAAAAGATCAAACTTCATACTTTGCCAGAGATTCTCAAAGAAGTGACTTTAGTAATTGAGCAGGCATGGAAGCTTCCCGAAACTGAGAGAAAAAAAAATAATCCGTCGACTGTATCTCAAATGGCATCCTGACAAAAATGCAGAGAATCTGGATGTCGCTACAGAAGTCTTCAAACACTTACAAAATGAAATTAGTCGAATGGAAAAGCAAGCTTTGGCAGATCAGCAAAACACGGACAGAACCTCTAGAAGATCCTATTCTTCATCATCCACACGCTACCAGTCGGATAAGTTTTCGTATCAAAGATATTACTCCACGTGGAACCAAGAAGCAACCAGCCACAGATCAGAAAGACAACAGTTCAGGGAGCATAACCCTAGTTCTGCAGGCTCCTCCCACTCACACCGCTTCTTTGTACCTCCAACCTTCAAGACAGTCGGAAACCCAGTGGAAGCTCGTCGATGGCTTAGGCAAGCTAGAGCCAACTACTCTGCTGCTCGAAATGATCTCCATAAAAATGCCAATGAGTGGGTTTGCTTTAAATGCTACCTAGCAACAAAACTGGCCCTAATAGCAGCAGACTATGCCGTGAGAGGGAAGTCGGATAAAGACGTGAAGCCCACCGCACTGGCACAGAAAGTGGAGGAATATAACACCCAGTTAGCAGGACTTGCCAGTGATGTTCAAATCTTGGATGGTTATGGAGTGGACAGTCTCAGGACACGCTACCCAGATCTTCTACCGTTTCCTCAGATACCAAATGACCGATTCACATCTGAAGTAGCAATGAGAGTGATGGAGTGTACAGCACGGATCATCATAAAGCTTGAGACTTTTGTGCAACAAAAAGTATAATAGTTTGTAACTTGCAAATGGCCAGCCATGAAAAGATGCGTTACTTTTATAGAAAAACAAATTTTTGGGGTTCACTAAAATCAGCTATTAATTCACTTAGCCCCTCCTCAGATTAAAGATTCAAAGAGTTAAAAAAATATATAGTTTTAAAAAATATTTAGGCTACTAAGTCCCAAGAATGTTTGTTGTCTTTGACAAAAGTGACAGAATCTGAGGTGTAAATTGTAATTCTGTTAATCCTGGTTCTCAAACACAGAGTTCACTCTAAAACAATGTTAGAAAGTGACTGGGTTTTGTCTCTTTGAATGTACAGTCTGCTTCTCTAATTTTTCAGAAATATGAATAGCTAAATGAAAAAACTCTAAAGGACAATGGCAAAGCAATACCTTTCCTAAAGTCTGACTAATATACAACTGAGAGCTCATGGTGCTGCAGTGACACATGCAGCACAAACAGTGCTTCATTCAGAAAAAGGCTGGCTTGTGTAGATCTGCTCTAGAGACAAAGGCTGTACATAGAAATGCCCAGCATTATGATTTCTTTACCAAAGTCATGATATTTATTTCATGTCTTCAATCTTTTGTGTAAAACTGAAAATATATGCTGCTTTTTTACTTTCAATTTTTATATGAAATTATTTTTTGCAACAGAAATTGCTTTAACAATGATCAGAACTGGAAGTGAATGAATGGGATAATCTGTGAACATATATGCACTGTATGAGTAGTTTCACAATGCAATTGTTGTACATTTTCTTTGTATCAATAAAGTTACTTTCATTTTGTAACAGCAAGCACTTTTTACACTTTGTTTTTTTGTCAAGAATGAGAAAGCCAAAACTGTGAATGTATCATTTATTTTTTAAGTTTCTGTTCTTTGATGCATCTCTCAATGCCACATTCAACCATGTTTAGTACTATGTTGACTATTTTATATGTTCTGATTTTTTATTATTATGATTGAAGGGCTTTGTTTCCATACATTTTATGCCATGTTAGATATTCTCTGAAAGGACAATTGTGGCATTAATCCTTTTGAGAGGGGGTTAACTGGATCAAAGTGTATGTAGCGGAAGGACTGTCACAACATTGTGCGTTGTATGTACACTGTTGCCTTGGCCAAATAAATAATCCTGAAGGAAATGTGTTCAATTTATTTCAGCCAATAGTAGTAGTGTGTGTGATCCACTAGAGTGCGCCATAGTACTGGTAGATGACTTAAATGATAAAAGGATGGATAGAGACAATACAAGAATACTGCTATTTATTTATTCTGTACAAATGTATTAGTGAATATGGGTAACAAAAACTAAACACAGGACTTATTAGTGACAAAAAAAAACACCCTTGTCAATACAGTAGTTCTGTTTTAATTCAGACACAAAATCCTTTTTATTTTCTCAAGTAAAAACATGACATGCATAACAAACATCTCACACCAAGGGCTTTAGAACTACAAACCCAAATAAATATTTATTTACACTTCTATATTCAAGCCCTTGACTACTGTCATTTATTGCACCACAATAATATTGCATAGGATGTAAGCTGAAAACCAGCTCCTCATTGCCCAGCCATGATTTCATGATTTTAAAAAATTTTGTTTCCAATTTCTTTTAGAAGAAAAGTTAAAATCCACAGATGTCCCTTTGAGAGTCCTAGCTAGTTGCTGGGATCAGGTCTGAAAATACCAGGAGACATTCTGTCTTTTAGTCCATCTGCCTTAAGTAACCTTTGTAAACCATTGTGCTAGTTTCCTCACTAGAGATGGACTGTCAGAAAGAAGAGGCATTGATTAGCGGTCCAAGTGCTTTTAGCAGTCCTGGTTGTCGCTGCATGTGGAGGTGACCCCGGCCTTGGACAGGAAGAGTTTGCCGCTGGGACAAACACACACCTCGAACAGCCCCTGTGTATTTCCAGAATCTCCTCCTGTGCTCAGGGGCAGACTGGGCATGCGCACTGTCTCTGCATCCAGGACCAGCTGTGTGGAAACAAAGAGCATTTCAATTCAACACTGGGCACTGAAATGTCACAATGTGCAAAAATGTTTTATTTCAGTAAATAGAATTTTTTTTCCAGATTTACTCTATATAACTGCTATGAGGGAGAGGTTGCCACCTGCCAGTCTCATAGTCTTAAGTAGATAATGGCAGCAGTTACAGACCATATCAATGGAGAGGGGAGCTCACTCTCAGTACGAGAACATATTTGTCCTTTAAATAATATGTTATTTATTATTTACGTAAGACATATTAATTTCACTTAGTGCAAATACCCTGAATCAAAATGTTTAATTATGCCACATTCTGGAATATTTCAGGAGAAACAAAACCATCTCCATAAAAACATGCAGGTAGCGGACCCTGACTTTCCAACTGAAAAGGGACATATTGCACATTTAAGACAGAATCGGTGAAGGTAAGTGACCTACAGCCATACGAATTATATTAAAAGGCTCTCTAATACCCAGATACTTTAATATACTGACATTTTTAGCAGCAGATCTTTGTTTTGACGTCCAAAACCACAAAAGAAAACATTCAGAAGCTCTGTGTGGTTGGAAAAAGCCAGTTGGAGCCTGGAAAACTGTGGTATTCTGAATATGCAGCAAGACCTTGTAAAATCCTCTCTTTCATGTTCATTCACATGTGACATTAGAAGGAGGGATCCATTTTGTGCTTCCACCATGACCTATAAAGAAATGACCACTGCTCATGGAATATCATTTTGTCAGTGCAACTCCTCATCCATCCCTCATCTGCTCAATGGACTTTCGTTTCAACATTATTTGTATTTTTCTAAGCTCAAACTGGATTTACCCAAATACAGAATGTGGAACTAAACTTTCTCTACATTTGAAAGTTAAGTCACTAGTTTTATAGCCTAGACAAGACAAATTAATTGATTAGTCAATAGGGCTGGGCGAAATGGATGAAAATAAATATCTTGACATGTTTTGAGCAAATAATGATCATGATATTCAGATATTAAGTTAACTGGAGTTATTAATTGTGACTAGTTGATTATAGAAAGCAATCGTCGTTGATAAGAATTGTTATCATTAAGTAGACTAAACTAACTCTAAATGCAAAAATAGCAAAGACTGCTGCTTTATTCAACCAAAATTTAGAAAACAAACTAATTTCTACCATAGTGCATTTTATTTGTAATACTCTCCAAGCCTTCTGTCACCTTCATTTAGCCTTTATTTTGGTCAAAAATGATTTAAAAATCACTAGTTAGTCAGCTATTAAAATTAATCATTAATGACACCCTAAAGTCAAAAAAGTCAAATAGAAAGAACATGTTTTAAAACATAATTTGCAGCTTAAATATCAGAAATAAGATGCTACTTTTTTCATGAGCTTTGAACTATGCGGCTTATAAGGCAATGCACAGAATTATAAGATTCTCATAGACTTACTATTAACAAGTGCGGCTTATATATGTTCTTTATCATTTTTCTTACTTAAATCTAGTGGGTGCAGCTTATATTCAGGTGCGCTAAATAGGGCAGAAATTACAGTACTTTTGCATATCTTCAAACATTCATGATATATTGTGAAATTTGATATACTGCTCACCTCTATTAGTCAACTAAAAGGATTCAAATGCTTTTGTTTCTTTAAGCATATCCAGGAGCCAAGAAAACGTGGACTTTCCCTTCAGAGGGCATTTAATAACCTTGGCTTATGAACTTTAGTGAACACCAGTGGTGAAGGCAGAACACAACTGTAACAGTACAGATAAAGGAGCTAAAAATATATTTATTTTAAAGTGTCAAAATTTACATTTCATTTTCAGAAAGCTATCTAAGCTGTGAATAGGCTATCCAAAAAAAGATCAGCTAAAACAATGATTATAAATTTGGCTTTTTTTTCTGATTTTGCTGCCCTTAAGTTGGTCTAACTGACTTTCTTAGTTGTAATTAGTAAACTTTGTGTTTTCCACACCGAGGACTGAATTGAATTCTCACATGGAGCCAAAAGCAGCGCTCGGATTGGCTGAGCTTGGGCGGTCTTTTCCAGTTTCACTTTACAGTTTGCAAAAAGAAGTTCATAAGTCATAATTGCAACCAAAAAGAATGCATACAGATATTAACCATGTGGCGAAGGATTTATGAGAGGAAGCTTAGAGAAGAGATCTAAAACCTAAATCATGTTTGCAGTGTGAAAATCAACTATCCAAGCAGTTTTACCTTCTTTACACACAAAATTTAGGAGAGTGACAAGGCAGCAAAAGTTGATTTTTCATAATGTATGTTCTTTAAACTTCTTCTAACAGAAAATCTTTATAGTAGTTGAAATTAGGGCTGTACTCTATGTGTCCGTATCGCAAAGCATAGCAATATATTGAACGTTTTGAAAAGGATAAAAAAAATATCTAAATGTGCCAATATCATTTTAATCAAATTATAAAATATTAAGTGATAAATTATGTTATTAGAGAATGTAATTTTGTTTTATTCATTGTGCCTGCTGTGTGAAAAGTACAGTTGAAATAAATTAAATTGAAAGTCAAATTGTATAAAAGAAAAAAAAAATGAACTGATATATAAAGTCACAATAATGATTCAACAAAATCATTCTCTAAATACGAAAATAAAAAATAAAATTTTAGTAAATTTCTAGTACATTTTCAAAGAAATTTGAGAAAGACCAGAATGTTTAATAAAACTGATAAAACGACCTGTAAACGTACACTTGCTCTTGTAGTATAAGCGTCCAGGTGTGACTTGGAGATTACAGAAGCTGCCTGTTTTGGAAAAGAGCAAATCCCGCAAGCAAATGGAGAAAAAAAAAAAAAAGAAAAAAGGCAAGAGCAGGACTTTGACTGTGTTTGGTAGATTTCGGTGGACAGTGTGTGTGTGTGTGTGTGTGTAGTGCTTGTCTCACCAGCCCCAGTGTGGACTCCAGCAGCAGGTCCATGTGGGAGACCGCTTCGATGTTCCCGGCCTGGGCTTTCAGGTGGACCCCCTTGGGAGCGTCCATGCTGAGGCTGCGGGTGGGAGACTCAGCCTGAAACAGAATCATCCGGGGGCACGTCGGTTTATGAGGGAATGTCAATAAGTTTGTTTGTCTGTGGAAAGTACGTACATCAATGGAGGATGTACTTAACATTTTTTGTCTTATGTTTGTTTCACACTTTGAGGAAGATTTTAGATAAATAAATTGTTATATTGTTAATTAGTACAATTTTATCATATTGAATGAAATGTATGCACCAAATTCTCAAACATTTTTCCAATTTGACCACAGATAAATACTTTCTTTTCAAGTCTGAAATAGGGCTGGGCGATATGAAAGAAAATGAATATCACAATTTTCTTAGAGCCAGATCCCAATGTCAATTTTATCACGATTCTTGTAAAGTTGCTTCTGAGGTAATACAATCATTTGCTTTTTTAGAAAGCTCCTTCTTCAGAGTCAATGACTAGATCCAGCCGTCATAGGCTGATCAGTGTTGCCAGATTTTCAGAGAAAATCAATAGACCAATCCCAAAACAAGTGACCTCAATCCTTCAATAAAAAATAATAATAATTTAATTAGAACGACTTTTAGACATGAAAATGTGGTAAAAGTCCATTATATTTTTAAATCAAACGAGAAAAATAGATCAAAATTCATTAGAGGCTTAAAAAAGCAAAAACACCCCAATATCGCTATAAAGAAAAAAACTTGGCAACTCTGAGGCTGAGAAAAGTAGGTTGAAAAAATAGATTAAATAGAAAAATGGGAAATCTCGATATGACAATTTCATAAAAAAAAGTGAATTGTCACAGGGATGAGCTCACAATTCCATTTTTATCACGATATTGCCCAGCCCTAGTTTGAAATAATTCCAAGTACCTCCTCTGTACGTCTGGTTGGAAAACACTGACTTAAAGGTTCTTTATTACACTAAACTGGCTAGTGCAGGCTTGGTATTTCATCAAAAACATATCCTGACTACATTTCTATATTATATTTAAATGATCTGTGTTACCTTGTGATGTCATGCAGTAAAAAAGAAAAAAGGAATAATACAGTAATAATAACAACATGAAACTACAAATACCATTAAAATCTCTTACATAAAGCAATTTTTATGTGAAAATGATGAATTGCTATAACCAATAAACTTTGTGGCTTTAGTAGGTTTGGTCGTGGTGCATTAACCTGGAATTTTTAAAGAACAAATTTTCAAAACTAATACAATCAATACATTTCCAACATTTTCAAGGGACAAGAAATGTGTTTTTAATTTTCCTTGACTGTACAAACCCTGTTTATAGTCAAACTATTCACACAGATTTTGAGCATCACATAAAATGATCTTCATAAAATATGTTTTGATCATTAATAATTACATATTTTTGGTTCAAATCTGATCTTTTTTCAGTAACCTTAGTCAGGTGGTTACTATGGCAATTTCAAACGCTCTCAAAACTACAAAAACATATGCTTTACATTTTAGTTCTTCTCAAAAATTGAAGTGGACAAAGTAACGAGAACTTCTGTTAAATACAACAAATATTGTAAAATGTATTAGGTAAAGTACATAGAGTTCATGTACAGTATTTTACTCTTGTACTTAACACACTGATGTACATGAATTTATATATTCAAGCTCGATACACCACTAATATACTACTACAAAGAGACACATTATGTTCCCTGAAATAAATAATCACATGGTTTTTTATGTAGCATGTGTGTAACATGGACAGGATTTGCATACATATGTCTAATCCCATGACACTGCTCTACATTTAAAAATCCTCAGCTGCACCAGAGAAAACTGCACACGGTCAAAATAATGTTCACATTTTGATTGTCAACATGCAGTAGTTCAGTATTTCTGTTGTCTTCAAAGCAAGAGTGACCTAATAATAGCAGTGATTGATACTGAATACTGACATTACTGTAAAACACAAGATTCAAAACCAGAATGTGTTCTGCATTTATGCACACATCATGTTTATTCTTAATATCATGCAGTCTTGACTCCAGCTCACATGATCAAGTTGGTCAACAACAATATGTTCCTTTGATTGGAGAATCTGCTCAGAAATTGCCTGTAAAATCCAGCCTCACCACTGTAACATTCTGGACTTTCCAAGCAAGCGTGACTATACCACCAAATCAAATAATTATTTATAATAATTAAATAAATATTAACATTGATTGTGTGTCTTTTGTCGTGATATTTTCCCGTAAACATAGCTATAGATTACACAGGAGTGTCAAACTCAAATGGAGCTGGGGCCAATTTGATCAAAGTCAGAATTGGTCTCGGGTCACATTTTAAAACTTATTATAAAAATGTATAAACATATGGCAATTGGGCTATAGAGCTCCTGCAGCTGACGTCACGCTATCCCAGCATGCACCATGTATTCTTGGGCTGACAGATACTATTGAGTTCAACAGTGGTGGACAAGATTCTCAAACTTTATCGAAGTTCTACAGAATATGGATTATTTTTGCACACTGGGACTTACAAATAATCAAAGACAGAGTAAAGTCAGGCCATTTCCGTGAGGTGACAGACGCCATTTTGACAAAAAAAGTGAATTTTTGCAGCTAAACCAACTGGCAGTGAGTCAAGATACACATTAATTAAGCTGCAGATGTATTGATTTGTATTTTAATCTGGTGAATAACCTAACTATCGTCTTAAAACAATTCAAAATCTTTGTTCCCATTCTGTTTTAGCGATCCCATGTTTAATTAGTTTATTAAATAAGAAGAGTAAGTAGTGTTAGAAAAATACATTAGCAAATGCTTTTCAAATCTGTCTTTGAGGAATTTCTGGTTTCACTTCTGTCTCAGGATCAGATTGTTTAAATGGTCAGTATGAGTAAAAATTACATGTACAAGGTTTTGCAGTAAAATATATTTCACACAAACATCATCAGGGAAACGTTTTAATGAGATAAGAAGGTGGAAAGTGAATCGATTTCTGCTTATAAATTTTTGGAAAAGCAAAGTCAGGCCACAAAATGGTCGCTAATGTGTATTGGAGTTGTGTTTTTTAGACGTACGGTTATCTACAGTAATTTAATGCCAAGGATAAACCACAGAAGCTAAGTTTAAGGCTTCTTCCCATTAGATTTATTAGTAGCATCATTGCCGTAATGGTGGCCACAGTGAATTTAGTCATGTGGGCTATTATAAAACATTTACTGTGTGTCCAGATTTAGATTGTATCACCTTACATTACATTGTAATATATTATATTACACATATCAAGTACATTGTGGACAAATTGTAAGCAATATGCTGCAACTCTAGTGCATTTTAGGTTTTATAGTCACATCTCAGCAATATAAATTTTCATTGGTTTATTTTCCGTTCTGGCCTATGTGACTTCTCTTGTCAGCGCTCGGCTGCAGTGTATTCTGGGACCTGTAGTTCAAGTTGCTGCATTCTATCAGGGAGCCACAATCAATAATAATCAGAAATCATCCCGGGGGCCACATGAAATCATCTTAGGGCTGCATTTGGCCCAGTGAAGCCAGTTTGACACTCTTAGATTATAATATGTCTAATGTAGCCCTATGGTATATATGGCATTCTTTCTGATGAAACACAAGTGTCCTTTATGTACCTGTATGTTAAGATGTGACCTGAGCTTACCTGAGGTCCTTGAGTGGCTCTGACCTGAGCAGAGGAACCTCCACTGAGTGCTGGAAGATTGCCCCTTCAGGTCCTAGAGGAGAAGCAAAAATACAAATCTAGATGTTTCCTTCATGTCGTCATCTCAATATTTAGTAATGTTTCAGTCTAGACTTAGCCTCACTCCAGAGTTCTTTAAAACATACTGGTCTACCTCCGACAGTGTTAACAAGCATCAGAGCCGAACTGTGTAAATCACCATGGAAACAAGGAGGTGTCCACAAGTAGGAATAACTGATGATCTTTATTTGTAGTTCTAAAGCTAATACTTGTACTGTACATAAAACTGTCCTTGTCCACGTCTGTCTTATTCCATTTTTTACCAAAGAGCCCAGAGCGGTTGTTTCACGTCCTGCAGGAACAATTTATCATTTGGGAGAATCTAAACAAACTGTGTCTGTGGCGCTTCGATCCACAGCTCTAGCGGTTCAGATGACCCTGGGCATAATGAAGCCATCAGCCCGACTGCCTTCACCATTCATCAGCCTGCAGCGCGTGGCCCCTGCTCCCGTCCACGCTGTGACACTGGGGCCGCGGGGCGAGGCTCCACACACCACACGGAACACAGCCTGGCTCAGATACAATGTGCCGTTTATCTGCTTTGAGACGGTCCGGTCAGTGAAGACATGGGCTCAGACAAGGAGCTTTTATCATAACTTTTACATTTTTAGCGATGAGCAAAGTGAATGTCGTTGTTTGATTTGTGGAGTAAAATGCAACATAATGCAGAACTATGGGTGCATTCTTTTGAATTTTCATGTTTTTTCATGTGGCAAAAATGTAGCCATGGTAAAAATGGTTTCAGCATGAAGTTAAAATCTATTAATCTAATCTATAATTGATTTTTGGACTTAACAGCATTGCAAAACTTCAGTTAGTGTGCAGCTAAAATGAATATTGCTTAAACACAGTTCTTTGGTCTAATACAGAAAGTGTAAGGGTTTCGTCACTTGCAAAAATCAGCTTTTTATCTAGTGATTTCTTTCTTTCCTTTGATATTTCATGGTCTGCAGGGAAGCTCTGCACACCCGAGGAGGCAACAGGTTTGTAGGAACACAGCAGGTGTTTGGCTTGTGAGGAGAAACTCTGTCCGCACACCGTCTCACATACAAAACAGGGCGAGACACTACACTGGATATTTCATGGCAAAGTACATTATTAGTATTTGGGAAAAAACTACTTGGTCTGCATCTGGCTTTATGATATCATCAAACCTCTCTGCATTCAGACTTCAGATTCTTTGTTTTGTAAAGTTTCAGAAACTTGGACAAATAACAAACACAACTCTGTACCAGCGGTTTTAAAAAATCATACAGACAAATATTACTGTAATTTCTGCCCTATTGAGTGCACCTGAATATAAGTCCACCCACTAGATTTAAGTAAGAAAAATGATAAATGATGATGAAATGATACATATATAAGCGCACTTGTTAATAGTAAGTTTATGAGAATCTATAATTTTGCTGCATTGCCTTATAAGCCGCATAGTTCAAAGCTCATGAAAAAGTAGCGGCTTATAATCCAGAAATTACGGTAGTTGTGATTCTCCAGATGAAAGTTTTAAAACTTCATATTTTCAGAAACATATTTCAGCTGGAAACACAAATACAAAGATGAAGGGCCATTTTTGTTGTTGTCGTTGTTAGACAAAATACTTTTGGATGAAAACGACAGATACATTTACAGATAAAAACATCTTTTTTCAAACAGCAAAGTGAAACTGGAGGTCCACCTTTTCCTAGTCATATTCTAGAATGTGAATATATCTTAGTTGGAGGGTAAGATACAATCTTTCCATTAATAACATTGTACTTCTAATATCTACAAACCTTTTGTATTACAATACAAAACTGCATTTAAACAGTATTCATTTTTAGCTTTCCTCCATCTGACTGAAATATTATTGACCTGCAGAATGTTGTGATGTCACGTGAATGAAGCCTGCTAAAAATAAAGTTTTTCACTGTTCAATTCAGAACAAAGGAGTATGGTTTTGTCACAAATTGTGTGCATGCATATAGGATTGCAAAAAAAAAAAAAATCAATATACAGATACTAACTGTATCTGAATATTGATCTAAATCGATCCTATATACTCATTTGAACACGTATCGATACTGGCCCTTTAAACTCCAGTGGCGCTGCTGCATCATCATGTCATTAGAGAAAGTAGCAGAAAGAGTATTTGAGAAACTCTTACATAGCAAAGTCTACAATCTTTTCCAGCCTTAACTTTGTCACAGAGAAACTTGAGATTAAAGTCTAAAAAACATACCGTACATGCTTTAATTATGAAGTCCCTTGCATCAGTTACCCCAGCTTTAAGACAAACATCATTTTAACTGTGTGTATTGGTCACACAGGCTTGCCCTTGACTCCACATTCTTTCTCCATGTGCAGGAGTGAGATAGTGGCCTGGAGCTGTGGGAGTGAGTCCAGGCCTGTGCAGGTGGGCTCTGCTCCTCATGCTGCTGCTGCTGTTGTTGTACCTGTGACTCGGAGCTTGTCTGGTCCGATCATCGTCTGCTGACCATCTGCAGTGAACAGCATGTCGTCAGTGGGCGAGCTAATGACAGCACTGCGAGTGTGGCCCTGCGCTTCCTTTGGACCTGACAACAATACAAAACACCACATGATCCGTTCTATTAGTGAGATTTGTTAAAAGACACAAGCACATTCTTAACTCTATGAAAATGGAAAAAGAGGAGAGTTTTGTTGAAATTTGTTGATTATAAATTTGCATGATTTGATTTCTTATTCTGTACAGATTTATGAAGAAAGTTTGGAGAAAAATGTAGCTGCAAATGCTGATTTTAATGGTACAAATTTTCATGCTCACAAACGACACACATTTTGCATGCATGACAAAAAAGCTAAGCAGAATGTGGTCTGGTTAGTACTTGGATGGGAGACAGCTGTAAATACAGGTGCAGCAGTACAAGTGTGCCCAAAGTGGGGCTCGCGAGCCAATTGTGTCCCTCTGGGGGGTCTGAAGAATCTTTTAATACAATCTTGTGTTAAAAATGTAAGTTTGTAGTTGCAAAAAGAAAACATCAAGCTCCTAAATCGTTTTACTAAGAGATAATTTAGCCATACAAAAAATGTAACATGAAACTAACTAACATTGACATGCTAATGTGTAGCAATTTTGGCAAAAATGTCCTTGCTCCCTTTGGCAAGACACTTGACTTGACTCACACTGACTACACTGGTGTAAGAATGAGTGTGAGTTTGTGGAGATCAGCTCAGAGCTGCAGCACAGTGTGTTTACAGCATGTAGTAAATATAATGTATGTTGTTCATTAAAGGTTACTTTAACTTTAAATAGTGTAACTACTTGGATGTAATTCTTACATAATAAAACATAATAAAAAAAGTGTATGTTTTGTCTAAGCAGGCTTGCATCTTCCTAAAATCGACTCTTCTGTATCCTTGAGGAGGGCCTCCTCCTGCTTGTTTCCATGGAAATCTTTAGCATCGATATCCCACAGTGCGACATGAAATTGATTTATCTCAATGAAGAATGCCCCAATTTAAAGTTTTAGCTTTCTGTTTGAGTGAGACTATGTGTTTGATTTTTCACACGGTGTCACTTTAACACACACTGTCCCCACCAAATAAACTGATAAACAATACATTATTCTCAATAATGTATTTCTACACAGGCTATATTTGTACATTTAACTTGTTTGTCTGGAAGCTAAAAAAAAAAGGTTTATCTGTTACTGAGTATGAGCTGAATTTAAAAGTAAGAAAATTTTATGCAAATAAAGATTGATTGATGCTTTCACTGACAGAGAATGTTCATATCTAAACTGATCATTCATGATCTTGATTCAGTACAAATATTTGCCATGGGTACTTGTTCCTATAGAATTAATTTGTTTTCCATGATTCAAGTACTTTTTTCTGTGTGATACTGTTGTATCCTCGCAGCATGTGAATGTTGGCATTGCATATTAGTCTTCTGCTTAAATACAGTATGGTGCAGTTACATGAAAACCTCACTAAAAGTTGGGCACAAATGATTGGACTGGCGTGGGCTGAAGCGGGCCGAGGCTGTCTGATGTGGTTCTGTGTGTCTCTGTGTGAAGCAGGAGATGTGAGTGAGAGCAGCCACCACAGAAGCTGCAGCTGGAGCCTCCTTAACAAGCATTCACATTACATCCACAGGAGGCTCACATCTTTACGGCTTAATGATCAAGGACACAAAACGATACAGTGAAACACCACAATTAGCTAGGTCATTTGTTGGCCTTTTAATTATGAGAGAGTGCCTTGATGCAGCCATTGGTGGGCCATAAAAGATGCACAAATATACTCGAGTGGGCCCTCAGTGTAATATAGAACTGCAGTGGTGAGCGAGCGCAGAGGGAGTGCCTTTAATGTGCAGAGGACAGGTTAAGCTACGCAGTGAAACCTGCAGCAGTGTTTCTCAAACTGTGGTACATGTACCACTGGTGGTACTTAGCCTGTCTTTGGTGAGTTCTGAATTCTTGTGATTTCACTGTTGTTATGTGGCCATAACACTTCTCAAAACCTGATTCCGTCAGATCTCAGAAGCTTAGCAGGGTGGGCCTGGGCAGTCCTTGGATGGGGACCTCTTAATCTCAGGAGCCACAGTGGGACGACTAGAGGAATAAATGTTGGTGTGTCCTTAAGCAAGACACTTCACACATTGCCTATCTGGGTGTGTAAGTGTGAATGGTTGGTGGTGATCATGGGGCCTGATGGCGCAAAATCGTAGCCTCGCTTCTGTCAGTCATTTTTATAGATTTTGGCCTTTGCTTAGACTAAAGTTTTTAGGTAACGACTGTGGAATTACATATGCCATCTTTGCTGGCCAAAAACATTTACAGAGATTTTAAAAACAGCCAAACTGGATAAAACAAGCCAGATCTTTCGTAAAATCATCTTCTCTAGTTTGGTATGTTGATCATTGTGATGAATATTACACTGGCCAATCAAGCTGCAGAAGAATTACAAATTAAAAATTTCAAACTACAGGAAGAACTTTTATCAGAAATATCTGGATTTACACTTTTCAAACAAACAAGTACTTTAATTCCCAAAACAGTTTTTTTTTTTTCTTTTTAAAGCCATTTCAGACCAACCGTGCTGCTGTTTATCAGTCCTTCTTTCCAGTTAAAATACCCAAAACTTTCTATTCTCAAAAATAGTTACCACATGACTAAAGACAGAGTTATTATTAATTCACTGTTAATCCAATTTCACACTCCAATGCGTTTAACACCAACTTGGGTTTTTAATAATTTCGTTTTTACATAACTAGTTTAATTTTGCACTTTTCTCAAGGAAAGAACATTGTATTTACTACAGATGTTTTTTTACACATGAAATTCAATACTTTTGTCATCTTTGCATATTTGCTCATCAAAATAATCAACTAAACTTGTTTTCTACAATTTCTCACTTTTATTTGTCAGCTTTCTTCACCAAACATCTGCAACTTGACCGTACTAACACACTGAAGCAAGTCAAGAATAGAAAAACGTGAGAGTCTGTCAAATGGGCTTTAATGATCAAGAACACGTAACAGTCACAGTGAAACACGGCAATTAGCTAGGTCATTTGTTGGCTTTTTAATTATGAGAAAGCACCTCGATGCGGCCGTTGGTGGGCCATAAAAGACGCACAAATACACTGGTGCGAGCCCTCAGCGTAATATAGAACTGCAGTGGTAAGCGAGCGCAGAGGAATGTGGCATTTAATGGATTTTAGATGGAAATGGCACAGATTATAAATGGATGGATGACTTTTAGCGCTGGAGATCCGGCTAGAGAAGAGGCTCCAGGACAAGTGCATGACTGATTTTATTGTTGCCCACATTTATCACGCTGTACAGTTACATGAGAGACAGACTTTGACTCCGCTCGGGGCTTCATCCAGTCGTTTTAGTGGGATCTCTCTCTTAACGTGGTTTAATGTGTGCCGTTACAGAGCAGGATGAGTTTCTTACCCACAGACGTTCTCCCCGTCACGTCGCCGTTTTCGTTGCGAGCGTTAAGGGACACTTCTTCTGTTGAATGAGCAACCAAAGCGGCATTCTGGGAATAAACAAAAACTGGGCTTTAGTTGTAAAGTTGTTTTGGTGTTTGTTGTACTCACATCAGAGCTATTCAATTATATTCTCCAGTAGGGTTGTGGCTGGGGGATATATCGAGATATTTTATGAACCAGATATAAATTGAACCATGTTGTACATATGGAGATAATATAATTCTGGGTAAAAACAACACATCAAACTGATGAAAACAACAGTTGGTGGCAGATACAGAGAAAAGGAACCTAGACAGCCCAATCTTGCCCTTTGTCCTAGCCGGTCTTAGCCTTGGTCTTAATTATTCCTCTGTTGGCCACTAGTGGCTCTCTCCAAACTCTATACACTGTCAGTATAGAAGGTGTGGCTCCAGCCAGATGTGAGGGTGCAAAAAAGATAATCAGATGTGAGAGTGAACATGGGTCAGTGTGAATGCTATGGAAAGGCCAAAGAGCCATCATGTATTTTTTAAACCATTTTTTACGTGTCAACGCGTAAAAAAAAATGTTGGCCTCTTTGGCCTTTCCATAGCATTCACACTGACCCATGTTCACTCTCACATCTGATTATCTTTTTTATTAAGTCAACAAGCTTTATGTAAAAGAAAAGACACATTTTTAGACAAAGTTGTTAAAGTCTGTCAAGTAAATAGACTTTCACCAAATAGATTTCTATTCTTAGTTTTTCCCAAACTGAAGCTGCTGCTACAGTTCTCTTTTGCCTGTGATCCTAAGCAGCTGCTCACTTGTCACAGGCGTGAGCATGTGTCAGGTTCAATGAAAAAAACTGCACCCTCACATCTGGCTGGAGCCACACCTTCTATACTGACAGTGTATAGAGCTTGGAGAGAGCCACTAGTGGCCAACAGAGGAATAATTAAGACCATCCGCTAAGACCGGCTAGGACAAAAGGGCAAGATCGGGCTGGGCGATACTGACAAAATTAATATCTCGATAATTTTTTGTTTGCTCGATAACAATATTCGGGCGATATTTTGCTAGTCCAACAAAATGTGCTAAAATCTGTCTTTTAAAACATCATAAAAACGACAACCTTGTTATCGTAATTTTAGCATGTTTGACTTCTAAATACAATTTGACAATAGAACAAAAATGTATCTCCTTTTTTCAAGAATAGAAGATTTTCTTTTTAATATAACTAAGTTAGTGTGCATTTTCTCATTTTTTACGCTTGGTCCTTTAGCAATCTTAGCTCAGACCAATTAAAATCTACTCAAAACCTTCATTCCAGGCATATATTCACTTGTTATCTAAAATAAGTTGGTACATTTTTCCTGTTTGCTAAACAAATACCGGTAATTGTCAAATTAATTACAATAGAAGAAATCTCTCATTGTATTATAATTCTGCTGTTTTGTGAAGCGCTCTGAAAAATTGTGATATGTAAACAGTTGCATCTATTAGAAAGTTGATAGTATAATTTATTTATCTTTTATAGTGAATTTGCTCTGTAGTAGCATGTTTTTACTTCACGATATACCCGATATTTAATTTTTGCATATCTTAAAACAACATTTACGATATTGTCTAAAATTCGATATATTGCACAGCTCTAGTAGAAAGATTAATTCAGTTTTCCATAACTAGTAAAAAACATAATATAAACTTGTGTTATGGACAGAATATTATGTTTTTTTTGGTTTTACTAAGCAAAAAGCATCAGCATTAGTTAGATTCCTTCTTTCTAATCAGAAAGCAAAGGTCTTAGAAAATGTGTATATTTTAATTCAAAAATGTAATTTCAAAGATCTCAAAGATCTCTTGCATATTGAGATAAGAAAATATATATAAAGATATGACCCAGCCCTAATTTCCAGGGGCCAGATTTGTTGGAAGGCTACAGTCTGAGAGCCAGACTACAAAACTGCACTAACGTATGTGTATTATCCACAAATAACTTGAAATTATATTAATACTTATTCACAGGAGTAAAAAACATAATAACTATTTGCTTTGTTACAAGAAGCATAAAGCAGGACTGAGCAAAGATAAATCCAGTGTTGATCCATAACCAAACGTGAATTGAAGCAGATGATAACAGCAGATAAAAGACTAAGCCTAGAAGTAGACTAATTCTTTGTGTGTTTATACCTGGATTACTTTGGGTGAGTGGACCACATCTTGAGCAAAACTAAAGCACCATAGCTGAACCAGAAATAAACTAAGAATGTTATTTTAAATTCAATGACATTACAATACACCTGACTCAAGTGATTTTTATAGCTTTATCTGAGAAAAAGTGGTTTTCACTTTTCACTTACCACCTATCCCCACCTACTTACTCTGTATTTATCTGCTGTTACTTAAAAAAATCAATTTCTGAGTAAAACATGTAGGGTTTAAAAGGGTCTTGTAGCCACTTTCCAAAAAGCAAGTGAGTTAAAATCTGCTGCTTGTTACAGTCTTGAGGGCCTCTACAGTTTTGAACAGGAAGTAATTTTTTTTTTTTTAATTTATCAAACTGCTAATCAACATATGTCATTTTATTACTAAATACTGTAGATAGAAAACATAATATGTCTCATGTATTCAAAATCTAAAATGTTCAAGGGGAGATACTTTAAACCTTGAACTGTAAGTGAATGAAGATATTCCAGTAGGAAGCATAGGTATGTTCTGTCTAATGAAGATGTAATTAAGTCATTGTACTTACTGCTCAGCGCTGTCAATGTACTAAATGAACAGACTGTCATTACAAACACTGTTAGATTGTATTACTGCATAAAAATATGAATACATTTTGTTCTTAATTAGAGTAATAAAATGAGGAATGCTATGAGCAGAAACGCCATAACATGTAAACAACAGCAGAAAGTGTTCCCATCTGCTGCTAGCAGGCGGGCCATAAACTACTTTCACCACAATATCCCTGAGGTTAATGGGAGCTCACTGCAGCACCACGTGCTCTGTGTGCGACTGCCAAATCCACTTTACTCTGACACACTTCCCAAAGTTTAGTGACCATGGAGGCAGGAGAAACTTTGACAGATTCCACAAATACAGTGCTATGTCATGTTATCCATCATACATAAGGGGCTGGTGCAGTCTTTAGTTTGAGCCAGTCACTGTGCCCAGTTCACATGCCAGTCACTGTGCCCAGTTCACATGGGCTGCTACATGCTAGCTTTTATAAGATAATAGGGATGGGACGATATCAGAAACAGTATTGAATCGTTCAATATTTGTAATTCAATTCTGATGTTGGGTTTGAGCCTCACGTGTCCCTCCAATGTAGTTTGTTCTTGTGATTTTTTACAATAAAATAACTTTAAACCAATTTTCTAATTATTAAGATGGAAATCAGTCTGCAATGTCCTCCTGACCACGTCTAATACTGTCCTGTTTGTTCACCAAACTCCTAAGTTTGTCTGTTTTGGCATTGTGGCCGGCACGTCTCGCTCCTAACAGCTGTATAAAAAGCTTAAAAACATTGTGGCTCACAATTCGGAGGCTCAGTAAGTGAGCCAACCATGAGAGTAATGAATTATTTCTGTTAGTTAGAAAGAAAAATTGGGTATAGGACCTTTAACAAATCAAAAAGTATCAGAATTGTGGCTCATGTATGAAAACAAGAATCAAATTGTGTCAAACAGAATGAACCCATCCCTATCAGATAAGATATCATTTATTTGTCCCCCAATGGTGAATTTCCAAAAACAGCAAGAAAATACAGCCATGCAATCAAACTAAATAATAATTTTAAACTAGACTTGGTAGAAGTGGTATGAATATGTTTATGCACAGAGCAGAATGTGAGCAGGATTAGAGTAAATTTTTCAGCTCAGTTTCTTTGAGAATTTCAATTATTTACATGATATTACTCATACTCATATACTCTGTTAGTGAATATTATGAGCATCTACCCGTACACTAGAATGCAGCTTGTTGTGTCATAAAAACGACATTTTCTGCATCTACACACACAAAAAAACCTTCTTTACTGCTTCCTAACTCAAGACACAACACTGGATCTGGATTGTGCTCATGACTCACCAAAAAACAAAAACAAAAATTAGTTTATGGCTACACTTTGCTGAAAACATATTCTTGTTGTTGTCATGCAAACAAACAAATGATTCCCAGCAGCACAACACTGCCTGCTTAGCACTAGTAATTACCTCTCTAGAGTGGATTTCATTGGCATAAACCGGGAACAGAAACTCCGACTCGCCGTCTTCCAGCTTGACGCCGTCAGAGTTGACTTGGAGAAGACCCATTCCATCCTGTGGGGAGGGAACAACAGTGAGTTATATTCCACAGCAAACTACTCAAAACACCAGAACTGGGTGGTTCTTCTTAGACACTTTACCAAACTTTGGCAAACTGAAGACCGGAGCTAGATGCGGCTCTCAGTCTGATTTAATTGGGTCCAGGAACATTTATGACAATATTTCTTTATTTTTGTTTTTGGTTGTTTTAGCTCTGAAGTATGTATCTGTAGTTGTGTTATTAAAAGGTCACTATAAATTAACAAAAATAACAAGAAAAAAACATCATATTCAACATAAAAATTGCAAAAAATAAATTTCAAGACAAGTTCAAATTGCTTGACTTTAATCTGATTTAAGAAATGTTGACAAATTTATCATCCATTTACTTTTTTTTTTTCACTTTTTAATTTGAGCTTACCTTAGCCATTTTTGAATTGTTTTTTTTCTCATAATCAGTCAGAAATGCTTGAAACCAGTGAAATATTTTTAAGCAATTAAACTGTCTAGTCAAACGACTCAAATTCAAATATTCTGATCAAGCAATTTTAAGCAAGGATGGGTACTTATTTTTTGCAATCATAAATAAATACAAATAATATTTAATTTGTTTCTGACAATTACATGAAACATTTAAAGACATGTTTGATGCTAGGTATAAAATATCGTCTTAATATCATAATCAAAATATGTCAAAAAGTTTTTAGATATACATTTTTGTCTATATGGCCAAGCCCTAGCCTATATGTTACAAAACAACAGTCTATAAATACAGGCAGCTTGTTGAATGGGAGTGACTCGGGTTGCATTCTCCCGCGCTAGTTGGGCAGAAGCAACGTAATGTGCATCTTCGGTCACTGTTTTGTAATCGTTTTGCATAAGAAATCTGTTTCAGACGAATGTTGTAAATTGATCGTTTAATAAAAAAATATAGCTTCCGTAAATACTGCCGTCTAGCTTCCCAAACTCCATCTGTAACTCCACACAACACAGAAGAAGGATTACAACAAGTGCTGCTAAAAGGACAAAGGCTGACTGATGCAGGGCCAAGACCAGAGAGCACTCGGGCTTGTGACAAATGGAGAAATCTCTGAACTGTGCTGGGGATCAAACAGGACGCCCCCTATTAATTTAGACAAATTCCTTGTCTAACTTTTGGAGTTTGCTCCTGGTCAGAACTTTTTAGAGGAACTCCACTTAGCTACTTCAACTTTAACCTTCTGGTTGTTTATAGACTTGTTGCGGATTATTTTCCTCATTTTAGACTAGTTCGAAAACGCTTGATTATTGAACAAGTAAATGTATTCTTATTTGAAGTGACATGACTTAAGCAAACCTCACTGTCAAAATTATTTTTCTTTTTTTTAGCCTTTTATAACCAGTTAGAAATGCTTTGAAATACTGTGTGAAATACTTTACATTATGTAAGTAATCAATTTTATCGAGTAGAAATGACTCAAAAATTTAATTCTGAATCCAAGTCAAAGATAAAAAAGTGCCTGAATTATGTAAAATGTATTTTGTTTTAGGCATAATTTGCTTCTCTCTATAGACAGAAATGTTATTTGTTTGAAGCGACAACTTTTTGTCTCTTTTCAGTGAGAGATGCTTAACATTTTCTTATTCTAGCAAAACCATATGTTTTATATATCTTGTTCCATCTGCAAATCATATCTTAAGACTAGAGCTGCAACAAGTTAATCGATTAACCGCAACTAATCGTTTACTAATTTAACTATTTTAATAATCGAATAATCGCTAACAATTTTTTTTAGGTTTTAAAACATACAAAGAGATGAGAAAACCTCGAATGAACAGCATTGATGATGATGATGGGTGATGAAAATTGTGTACATTTTGTGTTTTTGTGATAAATCTATAACTCAAGAACATGGAAACCTGGAACCTGGAAAAAAGCAAACCTAAATAAGTTATTATGGAAATAAAGTGCTTGAGTCAAGTCTTATTTATCTAGTATAATTTGTCCTCAAGATTGTTATAAAAGAACAAGTCATTTTTATTTTATTTGAGACATTTTTTTTTCCTATTTTCAAGTGAGAAATACTTATAATTTTCTTCTTTCATATAAAACTGAAGCTTGTTTCATTGACAAATTATATTTTAATAAAGTCAAATCACTTCTGAACTTGTCCTCTGTTCTAAACAACTAATCAATTAATCGAAAGGATAATCACCCAACTAATCGATTACTAAAAAAATCGTGAGTTAAAACCTACTTAAAATAAGATTAATATTTCAAACACTTGTTATCTTTTGACGATGGTAAATTTTTTCAGTGTAGCTCTGATCAGATTTGCTCAAATAGCAAAAGTAATTGTCAGTTGCAGCCCTAATACATATAATAATAACATAACTACAACAAACACAGGAAACAAACATTTTTAAAACCGATGCACTTGAAATTTTGGACTTTTTTTGTAGAATGTAAAGCTTTTAATGTTTTCATTTAGCAGTGTCAAATTTCATATTTTCAACAGCCTGATGTTACCTTGCAGAAAGCACATTTAGCCCTTTTTTCCTTACATATTGGGTTTTGAGGTGTGCTACATTCCACTGGTGCTAGCTTTTCACAGCAGAGCAGCAGCGTGTGAGTTTGCTGTAAATCCACAGTGGCCATCTGGACCTCAGACAGAAAGCTGACAAGACTCGACAAAACAACAACCGAAACATAAAGAGCTGTGTTTGGACAGGCAGCCCGTGATCCGCTTATGGACAAGAACACTCCACCAATACTAAACACAGAGCAGCGCTGGCTTCAAGTGGCCTGATGAAATGTTAGTACAAAATAATGCCATGGAAGATGATAATGAGTTCGTTTATACAGTATGAGACCTCAGAGGAGTTAGTAAAGGGCTTAATTTGAGTGAACATAGTAGAGCTGCATCATTACAAGTGTTGACATTTCTGTTGAATGATTTAAAATGAGTGAGGTACAATTTGTTCAGAAATAACAACAATATTTTCCAACAAGTGAGTCTGACCCTCAAGTCTAAATGAAATTGAAAAAAATCTCTATTTAAAGTGTTCTGCTTGTTCCACCCTACTTCTCTTAGCCTCATAATTGCTCTAGGTCCACATCTTTATGGCGACTTTATGCTTCTTTTTTCAAAGTCTCTTATGAATTTTGAAGGTTGTGTTATTGGGTTGTACTTTCAAGTCATAAAAGAAGTGAATTTTAGCAAATGTTCTTGATTTATGTAGATATATCCATTTATGACTGAAACTGATTTTTTCATGCTGTTCTGAAAGTTGTTATTAATGTTAGAAACAATCACACAATGTTCTTATAATAATTGATTATATTATTAGCTTAAGAAATAGGAAAGATTTCAAGTCCAAAAGAATCATGATCAAATTTATATTGTGATCTTGTTCCAAGAAAATTGTGAAATAAATTTTCGCCATATTGGCCAACTCAAAGTTTGACTCTCAAGTCCAAGTGAGGCTGACACAGTCTGATGAGTGAGGCTAACAAATAGCCAGGTCAAAAGTACACCAAGTCAAAGTTCCACATATACAGTAGTGATTTTGACAGTTTAAACTGATGGTGGCAGACTTCGTTAGTTAGTTAGATGCTGACTTATGTCCTACTCGCACGGCATCATTTATTTACCTTGGGACCTCATGTAAATTGTAATAATTACGGATGTCTTTTGCTTTTCTAGTCTTTTGTAAATCGTTTGTGTCTGTAAAATGTCCGTGAAGTTTTTCCACATTTTACCTACTGTAACTCGCCAAACCCAGATGTCTTCCTGTAATACTAGTGCCATGCAAATGAGTACGTATGTGTTTTTAATCTGTAAACTGTACATTTAATTGGCCTCTTTTGCAGGGGAGTCCTGGGGGAAGGGTCAGGGGAGGCAATAATGGACATGTTTTTAGTTGTAGGAGGAAACTGGAGTACCCGGAGGAAACCTACGCAGACACAGGGAGAACATGCAAACTCCACAGAGGCCCGGGAGTCGAACCCAGTACCTTCGTGCTATGAGGCCAGAGCGCTAACCGCTGTGCCACCATGTAAATAAATTATTATTACCGTAATGACTCTGCGGCCTATTCTACCTTCAGCTTTTTTACAATTAAAAAGCTACAAATGAAACTATGATAAAATCCTTGACCCAGAAGTACAAATGCATTATCGTAGAAACGAACGGTCGAGAAGATGGATGTTTGTTTGAGGAAAGTTTAGACAGAGTGCTGCAGAGTTTGGATGTAGAGACATTTTATTGTAAATGGATTAAAAGAGAGAAACTACGGCTGGTTCATAAGAAATTTCATCATCTGGATGTGATTCTGAATGACGGACGCAACAAAGCGACGAAGAGCCACATTTACTCTGCCACAGCTCAGGTTATTCATGACAAAAAACAAACCCAGAACACAAGAAATGCTCAAGTCATGAAAGAAGCATTACTGGCAGCCATTGCAGATTGCGATTTCACTTTTGATTACAATGATCTCTTTAAGCCTTATATCACTGTTTCACTACAAATGAATTACATTAATCAGCAAAAGCATCTCAGCCGGTCGGTTTGGTTTGCTTGCTCAACAACACTCCAGTTTTCTGTCTGCGTCTTGAAGAGTCTTGCCCAAGGACACAACAGCAGCAGCGTTTGCTCATAAGCTCGCTGACAGGCCGCTCAGACATGGCACAGATTTGTGTCTGACAAGTTTGACGGTCATCCCTCTTGATTTACCGAGCATTATGGCAGCATTTATTTAGGTCAGTGCCTTTGTTTTATTTTACTTTTGGAAGAGAAAGTGAGGTGCAGTAAAGCTTTGTTTGGAACAGCCAGTGTTAGCAAAAAGGTCAAAATCATAAAGCATTGCAGATATTTCCTACTCTCGTTTGTTTGAAGTCTGTTTTTCTTCACTTAGTTTGGTTTGTAGAAGGTGACATCATGAGTTTCTGATGAAACTTTGGCTTAAATCAGCAGTAACCTGAATGCCTTTGAGGCAGCTTTAGGCTTAGCTGGGGATCAATATCAGAACTCAAAGGGCAACAGCAACATATGAAAGAAATCTGAACAGAATGAAAAAATAACTAGGGCTGCAACAAGGGCTAACTGATTTTCACAATTTAGGTTTTAAATCAGACAACTTCCTCGCCTAAATCCGTTGACACGTGGTTAATATCAACATGTATTCATTTTGGCAGCAATTATGGCTTCTATAAACCACTAAGTGAAACTAGAGTGGACCACCTAAGCATAACCAATCAGAGAGCTGCTTTTGGCTCCTAACTAAAACTCATCATTATTAAATTCACACAGTACTCAGTTGCGTCATTTTTTCACAAAGTGCTGCATTTATCATTTACTTTTTAGTGGACACAAAGTTTACAAATGTACAACTAAAAAAGTCAGTTATCTCAACTTTAATGGATGAATATCAACTATCTGATTATTGAAATGAATTTTAGTCAATAAATAGGTTCCAAAATAAGTTGTGTCACAGGCACGAAACATCAGTTGGCATGTTTATTAGGGCTGGGTATTGCATAGGGCCTTCCGATACGATGCGTATCTCGATACAGAGGTCATGATACGTATCCCGATACACATAAATTCTGATATAATTTCCTCAATATGTCACTTATCAAGTGTCAAATGCAGAGGAATTGTATTTTAAAACTACTCTTTATGTTAGATACAAGTATCTTACAAATAAGCCATTGTTCAGCTCAATAGTTTTAGACTTAAAGCTACAGTCCAGATTCAAAAGTGTAAATTATATGAATTTAAGTATGCCGATATGTATCCCGATACACGTATTGCCAATGAGCTTGTCACAATATATCCCCATATCAATACATTGAGTACAGCCTTAATGTTTATATTCAAAATAGCTAACTAACTTGTTCTAATCTGATAGATTAATCAAAAGCATAGTCGCTCAACTAATTGATTATCAATGTGAATTGAATATGATGATGATATTTAGATTTATTTCAATTAAGAATTTCTCTGTACATTTATTTAAAGTCATTATTACACCATTAAAACGATGTGCGTATAAACCCACACGTTCTGTGGCTTGTAATTGCTTAATCATTTTATTAACTTATCTTTATTGAGGCGCGGTCATGTTTTAGGACGATTTTTTCCACGGCTTAGTTGCTGGTTGCTCTGAAAATCTGGCAACCACAGTCGGTACCCCTACACACGTTATGCCTGACAGGTCACAGCTTTATCACAACTAGTTTTTGTGCCTTTTCAATCTTGTTTTAAACCAACACAAATCACAAGAGTTGTTCTTAAGAGGAGAAAACGAGAACGGAGTCAAACCACTCGGTGCTAAAAACGGATGAATAATGCATAAAAATTTAATAAATTATTGCACATCCTTGCGATATGGATATTCACGTGTCAATATTGCGATATCGATATTTTTTCGATATATTGTGCAGCCCTAATTGTTAGTTGCAGCTCTAAAATTAAATTGGGTGACTTATGTCAAGTTCGACTACTTAGAGCTGACTTTTGTAAAACACAGTTAAGATTTAAGACTGTCTTAGTATGGACTGCTAGTATGGACAGAATCTCTAGATTTACAATAGATCAAAATTGCAAACTTTTCATTTTATTGTCATAAGATAAAGTCATCTGTCTGTGAAAAATTGTTGCACTGGCATTTTTGTGTTTGTGTAATTTGGGAAGGCAAATAAGCAAGTCTAAACCTCATCAATAAAAAAGCAAATACAACCCCTAGCTGGTTTTCGTCTTGTTTTTTTAGGTGTATGTTTTAAAATTTTACAGATTTGTTTAGAAATGACAGCACATTTACTTGTTTATTGAAGAACTTATGGTACTTAAGGAAACTTGGTGTATTTTCTAATTTATTAGCTACATAGCTAATAAACTACATTTTATTCCACGGGTGTCAAACTCAAATGGTGTTGGGGCCAAATCGATCAGAGTCAGAGTTGGTCGAGGGCCACATTTTAAAATTTAGGTCCCTCTGTGTTAAATTCAAATATGGCAATAGGGCTGTATAAAGCTAATATAACACATTTACTGTATATCCAGATTGCATTTCTTTATGTTGTATTACATAATATTGCACATACTTTCATTGCAACAAAACTTTGGACAGATTGTATGCTTTATACTGCATTCCAGTGCATATTACATTTAATAGTCACATCTCAGCGATATAAGGGGCCACTATTAATAATAATCTGAAATGATGCTCAGGGGCCACATGATATCTTCTTGAGGGCCAAATTTGGCCCCCGGGCCTGAGTTTGACACCCCTGTTTTATTTTTTGTAAAGCACAAAACAGATCAAAAATGACTTGAAATAGAAAATTCATTGTAACTTTAACAAGCAGTTTTGCAGTTTTGAACCTTAAACGTTTTACTCCAAATCAGAATTTTTTGAGTTATTGCAAGAAAAGACAGAGATGTGGGCGGGAGTAGGTGATAGGTCAAAACAAGGATGTTTTTAGGCGTTCAAAATGAGTTGGAGGACAATACAAGATGACTCAAACAAGAATGAACCAATTCAAATACAACTTTAAGTAAACTAATGTTGTATAAAACTTAGAAAAGAGAATTGTACACATTAGATCCCCTTAAAAAATAACTGCCCCTGGTTTTACATTACAGATAATATATTACGCTACTATGATGGATCACCTCCTATACAAAAATGTGGAGTGTGTGCATAAGTGCTGTACCGGGTTGAACCACATGACTCGGAGGATCCAGATGGTGAGGGCAAAGTTGACCACCAGGATGACGATGAGCAGCAGCACAAACAGATAGAGGCAGCGCTTCCTCCAGCCATAGATGCCGATCTTATAGACGTGATCCGGCCCCGCCCTGGGAGGACCTAGGCCCGGGGCGGAGGTGACGTACTGCTCCCGCACCATCTGCTGCCTGGAAGAAACACAAAGTAGAATTGAGCATTGAATCCGATTTTAACACTTAATGACACTTAATAATCACAGATATTGATGGGATTGATGAGGCTTGACATGTGGCAGTAAAAGCGTTAAAGGCAGATTTCATTTGTAGTAGTAGGAGTGGGTGGATGATATGTCAGAAAAAAATATTAGCAGTTTTTTTGGAGCTAGAACACAATTTTGATAATATCACAACGATTGTTACAGACCAGTCTTTTCAAACTGTGCTATATGGGCTGCTTCTGATGGTACTTGAAGCTCACTGCAGCTTCTTAATGTGTTTAATTTAGAGACAAATCTATGAGTGTCCATTTTTTAGATTCTGCTGATGGTTTTTAAATGTTTGAATGGACTGACTCTTACGTGGCTTTAAGCATTTCTGCTAGTCCATGTTCTTAGTCGAGCATTGAGATCAGCTAACCAGGTGGTTTTAGATAATCCAGGATCCATCATTCCTGGAGTTTTTGGTTTACACAAATTAAACATTTTATCTGCAGAACTACAACTTAGAAGAAGACACTTCAACTGTGTGTGATTCCAAAGTCTGAGATAAATGTGAGAGAGGCTGTTTATCTGTCACTGTTAACTTGTTTTTTTTTTTTTTGCTTTTACATGTCACTTACAAACCCATTGTTCTGCAGAGTTATTGTGGGTTGATTTTTTTCTCACATATAGCTTCTTTTCCCTGTATTATCTTAATTTGAAGTTCTTACAATAGAAAATTATATTTGTCTCTATTGACTCCATTTTAAATTTTATTAAGGCATTTTTAGAAACACACATTAAGCTGTGTTTTGGTTTCATTCACACATTCATTAACATGAAATCTGTGTGTGTTTAGACTGTGTTAATATTGGTGTGACAGGTTGTACTACTCATTTCACTAAAACAAAGATAAGATCATTAGATTTCTCTAAACATTTTAAAAAGTTCATCCCAGTTTAGTTATTTTTTTCCCTGATAACAAATGTACTTTCTGTTCACAAATGATGACATCATGCTAAGAAGTTGCTCATGCTTTAGCATGTAGTAAATCAGGCCAAAACTCCTCTAATGTAACAGATCTTCACTTCTTCAGACATTAAATTGAAAATGTCTTTGCCTCCCTAGTGTGATGTCATCAGTTTAGAACTCTTCTCTACTTCCTGTTATTTTCAACAGATTTTCAAACTTTTCTTCACTAACTTATATGTGATTCATATAAAACTATCTTTTTTTTATCTTCACCACACTCCTTGGAAATGCGCTTTCCTTGAACTACCACTATGACCACAGAGAAAAGTTGTGAAGTCTCACGTCTCCTGTTGCTCTTACTACTCCACGCAATTTTTAATCCAAAAACTGACGAAGGAGCGCACATCATTAGCAAATCTCAGGTCTGCCTCATTATATTGAAGATATAACGGCCCGCTGGACTTATTTTTGCAGCTACAGCATTAGTACCTCAGCGCTATAGGTACGGTGCTAGAAGACGACGTCACTGGCCTATGGCCCGGTTCGCTTGTACAAGTGTAGCTGCGGGCCAGAGAATTTTCTGCAATCGGGCTTGAGCACAACATGGTTAAAAAACCCTGGTGCAACTTTTTTCACAGATGTTAGAGGAACACATGCTAAAAACAATTAGCCACAATGCTAACAACAATAACAGACAAACTTGGAGAGTGGAAATGGGTGAACAAACAGGATATTATTAGATGTAGTCAGGGCAATGGAAAAAAGACAAACTTGAATATTAGATACATTAACATAAGACTGTGCTGGGGGAAACTGGTTTTAAATTATTTTTTTGTAAAAAAAAAAAAAAATGGGTATAGCCTCTTTGATTTTGTATTTTACACTGAACTAAATGTAAATTACTGATCTACATGGAAAACGTGGAAAAAACACTGTCTTCTTTAAGAATTCCAACATTACAGCTTAGGCCTATAAACTTCAACTTGAGCACAACTCCCTCTCTCTCACACAAACTCTTAAACATTGTACGAGCGGTGGTTTTCTGCCTCGGCGCTCCAACGGAAAAAGTGAGTGAATTCCAGTAGTTTTAGAGAGAAAACAGCACACTTAATAAAGAAAGAAGCAATCCTTTCTGACTATCGATGACTAGAACGCCCCCAAAGTATGACATGTCAGCACATTTTGGACCACAGCGCGTTACAATCATTTCTGGGTGTACAAAAGGGCACACGAGGCTCTCACTGCTCCATATAAGGTTTTTTATTGAGCATCCCAGTCAGCACATTTGGCCCATCTGACAGCAGGAGACCGGAGAACTGCAGGACCGCCTCTGTAAGCAAGCTGGGGAGAGTTGAACAGGGTTAGAAGGAGAACAAAAGATTTTTTATTTGTGTAAACGTACAGTTGTGAGGTGGAATATGTACTCAGGATGGGCAATAATATGGAAATGTATATAAGATGGAAATGTTGTAAAGTTTGACTACTGAGTTTATGGATTACAGTAAAAAAAAGTGAAAATGGATAAGGATGTGTTTGCAGACATTTAACATTAGTTTGATGATTAAACTTGAATGTATGTGTTTGAAGACATGATTTGCCATACATTGTCTTGATAATAAAATAAGAACATGAACATTTAAAATGTGATAAATGTCTATGTCTATCTATCTACAGATAAGAAGCAAGAAAAAGTGGAATTGAAGAAAATAAATAAATTGGATCTAAACTGAACTCATCACAGCTGCAACAACTATTTATTTACAACAAATAAACGCCTTCTTTCCAAATGATTAAAGTTTATGTGTTGGTCAAAAGAAAAATCCAAATGAAAAACAAATAAATAAATAAACAACAACAGAAAAGTTTGGTTGACTCAACAATTAAGAATTGGTATTTAATCTGTTATGGAACAGAAAGCAGCATGTTTGAGTGAATTTGGGTTATCTAAAGCAATAAACTACTAAAATAAATATATATTTTAATACAAGTTTAAATGGTCTCTATTTATATAGCGCTTTTCCACCTTACAAGGCACTCAAAGCGCTTTACAATCAAGGATCCATTCACCCAGTGTACGCAGACACTGAGGCAGTGTGGGTTAAGTGTCTTGCCCAAGGACACAGCGACAGTCCACTCTTGTCATCCCACTGTGGCTCCTGGTGTTCCAGCGGTCTCCCATCCAAGTACTAACCAGGCCCTAACTTGGTTAACTTAGAGATAGAGATAATAGAGATAATAGAGATAATTTCCCACAACACGTTTGTAAATATTTTTTTCATGGCTACAATCCAGTTATTCCAGTGAGTTTTTTAGTACATGTACTGTTCCATCAATAAATAATGTCATACAGTGGAACATGGGAAACCTCTCACTAGGAAAGTTCTCATCTTTATGTAGAAGCACAAAGTTAGCTTTGAACAATTATAGTGGCATTTTAAATCAAACTTTTATACAAAAACTGATCGATTTAACAAGGTAAAGTTAAAATAGATTGTATTTTAGAAATTCTAGTCATTCAGAGGGAACAATAAAAGCTCTAAGTGTTTTTGTCGAGACAGACGAGTGCATTAGAGTAATTGGAACTAGGTCTGTGCAAGAATTTAATTTCATTTAAAATGTAATCAATATCTATTGTTTTAAACAGTCCAGTGATCATCTTGGGTGTTTTTAATCTGAGAAGTCGGCAGCTAACCTTGACCATGTAAAACTTGTGGTTTGGAGCAGAGGTCAACTTTATTGTTTAGCTAAAGAAAATAGATACAGTGATTGGAAATGTGTTAGACCTCTTAAAAGTCTGCTGTACCTGCCCAGACCAGATCAGATCAGCTCAGATCGGCTTTTTCTTTCATTTTGACAAACTAATGAGTATGAGTGTTTCTAACCTATAAATAAAGAGACCTCATAACAAAACTGAATTTGATAAAATAACAAAAAAAGGACAATTCAATGGGCTCTGCCAAAACTGTTTCCCTTTATTACAATTTTCTAAAACCCATTTTGAATTAAACTACCTTCAGCTTTTGTAGAGAAATTGGCAAAACTGACTTTAGATAAAGGCAAATTGCGAGCGCGTCAAGGATCTGCAGTAGGAATCGGGTGCTCTTCTAAGATAAGACCAGGGCATACAGTAATAGATATAATAATTGCAATGTGAAGAAATTTTTAGCTTAAAGCAGTCAAAAAGAGATCTGATGTACTCTGAATGTAGAGAGATTAAAAGTTCTTTATTTGCATGGACAGCCTAAATGTTTTTGACATAATGCGTTTTCATCAGGGTCATTTTATGAAAGTAGAGGCGGTCCTATTTCAAATACGTTACTAAAATACAGAACATCAAATATTAGAAGAGACAACAAACTTTACTCAGGTTCAAACTAGAGACCTCTAGTCAAGAAATCCTTTTGTATTTTACTCGATCCAATAGAATCTAATAAGACAAAGAAAACCTCTAAGATTTATTCAAAATCCTATTGGACAATATCTGAAGCTAACTGGATGTGTATCTATCCTATTGGACAATGTCAGAAACCTATTAGACTACGATACAATTCTATTGGACAATGTCAAAATTCTTATGGAAATGTATTTATCCTACAAGGTTACATCCTACTGAACAATGTTACAATCCAATTGGACAATGTCAAAATCCTATTGGACATGTATTTATCCTAGTGGACAATGTCAAAATCCTATTGGACAATGTCAGAAACCTATTGGACAATGTCAAAATCCTATTGGACAATGTCAAAATCCTATTGGACAATGTCAAAATCCTATGGACAATGTCAAAATCCTATTGGACAATGTCCAAAAAAACCGTATTGGACAATGTCAAACCTATTGGACAATGACAATACTATGACAATGTAAGAACCTATTCCGAGTTAGATAATAGGTTTGATCTTATTCCGATATTGAGATTCACTTGTAACATAGAGCATCCCATTGTCAATGTATGATACATACTGTGTGATACTGGGTGTAGTGATGTTCTAGGGTTGTCTACCGGTCCTAGTACATTTTATGGTTAGCTCAAAAATCATATGTATATCTATGCAGAGATAACTTGACCAATATGATAAACTGAGTTCTGCATAGCTACCACAAAGCTTGTTTCTCAACTCGATGTATGATTAGAGCAATTGAGGTATAGAGAGAACTACAAGAGTATCTTATCTAGCCTTTGCATACATATGTCTGTATGCACATATTGTCTTGTTTTGCTTATGTGCTTGCAAATAGGACTCACTAGTTCGGTGTCTACAACCGCGATTCGGTTGAGTTTCACTAGAGTGTGGCATGGTAGTAACGCGGACGTCTTTGTCAGGGTGAATAACAATAACTATGACTTGTGGAGTGGGATAAGGATGTATAAACGTCGACAAGATGATGATGAGATGAGAATACAATGTTTATGTTGGTATCAATGTGTTAATATAAAAACTATGTTCATTGGTTATATGCTTTGGGTTCTGCCAGCTCGCTCTGACAGATTGTATTATTTCGCTCTTGAGTTGTTATATAACTTGAAATAGAACATGAACGTGTAGCTCGTCGCTATATCTCTGAGTACAGGCATTATTCATGTATCATTTAAGAGTTTCTTAAATAGTTACATGATTCATAGATTCATGAATGTATACTTGAGACTTATAAGGTAATGCATCACACTCTATACGTCTCCTAAATTTGTTTACACTCTCTTCTCCTTGTGTTGCGGGGTGTTTACTGATTTGTAAACTCTTGCATTTGTTCTTCGGTCCCTGTGAGAGTGCGGGAGATCATTGTGTGACCTAGAATAGGTATATATATATGGCCTGTGTTCAAAGCGAATCTATGTTGTCTTTGTTCTATAATCTAGATGCGTGTCTGTATAAATTTTTATTTGACAATGAGGGAGGGTATCTAAATAAGGTGCGTTTGCGAAGACTGAGGTTCTGCTAGTGCTATGTGCTGTGCTGGTTCATAGTGATATGAACAGATCTACAGTGATAATGTGGACATGTATTTTCTTAGATAGCTATATGAGAACATATGCCATGAGTCGTGTCTCTTGATAGCATGCGCGAATCCTTCAGCTACTAGATACAATCTTAATGATATCACGCGCACGGGGCCAGATGGTATGCTGGATCCTGTTGCAGAGTGGTTTGTCTTATGTTAATGTTTTTAATTTGGCGCAATAGCCAGTGGGGTATTGTTTTTCGTAGGCCATAGTTATTCAGAAGTTTTGTCTGTTATGCATTTGAAGAGGTGTCACTACTCATTTGTTATAGTCATGATTTTAAACTAGTGACCATTCACACATAACTATAGGTTGGTCTTACACAGAAATCCTTTCTCGAGTACACTCCATGGAGGTTCCTGGAACGCACAGGTGATGCAGTAGATCGAACGTGGCGTAAGAAGGACTAGGGATTAAGTTAATGAGCTTCTAGTAATGTAATAACTGATACATTACTAGTCGTGTGATTGTTGTGTTCCTGATAGTTTATCCCGCATAAATATAATGCGGTGCCAGTACTCAAAGAAACTACAGATAAATTGAGCTTTACTAGGATGAGCGAGACAGGAAATATATTTCGCGTATTGATTTATTGATAATCTCGCCAAGGTATTAACGTTACGTTTAAGGGCCACAATTAATATATGTCAGGTTATTTGCTTTCCTATATATATTGTTTTTTTGTTGTTTACTGGTGAGTCATTTGGTGTGGGAAAAGTTGACGATAATCGCGAGTGTGCTCAAGCTCACAGTGAGTTTGTTTTCGGCCTTGTGGATTTCTATTAATAGACATCTACATCTCGACTAGCGCTTGTAGCAATTCAGTGATAGTCGAGCGTCCTTAGTCCATCTATAAGAGACATCCTGCAAGGATATAAGAGTTCATGTGTTATTTTAAGAGGGTCTTTAATTAATAATGTTTGAGGGTAGGGCGGATCGCTATGAATAGACAGATCTCATATCTTTACTCATAACGTTTGGATGAAAAGAAAGCAGAAAGAGGCACATTATTTGATAAACACTGTGTGAAATACTCAACGTCTATATGAATAATACGGGAATAAAATCAGTATCATATCAGTTGCAGATAAAGAGCCATTTTGTTATTGAACATGAATTAGTGAGATGAATCTAAACGATCATAACAAAGAAAAATATTGTTTAAATGTAACGCATAATAGAATTAGATTCCAGATGATAAAGCTTCTAGGACGGAAATGTTCTAATGTCGTTCACAAGATCATAGTCAGATCAGATGTCTCTTCAGATATGAATTTCTTTATGGTCTGAACACAAGAGACTCTATTCTGATGTATGACATGTCGAAACAACGTGGCTCCCTGATATTGTTCACATTATAGACGCTCTGTCTAGGAAGGAAAATTTGTTAGTCTACAGTAGATTGACGCGTGGCTAAGGATGCCCAATGGTCTGTTCATCAGGACTTCCGTTGATCTTGTTAGCATGAATTTGTCTAAATGTGCTATATAATGTTGCTAGTTCGTTATAATCAGATTATATCAAGAACTAGTAAGTCTTGGCGCTGAAGAGTGGAAATCTGTGAATTCAAGACAATTAACGTTTTGTTGCCAGCACTGATACATAAGATGTCATTTTTGCTCTCACTCTTTCTTTTAATCCTTGAAAAACAATGAATGCGGGGGTCGATACACGGCATCTCACAGATTATCTTTTTTGTGACATCTTATAATCGATCATATTTGTCCAAGTTCAAATCAAAATTTGACTTGGACTATACTTGTGTCTAGTGTGTTGTTGTTGAAATTTATAAAATGATGGATGTCTTAATTAAATTGTGAAACGATGTACAATATGGACCTTCAGCATGTGTATTTCTTTTGATTTTTTTCTCTACTGACAGAGACTTAGATAGCTGTGAGTCGGTGTGTATCTCGGTGATAAGATAGATGGTGTAGAGCGAGTGCTCTATGGGCTGTCTAAGATATTAGCATCTGCTGGATCTATTTTGTTGATCGTTCAGCTTTCGAGTAACTCACATCGAATGAAAATACACCGAAGTCTCGACTACTCGTGAGTGAGCTCTCAGCGAAGTTAATGCACCTCCGACATCCGATTCGTCTTCCTGTGGATATGTTACTATCGTTTCGGTGGGGCGGCGGAGTGCCCATAGGGCGAAGAGCCCTGAGAGCAGAGAGGATTACCTCCACTGACCATGTCACATCACGAAAGGCTGACCTCGCGAGATAAAACACCTTGGCACACTGCTTATGCTTGTTTAGATTTGATGCTTCAACTTTAATTGAGCTGTTACTTAGACAGATCCAATGTGTTCCGCTATCTTGTGGCAGCTTGAATGAGGTGAGAGTGTGCAACTGGTTGCATCAGTTGTCCTACATAGTGTGGTTGAGTGCTTATTTGAAAGAAATTATGTAATAGTCTCTTGGTTCTCTGATACTTGATTCATTGTGTCTAGGAGGATGCTCTTTTTTATTTAGTGTAGATTTTATTAATATAATCAGACTACATGTTTGTGTTCAATAATTTCGTTTAAATGATTGCTTCAGCATGGATTCATTGAAAAACTCAAGGAAATTCATTGTCAACGACAGCCCTATGCATATTATGTTATTATTCTGAGACTTTGTTTGTTTCATGTTATTAATGTCTTCATTATTACCAATAATTATAAATTTGCAATATATACATGCCTATATTCTTCTGTAGCACACATGGTAGTTCAACATAATAACGCGAACGGGCGTAAGCGTCCCATGTAAAGTCTTATGTAGACGCGCGAAGGAGTAGCGTTTTCAGCGTTGCGGATGTAGCTCGATACTCTCCTGCAAGCCGTGCTGCGAAGTTCGTCGTATGTTTTCGCATTGTGATGAAGCGTTTTTACTAAATGAGGCGTGCTATTTGCCTCCGACGGTTATCTCGACTGTAGCATTAGGTGTGCATAAGTGATCTATCTGATAGAGAGCGAATTGTGGTAGATCATGAGACATTTAACTCTCGATCTGTGCACTCTGTCTATCTGCTCCAGTTATTCTGTGAATTTGAGTTGGGACAGTCAATGATGGAGTAGTTGCTCGCATCTGCAGTAACGATAGCTTCGAAGCATATGCGATTGAGGCAGGATCGCTCGTCTGGGGGAATGCCTAACGACTGAAATAAAATGGTCTATGTTTGCCACAGAATCACAGTGCTCCAGATTTTCCACAATGGCTCATTATTTTTCGCTTGAAAAAAATGTCTGCAATCTGTTTGTGTGATTATCAGAAAGCCGCAAAATAACCGCAAGGCAAGTCGCATTATGCCAAAAGTTCTCACATTCGTCGCAGGTGTGTTATGAGCTATACTAGGTCAGAGTAGCGCTACGCACTTCATAACTCTTCTTCTAACATGCGTACGGAGCTCAGCACAACGACTTAAAGTGTCACTGTATCAGCGAGAAGCCCGATGAGCTAGGCACTCACCACGATCAGAGACAGCTCGCCGTACTTCCTTAGTGTGTGGCATTGCAGATGACACTATAACTAGGACAGCCCATCGCAGCTTGGAATGTATGGTGGATTTTAATAGTCGTGTTTTGTTACTTCCGTCTTTTAATAGACCGTACGATCACATCACACTCTAGAACACTATTGTTCTATTGTGATGGAAAGCTTCATATTCCTGTGCTCATTCTGTCGGTTGAATAATGGAGTGCGCTGTATTATAACGAGCATTAAGCAGTGATTTGTTTGTGATAGACTGTATATAGCCCATAGCTTGAAATCCTGACAGACTTCCGAGAGAAGACAGTGAGTGTATTTGTGCAGTCTCGCGCTATACACACTGCAAGTGAGACCATTGGATCAGGAGCTAAATTGGCTATAAAGCATTATTGATTTATTTGTCCAGCATGAAATGTGATTGCTTTGGAGGAGATTTGCACTGTAGTAGTGAACAGCCAGCATGCGCGGCTGACTCATTCCAGTAACTCTGTTTTGGCTTATCTATTCTGCTACAAGGCTGCAACTTTCTGATTTCAATGGCTCGAATATATGCGCTTTCGCATCATTGGCCTGCTTTAAGGCACTGTATCTGAGATTAGTGGACACTAAAGTTAAATAGTACGCACTATAAGTTTCTAATTTTATTTCTAGCGCTCACGGTTGCAAATTATCGCGAAGCTTTCTGTTCTCGTACCGGAATTAATTCATTAAGATCATCTTTGATCACATAATGTTGATCGATCTTTTCATAATAAGTCATAAAGCATATTCTTATATGCTACTCGCTAAGGAAGCTCTAAACAAATACGAAGCAAATGATATTGCGTGCGACTGAAAATGTATTTTTTCATTTTTTGAACCACTGCACGCACCAATGACGTGAGCATATATACTCTCGACTTATTCGAGTTCATAGTTGTCTGCACAAGCTATGTTAATAGGCGAATATAGAGTCTTCACTCTCTGATGATATATAGTGTGTATGAAACAGGAAAGTATAATTATGTCATTCTTAAGAACTATAATTGTCACTCTTAAATATCATCTATAATATATCTAGTGCTATGTGTTTCGTCTACGTGCTGTTAAAATGACGTAACATATAATTTCTACACGAGCGACTACTGAGAGAATCTGAGACACAGCTGTGGCTAAGTGATATGTGGTATGGTTTTTAAAGTGCGCTGACACATATTGATCGCATAGAAAACTATACTAATAATATTATTTTGTTTTTTTTCTAATCTCTTCGTTTAGCACTCGACTATAGGTACTATATGTACTATACATATCTCAAACACCCTATTACTCGAGGTCGCAGTGATCAATGCAGTGAATGAATTTGTTTGAACTAAATTGGGATTTTGACTCACTAAAAGGGCGTATAGAAATATAGAATTGTATTGCTCAGTCGGAATTAGAAAGGTTTATCATTGCCTTATGTGAAGCTGTATCTGGGCATTATTTCTATCTATTTTCTTTGTTTGATTTATATAGTTCTTATTTTCTTCGGATCAATGTAAATTTGTTATTATCTGTTTATTGGCACCTCTCTTGAGATCTAAATATTTAATATATTTCTTATCTGACATTTGACGCATATGTATAGAGTAAATAATACTTAAAATATACAATATGGATCGTTATGTCTTTTGTGAAAGGTATAGATTAGGTTTGTATGGAAAGAGAATAAAAACGTCGATTCTTAGAGAAATAAAGAGTCATAAAGTTATAAAAGTGTTTTGTGGATGATCAAGAATTAGGGCTAGAGACTGATTTGTAAAATAGTATGGACGTAGGACACACATTGAACAGCTACAGTCAGATATGGGGAGAGAACTGGCACCATACGGTCTCTGCGGTACGTCGGTTCTTTCTCGTGTGAACAAACTATAAAACTCTGTCAATACTGTGCGGCAAACCTCACAGCGGGCGAAAAGAGGACAACGACCAAGAACAGCGTCGCGCCTCAGAAATAATCGCTCTGTCTCCGTCTCGGATCAACTGACTCTCATCTTTCTGATGCGATAGCGTCTCATCTTCCAATTGCACTTGTCTCTATGTTATATACGTCGTGACTCACGCCTGTGTTCTACTTAAATACACACTAGAACTATACGCAAGAGAATACATCTCTCGTTTCTCCGGCTGCTTAAATTGTAAATTGATCTATAATAAATTTGTGCGCTACTAATGATAAATGATTATTCTACTACAAGCTCGTGATAAGAGACTGGTGATACACATTGTGCTCTATCGCTCTTTAAATTGTATTTGTCTAGCTGTCACAACGATGAGACGAAATATAGGTCTCGTCGATAGAAAACAGGCACGTCAATCAGCTGCTTGCTCTATAGGCTAGGTCTGAATTAATATGCTGTGGCTTGCATGTGGAAGTACAAGCTGTTGCATGGCAATGTCTTATACCTCGTGACGCATTCACGGCGTGTTCAGACATCGCGCTCAAGCAATTTCAGATAGGAAAAATGACGTGGGCGGTGAGTTAGACGCTCGCCCTAGGCATGGCGGATGAAGCCAACGCAACCAAACTGCTTTTCATGTCCATTACCTGCTTCAAATATTGACAGAGGCCAGCACTAAGTCATCTTACCATTCATTACTCTTAAGTCCTATGTGTGTATTTATCACTATCGCATATGTGCGAGTCCTCAGCAGTATGTTGGAAAAGATTTGAGTTGTTTGTTTATTAATACTTATTTTACATATCAGGCGATAAACTCATCATATGAATCGCGAATCGCTAATCAGTCACTTTGCGTGTGCCACATTTTAAACCATGACTAGTACGTGAGGCTTTAAAACATAGTGTGTATTAGCAGGGTGTTTGGGGTATTATGTTTAATACTCTAAATTTATGACTGTTTTCTATCAATATATCTTATTCTGTACCTGCGGCTAAAACACTACGCTGTACTATACATTATATTTATCAACTCATCGTGAATGTATAAAATGTTTGAATAATACTTTACTCACATGAATAATCAAGCCTAATGGAAACTACTCTATTTTAACACTACAGTGTCCAGTATGTTTAATAAATATAAGACGGACAATTTGTGGGCTAATACGGCGGTGTAAATCGTAAGACTCTACATGAGGTGTATTATGAATGTAAAATGAGCTTCGTTTTAGATATAATCGTTAGTTATATAGCGTTCTATTAAAGTTATTCTCAGGCGCTCAGAAAGTCTTGATAGACATTCGGTGAATGTAGGGGCTACGCTAATTGATTGAACGTGGATATATTTAACTGTAGTTGGTATAGTTTAATTTACAGTATTTATTGCAGCTTGGGCGCGTATAAATATGCCTTTGCACAACATGCAGATAAGGCAATCCTAATAGATGATCGCAAGTATCTTTGAGGTATAATGAGAACTTGGTGGTATGGTCACTATGGTCTCGAACCTGATAGTTTTGCTCATCGAACTAAACGCTCTGCATTTAACGCACTTTGGGTTTTTCACAGAAACGTCAGCGGCTACCAATTTTGCAACGACACACAGAGAAGAACTCAAGCTGAATGCGTGATTATGGACACGTCCTGTAAAAGTTCATTCTATCCTTCATTATACATAGTGTTTAGCGGCTAAAATCGTGCTGGTTTAGAGATCCGTCTCTCAATAAGTCTAGATCATTATAATGTCAGCTAGTTAAATTATGTTTACTACAAGCTGTAACTCCTGGAGGCATATTATGGACCTAATAAAATGAGAAATGTTTACTGTAATGAAATAATAATTAATTATGCAAATAAAACCCAATATGAAAATTAAAAATTACAAATAATACAAATTAAAATAAAGAAATAATGATTGGTAAATAAATCTGGTTACATTATCAGGCAGTATTTGACGTTGCACCAGGCAAATTCATTGCTTGTAAATAGTGTTCATCCTCAAACAGTTCACAATAAATGTTTGTCTGATTCGGATTTATTTGTTCCATTTATTTGACCTCAGGACAATTAAATGAACATGTAGGCACCGTCAAAAGCTTCAATATACAGTAGGTTAACCGACAATTTTCATTTACGTATTGTATTTTGCTTTGACGGAAAATTTCCAAGGCTCTCCATCATTTTAACGGATTGAAAATTATTTTTTAAACAGGCTATAATAGTCTACTAATTTAGAGAGCTGCATCCCTCCGCTCTCCCGCTCTCTCAATTAGAACACAAAGACAGAAAAATGCGCTTTGCGGGCTGCTGTTCCGTCTGGGAGGCCGTGAGACTGGCGCCTGTGCAGCGCAAAGTGTTCATGTGCAAATACGTAATCTATGAGTCTGTCAGGAGGCTGCCGTTTCACGGACCACACTTTAGCTCCGGGCCGCGCGGATAAGGGCCAGACACACAGCAAGGCGACAAAATGACGTGCGTGAACAAGCGAAACTACAGCCGTGCGTCCACGCATGGGTGGCACACCGCCAGATGCAGCAGATGCCCCCGTGCTCACCTGTGGTGCGTCATCGCGAGCCACTCACCCTGTGTTTCTCAATGGGAAAGCTGTTCAAGTTTGTCTGTCTGTGTTTCTGCTCTTGTATCAGGTCTATAGTGAAAATAACCACATGAACAGGTTTATATTTCCCCTCTGGACCGGCTGATCACGGCAAACGCCAGGTTTTCAATAGTAAATATGAAAACTCAAGCAGGCAGTTCTATTGAAGCAGGGCTCCGTCACACAGTCCAGGTCTGTCCCAGGACGTGTGGAGCTGATGGCAAGAGCACACATACAACTGTAGAAGCCTGATTTCTCTGTATTCTCTGTATTCTACGCTTCTACGCAACTACGCCAGCGTCAAGCGACAAAAAAAATAGGTTGGATTCTTTCGCTCCCGATTCTCGCGCGCCCAACGCTCGCACGACGTCACGCTCTCTACGCGCGTCAAGCGCCGGGTGTGTGGCCGGTCTCATTGACTTTGCATGTTTTCTAAACGATACGCGTGCATCGTTGGGCTATTTTTAACGCGCGTAGGGCTTGCGTAGCGCGAAATACGCTTGCAGTGTGTCCCTGGGGTAAGGCTTCATTTCTCAAAACAACTGAATGGACAGAGTTTTGTCGGTCTGATTTCAAGAGGATTTGTGCTTTTAACCAAGATCGCTGGACAGACAAACACTGATGTTTATTCAGATTCATAAACTTGGCAACAAATCGCACCTGCAGTTTCCAGTTTCCTGGTTTGGTTTCCACGCATCGGCTCGCACCAGAGAACCGAGAGCTCCTCCTTTTTATGACGTTGAAGCGAATAGACGCCTGGCGGACAACGCGTTTTATTCGCGCGTCTGACGCGGCTTCTTGGCTTGTTGTCTGCGTTCAACGCTAGGCGTCTGGCGCGTTTTTGACGCCCCATGTCTGAACGTACCATAACACAACCAAACCAGCCTTCTAAGCCAATAAACCTACTGGAAACACTGGTACTTAACAAACTATGAACTATAGACCGATAGAGAGATTATTCATGTAATGCATTATTGACATGTGACCTATAATCTAATGATGAACTTTCTAAGTGATTTTTAAGGTTGCTATTACAGTGCAAACTTACAGAACATGCATCCAACTATCAAATAGAACTCATAAAAATCGCATACATAGCATAGTTCCTTCAAATCAAAATGTTGTCTCTTCTATCCATGTTTTTATAAATGTATGCACTCATATAAACCATGCATGATCTGGATTTCCAAACACATTGCTAAAACATTTGCTGACACAAATGATCCCATAAACTCAATATAAACACAGTTTATAGTTAGCTACAAAGCAAACTGCTAATTTTGCCTTGAATCAGGATGAAAGTAAGTGTTAAATTAGCTGATAATAACATTCCCCTGTGTCATTTGCAGTTTTGTATTAACGTGGAATACATCTGATCTTGCATGGATGATTGAACCCTTGATTGTAAATACTAATGGCTTTGCTGTGGGACAACACCATTACTTTAAATGAATACATCAGGAGCAGAGGCGGCTTCTGCTTTGAGCCTGGGTGGACCTTTGAGCTCCTGTTCCAGAGCAGGCCGCCCTTCAGCCACAGTCTGACTCTTCCATAGCAACCCAAATAAACAGCTGCTGAGCAAGTGCCAGGAATGTTCGACTGGCTGTCTGGGGATAGTGCAATTTCACCAAAACACAATGTGGAAATAATCATTCAAAGAAAAAAAAAAGAACTTAAGTAAATTTGTCCATGTTTAGAGGAAAGCGCTTAACAGGATTACGCAAGGTATTGTTCTGAAATCCAAATTTGATTTAAGAACTTTCTTTCAGCCAAACAGAAACAGGAAATGGAACATATTGTGTAAAATCCACTTTGCTGAGTTTGTAACCATGTCATAACAGTGTTTTGTCACCATTGCTTTACTCCAAGTTGCATTTGGATTGATTTATGCAGTTGTAATCTCGTATTCTCATTCAGCTTACGGCTTGGTAAAATCATATCATGATTTAATTTTTTGGGAGCCAGACAACAATTTTGATTTTCGTATTACCTTTGACGAAAACCATGTGCTTTTTTCAGAGTTCGATCTTCACTATGATGCACATGATCACTCAGAGTCAGGACAAAGACTGACCAGGTCATATATGTTTATAATTTCGCAAATCAAACTTTGTATCTCTCTTTTATGACACAAAAGTGCAGCTCGGTAGTAAGCTAAAAAAAAAATTCAAGCCACAACCATCAAATTTTACAAGCGATTTTCCCAAAAAAGAAGCCCAAAGTGGCTAGAAAGCACTGGACTTGGCAACTCTGATCCTGCCAGAGAACAACTCTGATCCTGCTGAACAGACAGTTCCATTTAACAGAAATATGATGATATTAAATATATAAAAAAAATAGATTGTCACAGGGATGAGCTCACAGTTCGACTTTTATCACAATATTGCCCAGATCTATTGCAATTGACGCTCAAGTGCTCACAAAACAGCTGTTCACCTACATCCTAACCCCGCCCACTATTAATTGTTCAAATTGTCATGCAGCCACTTTACATCTGCTGCCACTGTTAATTTTACAATAAATCAGTTTTTCAGTTTTGAACAGGAAGTCAATAGACCTGTTTATACAGTAGTTCTGAGCTGTTTTAGATTAATATTGTGCTTTACAATGAACAAAACTAAATTGTGGTAACCTTAATAAGATATTAACCCAGAAGGCTTTGGGGTTTTAGCGGCATGGCTTGTTCTTCAGCAGTTATATATAGTATTTTGTCTTTCGTGCATTTTGTTCGAGTATCATTTACCTTTGGCCACAAAATTACACATCATTTGTCATAGATTTATGCTAAAAACATGAAAAAACAGTCTCCTTCCTTCAAGTACATTTGTCCAAGTTGGGAGGAAAAGTGTTGAAATCTTACATCTTGTCCTGACATCCAAATTTAATTGAAAATCCATTCATGATTTAGAGCCAAACAGGACATTTAATCCGATGAGAATGTCTGATTAGGAATACAGAGGAATGACTGCCCTGTCTATGTTTGTCTGGTCAGAAAGTGTCCGCCTTACTGTCTCCACTCTGCTGTGATGCCCTCCTGACTAAAAATAGAACTTGGCAATGTACTAAATTTAAAAAATGCCCACGGGGGACATGGACAAGCAGACAGGAACTGACCCAAGAAAAATAAACAGTAAATAAAGTCTACTGACTACTAAACAGAGGCTACTTTATTCAAAAACTTTCACAATTCTTGCCCATAAATGGTCAAAAATTCATTTCAAATCAGATCTTAACACTTCCATGACAGCACGTTTTGGCGCCATGCAAAGTTTAGGTTGATTTGGAGAGCCAAGCAAAGTGCACCGCTGTTAAAAAGCAAGGTTAAGTTGGAAGAATGAGAAGAAAACCACGCTACTTACCGTTGTTTTCCCCTCTACGCCACAGTACAATCCGAGCCAGCGTGCTTGAATAGAAGTCAGCTGCTCCTCTCACACGTTTGACTGTCAGCCACTCAACAGCTGCGTGCCATAAATCCAACCAGGCAGCCTCATCACCACGAGACGGCGCTCCCACTCGCGCTTCTCCTCCTCCTCCTCTCCTCCACCATAGTACTTCTCTGGAACACATGCAGCAGCAGAGTGTGTGAGGGAGGGATTGGAGCACAGCTTAAACACGAGAGAGAATACGGATAAAGGAAGAAAAGTGTTGAAAAAAACGTGCGTAATCATGCGTAAGAAGAGTGGCTCGACGGTCCATGGCGCGTCCCGCTGAAAACTGGGAGATTTTTTGGCTCCAGGCAGAGGGCGATATTTTAAAATTGCGTCTTTAAGTTTTAAATAAATAATAAAATGAAAGAAGGATTTATGTATTTGTTTTCTGTCCACGTGCACTAGGAGAGCTTTTTTTCCCCAGACACCCTCCACAGCCAATCAACTCTCATCCCAAGAGGCAGATTGTGATTCGTCATAAAATAAAACAGAAATGATAAAATCTTTATTGATTGGATGAAGACAATGAATGGAATTATAATGTCTTTTTTATATGTATTTAAGACTTTTGCAATAAATTTAGTGAGGGAAAACAGAAGTAAAACACTTAAACTTAATTGAAAATAAATAAATAAATCGCTGCTGAGAATTTCGGCCTATTTTCTCTAAAACGCATGACCAAAATGTCTGACAAGCAATGGAGCTTTTTTTTTTTACTCTGGAGCTCAACAGTGACTGCCCACTTACTGGTTCAACAAGCTCGGGCTCCCATGTTAAATCTTGATAGGAAAAAAAATCAATTTCTGTAGCTTTATAAACTATGTTGAGACATTTTGGCAAATTTTAGGTTATGGATGTGGGTTTTAGACAGAAAACAATTGTGCTATGGATCTGAGTTAGCAGATAGCTGGCTAGCCCGCAATGTGTCTTAAAACTACTAATACTTTGATTTTTCGAAAAGCCTAAGCACTTTACAATGGACCTCCAGAACAAGATGATCTTCCACTGTTGAGCTCCATTAGCTGGATTCTTTGTGAAGGTGAGGTGCTGTAGCTAGACTTTGCCCGTGATGCCTGATTGACTCTTATCATAAGTGAGAACAAGCTCTGCACTAAAGGAAAACAAAACAAAAAAAAACCTTCCGTCTTAATTTTTTTTTATACTTATATGTAGAGCAGTAAAGCTGGTGTTTGCAAGAAGGTCCTGAATTGAACTAAAATAATACATTTTCTTAAAGGGATGGGATTTTTTTTATCATTATTCAGGGTTCCAACATTGTTTTTAGCATTTCCTGGAGTCTAGTAGTTTATTCTTGTCATATGGTGGAAAAAAAATACAAATATAGACCTTGTAAAAAGGCAGCTGGGTTCTATAACTTGTGAGTACTTACAGGCTTTGACAAATATACTTTCTACTCCACTGCATTTATGAAGACACTCCAAGCAGAAATTACTTAAATATATTTTTATCGAATTTTTGTTTAATTTAATGTCTTAGGACGCTCAAAGGATGCTATGCGCCTCATGAATTGCCATTGATTACAATTGACTACGCAGGGTGGCATCATAGAGTTAGTGACATTTTTTAAAGTCTCCTGAATACTGAGGAGCTGGAATAGCCTTTGTACTACACTAGTGCACCACCATCTCCTCAGACCCAGATCAGTCCTCGACCTTTTCTTCCAAGCATTTAACTGCTACTGAAAAATGGAATGGATTTGATTGCAGTTAACTGGATTTTAGAGTTCTTAACTCGCAACATTAACTCAGTGAGGTGCTTTGGTTGTTCTCTACATGTGAAGGATGAGGCGCAGGACACTGCATCAGCCTAGAAACTCCTTGAGGTGCTGCAAAGTGATGGAGAGATATCTGACAACATTCATCACGGTCCATTTCTGCGCCTTGAGCCAGCTTTCACTCACATTAATGAAGCGTATGATATACTGTAGAATACTGTTTACCACAAAACTACACATAAGACAGAATAATAAAAAACACAGGCAGTTGGTTCTGTAGTTGCGTTACACTACTTTGTCGTCAGTACAGTCCAACTGAGATTTAGGAATATTTCTCAACATGAGTATTGGCAGCAAACTACTTGTACAGGTTTGTCACAGTAGGTGAAACCTAGAATTCTTCTGATCAATATATATTTCTAAAATTCAGTTAATGTCCTACAGCTACCAAAAAGTTACATTTCTTTAAAGAAAATCTGGACAACATAGAATAATTTTTACACTTTTATTAACCACATTATACAAATAGCCCATCCCAAGAAAGCCTAAAAGGAAACAAACATACAAAGGTTTAGTTTATTTAAAGTTTAATGTGGTCATTGTTGAAACTGTTAATATTTACCTGCTTATGCCTTCTCAGCAGCCGCCTCTTCATCTCCTCCCTTGGTGTTTCTTGTGTAGATGAGCTGTGCTCTGTGTTTTGACACCAGTTTGATCATGCCTGGACAGCAAGATAAAGTATTCTTATTAAAATAATGAAAAGCCCCAAAATGTTATTCAACGATTGACCAGTCTAAGCTTTGGAGACCCTACTTTTCTGTGTCAGATTAATAAATTAATCATTCAAATTTAACTGTCAAAAGCACAAAACAATTCTTTTCGTCTTTTAATTATATGGTGTAGAAATCCAAAACAGCGATGTTTACCCCTTAAACAACAATAGGAAAACTGTTGCACTAAAACCACTATCAAACAAATGTTACTAAAATGATGCAAATATAATACCCCTTTACACATCAAAGTAGCCACTTTGAAACAAGTCATTTTCATCTCCAGGTTAGTTTAGACACCTTTATGTAGTTAGGGAAATACGAGACAAAACTTCATACCAGTGGTTGAATAAAATTCAGTTTGAATTCTCCAGGCTATAATTCAGATTTATTAACTGAAATGCATTTCAAATTAACAACCCCAGTGCTTGAGGAATAGCACCACTGGCATTGTTCTACACAGCTCAGTCCAATCATCCCCAATCCCAAATAGACATGCAAATTCTGCACTGTCCAAATTCACCTTTAGCCAGCAGCTCTTGGAGGGCATTCCTAGCCAGAGAACCACGGATCTTGAGCCTCTCGGACACTACAGCGGGGTATGAGCTTGTAGTTGGGGACTTCTTTGTACAACTTGTCATAGGTTGCCTTGTCGAAGAGGACCAAGTTATTGAGCTTGTCCCTGACTTTTCCCTTGGACCACTTCTGCTCAGAACCAAGACACAATTGAGGTTAATAAAATGTCTAGAACAAACACATTAGGAGTTCTACATACAAAACAGTACCTTCTTCTTGGCCTTGCCTCCTGACTTGTTGACTGGGTCCTTGTCCTTCTTGGACTTCCCAGTGTCCTTCTTCTTATCTTGCTTGGGAGGCTGCAAAGGGACACAGTCCTGTTCAGATTCTTGTTTTATGTAAACATTTGGCAATTCAATGGTACAGCATGGGTACATTAATTTGTGCGGACAACTGGCTCTGAATACAGCTCACAAATCATGCCAGTGCAGACCAACAGTGAATAAAAAACAAACATTTGCACATGTCATAGCCAGATTTAACAGACAGCTAATGATTTCGGAACATCTCCTCTCCGGCACATGAAAGCGTGGTTGAAAAGGCCAGGGAGCTAAGTGGCTAACGGGGAGAAAAGTGGCTCAATCATGCAATCAGCCGCTTTTTTCAAGTTTTAACAACAAATGACATGCTTTAACTTGTATGTATTGTTCCGAAGGATAAACATTTCTCACAAAGACAAGTTTAGTCAATATATCTTTAAAAACTCTCTGCTATCCGTCCTCACCATGTTTCCTCGTCAAGATGTCGGAGCGAAAGGAAGTGTGCCCGTGCCACAGCGCCTGAAACAACCCGTATATACGGAAGTGAGTTTAAGCTTGTGGGAAATGTAGTTTTTTGTTAAAATATTAATAATATTTATAAAGACCATAAAAAGTCTTATAGGAATTAAATGCGCTACAATTAAATGTTAACAATGCATCATACATCAAGAAATACTATATTCACGTAGTTTTTCCTAACATTTACATTTTAGTTTCTAGTCACGTGACCCTTTCTGACAGCTAGTCGCAGTACTGTGCAAAAATGGTGATCTTAGTGTTTATGTTGTGAACAAGGCTGGTGGTTTAATTTACCAATATGACAACTACGTTCCAAGAGCGGAGGTAGAGAAAACTTTTAGCTATCCATTAGATTTAGTGCTGAAACATCACGACGAGAAAGTAGTTGTTTCTTTTGGACAACGCGACGGAATTAAAGGTAACACTGGTTAGCACTGACTAGCCTAGCCCACCATAATGTCATGCAGAGTGCTCATTTACTGTAAGATATAAGATTGTTCACAACTGCTAGATCTCTTTATGCTATTAGCTCTCATTATTTATTATCTGATGTTACTAACGTGGTAATGTTATATTTCCAGTTGGCCATGCTGTGCTCTCGATAAATGGAGTAGATGTGATGGGCAAGAACACTGCAGATGGGAAGGACATCCTTGAATACCTCAAAGACTCCTCAAATTATCCTGTATCTATTCGGTTTGGACGAGCCAGACTGAGCTCCAATGAAAAACTGATGCTGGCCTCTATGTTTCATTCGTGAGTGACAGTCATTCATCACATTTCTTCTTTCTGTAGTCTTCCTGTTTTAAATTCATGACACTAGTTTGATACTGTGTCTGTGTTTTAGGTTATTTGCCATTGGGTCACAGTTGTCTCCAGAAGTAGGCAGCTCTGGGATTGAGATGCTAGAAACGGATGTATTTAAGTTGCACTGTTTTCAAACACTTACAGGTAATTTAATATGAGTGTCAAAACAGAACTATGATCAGCTCTGTTTTGACGTTTTTTGCCTTAATTACATAATCTTCTGATAGCAAACAATAATGTATTTTAATTATTGAAAAAAAAAAAACAGTAATTGCTTCTTCAAAGTCAAATTTAAGTAGCTTACTTTAAAACAATGTTTGTGAACCAGTGTGGCTAGAACATTTTCACATGCTTTATTTTGCTTTGCTTTCAGGAATTAAATTCATTGTGCTGGCGGACCCTCGGCAGTCTGGAATTGATGCACTGTTGAGGAAGATTTATGAAGTTTATTCAGATTTTGCACTCAAGAACCCCTTTTATTCTCTAGAAATGCCAATTAGGTAACTGCAGCAATATAAAGAAAGTTCACTGAACCTGTAAAGAAGTTATATTATTATTTTTTATCTTTGCTTTTAGGTGTGAATTGTTTGACCAGAACCTTAAGAGTGCCCTGGAAGTAGCAGAGAAGGCTGGGAACTTTGGAGCAGGATCATAAAAAATCAATTTACATGCATTTTAGGAAACAAACTTTTTTAGTCATCACCACACAACGTGTTTTTGTTTATTATGTTGTTTTTGTTTATTATGTGCACCAGGAAAATGTTTTTCCAACAGAAACATTGTAAATGCAAAATGTATATATGTTAATAAACATACTAAATACATTTCTATATTTTGCCATAAATATAGAATCATTGTTACAATTTTTGTAGATCCTAATTTTATTTATTTTCTAAATCAGATAGATTGAAAGTCTTTTTATTTGTAATTAACAACAAATATTTTTCCATGATATAAATAATAATACATTATACTAAGCTCATCTTATCAAAATTCCGCACTTGGATATAACAGACATTTCACATTTAATGTTGTCCAAGTCATTGCATTTGCATAATTGAAAATACATTTTATATTAAATAGTTACACATGATGCTTATTGAGGGAATGTAAAGAAGCATCTTAGTTAGACGGCTCTGACGGAGATGGAAGTGACCGTCGAGACTAGTCAGGTAATAAACCATCTCTTACCGATACTTGTCTGATATAGAAGAAAACGCTTTCATAAATACTTTAAGAAGACATGATGAACATCCCTAACCCATCCTAGTTAGAGTAAAAAAGTATACCTGAATGTGAGAATTAATAAAACATTGTCCTGAGAAAATAACACCAGTATAAAAATATAAAAACACTAATAAAATGTGCCTTTGGTCCATTGTAAGAATTAGAGTAAGGCTTTAGTCTTCTTTCTTCGGTAAAGCCCCCATTTTGGTTTGAATATTACGCAGAAGGAAGTATCCGACAGTACAGAGTCCAATGGTGACCTCGGCCACCCAGAATGCTGTTTCCCAGCCGTGGTGTTTGGCAATGGTGCTGAAGGGTAAACCCGCAAGGAAGCCTCCAACTAAAACAATCACATTTTAATTACCAATCTAGTGAAATTGAAATTGAAACTAAAATTAAGTCACTTACTATTGGCCATGAGGGAAACAATCGCATGCGATGTTCCACAGTAATTGGATGGAGCACTTTCATTGGCAATAACACCAAACAAAGAAATTGGTCCATAAGAGGAAAACCCAAAAATGGCCCCTAGAGTCAGAATCCACACCTAGAAACACAAGAACACTTGATTACTGACAACACTGAAAGTACTGAGTCTATCATGAGAGAAGTCCAATACCTTGGGAGTGTCAGGGGTAACTGTGACCTGAAGAGGAACATGGACACGTACATTCCTGCCATCATCACAAGGAGAATGAAGTGACGAGGATTGCCATAAATCTTCATGCCTTGCTGTAATATTATTCATTATAATGAAATTAATACATTAAGTCTCAGTTGCAAATATTTTTAAAAACAAGTCATTTTAAAGCAAAGTTAAGAAAGTAATTTGAAAAAAGTTGTTATTTTGTTGCTGTACACATGATACACATAACAATGGCAGACTTATGATGCGTTCCAGGAACTAAAATATTTCCCACTTGCGTGCTGGAACCTGGTCGAGGGAATCCCCTTCACATAAGAGATCCACAATCACACAAAAAGTGACTCTGAGGAGTTTAGCTGCCACAAAACAATTTAAACATTGGCTACAGGTTTTTTAATTTTACTTTTGTTGAAAATAATCTTTAACTGTAAGCCTACAGGTTACAGGTTATTTTCAACCCGTATTCAGTGTCCTGGAACGCAGCAAAAAACAGTGACATCTGTACTAGACTGTTTTACTGTTTTGTTTGTTCAGCAACGATCATGAACAAGTTTTTGCATTGATAGTTTTTATTTGTCTGCTCTGAAGCATTGATTTTTAATCCCAAATGTACAAACATTTACTGCACTTACAAAGTACAAATTTACCTCTAGCTTACACTTACCTTAGCTACAGCTTTGTCAGAGATATAGCCTGCAGCTAAACTGCCCAAAAGGCCTCCAACCTCCAGAGCGCTGATGTAAGAGCTACCTACGGAGAAAACATAGTTAAAAACTGCATTCAACAACAGACTTACCCATAGTGAACCTTACCCATGAGTGTGGACTGGCCCTTGTCCTGGATCAGAAACAGCTGGCCCCAGTCACTACATGCAGTTTTGACTCCAAACACCACCAGGTAGGCCACAGACACCAGCCACAGGTATGGAGACAGCAAGAACTCAGACAGAGTGCTTTGACTGGACGGTCCTGAGCAGGACAAGACAAGGTTAAGCAAATACTGTTTTATTGAAATAAATAAATAAATAAATAAATACATTTTGTTTAATTAATATGCAGGAGGCAGTGAGAGTTGGGTGCATTAATGTTGACACTAAATAAATTTTCTGTAATTAAAAACATCTGATCAAGCTTGAACAAATGAATAATGTGCATTAAATGCAAAACACTGAAGTAGTCATTTGTTAGTTGAATGGGTCTTTACAAATTGTGCATGCTAAGGGGCTCTCTCCGATCAGAGTCCAAAGAGCAGCTAACCTTTAGACAACAGACACATGCACATGCACTGCAGGTGAATGATTTGGGTGAGCTGCAACAAGCCTAAATATAATACTTACAACCCATCTACATCAACATTCATTCCAGAACAAATGTAATATGAGTAGCATAACTTCTCAATTCTGAATAAATTAAAATCCAGAGCTGCTCTTTTTTTTAAAACTATGTTGACAACCTTAATATGTAATGTAAATGTTTTGACTAAACTGTTTTGACTTGACTGGTTGTAATGTAAATGTAGCAAATGTACATTTTTTTAAATGTGTTTTGATTGTGCAGTGCTGCCTGCTCTAGTTCAGGACACTCTTGTTAGAGAGATTGTTAATCTCAACAAATTTCAACCTGGTTGTACAAAAGTCAAATGAAAAAAAAAAGTCGAAATCAATTTCTTATTTTAATTTTAATATTTAATTGTTATTCACTACTGCGAGGTAAGTGCACTATATGTTTCAAACAATATTTTACTTTGTGTCAAGTACCACCTAAGGATAAAAAAAGGCTTACTTTAAAAGTATATTGCCTTTGATTTTGACTGAACTGACTGAACTGACTGAACTGACTCTTCATACAGTATATAAGACAAAAACATTAGTTCCTACACTTTACATAAATCTTACCTCCTTTGGTTTTCTTGGCAGCCGCCTCGATGCTGGGCAGACCCACGTCCTTGGGTTCGTTCTTGATGACCAGCAGACAGAGGAATGACATAAACACACAGATCATCCCAGACACTGACAGAATGGTCCTCCAGCTGCAGCTCTGGGACAGGACTGAGGCGATGATGGGACCCACACTGCCGGCCAGGTTCATGCTGCAGGACAGGATCGCCCACCACGTCCCGAACTGAGACGGTTCAAACCACTACGGAAACGCAAAGACATCAGACAGAGATACATGAACTTTACAAAGTGAAAGCTGTTGCACCAGGTTTTTATTGTAAGTTATTGAACTTTGTCTTTTCCACCAAAAAGTATATTGTAAATGCAGCACTTTGAGATAAAATCAGACCACTGTGCAATGTCTAAATCAAAAAATAAAGTACAGTATTTTACTTCTCACAGATAGAATATTCTGGGTATTAACCATGAATTTGTGAGCCCAAAAAGTTGCACATTGTAAATGTTCTCAATTTATATAGAACTTTTCCACCTTTCCACACACTCAAACCCACTAACAACGTGAAAAGGTGCCCGAAAAGTAGGTAATTGCACTCAACAGTTGCTTTATGAATTTAATCTTTGTCTGCATTACAATAATATATGCAATGAGACGGCGTTTCATTGACCACATCTTAAAATAACACATAAAATAGTAAGTCTAATCATCCTTGCTCTGAGTAAACTCAGCATCTGTTTTTTCTAAACTACAAAATAATAGTCATTTCCAGTGAGTTGTCTGGAAGTATTGCAATGTTTTAAGATTTATTTACTTATAATAAAAAAGCAGAGAGATATAGACCGCCATATTGGCGTCCTTTAGGAAAACTCTTTTTGTGTGGTTTACAGCACACCCCATAGGCTCAGAAGAATATAAAAAGAACTGCAGCAAACTTTATATTATCCAATTGTAAAAGTTTTCTTCCTCGACTCTGAAGAGCCGAGCCAACTAAGAGCCGATAGCAACAACATAAATTATGTATAAGTGATTACATGTATTGTCTGTATTACTGTATGTATTTTATAATGCTTGAATTCCCTAATTATTCTTTAACTGGTTCTTAATTGTCATAGCAAAACACAAGGACATAGTGATAAAAAAAAATACATTTAAATATAATTGTCTGAGTTTTATGACACATTTAAAATTACATTATACACAGCTTCTGTAAAACAGGAAATGAAAGAAGTAGAGTGCTTTTGGAAATAGTATGTGTATGTAAAATTAACTATTGGATTCAGTGTCTACTGTCTAGTGGATAAATCCTATCGAAAATCACTAAACTAAGTACCTTGCGAAGCACTCGCCCGCAGGGAGGCCAACCTAGGCCCTGTCCCAGGCCGTTGAGGAACCAGAGTGTGGAGAAGACAGCGACAGTAGAGGACCAGGAGAAGACAACGTTGATGCCTCCCACAAAGAACAGGCCGATGGAGAAGAGCCAGCGAGCACTGAGCTGGTCTGACAGCACTCCACTGATGAACTTACTGATGGCATAAGCCAGAGACTGACTACTGGTGATCATGCCTGAAGAAGAGGGGCTCAGTATTACAATTCAGCTTTCAAAAATGTTAACAATTCTACTATTCTTAAACAAACTGCAATTACATGTGTCAGTGTTTTATATAAATATCTGTGTGACATACTGTATATTTTAAGCTCAATAACATTAAGTTCAAAAACATTTACCATGACTCTGTGGTTTTTGGTGGCCTACTTTTTTATCAATAGAGCAAATGTTCACAGAGACACTTGTGGCTGCTTGTCTACATTTTATAATCTTTTTTTTTTTTATCTCTGTATGTGTGTGTACCCTGGCGTTGTGACTTTTTTCCTGTGTGAATTATTTATGCTATATCATGAATGTATGAAAAATACTATACAATTAGAGCTGAATTGAATAATTTTCAAATAACTGCAGTTCTTTACATTGTTAATGTCACTGTTAATTGAACCATAGACATGTTTTAGTACACAATGACCAATACATAATAATAGTATCTTTCTAAATGAAAGTACAGACTATAATTATTACAAATAAGCCATAGCCTTTTTTATGATTTTTCACCATAACAATGCATGCATTTTAAAACATATTGTGATGGAAATAGACAGTACAAGCACTTCACATACAACATTACTTCAACAATAATGGAGAAGACATCTTTTTAACTAGAACCTGCAAAACTATGACAAAATGAATGTAGCTTTTAAGAACATACCCAAGTCATCTTTGTCCATCTTAATTTCCTCCATGACAGAAGGCATAACAAAGGAGAACGTCTTCCTGTTGAAGTAGTAAAGTGTGTAGCCAACAAACATGGCCAAAAATATAGTTAACCTGTAGTATCCGTAGTCTGCCATGGTTGGAGTTTTTTTTCTTTAACACCTATAAAAACAAGAAAAACAGAATGTACTATTACACCTCAGACCCAGCTGCACGCTTTGTGACAGACTGCCTCTGCCTATGCTTCTGAACTTTGCTTCAAGATCCAGCGGCCCTTATGTTTATCTCAAACGGACTTTTCAGAATAATGAGATTAATCATTTACTGTGTGCTCCAATAGTCAGTCAGGACCAGGGGGAGGCAGCTGTCCAAATTACAAACAACAATTTAACAAATAAAACTGTAAACAAAAGTCATATTTGGGGGAATGGACTTTTAATTGTGAGGAACTTTTAAATACAAATGTGGATATAATAACACATACCTGTATTAGATCAAAGTCAGCATGACAGACCAGGCTCTGCCGGTGTCCCACAAAATCGCAGACTACTGTCAGCTGGGAAAATAAATAAATAAATAAATACATACATACACACATGCATACATAAATACACAAATACATAAATAAATAAATAAAAAATGAAAAGATCTTGTCCACACAAAGACAAAACAAGAATCATGTGGATTTATGCTTTAGACTCTTTGGAATAATTTTGACAAAGCTTCAAAACAGATTAAATAGAGATTGTAGTGAATTTATTTAATTTTTCTTTGTCTTTTGTGGTTTACCAGAGTTTTGACATTTTTTTTTTTTAACTCTGGGACCTGGTTACAAAAATATTTGTTTTCAGTGTCCTGAAACTTGTGCTTCGTGTAGACGTGTGGAATATTTTCTGAAATGCCCGAGCTGGGCTTTGTGTGGACAGGGGTGCAGACAAAGTGCTTCACAGACTGAAACATGCCAAAGAAGGGAATCCATAATTAAAAAAATCATCATTTGTTGCAGAAATATTCCATGTATACAGTCATTTGAAATGTATTTTTTTTCTTGTATGTATTGTATTGTATGTATTTTTGCAGCGTTAAATAAACTGTGCACTATGTTGATTGAAGATAATGATTTTGATTTTATTGAAAATCATTACATCCATGCATTTTTTGTACTTTTTGTAAACTACTTTTGAAAAAAATTAACACCAAATTCTCCTGTAATGTGACCTACTTTATTAAAAAATGAGTAACTTAGAATTAATAAAGATTTTTATACACATTTTAAAATATATGTTTATTGATATTTTTTCTTCTCCAGCAATGTGATATAAAAGACATAACTGTAAAACCAGAACGCTCACAAGCACAACTGAAATTTATGCTTTGGGAATCTTTTGAAAAAGCAACCTTTTCTGAAATGTTTGCGAACTTGCACCAGTGGTCTTCACTGTGACTTTTTCCATAAGAAGAGAACAATACTTAGAATAATAATAACAGAATAATAATAGAGGCTGTCGTAATCAGAATTATCAATGTTTATTCATCCAACATTGTTAAATTACAAGGTTTTGTACCTAGGGCCACATTTTTGGTGCTACGACCATGTTTTGCTTATGTTTTTAACTATGAAAAGTGTTTTTTTTTATATTCCTATGCATGTTAATTAAAATTTTGGAATATATATATATATATATATATATATATATATATATATATATATATATATATATATATATTTTTTTTTTTTTTTTAAATAATCGCTGCTACGAGTATACTTGCAGGACAAAAAAAAAACTACCAGTACTCAAACAGAATGAAGCAAATACAGTAGAATCCTAAAAGAAAAAAAATATGAAATACGGTTGGTATTGTTCCTATCTTTTAAAAAGGGTCTTGACAATCATTACTTTGGCATCTTATATACAGCTATTAAAAAAGTAAAAAGTGTAATAATAAAGCACATATGACATAACTGAGAGATATCTGTCACATTAATGTGACATTTAGAACAAGGCTTAGAGGAGAAAAAAATAGTATCTCACACAGATGTGTTTTTGAAGCAATGTTACAACAGGACAGGATTAAACACTCAAAAAAGTCAACTTGATTAACATGTGTCTTTTACACATCTAAAACAAAACAGACTTAACACAGATTTATTTATGCTTGTAATAAACCTCTTTATTGTAGACTATTAAATCTGTGCGTATGCTTGATTATACTTTTTTGTACTGTTGTTTCTTCTTCTTCTTTATTTTTTTTTAATAACTTTGTGATTTGTTATTATTGTTTCATTATTGTTTCTGCTACAAAGGCGTGGTCACACAGCAGGAAGACAAATGTTACAACCTCAAACGAGTAATACAAACAGATTGCAGTAACTAAAGACAAGAAACTCACAACTTTGGCTTATTTTGATCACAATTAGCCTAGCAAAAGTTATGGTGCATCATCCATGAAAATAGTCTGAGGAAAGAAAAGTAGAGAGAGAAAAGTTGGCATCGGTCACCTACCTAAATCCTCCGTGACATCCATCCACACTGCTGCTCCTGATGGGACTGGTGGTCAGTGGGATCACCAAACCTGGAGGAAGTTGTTGTGATTGAAGCAGCAGCTAGCATGCTTTAGGCGTGTAGCTTTTGCCTTTTTTTTACCACACACAAAAAAACATCTTTGATCTTAAGTTGGAGTCGTGAGTGAAGTTTTCAGGAGCCTACGTGGACTGCCTTTGAGCAAACAACCCGCCCCCTGACCCTCTCCCTCCCTGCCCAGTGCTGCCTGTGGTCCGATGTGAAGAGAACCTGACCCGTGAGCACGTCCCCCGCCGGTGGACCTGGGGCGCCCGCTGTCGGTGACTCGGTGCATGTTCAGTTAATTTTTTTTTTTTTTTTTAATTTCTATGCTTAATATTAATGTAATGTAAATATTGGATGCACCTGTCATTGTTGTTTTTTACTCTCAATATAACAAGTAAATTATAGGCCAAGTAAAGATGTAATTTTAAAGGTCAGGTGAGGATATATTTTATTTTAGGAACTTCCGGTTTGACAGGAAATACACATTGTCAAAAAAGAATCATAAAGCTACAGTTAAAAAGAGACAGAAAAAGACGGTGAAAAGTCATAAAACATATATTCAGCTTCAGTCGACAGGGGAACAAGGTTGGTAGCTGTTAATAAATGAAAGGCAATGTTCTCGAAGCAATTGTTAATGGTTTATTTATTTTAAGATTATGTAAACACTGCTATGCCAATGTATTGAGCTGTTTTAGGCCTAGTTCATTGAACAATATGGTAACATGGTATATTTTGTTTTTTTATCTTACGTTGGTTGATGACAAGGCATGGAGATAATAAAGTAATTTAATTATCAGTACTCAGTCAGTTCGACTGGATGCTACAAAAGAAATACATGTACGACTAGCTGTTCTATCACCGCACCAGTAGAGGGCAGCAAAGCACTGCTGATTCAACAATGCTGAACAGGAAAGTGTCGAGACTAAAAAAACTAAAAATACTGACATGGAATTGGAGAGAATCTAATCAAGTATAATAACTTATAATAATAATTTAAGCAGTAGGTTGTTTCCTTCTACATTTTGTCTTTTTATTAGGCTGTTAACGGGAAGCTTAGCACGTGTTTTTATTTTAGCTAATAATTAATTTCAATATCTACATTAGGAGAAACAAAAAATATTTAAGTTTATTATTATGTGAGGGAAATTAATACTTTGGTTTGACCTCTGGGCCATGACCCATATTTCAACAGGTAACAGGAGCTGCAGGACAGTGCTCTCTGAGGTCAATATCCTTCTGACCTGGGCTTGGTCAGGACCACCCTGGAAGCAGGACCACCAAGCTGTTGTACCTTTTCAATCCAGTAGACTATTTATTAATATTACTATTTTTAGAGATATCTCAGAATAATGTGTGACAAAATATTTGTCCAGCCATGGCAAAATGTACTTTCTTAATCAAAGCCATATTCTTAAACGTGAAAGGTTTAGCTACACTGTAGTCCCCAAAGGGAAATTTGTCTTGTGCATTTGACCCATTCTTCATCTCTTCAGAACCAGTGAGCATCACAGTGCAATACTTCTTGCTAGGCTTTTTCAGGACTACCATATCTGGAGGATATTCCCTAAAATGCATGTTTTGATTGGTAGGGAAAACCGGAGGGCCCAGAGGAAACCCATCTAAAAAACAAGGAGAAACATGCAAACTCCACAAAGAAAGGCCTGGGTCGTGCAGGAGTCAAACCCACAACCTTCTTGCTGTAAGGTAAAAGTGCTATCTGCTTTGCCACTGTGCCACAACAAGTTTGTGTTTTATCTGGATGTTTCTGTTGGACAAAAAATTGTGTTTTTACTTTGAGGTAGCTTGCATTGCCCCATAATGGGCTGTTATGGTTAAGGAAGACTTTTTTTTGCTTATTTGAATGAAAATGTTATTTTTTAAGCTCTAATTTTTTACATATAATCAGTATTGCATACAATTTTTGTATCAAGAATGTTCCAAAGAATGGACTTGAAATTGTCTTTAGGTGGAATTGTGATGGTCAAGAAAGTTACACAGTGTCATTTTAAAATATATAGAAATACATTTATTTGATAATTCCACACATAAAAAAACAAAGCAACACTGTCCAGATGTTTCTTAATCAGCCACTCCAATAATGTCCTTGTATTTCCCTGTTAGGTTCTGTGTCCTGCTGGTCAGATCCCTCATCACAGAGAACAGTCCCCTGAGATGGAAGTGGAACAGACCCTCTGCATCCATGTCCAGCAGTGGCTCCAGACTTGACATCTCCTCCTTTTTCCTTTCGTCAGGAGACACCAGGCTGCTCTCCACCGTGTTCCTTATGGCTTTGAGCATCAGGTAGCTGTCGTAGAGGTCACGGCAGGTCTCTTCACAGTCCCACAGCTCGTCTGAGGGAACGTCCCGGAGCAGACTGGGCACTAAGATGGTGTGCTCCATGTCAGTAACTGCAGCACTGTATCTCCTCAGTGCCAAGGCCAGGCTGTTTCTGTGCAGTTTAGCTTCGACGGACTGCATGGTTCTGAGTGTAGCTTGTGCTGAGCAAAAGACCATGTGTTCAGCGCCTATGACTTTATAGTGGACTGCTGTGAGTTGCGCAAGAGCATCATCCGATAAGTTTAGAAAGCGCTGATAGTTTAGAGTCAAAGTCTTGTCTATGTTTGAATTACATAACCTCACTTGTCTGCACAGAATGAGCTGAAATGTTAAATGTTTAAAGGAACGAGTTTGTTGGATTTTTAGATCCCTGACAACAAGCTGAGCTGTTTAGACAAATTGTTATTTTTGTCAAACCCACTAATTTCATTGTGAAGCTGAAATTATGCTGTTCATAAACTCTTCCTATTTACCCAAGCTAAAATGCACTGAAGCTAACCCAATACAGCAATAAAAAGATGCATACAAATATAAAATCAGAATAGTTAATTTTTCAGTTTTAAAAATGACTGTCTTAAGTCTTGATTTAAACACAACCAAAGTAGAAATCGGTCTCGCAGATCAGGGAGACTGTTCCAGATCTGAGCTGCATAAAATCTAAACGCCGATTCACATTTAGCCTTAACTCTGGAAACCAGCAGGAGGTCGGTCCATGTGTAGTCCTGACTCTGGCACAAGCAGGAGGCTTGTCCCTGAGGTCCTGTGACATCACTAACCTGTCAGAGATGTACTTTGGTGCTAGGCCTTGGAGGAACCTAAATACAAGCAGAGCTGTTTTAAAGTCTAGTCTCTTAGCCACAGAACCCAGTGCAAACATCTTTTTCTTCTGACACATCTGCACTGTCTAATATAAATATGTATTACTTTTACTTTGAGCCAGTAGCATTATTATAATGAAGCAACCACACTACTACAGTATATTATTTAATGATGTATTTCCTATCATTCAGAATTATACCCTTGTTGCAGGAAGGACTATGTTCCTGTCATTAGCCTCTTCAGACAAGGTTGTGAGTTGAGTGGAGAGTTAAAAATACTTTTGGCACCTTTTGTTAACAGTAACCTCCCTGACTTGGAAAATCCAGAATGAAGAAGCTTACATTCTGGATTCCTGGCAAGACCTCACATGGATGACCGTAGTATTACACAGGCAATACGTTTTTGAGGGGTCATGACCTCAGAACTTTTTAATTGAAACTAGGGATGCACAAATCCATCTTTTTCAGTTTTGATACTGATATGAATAATGTGGCTTTAAATATTGCCAGTGCACAGACTGGATTGCTAAACCTTGAAACACAGTTATTATAATTGAGTAAGATCAAATAATGTTAAGCAACAGTTTTTATCTTGCATGTAAAGACTGAACAAATTTGTGTAAATACATTTTGAAACATGGGTCACTCCAGCCAGTAAACTGTTTCATTGTATCTAACCAGAATATCAATGAAACCCATATTAGGGCAGTGATACTCTGTTTATCAAAATGTTATTGATATCAAATCTCATTATTAGTATCAGTGCACCCTAAGTTTATCCCCTACAAGAGAAGTTACCCTCCGATAATGTTCTGACTGTATCTCTCTTCCTCACAGCAGTGTAAATTCATACTCCAGAAACCAGTGCCTGTAGATTGATTACTTTCAGATGACTACAAGACGTTCAAAATAATGACAACACTCCAGCCTTTAAGTAAACAAACACATTTTAATAATAATTAATAAGGCAACTTAAGTTTTAGTCACTTCCAGACAAAACACAAATACTGTACTTCACTGTGCTACGTGAAAATGATGAAGAATCATTCAGTTTTTGACAATTCTGCTGGCTTTACAAGAGCAACCACAACACTGACTACTGTATGTCTGCAGACTCAGGGCAGGTTTAGACATGATTTCTCTCTGAATGAAAGTGACAGGAGTATAAAATAATAATAATGATAAAGTGATTTCAAAGCCGTCCAAGACATTAGGCCAAAGTGCAGGTGTATCTTTGACATTGTCCTGGACAGTTCTGTAAACCCATAGGCCTTCTCTCATTTAGCACATAATGAATTCAATCAAGAGCTGGTAATCCTGCTTCAGTCTCTGTCATGACGCTAGCGCACCTCAGCTGACCCTTCACCAGCCCGCTCAGGTGCTTCTTCTTCCTTTGTGGTCATTTCAGACAGGTCACTTTGTCCCAATTCTGATGGGCGTGTAGTCGTTTTTTTGGGATAGGGCACACAGAAACAAAAAGTTCTTCTGCTAGTGTTGTTGCGCTCAGTTGACCGCCTTCCTTCTCTGTCCTTTCAGGATGATCTCCAGGACGTGGGTCAGGTCCATCATTTTGGTGAGCATGTCCATGATGTCAGGGTGCTCCCGGGCCCCGCTGATGAACTCCTCCAGGGTCAACTCACCTGGGACAAAGCAGAGAGGTAAGGTTTTGCACATATGCGAAAACATTTACATTTAATCAACCATTTAACTAATGCTATAGCAAACATTTTCATTCCAGGATACCTAAAGTAACTATGCTAGCAACTGGTTTGTGTTAATGCTTTAAGTTGTCAGATCATTCAAATGAGCTGTAATACATCTGTTCTACTAGATTTTTGCGTTATTCAAAACCACTCAAACATGCAAAATAATAAATAATAAATGAAATACATACATAAATAATAAAATAAATATGTTCTGGAGTTTTTATCTGTGAGAGACTGTCTTTCCATGTCACAGGTAGATGTCGGAGTTTTTCTGCTCTTTTTCAGTCATCCAAATCATTTTGAGCATTTTTCAGCACAATCATGCAAGACTGATTTGCTTATTGTTCCTTGTAGCCTGCATTATATAAAGTGAATTGAGCTCTTACTTAATTTCTGACGTGGGAAACACATGACTGTTATGTGTGCTTTGTTTCACTTTTTTCCAAATCCTAATACATAAGATGTCAATGCAATTATAGATTATTTTTTATAATTTATTTTTGTATATTATAAACCATCTTTGGCTGGAGTTTTAAATGGATCTTTTTAATCCTAGAGAGTTTTAAGTAAACCACATAAATGTCTTTACCTTCTCCGTGCTCATCAATCCTGGCGTAAATTAAGTTGACAATATCTTCTGGAGGAATCTCGTAGCTTCTAGTGATGTCTTGAATGGCCTGCAGACAAAAAAGAATATGGAAATCTACATTAGCTTTAACACAAACAAACCCAGGTCCAAAATTTTTTTTTTTTTCATTGTAATTAAAAGCGGGCAATGCTGGTAGCAATCATTGTATGTCATTTCAGAAATGTACTAAATATATTTCTTAGTTGAGGTTTATATTTAAGTAACATTTCAAGTATAAACCAATACTTTCTTTTTTTTCTAATTAATGAATTAGTTTATTTTGTGTTATTATAGATGATAAACAGTGATGTCATTTTGCATATCTTCAAAACTATAGATTTTGATCATTTATGGACGTTCACAATAGATTCATATGTAATATCATAGAGTCTGGATTCATTCACAAGCTGGAAATTCACAATATATTGTGAATGTTGTTTTGATGGTATGCAAAAATGAAATACTGCGTGTAGTATTTAACTGCTTCTTTAGTTGTAATCTAGCATGCTTTGTCTTTTACATTAAAACTACACAACAGATGCAGTACTTTGTGACAATAGACCACTGTGTACTGTCAGAATTGAATAATAAAAACACTTATTGGCTGTCTGGTGCAAAAGATGTTCCTGTTCAGTCAGTCCAAAACTAAGGTTTGTGGGTTTTTAATAATGTGCCAAAGGATTTGTCAGAGCGAGTATGCACTTAGACAGATTGAAATACCTACTTCCTACTTCCTGTTAGCACGAAAATCAAGTACCCCATCTTTAACACATTTTGAGTAATTGAATTCATATCATCTGACTGACTATCCTAATCAAGATATGACAAAAACTATCAAAATACATTGCCCAGTCCTACATACAAAGAAACACCATAAAGTATTGTGTATTTCCTCTAAACCAAAAATCAACACGCTGAATAGATTAATACAAAAACTGAATCCCACTGAAATAGGTTAGGTGAGGAGACCGCTTATAGACTTGGAGTCAGATAAGTACATGGTGGATTAAGAGTCATGTCTAGTTCACGGACTAAACCTTGGCTGCTTATCCTGAACTTCTTGAACTACTCGCGGCATTTTTTCCACAACATCCAAATATCATTCCATGCAAGAAAACGCACCCTACCTTAAATATCGTCTCCATTTCATCCTTGTCTATTTTGCCGTTTCCGTCTTGATCGAAAAGCTTGAAGTACCACTTGAGTTTTTGGTTGATTTCTCCTTTGAGTAGTAAACTTATGGCCGCGATGTATTCCACAAAGTCTATGTATCCGTCCTGTAAGAGAAACATTCGGTATTGTAAAGTTAGTTAGTGCAAAAACGATTCATTTTTCCTCAACAAAAGCAGTAGGAAATGATTCAAATAGCTTGTGCATTACTTAATCCTGTCCATTTGGTAGCTGAATATTCATGTGTTAGATGCCAACCAATTAAAAGTAGTAAATGTAAAAACGCTATATTATTAACCTGTGTGGTTCTATTAAAATACAGTCAAGTCAATTAGGTTTTGATACTTTAGCCTAGAGATTCATAGAGGTTGAGTGTGGAAGCTACTGCAACTTTTCAGAAACCGAAAGCCTCAAGTCTGCACAGCAACAAGAAGTATTATCCAGTCAAGTTTAAATGTATTAGATTAAGAATGTGTGATCCTAATTTTTTTTTTTCTGTCCCTAAAATAAATATTTAGAAATACAACTTCTTCAAGAAAAAAAAGTCTTGTCGCATTGGTAAATAATTTTAATTGATGAGTTAAATTGTCTTAAATCTAGACATTTTAACTTGGGTCCATATATGACTTTTTGCAGTGTGGAGAGAGAACTGGAGAGAGCACCTGGAACGACTTGGTGCACATTTGCACATAAAGGGCTAATTATGTAACTGCCCTGCTTTTGGCTGCATAGAATTCCCACTGTCCCTGATATATCCACTTAATGATTAATCCCCCATTCCTGGTGTTCGGAAGTAGCTAAAATATGTATTCAGAATTCTAATTTAGAATAACCGTAGTTAGTTACATTTACAATTTAATTTGGAGATATTCAAAATACAGTTACTTTTTTACATTTTGATTTTCAAACACAGAATTTTTTTTTTTTTAACCCTAACACTTTGGAATAACTACAAAATAATTAGGCTTAATAAAACATTGATAACACCTTAATAAAGACTTAATTCAATAGGTACAAATGATTAATTAATAGAAGAAAAAGCTTATTAATGTTTAGTAACTACTTAATTACTCCTGCCCTCTAACCCTAAATCCTAACCTTAGTTCCTTAGTTAAGTAGTTACTAAGCATTAATAAACTTTTTCATTCATTAATTCACCATTAGTTCATGAATAATTAAGGATTTATTCATGCTTTATTTCATGGTTTACTAAGGCCAATTAAGATGTAGTTAATATAAAGTGGTATTTTCTCATCTAATTAATGTCAGATGTTCTCTTATCTTTTGAACAACGTCAGAACAATCTGAATCAAAAATCTAAAACCATTCGAGTCTAATGTCATGTTTTTCAATATAATCTAATGTGAAACTATTGTAAGTGTTCAGAATGCAATACTTTGTCTTGACTAAGTAATGAAATGCAATGCAGGTATTCAGTATTCTGTAAGTAACTACATTTTCAAAGTATTCCTTCCTACGCTGATCATTCCTATAACGACTATTGACATTTTTCAAGAACTTCCAGTCAAGCTATAACATTAGCATCAATGAAGGTAAACGACATGAAGCTTATGACTGCATATTAGATTACCCACCATCACTTAGCTGCTATTAAAACCTGCGAGCTAATGTTTACTAACTGATTCCCAAATTTATTGTCATTGCAGAAGTTGTCTCACCCCATCCATGTCGAATGTAAAGAAGACTTGGTCGACGTAGCTGCTGGCCTCCTCAGTCATCCCGACCATATCCAGCATCCCCTTGAGCTCAAACAGCGTGATGAGGCCGGACGGAGACTCTCTCATGAACTTGGTGTACCAGTGGTGCATGTCCTCCTCCAGGATGTCGTCCAGGCTGGAGCTGTGGGAGCCCATGGCGAAAGAGACCCAGGTACGGCAGTGCTCGCTCTGAATCTCTGGCGCAGGTAAAGGACTGACTGCATGAAAGAACAGCTCCTAATCTTTAAGTCCTGACGGGGCCCAAAGCAGAGATAACCCGCTAATGGGATAAGTCTTCCTAGAAACAGACCACTTGGCACAGTCAAAGGAACGACGGGAGGTTTCCACAGCAACTGCATGCAATGGGTATTATTTGTTATTGTTATATAATATAGCAATAGTGCAAAATTTTCATAAGATAATATAAGATTATCATTTATTTGTCCCACAATGGGGAAACTTCAGTATTGCAATGCACAGTTCAAAAACAGGAAGAGAAAAAACATGCAATCAAACAAGATAGTTTTTAAATAGACTTAGCAAACAAAATAAATACAATAAAATAATAGAAAATAATAAAGATATAACAGACTAAAACTGTGGAACTTGGGTCTTATATGGTGTAGTAATATAAAAAGTGCATAAAAGGTGCATGAAAATACATATAATAAAACAATGTTCATATATAATACAAAAGTACATTACATTAGTGTGATAGCCAGTGTCATAACACATATTTTAAATTATTCATGTGAAAAATAAGAAAATGGCTGCAATTATTTATCCTGATATAAACAAGCATTATTTATTTATGTAAAATAAAGCAATTATAATTGGGAATTTTATTAGGTGTAAACAATTCATTGCTTATTTTGCATAATAGTACCAAGTCTAGATAGTAAATTTCACTTTTAACAATAACGTAAATACTTGTACTGCTGTAAAGCCCCAGTTGACCTACTCCTCCTGACACATTTTGTCCTCACCTAAGTTGGCTCAGTGGAACTCCTCTGGGAATTACCTCCGAGGAGTTCCTTTCAGTTCAGATGTAAGCCTGCTATTTCTGCTCTCCAGCATATAATAAGCTCCTTATGAAATTACATAAATGAAACATGAAACATGGGCTATTATTGTCAGTCTTAATCAAGGATGTGTATTTTGAAAACAGAAGGGCCAAGTATAGACTAATGGTGTCATAACATAATGCTAACAATAACCCTGCACGGCTTTTTAAGGCTTTCAGAGGGAGAAAAGAGAGATGACACAGATGATTTATTATTAGAATATGTGTTTATTTGGTTTTTTTTTTAATTATTTTTTTTTTCCTTTTCTCAAAACTACAGTAGACCAGTTACTACAGAATGTCACTAACTTTTTAATAATCTGTTCAATATAGACACATTTACAAGACTACATTTTTAAGAAAGATCAAAAATCACAAGACTAACCAGTGGTACTATCCAGTATTGCTTAACAATGTTTCTAGATCTTCTGTTTCCTAATAGATAGGCCTACATGACCCAAAAAAGTTGAGAATAGTTGAGGGAATGCATTTTCTTACAGCCAAATCTCAGACATTTTGCTTTCTGTTGTTATATCTAATAATATGACATGTTTTAGTGTTAAAATTGAGTGCAGCCGACTAGCAGCTGACCAAGAGTGGCCGAGTGACCGTCTCGTGCTCAATGAGTTCCTCCGCAGTAGGTCGAAGTGAGAGAAGTGCTGCTTATATTAGCAAATCTGGCTTTAAATGATTAGCCCCTCTTAAAATAGAAGTGAGACAGAAGCCCACCGGTAGTATTCATGAAGCAGCCGTGGAGTTAGTTACTCTGTAGAGTGATCAGGCTGGCACAGCGTGTTTGAACTTGGTGCCAGTCGTTATATAAACAATTGGGTGCGATGTTGATCAAGAGTTCTCAGAATGACCGTGAAAAGCAGCTTAGGGCACCAGGATCTGCATGTGATCAAATAAAGCTACAGAATGTTTACTCTGTGGATCACCCCATTTATTGTGAGCTTTTATTGGCACTGTGTAGAGTTAACTCGAGAAAGTCATAAAAATAGATCTAGCAATCATACAAAACACATAACAATATGCAATCATTGAAGGTAGTAGTTATTACATTTAGTTAATAAAATGTAATATTTGAATATACATAGTTCGCATAGTCTTTTAAAAAATAGTTAGATGTATAAAATCATGGATAGATTTTCTGGGACAAAATAAAAATGTGCATTGTTGATAAGTATAATATTTAAATGTTATCATATAGTGGTGGGCACACTAACTTAAGGCCCGGGTGCCAAATCGGCCCTTTAATAATCTGTACCGGCCCTCAATCTTTTCTACAATTACGGAGCACTAGTTATCTTGATTTTATGATATTTTTACTGTCTGAAAATAAGATTTGCCACATGGATTGAGTGTGTTTTTCTTTCCAGTTCCAGTTGCATTTTTTTTAAAACGTCCAGTGAGAAAATGTTGTATTTTGTCACTTTTTACAGTGCATATTTCCACTTTAGACCTTGTTTATTTGCAGTTTAAATCTGGTTTAATGCTCAGATCCTGCTGGTTCAGATTTAGTTTTGTGGCCTAACGCTCATTTGGACAATTTGTAGAGCCATAAAAATTGACTGTAGCATTAGTTATTATCACAATAGAAACAAATCTAGTGCTGTGATTAGTTGGGGCAACCTCGTGCCAAAAGCAGTGACATTATGTGTGACTACCCGGCCCCGAAGTCATGGTTCTCTGGAAAATCTAGCCCTCTTTGAAAATCTAGTTGAATAGCTCTGGTATAGACTATACTGTATTTTAGCAATACTGTTCCGTAGACCTGTGTCTGACCTAGTCCTTGGCCCAGTGTAATGATTAAGGACTTTAAGCTAGATTATTAGCGTAGGAGAAACAACCCAACTGCCCTGTCACAGACTTAAATTCTCTCCTTCCAAGTATCAGGGATTCAAGCTTAAATGTCCAAAGTAACTTTACGCAGTAAGCAATTTGGCACACATTTATTTAAGTTTCCATGTCAACTGCCAAAGATCAGGGAATTTGACGCACTTGATACAAAAGGTGATTGGTTCACTACGTTGTTATCTACAATGACCAAAATAGAAGCAAGACCATTTTGAACAAAGGTAGCCTAATACAAGCTTTGTATTGTGCTGGTGATGTTTACTTTCTTTAGTTAGAATGATGAGCTAATGATACCAATGACAATAGAAAAACTGCCAAATTTTTAAATTAGAGGTAGTCTGACCTATGCAAAAAGTCACCACTGTGGGCCTTCATTCTCTGTTTCATATTTTTTATTGATGTACAAACAGTACAGTATAAAATCGTTTTTGTACAGAATGAGTAAATAATGTACATTTTCCTTTTACAAGATATAAAACTACAACAACAAAAAAAAACAAACAAAGAGTCGGTGAAGACGGAAATTAAAATAAATCTAAATAATAATAATAAATACTGAGTTGGACATTACAATGTGAGAAAAAAGTTGTAAAAAAAATAATAATGATAATAATAAATTATATTTACATATGTATAGACACACCCACCTATAAATGAAAAAAAAAAAAAAAAAAAAAAAAAAAGGGGGAGGGGATAGGTTAGGAGGTGGTTACAACAGTTTTAAAGAAATCAATAAACGATTGCCACTTCTTGAAAAATATGCTAACATTGCCCTTTTTTGAATACCTAATCTTTTCTACCTTTAAAAAGGACATAACATCATTCATCCATTGTTTGCTAGATGGGGCAGTTGAGGATTTCCAATTAAGTAGAAGAAGGCGTCTTGCTACTAACGAAGTGAAGGCCAATACCTGTAACTGTAAAGCTGAATAATGTATATGGTTTTCAGGGAGACCAAAAATAGCCAGGTGTGGAGAGATGGTAATGACTTTTGAAAAAATCTTAGACATAGAATCAAAATATGTTTGCCAAAAGTTTGTGAGGGCCGGGCAGGAAAAAACATATGTGTGAGGTTGCAGGTGACCCCCCACATCTGTCACATTTATCCGGTGTATTTGGGAAGATTTGGCAAGCTTTGCTTTTGAATAATGACACCTATAAAGAACTTTAAACTGTATCAAATTCAATCGAGCGCAAATAGTGGTCTTATGAATATATTTACAAGCACTGTCCACCAGCCATCATCAAACTCCAATCCAACTCCAATCCCCAAGCCTCCTTTGTCTTGGTGTTTGTATAACCATCATATGACATGATGGTACTATAAATTTGTGAAATAAGTGATTTTTTTATGGGATCCAACTGAAGGAACTCAGCCCAGACCTGATCAGATGGGAGTTCAGGAAAAGAACTAAACAATAATTTTGCGCAGTTCCTCACCTGAAAGTATCTAAAAAGATGAGACGGTGGAAGATTAAGTCACGAGTTAAATCTGAAAATGAATAGAATACACCCTCCTTATAAAAATCTTTGAAACATTTCAGCCCTTTATCATACCACGAAATAAAAGCTCTATCAGTAAATGCTGGTTTAAACACATGATTTTTCAACAGAGGTGTCAAAGAGGTAGGAGCCGTAAATAGGAATTGTTTTCTAAATTGAAACCATATTTTGAGAGTAGACATGACCACGGGGTTACAGGTAAGGCCAGAGGGGTTGATAGATGTTGAGCCACTTACTAAAGCAAGAAGTGATGAGGAAGGCAAGACCTAGCTTCTAATTGGCACCAAGACACACCAACATTCTTCACCCAATAAGCATTCTACTTACATTAACTGCCCAATAGTAATATTGAAAGTTAGGGAGGGAAAGACCTCCATTGAATTTACAATTTTGAAGTACTTTTAGTCTGACTCGAGGTGCTTTACCATTCCATAAAAAATGTGAAATTATTGAATCAATTGATTTGAAAAAATGTTTGGGTAAAAAGATTGGTAAACATTGAAACAAAAATAAGAATTTAGGTAGGACACTCATTTTAATGGTGCTGATTCTCCCGATCAGAGTAAGAGGGAGAGAGGACCATCTGTGGAAATCTGCTTTTGTCTCAGTTAGGAGAGGGGAAAAATTTGCAGACTGCAAAGACTTATATGATCTAGTTATGTTGACCCCCAGATATCTAAAACCTGATGGACTAAATTTAAAAGGAATGTCTGATGGAGTAAGTTTTGTTGCCATTTTATTAACAGGGTAGCACTCGCTCTTAGATACATTAATTTTATACCCTGAAAAGGATCCAAATCTACCAAGAAAGAGAGAATATTAGAGAACACGTTTTTCGGATTGGACACATATAGTAGCAATCATCAGCATACAACGAAAGTTTATATTCTGTATGCTGTCGGGTAATTCCAGAGAAGACTGGAGAGGTTCTTAAATGAATTGATAAGGGCTCAATCGCAAGTGCGAATAGGAGAGGTGACAAGGGACAGCCCTGTCTACAGCCTCTGTTTAAGATAAAGTAGCTGGATTTAATATTATTAGTAGAAACACTGGCACATGGTAGCGTATATAGCAAACGTATCCAAGATATGAATTTTTCTCCTAAACCGAATTTCTCCAGAACTGCGAACAAGTAGGGCCATTCGACTCTGTCGAATGCCTTCTCAGCATCAACAGATATAACTACTTCAGGTGTGTTTGTAGTTTCATTAGAATAAATTATATTAAGCAAAGTGCGAACATTGAAAAACAGTTGACGTCCTTTTATAAAGCCTGTTTGTTCTTCCAGAAATGATAGATGGAAGTACTTTTTCCAAACGGCGGGCTAGTGCCTTAGCTAGAATTTTGGCATCCACGTTCATGAGTGAAATTGGTCTATAAGAGGTGGTTAGATCCGGATCTTTGTCTTTTTTTAAGAGAACGTTAATTGAAGCTTGTCTCAATGTGGATGGAAGAACACCCTGTGTCAAAGATTCAATGTAAACAGAATGCAATATTGGAATAAGTTTAGTATGAAATGCCTTAAAAATTCTACCGGAAAACCGTCTGGTCCTGGCGCTTTGCTACTTTGCATAGACTGTAAAGCTGAAACGAGTTCTTGAGCAGTCAAATCTGATTCTAACTGAGCTGTCATATCTAAACTAATACTTGGGAAATCCAAAGAATCTAAAAAATTATGCATATCAGTGATGTCTGGGGAAATTTCAGAACTATACAGGGATTCATAAAAAGAAGAGAAAACTGAATTAATCAGAGCAGGATCTTCGACTACAACACCTGATCGGTTCTTAATGCGTGGTATTAGCCGAGATGACATTTGGCGTCGCAACTGATGAGCCAGCAGCCTCCCTGACTTATCACCATGTTCATAGTATCTAGCACGAGAGTGGAGTAATAGACGCTCTGCCTCGTTTGTTGTAATAAGATCTAGCTCAGTTTGTAAAACCATTCGACGCTTTACTAGATCACTAGAATGGGCTGCCGCTAGCTGTTGATCTACAGAGGCTAAATCGGCGGATAACCTCTTAACATTTGACATCCTTAATTTCTTCACATGTGCCGAGTATGAAATTATTTGTCCTCGCAAATAAGCCTTAAGAGATTCCCATAATAAAGCCTTTGAGATTGGCTCTGTTTCAGAATAATTAAAGCCAATAAAGTCATCAATTGCATTTGTTATTGTTGTACAGAATTTATCATCCGACAGTAATGAAGTGTTGAATCTCCACTGGGAGGAATGTTGCACTCCTGGTAACATTTAATATCCAGAGACACAGGAGCATGATCAGAAATAAGAATAGGGTGATAGACTACATCGGTCACTCTTGGTAAAAGTCTAGAATCTATAAAGTAGTAGTCTATACGAGAAAAAGTCTGGTGTACATGTGAATAAAAAGAGTAATGTCTACCATTGGGATTACGAAACCTCCATGGGTCAACATAGCCTCCATCAGACATAAATGAACTAAGGGTCCTTGCCATTTGAGAAGTGGTCAATCCTGGTTTAGAACGATCTAATTGAGGGTCAATGACACAATTCATGTCCCCACCAAAAATTAGAAAATAATTGTTTAAGGACGGCAGAATTTCAAATAACTTATTCATAAAACTAGGCTTATCAAAATTTGGTGCATACACATTCACTAATAAAACAGGCACCTGAAATAACGTGCCAGAAACAATCAAATACCTGCCTTCCCTATCAGAAATTACTTCAGTCATTGCAAATGGAACCGATTTCCCAATCAAAATGGCAACCCCCCTGGCCTTAGAGTTGAAACTGGAGTGGAACACCTCTGCAACCCAGGAACACCTCAGTCTGACTTGGTCGTTAGTTCTCATGTGGGTCTCCTGCAGAAAGACAATGTCAGGCTTAAAGCGTTTAAGATGAGAGAACACCTTTGACCTCTTAATAGCACTCCCTAAGCCTTTAATGTTCCAGCTAATAAATTTAACATTCAAATCAGTATGATCAGCCATAAATTAAGATAATAATCAGAATTTTCCGACCTCCAACCTCAAGGAGAAAAAAAGAAACAGAAAAAAAACAAAAAAGGACAAAAACAAAAAGTAGGCCAAAAAAAAAGTGAACATTTTAACCAGGAACACACCCCAGGACTCCCACCCTCCCCTCACAGCACTTACAACTATCCCAACCCCAATTGACAGGATACCAGTGCAAACTCCAAAAGGAGTCAAAAAACAAAAACAAAAACTCCGGGCTTTGGACCTAACAGTCAACATATTCATTTCCAAACTCAAGAGGAACTCCAGCAAAACAAAATAAAAAACTTAAACTCCAGGGTTAACAAATTAAATATAATTCTAAAAATAAAGTAAGGCATTCAATTTTATAAACATCTGAACCGCATATATTAACTGTGGCACAGAATCAAGTAGTTAGATAGCATAGTTATCGACATAATAAAACAATCAAAATCAATTATGATATGCAACAACAATGCAGAAACAAACCGGTTTTACTTGAGAGTTTTCAGAAAGATGTCAGCTTCTTCCGGTGATACAAACTCCTTCGTAACACCATTGCATGTTATTCGGAGGCGAGCCGGGTGTACTATTCCAAAACGTACATCAGGTATGTCCCTCAGTTTACGCCGGACATCATTAAAGGCAGCGCGTGCCTTAGCCGTGCGTGCGGTGTAGTCCGGAAAAATGGAAATCACCGCGCTTCCAACTCGGATCTGTTGTTGAAGTCTGGCACGCTTTAAGATGTCCACACACTCCGCATAGTAGTGCAAACGTGCAATGATGGCGCGGGGACGTTGGCCGTGTTTAGGTGTCGGCTGTTGGGATCTGTGCGCACGGTCTATGAGCGGCTGCTTGTCTAGGCCAAATGCGTCCTTTAGCAGGAGAGAGATGTCGGCCGCGGTGACCGGGCCCCGCTCTTCGGGCAGCCCCAGTATTCTGATATTATTGCGGCGGGATCTCGCTTCCAGGTCCTCACACTTATTGTCCAGGGAGGCAACTTGGGCTATAAGCTTCTCCACTTGTTCTTTCAGTGTAGTAATGTCATCCGTGCAAGCAGAGAGTGGCCCTTCCATGTCCCGCACGGTAGCTCGTAGCTCGCTAACGTCTGCCCTAATAGCTGCCATGCTACCGGTTAGCTCAGCTTTCACCATTTGCAACTCTGACTTTATCTCGGCCGTGTTAGTCGCCAATGCAGTCGCTAACTCAGTTTTAAAAATTCCTACCATCTCTCCACGGAGGCTTGCAAGCAAATCAGCCTTGAAATCTGATGGTAGAAACTCCGAGGTAGGGACTTCTGCCGTTGTCTCGGGAGGCGGTGAAGCTGGGGCGGTTTGGTCAGCCAAAGCCAAGGATGTAGCCGCCGCGCTAGGCCGTGCTGTCGTCGGGTTACCGGAGTTCTTTTTGGGAGGCATGTTCGCACTCAGTACATTTAAACACGTTTTAGAATATAAAAGGAGTTGCCACAGTTTGTCAAAATACCCTGGAATAATCCCTTCAACGATTTCGCTGGAGCTCCTCTGACACACGTCTCACTCCATCAGCCTCTAACCCGGAAGTTCGTGGGCCTTCATTCTAATGTACGTACAGATTACTAATGAAAAATGTGTACTTAATGTAATGCACAAGTTCACTCTTTATACATATGGGCTTCTTGTAAATCAGTTACTCATGTCTCACATTAATATGATTCATTCAGTAGTTTTATTTATCACTTTTCTAAACTTTATTATTGCAATTGTTTTCACTCACTCACACTCAGTGGTAGGGCTGTCCTGGGGCAGACTGTCTGAAGTGTGGCAGCCAAACATTTAAAATGGGTGAAATTTGTTTAAACTGGTCTTGTTGATATAAACCTTTATGCTTTATGCTTTCAATCGGTAATAGTTTTCTTTAAACTTGAGCAATAGCTCCCTCTAGTGCTGAAAACAAACTATAACAAATGTTAAATATAAAAAACTTTATGTATAAAAATGAATACAAAAAACAGCTGACACAATTTAAAACAATTATTTACATACACAAATGATCATGTCAATAATACATTTCCCCTTATAATCGATTTTGTTACACATTTATTACAGGAATTAACGGGACACAAATGTACAAGTAATGATTAGTGTGCATTGATAACTGTGGCCTATTCACATTTGCATTAATATATTAACAATCCTAAATACTAGAAAAAAGTAAGACACTGTACACTCTTCCCCCAAGGTTTATCTGTTTAGCAGGGCTGGTTTGGCCCCATACAAGCATTATAAGAAAAACATAGATAGATCCATATTTTACAGGTTTTATTATTGGCGTAAATGTTGACTTTTAATGACAAGTTTGGCTGTTAAACGGCTATGAAACATCTTCTAAAGACATTTTAGGAGATTTATGAAATAAAAACTAAAGTCGAATCTAAAGATACTGTGGTATGCAGGGTGGAGTGCCCTGCTATTAGAATGGTGGTGGAAACACTGACATACTGGTAATTATTTCACCCTCCCTCCAAAAATAAATACAGTGCACATACACATGCACATACATATGTACTATTCCATGTACATGTGCATACTTGCTAATTCATTAATTATAATACCTCCTTACCATTTTCTAGAATGTAATGATGTCATAAGTGGGGGCAAGTCAGTTTTTTCTAACAACATTGTATTTTGACATGAAAAATACAAAAAATACATTCAAATCATTTAGCCCAATAATTCTCATTAGTGACTTAACACTGGTACTGCATATAGTCACCATATTATAACAACAACAAAAAAAGTTTGTACAAAATTAGTTATACCTGCCCACGGTAAAAAATTAGCATTGGCCTATAATACATGATGTCATCTGAAACCCGACATTTCATCATTTTAAATCTTCATTTGCATTCATATGACTACTACTTCGTAAATCTCCTTGTGATTTGCACAGACAGACGAACCAGTGACCAGCCTATGACATGTCTGTGGTCAGCTGGAGTTTACAAACACACACTAGAAGAACGTCCTGCATCACATGACAAACTGACCAACTTCTGTCAGTGTGTGTGTTGGGAAATATTATTAGAAGATGCTCATTCCTCTGTTATCATCCAATGTTAGCCTTGTTAGCCTAACCTTATAAACATCCTATCTAAAACAACAATATATTAGCTTTTTCAGTTTAAACATTATTATTTAATTAAGTGAGCAAACAGTATTATTAGCTAAGCCTGTTAAAGCCACTATTATTTATTTATGTGGTGTCAGTTGAAGCAGTGGGCAGCTGTCTTGATCCTTTTGGGGATGTTTTGTCGGTAATATTACTAACTAAGCAGCAATATTTCTGCTCTTTTGTTGTAGTTTTATGATTATATTTCGTTTGAACTGAAAATATGATTCATTACTTGCTTTGTTCTTTTTTTCTATACGTCCTCTTGAGACTTTAGAACTTAAAGGGCCTATATAACAGTCATTTTGATCCATGTTATAAAGTCTTTTTCTCATCAAAAACATACCTAAAGTTGTGTTTTGCTTCATTCAAACATATTTAACCCAGAATTCCTCCATGTTTTGGCAGTGTTTTTTGCTTGAACTGAAAACACGGTGTTCTACCTTGTGATGTCACTAATGCTTCAACTAAAATGCTAATTAAAAATAGTCTAAGAATTTGTACAAAAAAGTACAATAAATCAGTTAAATTGAGGCTAAAATACCACTTAGTGACGTCACAAGGTGGAACATAGCATTTTGAGTTCTGGAAAATTAGACAACAAAAAAAGCAGATTTACTCAAGCATTTGTGAATGAAACTAAATATAATTTCAGGTATATTTTTTATGTTGAAACAACATTCTAACTTGGGTAAAAGCTTGTGAGAGTCAAAAATGAAGAATTTAGTTAGTGCCCCATCTGTGAATGTAAAGGAAAGTACACAAGGGAAATGATCAAACCAATCATATATGTCTAATATGCTAATGCTACGAAAATGCTCAAAACTAAATGGGATGATTTATGGATTTAACGGAGACATAACTATGACATCAGAACCTGGCTCAGAGGGTAAACAATAGTACATCACAGACAGAAGTCCAGCTGTGTTTTTCATTTGGTAAACAGAATTTAAAAACTAAATTTTATAGGCACTATACCCAATATTTGCTTCCTTAAATATGTAAACAAGCAGAATTTATTAATTGTAAACTTCTTGCTTCTGAATCTAAGTCTAAGCCATAGGACTGCTTGATTATTGCTAAAATAATAATCATAAAATCATGATTATTCAGCCAATTCTTAGCTTAGAGAGAAAGTAGAACATCCGTGCAATTTAGATAAAGGAGAATGAACTGTTAAAATGAAAGTAGGTGACATCTCATAGAACGTCTGCTGAAAATGTTTACTTTGTAACATGGTACCTGTAGGAGCCAATCAAGAAAAAAAAATAGTTTTGTCTCCATCTGTTGGACTAAAGGAGAACATTTATAAGAAGGACATGGAGGTATGGCTGCAGCAGGAAGAGACAGCTTTTTGTCCTGAAGGGCCTGCATTTTAACCCTGCCGCCTCATTTATGATATAATCCTAATGTATCTGCCCCTTCCTTATTTATATTGATTGTTTGATTTTGCTTTTGCTTCAAATACATTTAATTTACATTTTTGGACAAATCTTTTTTGTGGACATTAATCATTTTTGGTGGAGCGTCAGACTTATCTCAGTCATCATTCGAAAGAACTGACTCTACAGTACCATTTGTGAGCAGCTTTTTCATTCAAAGAAGACAAACATGGAGAGAGTGAACTTCAGAGTTCATATTACAGTAATAAACATAATTACTCAATTATTCATTTTTGTTGGCGATTATGGCAATAATCATAATTGAATTGAAATTTGATTAATTGCACAGCTCTCGTTAGCCACAATGACAACAACAACAAAAAAAAAAAAAAAACAACAATAGAGAACTTGGTGCATTTGGTGAACAAACGGGACATTAAACGGAGAAAGACTTTTTTTGGGAAAAAAATCGGGTCTTAGCCCCTTTAACATATTGAACTTGAAGACATCTTCGTCTATATTATACTAGATATGGTTTGTATATTGTTATTTGGACAAACAACAATCAGACATTCATTTTTAGTTTCATAACTTTGTGATCTGTTGCTGTTCTATAAATAGTTTGTTATGGCTGTTTAAGTTTAGAAAGCAAAAACAAAATGAAAAATACCATAATTACTGAGACATGGTGAGAGAAGCAGGCTCTATGTAAATGCGGTGGGAGTCTTCTACAGCCTGGTCGTATAAGAACTGTTTGAACACATTATAGACCATCTCTCTGCTCAGGGTGAAGTGTGTCAGCTCACCCTCCTCCTTTGAAGGCATCTTGAACTTCAGGGTGTACGAGGCTGTGACTGGGCCGTTCCTGTGGGACGGCAAAACAAAAGAGAAATCAGTCAATCTCAGTGGATAGTATTTTTTAAATTCTTTATTTGATTGTATTTTGTAAGTCCTCAGTAACTCAAGATCTACTTTATTAATTCTACTTTTATTTTTTGCTGAGTTTGTGTCAGCTTTTTGAATTTTGTGGGGTTTTTTTTGTTTTTTTTTTTTTCTTGCATCTTTTGGAATTTGCGTTTGTGTTTTTAAATTTGTGTATGTGTTTTTGACTTTGGGTGCGCTTTTTTTTTCGGTGTTTTTAATGTGGTGTACATGTGGGTGTACACATTAAAATTTTTTAATTTAACCTGGACAGACTCAAACAGACAAAATGATGTGATTAATGATGACATTTATTATTACAAGTTTGGCCCCGGCAGAAAACAACGTGCAATGATGAGCTTTTTTGCGATGAGGCGAAATGAAGCTTGTGAGTCTGTGTGTTTTTTAATTTGAGGTGTGTTTTTGAATTTGTGTGTGTGTTTTTGAATTTGTTGTGCGTTTTTGAATTTGAGTGCACATTTTTAAATTGGGTGTCTGTTATTAAACATGAGTTATGGTTTATGGTTTGCTTGCGTGTTTTAATTTTACATTTGTGTTTTTTAATTTGCATTCTTGTTTTTCTTGGCTCAGTTTTCAATTTAGATGTGCGTTATTTATCGCGAGTGTGCATTTTTAATGTGGGTGTGTGTTTTTGAATTTGGGGTGCATGTTTTCCATTTTGTGTGCATGTTTTACCCTTCAGGGCCACCGCAGCATATTAAACAGAGGAAAGTTTTAAATAATGTTGTTCGCTCGGCTAAAAGAAACAATCCTGACCTTCCTGTTCTTATTGCTCTTTATCAATATCAATATCAATTTATCAACTTTTAAATGGAGTCCTCAAAATCATAAATGGCTGCACTGGTAGACCAATGTTTGAGCCCCTCCTTTCAGTTGAAAAGAATTGGTCTATTTGGTGTAGAACATTTTGAAAGGCTAAAAGCTTCTTAACCCACAAGATAATATATATCCGAATAATGCACTTTAAGTTACCTTGTTTGGATGAAGCACCTTTTACTATGCTTGTCATTTTTTTTTATAATACAACATATTACAACCAAGGAAGAAGGACTTTCCACCACAGTGCAGAAGTTTTTTTTATATGTTTTCTAAAGAAGAAAAATACGCTGACAAGCTTTTTCGTTTTTCATTGTAAAGAATAGATTGTTGTAAAGAGAATATATACTCATGGTTAAAAGTCTCAATATGCTGTGATATACTGTATTTGCTGTTGCTATGGTAATTCACATGTTGAATTGAACTAACTACTGTATATTGAGCTTTAATCTTGAACTCATCACAAACAGTTGTGTTTACCTGAAGTTGTTTATCTCGCTCTTTGAGAAGTATCGTCCCAGGGCGGGGGAGCTCTCGTAGAGGTCGTCCAGCTGGTGGGAGAGGCAAAGGAATATAAACTATTACATGTTTTGCATAACTCTTTTACAGCAACATTTTAAACAGACTGGCTGAAAACTGCATCTATTTTTTTAGAGCCTTGTCTAAAAGGCATTTCTTGAAACATCTCTTAAATCAGGTAAAAAAAAAATTGCACACTTTGTGAACAAAACTGGGAACACTTGTAAAGAAGTGTACTTTGTAGTGAAAATACAAATACCAGATCAGACACAACCCAGCAAATGCTATAATACTTTAAGTTGTGAGCTGTGAAGGAGATACTGTATAGACGTAAAGAACATGGTAGACTTGGACTTGAAAGTCAGTAACTTGAGACTTGACTTGGAACCTTATAACTTGAGATGACTTGATTTTTCTCCTCAAAAAATAATGTAATTTTACATTAACAAGCTGGAAGATGTATTTTCAATGGGATAATTATAAAAATCTATGAAACAGTCCAAATACAGCATTCTGTAATTTGATATTAAGACCTAAAATTCTATAATTTTGATATAACTACTTCAAAGGACTAGAAACTAAAAGTAAGGTACTTTGACATGACTTGGGACTTGATTTGGTCTTGTCTCTCTTTCACTTGGACTCGACTCAAACTTGAGTCCAAAGAACTGAGACTTGCTAAACAGTCTCTTGGTCTCACCTCTGAAACCACCAGTGTCACAATGTTTACATACAAATCAGTATAATTTCTCACACAAAGTATTCATGCAACAACAAATAATAAATTCCATGTTTCAGTTTGGAATCACTGATCTAAGCCTGCTAGTTATGCAGTTTTCTAGCTGTAAAATATCTTCATTTTGTGACTTCTGTGCGTCCTGCTGTGTCTCCGCTGGAATGGACAGAAGTATGTTCAGAAAAAGGTGTGTCAAAAATGTTTAAAGTCGTTTGAAGTTTGATTACAGTAGTTTGCTGCAGTATAATTCAGTCATAATGCACAGTGAGTAGGGACGTGAGAATGGGTTAATGATTTTCCAGTAGACTCAAGTATGTTTGCGGTGGCCTTGATGTTTACTGTTAGCAGACAGAGCCAGCTCTCCAAAGCCACATATTATTAATGTTTTATTTACGCTAGTGTTAAGCTGCGGATGTGCCCTCGCTTTCCTATTTGAGGTTTCAGTCTGTCTAATGGGGATAAAAATGTGCTAAAGTGGCCTGTAAATGTCATAGACGAGTTTCAGTTTTGCACAAATATCAATGTCAAAGTTAGTTAGTGAGTTAGTTATTCATTGGTCAGTTAAAGAAAGATTAGATTATTTAACTGCAGCATTTATTAGAAATATGCTTCATACAAAATTACATTCAGAATGTCTCTTTAAGCCAGAACTAATATTTTTGTCATGCCTTAAATGGTGGATTTACACTGCCAGTAGCCAGAGGCAACATGATAAAGAGAACAGCTTTGTGTCTAGACCTGCAACTTTAGAATTCTGTCCACCAAGCCAGAGAAGTGTGCTTGTTTATGTTTTTAGCCTGTGCTAGCTACCAATAGCTGGCCTAGTGTGCAAGTAGTGATTGTAAAACGCTAATTACTGAAGTTTGCATTCATTAAAACTTATTCTGACACTACAAAGTGATAGATATATTTAATGGTGGTGAATTAGTAGTTTATTAGGTTGTTTGGTGGCTTTTTTGTTCACTTTTTAACATTTTTTTGGCTAAGAATGCACCAATCCAGCCTTTTTAGTTCTGATACTGATTTCGATACTTTGGCATTAAGTATCTACCAATACCTGTGATCGATACTAGTGTAGGCAGTGAAATAACTTTTTTTCCCTTCTCAAAACAAAAAAACTTGGTCATATAGTATTGTGTAATAATTGCTATATATTGTACAAGTGACAATCTGACGACTTCATGTGAATAAAATTTCCATGATTATCAGATGTTTTGGATTAACATCAGCCAGTAAAAATGTCTTATTATTACTAATCTTATATTCCATTAAAAGCACCAAGGTATTGGCTGGACAAATATGAGTCCAATATCCCATCCAGCTAAAATGTTTTGGATATTTATAGTCCGTTCAGTGTTACTCAGAGCTAGGATCTTCCGAGTTCCGACTTGTATATTCCCACTTGAACAGCCCTCCAACTTGGAGTTCCTACCCGGATACTCGGAGAGAATTTCAGCGTCTGAGGTAGAAAATCAAACATGGCAGCGCCCTGCCTTTTGAGAAAGATAAACTCTTCATTAGTGATCATACCTGTGTTGTTTCTGCAATTCACTTGCCTCTGTGACTCTGCTCCTGCGCCACTTACGCACTTCTACCATTATAAACCTACTGTTATGTGCTGCAACGCTAATCTTGCTAATGACTACACAGTGCTAAAGTAAATAAAAACCAAAATTCACTCTCTTGCCATGTTTTACAAACTAAATATAAATGGCAATGTCCGAGTTGATAAACCGACATAAAAAGGTATTTATTTTGGCTGTTTTGGGCAATTTCCAAGCTATTTATTACTTGATTGGCTCATTACTGTAAAAGTAATCCGACTTGACCAGGGAACACACAACACTCACAGAAAACATCACTCCAAGGTCCGAGTTCTGACCTCTGAGGATGACTAGAATGCACTGTAGATTCCAGTATCGGATCAGTGAATCCTTAATTTTGGATAATTTATTCTATGAAAGTTTAGCAAACCTGCTGCAAATATGGCAGATGTGCCACTGTTTCTATAGTAACCACTGTTTTATAATTTTGCTTCCATTTCTAAACTTACAAGGCCCAGAATTGGCTCTGTGCGCAGAACATCAGTTGACTTGTTTATGTTCAAAACAGCAAACTTCTCTTTACAAGCATTTCCTGTTTAGTTCATTTTCTATCAGATTTTCTCTCCACCAGTTTAAAACGAATAAATACTCAGAATATCAGACAGTGACAGTGAGTTGTGTTGAATCTTACAGAAAACATGTTTGAGACTTTACAAATCAGAAGAATATTTCACCACAGAACACTTAAAAAGATTCTGTCTAAATGCTAACATTTACAGGAAATGCTCATAAGTACAGAAGTTAGATATTTTGAATACAAACAAGTCAACTGACGTTCCGTGCACAGAGCCAATACATTAGGTAAGTGGCTGCTGTAAAAAAGTTTTGTATTGCTTACGATGCAAATCAAAAAGTAAAAACTATGTTTTAGTTATTTTCTAATATGCATGAAATACTATTTGTTCATGTTGAGCAATAAAGCAATAAAGACAAACGTTGCTGACAAACATACCATATTTTTCAGTTCCAGAGTGAGCGGCTGATTTAGCATGGACACCATGTTTCGTGGCTTTTCTACTGATTCTATGTTGCGTAGCTCGAAACTTCCATTGAAACTTCTGCTTGCGTCAAATTTCGAGGAATCATACTTCTCATCCGGGTCTTCGTAAGTTACTGTTGTGAAAAAGAAAGTAAAACATGAACTTCCCTTTGCCAGAAAATCCAATAAAGTGTGGCTTTGTGGCATGACCTGAAATGTGACCTTAACGTGTCAGCAGTTATTGCACAATGCACTTCTTCCAGTTACGACAGTTTGAATGTGTGAAGTTGTTGTTCAGAATGAATGAACAATGCTTTTAAAGGTGCATTATGTGACTTTTCTGATGAAAGTAACTATGTACAGTTTAAACCAAAAAACACACATACAGTATGCTTTTCCTCATTGTCAGACAAAAAAAAATCTTGTTTAAGGTCAATGGGCCTCATTCATGACACGTTCTTACGAACAAATTTGTTCTTAAGGCTCCTTACGAACATTTTGGCATTCACAAAATTTGTTCGTAACGGAAAATGTTCGTCTGTAAGAACAAATCCTACGAACACTGAGGAGCACTCGTAAGAACAAAAAATCTGCTGTTTCAGATTTTATTTCTTATATAGTTCAGTCAAAAATTGTAATTCCTACATGATTGTTGGTTATGTATTTTTGCAAATTATTGTATAAAATAATTTTAGAAACAAACAAAAAAATTATGTTATGCATAAAAATGACTCCTTTAATAAACCTGCAGCAGCCTGTCCCAGCCTCAGAGCCGTGTTCTGACCCTCACAGGACTTATGTCCCTGTGTCCCCCCAGGACCAGAGCGCACGGTGCTCTGTCTGTGCACCCTCGCCACAGCAGCCTCTGCCCCCCTCCCCGCACCCCCCACGCGCGTTCTACCGCGACGTGAAACGCTATAAAATCGGCAAAAGCCCAGCGTTATTTCTTTACATTTGTGATGTGAATCTGCTTCCTCTGAGTGTGTTCTTGTGTGTTTCGACATTTTTAAAAGACGCTGAAGTATTAACTCAGTGAAAGTGGGGAGACGCGCTTCTGCAGCGTCTTCCTCATTTCCACTGCTCCAAGTCTTGTCGGTGACGCGCTGCGGCCCGCCCTTTTTGCCATATAAGGAAGTATGCATTATTCATTTTTATGTAAATAATCGTTCGTAGCTAATTTGGCGTAAAGGCTGTTAGGAAGGAATTTGGCTCGTTACGAACTCGTCATGAATCACACGTAGAGTTTTCGCAGCAGCTTCTTAAAGTGGAAGTAACGCACAGATTTACGAAGACTTTCATGAATGAGGCCAATGAGATTTAACAAAAAAAAAAATCTGTATTTGCTAAATGTCAGAATAAGGAGAACAATATTTTCTTTTAGATAATTTGATATAACTCTTGTCAAAGTCCTAAGTTTACATACACTAAGATCAGTTTGCCTTTCAACAGTTTTGGACATACCACTTAATGATGCAATCTCATTATGAATTCTGACTGAGCTTTTGAGTTCATTAGAAACACACCTGCGGCTGTATATTAGTGTTTTACATTTGAAAACATCATAAGCCTAAGAAATCAGTCAAGATGGATTCGAAAATTATTGCTCAGGAAGGAGACAGCTTGTGAGTCCCAGAGATGAACAAACTTTAGTCTGAAATGTCCAGAACAACCCAAGGACAAAAGTAAAAGACCTTGTCAAAGTGTTGGCTGAAAATGTTAAGAATGTGTCATTCTCGAGGGTAACCTGACCTTTACAACTGAGGATTGGAACAAGATATGTAAACAGCAGTGTTCGGTGACTAATAAACCTTTATGGTGGGAATTCTGGAAATATATGATTCAATTCTTCTGTACACCAGCTCGAACATCTACATTTTCCAATTACATTAACTGCTGGAGGTTGTGTGGTCAGGTACAAGCTCACCACTTTCATATTTTTTTGTGCTGCCCTTCGGTGCTACCATTTTAGGAAGAAATACAGGAGGTCCTGGAAGAGGCGTTCAAATTTAACAGTTTAACTTTAAAGGTGGGGAAGCTGATTTTTACACTGCAAGCACGGTTTGGGTTTTAAATCGGACAACTTCCTCTCATAAATCCTTCGACACATGGTTAATATCGACATGTACTCATTTTGGCTGCATTTATGGCTCATAAACTTCTTTTTACAAACAACAAAGTGAAACTGGAGATTACTACCCCAGCTCAGCCAATCACAGCGCAGCATTCAGCCCCTGATTAGAACTAAAATTCTTTATAATTCAGTTTAGACATTACTCAGAGGTCTCATTTTTTCACAAAGTGCTGTATTTACTATATACTTTTTAGTGGAAAGGACAAAGTTTACCAATTTACATCTAAAAAAGTTAGCTACCCCATCTTTAATTAAATGTCTTGTATCTGGGAGATCTAACTGTATTGCACCTTGTGAAGGTTGATTCTAATGAGAATTCTGTTAGTAGCTACAAAAATGTGTAACCCAGAAGTGGCTTAGAAGGAATGTCCCACAGGTAATGAGTATTGATGTGTTTTATAAAATAGAAAGGATCACCATTAAGCTCAAGCTGCAAACAGATTTATTTGAGGATTACTGGTCTAAATGGCCTGACTTTGTGTAAAGATGTTCAGTAGTATTTATTCTATCATACCCAATGTCGATTATTTTTTGGATATTATTTTGCCCTTATCATTTCTGTTGTCTTTCTAAGATGCTTGTTCACAATGAAAAGTGAAAGAATGTGTCATTCTCTGTACAGACATGGGCTGAAAGGAGACTCTGCCAGGAAGAAGACTTTACTCCAAAGGAAACGTGAAAAGACTGATTAGAGTTTGACACAAGGATAAAAACTTGTCATAAAGTTTAAGCGCAACTGTGCAAAAAACTAATAAAATGTTTAAACTATTGACTTTGAAAGATTAAATTGAAAATGTCCAAAAAACAAACAAAACAAAACAACAACAAAAACTAATCATTCTGGCATTTAGCACATACAGATCATTTTGAAAGAGACTGTAAACTTTTGGTTTCAACTGTAGATCCACTACTATGTTAATTTTGATTAAAGTTTGGGTAACTGAGTTGTAGTTGTAAATTAGTAAGCTTTGTGCTTTCAAAGCTTTGTGCAAGCAAAGTGCAGCACTTTGTGAAAAACTTCGATATAACAGGAGTGTCTATAATAAAGAATCGAATAATAAAGAATGTTGGTTCTAATCAAAAGCCAAATGCAGCTCTCTGATTGGCTGATCTTGGGTGGTTCTCTCCAGTTTCACTTTGTTGTTTGTAAAAAGTTTTTAAATCGCATTTGCAATAAAAAATGGTTACATGTTGATATTAACCATGTGTCGAAGGATTTATGAGAGGACGTTTTCCTAAATCGTGTGTGAAAATCAGCAACACCATCTTTAATACCTGGATTTCAATAGAAACTCTGATCTCCATGGTTACAAACAGGTGGATGACTCTTCTCTAGAAAAGGTACATAATGCATCTCTATCATTTTATCATAGCATAGCCTACTATCCTTTTTTGAAAGAAGATAAGATTACATAGTACAAAAAAGGAATTAAAAGTTCATATTTAGTTTAGATTGGGATTTGAGATTTTGGATATCCTAAAAGATAAACAAATTTTATATGGTGTAAAGCTGTGAATATACTATACCTCTGCACAAAGTCAGTGATGCAAAAATCAAGAGGAGGACGGTGATGAAGATGATGACGAGGACGGCCCACATCGGAACTTTTTTGCAGACCTTATAATTTAGCTCTTCTTTAATCTGGTCCACAACACTTTTCTCTTCCTACAAACAAACCAAGCACAAATCTAATTAAGATGAGACACTTCCGTTCAATAGTTGTAACTTCTACAACATGGTTTGACAGCACTATTAGGTTGATAATAATAGCACTTTAAATGGCAAGTAAATCCAAAACTCACCTCTTTTGGTGGACCATCCAAAGCATCCTGTAACAAGTCATATTTAAAAATTCATATTCAGAAGTTATGTTTATAGTCAGAAACTCACGTCTTATACCTTTTCTGGGTCTATTCTTCGTACTGCTGGACCATCGACACAATCCTGTATCAATCATATTTACATGTTATTCAGAAGTTCAGAGATGGCAAAAGTACTGAAGTTCACTACTCAGTTACTTATCTAAAAAAACAACTGGTAAAAGTCAAAGTCCTGCTGAAATCGCTTTATTGCCAAAAGTTATTCTCTACTCTCGATTAAAACTTTAAATGTGGCAGCTTACTTCACTTTGCCAATGAGGTGAGTAAAATGTCTTACTTCAATAGCAATAATTTAACTTTAAGTAGAAATTAGGGATGGAAAATTGATCAAAAACATCGAAAATCGATCGAAGTTTTATCATGCAGCCACTGACTTAAACACACACTGTGTATTTGTATAATACAGACAATAATACAAGAATAGTCACAATGTTGAAGAAACAAAGTGTGAACTGTGCCAGATCTGACTGAATGTGCAATTTTATGTTGCGTTTACAACTGATGGGTGGACGGACCTCTAAATATGGACACTAAATATGACTGTTTACTGTTTCAATGTTGACAAAAAAAAGTTCTAAGCTCCAACAACAGTGGCTTTGTTTAAAGTCATGTATTATGGTTGTTTGTGTCTTAAAAAGTTAATATTGATAAACTAACAAAATCGAATAAAATCGAAAATCGTGGCTACAAAATCGAAAACTGAATCGAATCGTGACTTAAGTGAATCGACCCATCCCTAGTAGAAATGTAATGATACAAGGCAGAAAACACATCGAAATAAGTCGTATAATCTACGTACATCAAGGAAAACCATATTCATCAGAAAAAATGCAAAAATAAAGATTAAATCCAGATTTAAGACATTAACCAATCTAGAAACGCATTTTTTTGCAGTGCACAAAGTTGGTTTGTAATGTGTTGGAGCAGGAGTTGGGCTTTACAGTAAATTATAATTATTGTGACTTTTATAATGTGATAAATATGTAATTGTTAGAAATGTTAACATTTTTGGCAATTTTCAGTTGTTAATTTGTTCACAGAGCTCTAAGACACAACAGCACAGCAGCTCTGTAGTGTTTTAAAAGGTTTATGGGCTTATCAAGTAACTAACCTGTTTTAAAAATGTTGGGAGTACAAAGTACAGATACTTTTTAAAAAATAAAAGAAGTAAAAGTAAAAAGTCACAGGAAATTGTAATACTCAAGTAAAGTACAGATAATCAAGAAAACAATGTCAGTACAGTATTTGAGTAAAAATACTTGCCATCTCTGCACAAGTTTTTATATTCAGAAACTCACTTCTGATACGTTTTTTGTTTTGGAGGCTCCTCCATTTGCTGGAACATCGACACAATTCTGTAACAAATCATTTTAAATGTTAATCTCTCATATTCTGAAGTTATATTTATATTCAGAAACTCACGTCTGAAAACTGTTTTGTGTCTGTGGGTCTTCTAGTTGCTCCACTGTCAACACAATCCTGTTTCAAATCATTTAAATGTTAATCTCTCATATTCAGAAGTTAGATTTATATTTAGAAACTCACGCCTGAAAACTGTTTTGTGTCTGTGGGTCTTCTAGTTGCTCCACTGTCAACACAATCCTGTTTCAAATCAGATTTAAGTGTTAATCTCTCATGTTATATTTATATTCAGAAACTCACCTTTGTATTTCAAATGTTTTTATTATGTGAGTTAATGCAAGTTATTCACATAGGAGCGAGTCACTTTTTTTTTCACCCCAAGCAACACATAAACGGTACGTATGCTTACAAACCTACAGACAAACTACTATATACTGCACATGTATGTACATAAACATACACATACACACTGTGTAACCTGATCAGATTCATTAGGTCTTCTGTTATAGTTATGTGTTGGTTTTTCTTATGAACAGACGTCACCTCTAGGCAGAGTAATAGGCACCGAAAGCAACAAAACCATCGCTGGATCAGGGAGGCCATCAAAATCTGAAAACGCGCCCACCAGACTGTAAATCGGGACGAGGGGGCGTACCAACTCTCTCACACCTGGGACACAGTTCTGAAGAGGTCGGACTACAGATGGCGCCATCGTCCTACTGTCCCAAGTAGGAAAATGGCGCCGAAACCAGTATAAACCAGCTGACCAGACACGTCACAGGAACACCAAGTGACACTTCTGAAGACGACTAACAGTGTGCAGCCGAAACTGTCAAGGTATGATTACAATTAGAGGTCTGTTCATAAGAAAAACCAACACAAAATACACACTCTATAATACATATAAACATATACGCACACATGCATACACAAAAGAAAAACAAAAAACTTTTAAGAAGTTAAATAAATGATATTGATATAAATTGTAAATAAAAAATACTAGAAAGAAAGAAAAAAGAAAGAAAGAGAAACTCACCTCTGATAATAACTTTTCAGTTTCTCCTCCAGTTTCTAGACCATTGACACAATCCTGCAACAAATCATATTTAGAAGTTCATCTTGCAAGTCAGCGTGGTCAGTAGCAAGGTACATTTACTGTTGTTAGTGCTGGATGATATAGTAAAAAATAAAAAATAATCATGATATTCTTAGAACTAGATCACAATTTATGATGATTCTTGTAGACTATTTTCCTATTGTCTTTGAGGTAAATCCAATTATCTGTCTTTTCTCACTGCCACTGACTAAATCCAGCTCTCAAAGACAGACCTGTGTTTACAAGCAACCAAAAAGACAAAACAAGTAACCTCAAACATTCAGTAAGAAGTCATTAAAATAACCAATGAATTAGAACGTTGTATGTCTCTTCAAACAATTTCTAACATAATAAGGACTTTTAGTGTGTAGCCCAAAAACCACAACCTTTAAAAGTCATACAAGACTGTGAAAAAAGAAGTCCAAAGTCGCTCTAAAGAAGTAGACTTAGCAACTTTAGGCTAAGAGAAGTAGACTGGAGAGAACAGTCAGTGATTAAACAGTCAGATGCTTTAAATAGAGAAATTGGAAATCATAATTTGGCATTTTATAAAAAAAAAAAGCAGATTGTCACAGAGATGAGCTCACGATTCAATTATTGCTTAAAGCCCATATGACAGATTATCAAAATTTTCTGTTTTTAATTTAGTTTGGTGTGGTCTTTGTGGTAAATATTGATCATATTTTTTGCAGTATTTAAGGTTACAATTCATGAAGAAATTGACAACTAAGTAGAAAAATCCAGTTATTCCAGTTATGTTATTAAAATGTTTATAAAGTTGATTAAAATGCCACACGTTTGTAATAATGATAATTTGTCAGACTGATGACTGCGGCGCTGCCCTACGCCACTTGTCCGAGTTTGAGTGTGGCCCCTTGGGGAAAAATAATTACCTACCACTGGTGTATATAATATTATGTAATGTAATGTTCTACAATACAAATCCTGACAAACAGTAAATGTGTTTTATTAAGCTGTATAACTTCCATATAGATACTAAAATATAACACGGAAAAGACGTGTACTGTTTTGAAATGTCACCCTCAACTCTTCCTCCATTTGAGTTGACACTCCTGTTATAGATTATTATTGCTAATTATAAAACAATCATGTTTAAACACGATTTTAAGTGAAGTGTCTTTTTTTTCCCTGATTTCAAGTTAGAAGTAATTGTCGTAACTTAACTAAAAACTTGTTCCTTTGGTAAAACATATTTAAAACAACCCCCCTCCCAAATCTTTGTCAATATCACACAGCCCTTGACTAGTACAACTTTGTCTCCATTACATTTGTCATACCAGCATGCCAAAGCCTGATCGCGTTAGATCTCAGAAGCTAAGCAGTGTTGGGCCTAGGCAGTACTCCGATGGGAGACCGCAGAGGAACCTCAGGAGCAACAGTGGGGCAACAGAGGAGAAACTCATTGTTGTGTCCTTAGGCAAGACACTTCACCCACATTGCCTAGTATGGTTCTGGTGTGTGTATGAATGGTTGGTGGTGGTCGGACGGGCCAATAGCGCAAAATGGCAGCCTCACTTCCGTCAGTCTGCCCCAGGGCAGATGTGGCTACAATAGTAGCTTACCACTACCCAGTGTGGGATGAATGAATAATGCACAATGTGAAGTGTCTTTGGGTGTCATGAAAAAGCGCTATACAAATCCAATGCATTCTTCTTCTTCTTCTTCTTCTTCTTCTTCTTCTTCTTCTTCTTCTTCTTCTTCTTCTTCTTATTATTATTATTATTATTATTATTATTATTAATAATAATAATAATAATAAATACAATACTTTCTGCTCCACTTCATTATTATTACATATTATGTCCCAATTAAGCCTAATAACTCTCATTCCAAAGACTTGTTTTGTTGTAAGATTCACTACAAAAAAGCTTTTGCATTGTCATCTTGTTTTGTCTAGACCCAACTGGATTTGATTTCTGAAGCCCCAAAGTACATAACACTTGTTTGAAATGAGCTAAAGTACTTTCAGTGCTTAAAGTGAGACACTGCAGGCAAACACTTTTGTTTTTGGTTTGTTTGCTCTCTAAGTAAACAGGCTTACATGTGGAAACAACACTATTGTCCAGTTATTATGAAACTGAATCCACCTCATTCATAACGTTCTATGAAACATTGTAAGTTCAAAGGCTGTTTTCTCAAAATACACAATCCTAGATGGAGCCATAAATACAGTATCACCATCCTACTCACACCAAACTTTACAGACTTTGAATGAACTGTTTTTAGGGTTTTTACAGAAAGATTTGTTGATACCTAATTCGAAGCTTGACTTATTAATAATGCAAAGTACTAATTCTGTAAAATTGACTTTCCATGTTTGTAACTATGTTATGACAGCATCTTTATTTTCTCCCACACAGTTATGTTGTGACCAAGTTAGCATAACTTTCCCAAATCCCTAACCTAACCTAACCCTAACCCTAACCCTAACCTTAGCCACATATCTAAAGTAAAAATGTTAAAATATAAACTTTTTCTAGCACAGACACCAAAAGAAAGTGAGGACAATAGGCCTTTTCCCACTGTAGGAACTTTTTCCAGTTCCTAGTACTTTTTTAGTTCTTGTCCCCATTTTGGGAGCATTCACACAGAGCAGGAACTTTGGACTGGGGCCACATTTTAGGGGCAGGTACTTTCCAGTCAGACCTGGAACCTTTTGGTGACACAAACACATTTACAATGCTAACTTGTTTTTAAACAGTTTTACACATTCTCACATTTATATAAACTTTCCTTCTCCTTAAGAAAAAATATTTAAAAGCAGTGACTCCCAAAATGTATTTATTTAATTTGTAAATAGCCTATAATACTATTAGGAATTACAGTGAATCATTTAGTTTTATTGTTATTTCCAGTGATGTTATTAAGGTTTGCACATTATAGTTTTATGTGGAATCAAAAAAAGACAACTTTTGTTTTCCTAACACCACTTATTATTATTTAAATGTTCCAGACCTTACAGATGCTAATGCTAAAGCTAGTTAGACCCACCTACAGAAACTGTTGCTGTGTGAACACAAACATGGGGACAGGGTAGTTCCTCTGACTAAACAGGGACTGGAGGAATGTGGGGACTAGTTCTTGGTACTTTCATGTGGAAACGCCTATGGATAACTGAGTTAAGGGGACAAAAAAATCAGGTGTTATGACAGTGAGCTCTCTTTATATACTCTAAGTTGAACTGATTTATGTTTGAATAATCTAGCTATTCAAATGGTGGCCTGGGGGCTAAATGCAGCCCACTAAGGTGCATGTTTGGCCCAGTTTATAAAACAGGCCATTAACCTGTGTTTGATCTGTACTATCTTAGCTTCTGAGCTTCTCAGATTGAAAATGACTTTCAGATGAGAGTCAAACGTCTTGATCTTCGGAAACAATGTCCAGAGATACTTGAAGACTTCTACTATCTTAGCTTTTTTCAGTAGTCTAGTGTAATATAGGGCTGCTCAATTATGATGAAAATTATAATCACAATTATTTAAAGAATAATTGAAATCACAATTTTTCAAACAATTATTTTTCTTAGAAAGTGTGCAGAGCATTAGCGCTCCTTAAAAGCAGAGAGTGAAGAGATCAAAGGGAATGGGTGAGATATCTGATAAAAATGGACTGTTGTAAATGTTTTCTACAACTGTAAAGAAACAGTCTGGGACCTACTTTTACAGCTCACAGGAATATCTGAGCACTTACAGACTCACTTATGAGTCTGTCACGGTTAATAATCACAATTACTCGATTACAATATTTATAAACAATTTCAGCAATAATCATTATTAAAATTTAAACTAATGCACAGAACTAGTGTAATGTGCATGTATTAAAACAAGGCCCCAGTCAGGTGCTCTTTGGAAATAGTTTGATTTAAATAGTGCTATTTTGCGATACATATAAAACACATTTGTAGTTCGGTTTGTAGTCCGTCCCTCAGACCATAACCCTCCGACAAACAGAATTGAATATCTCAAATTTAGTATTGTCCTGCAGCAGTATTTGGCTGCTGTTTGTCAAAGTTTACATTGAAGAGACAAGGCTTATCAGTTCTAGACTTTTAAACAGGAAATCAATCGAGTTTGTATTCTTAAGTCGTCTTAAATCAATTTTGTCTTTTACAATGAACTAAATGTAAGTTACTGTCATTACTGTTACCCATGTTATTGTGTCTAACAGTCTAAAAAAAATACATACAATTTGAAATATTAATCCTACTTTTTCAGTTATATCAAGTCAGCAAAATCTATCATGCATTTAAACACTTCCACCTTAAATAATTACAAAAAAATGACAAAAAAACAAATCCTGCCTTTTACTCAAATAGTCCTAAAGAAATGCAGAATGTTCATTAACCCCTTTATTTATCTATATTCGTGATATTACATTTCTTTTTCTGGGTTTGTTAGATCCTAATTCTGTAACAAGCCATTTATACGGTATTTATAAAAAACTAAAGACATTTACGCAGTCACGTCAGTCACACTCACCTGTCTGTTTACGTACGCTGCTCCTGCGTCGTTTCCATTAGCTACTGGTTGCAACTCAATATCTATGCTAGTTTGATGTTCTCCCATGGTTAGATTTCCAAAGCTGCACAAGAATAATCCAGCCGTGAAGAGTTTGAACCCGGAACTATCTGCGCGTAAAGTTGTGCGTAAAGTACCGTGGGAATTTAAATATCCAAGACGTGCCTTGAGATTCCTTCACATTCCTTGACGTTATCGGGGTTTAAAACGTTCTCCTCGGCTCGTCGTGGGGTGTTTTGGCTCGGTTAGTTTCCATTTACTTTGGTTGTTGCTCGCGCTGAAGCTGCCAGGTGAGTTTTCTTTAAGTTTCAGGACGAGACAGGCTGACAGGAAGCGAGGAAGGCGTTGTCTGTCAGCGATAGGTATTCGTGGGAGAGTAATGTCCGCAGGCGGCTGAGACTTTCGTGTTTCCCTCTGACGTGAGGGGAACCACGCTCAGGACGCACCGTAAATGGTCCAAATTAAGCGTGAGAATGTATTGACTGTGGGTTAATTAATATCCAATTCCTCTTCTGGCTTTCAGGGTCAAAGTCTAGTGTAACAGTGGAATTGTATTTGTTTAATGAAGATAAACGTTTGTGGTAACTTGAGTAATTACCACATTTTATACAAAGTTTATTCACAAATATTATTTAAGACATTAAGTAATGTATTATGGCACTTTGAGGTTTGGTTTCATTTTTGAAGATGTCCAAATAAAGTTATAATATGCAACTTTTGGAGGTTCAAAGTCACCTACTGACAATAACAAAAGTGACTAGTGATGTAATATATTCCTCTTTTCAGTAACTAAGAAGACTATGAAACTCATTTCTCATAAAATGCTGAAAATAAATTAGTTACAATCTGAGTAACTCAAGTTACATTTAAATGAACTGCAATGGTATTCTATTGAAAATTAAAGTCAAGTGGATGAAAACTCCAGTGAAACTGGTGGAGACGAGTTTCTGTGGAGTCTGTTGACTGAAAGTTGAATACAGTATTCTGAGGAAATGTGCTGTGACGTTACATTTCTACTGATGAATCAATAATCAAGTGCAAATGTCAGTTACATTGTTAACTGACATTGTTACAAACCGTAACATTGTAATACAAATGTATTAAAAAAATGTCCCCCTATAACCAGGCCCGTCGATAGAAATTTGGGGGCCCAGGGTGAGTGTGGCTCATATGGGTCCCCCGCAATATAAAATAATATGAAATGGGTACCATTCTGAGCCCCTACGACCCTTGGACCCCGGACAAAAGACTCTTTGGCCCCTCTTGTCGACTCTCCTGCCCATAACTTGTATAATGTATTACAACTTTACAGTAACCTGCCCAACACTACCTGCTGACTTCTATACAACGCTCAAATCACCAGATTTTTTCCCCAACTTAGTTATGCCACACTACGCTACGCTTATATTTTAAAAGATTTACTTTAGGTTAGCTTAGGGCTAGAAGTAGATTAGGACTTTGGGAAAGATTTGCTAACCTGGTCACGGCATAACTGTGTAGAGGATAAGAGTGATAAAATTCTAAGTTAGAACATCTTATATGTTTTATTCATAATTATATATACAAAACCTAAATGAATGCATGGTCATGTAAGTAAATTTATTTATTATGAACAACAAAAGAAAAAAAAAAAAAAAATATATATTATATATATATATATATATATATATATATATATATATATATATATACTGTATGAGTATGTCAATCTGATGTGAGAGTCAAGAAAGCATAATTTATCTATGTGTGCCAATACGTTCCTGACCTGGTCCTAACCTTTACTGCATTTCCATGTGTTCAGTTATGCAAAGAGGAACTGTTTGTTAAGTCAGCCATGTAAATACCTCGCTTTACTGGATCCCAAACATCCTAATCATTTGTCTGACTTTTGCATAATAAACAGTAAAAGTAACAAACTGCATAAATGTGTTAGGACTTAGCTACAGCTAGTAGACAGTAAAATTATGAGGTTGTTGTGATTGTAACAACCAGCAGAGGTCGACAAAGCTCTGTTTATGTCCACATAAAGGCACGCCTACTGACTTCTCTGGAAAAAGATGATGCTTAACCAGTCAGTTTGAGATAAATATCTCTCTAATTACAGGCCTATTGCATGAAACAAAAATGGGCTTGTCTTCTTTCTCAACATAGCCTGACAAAAAAAAAAGTGAAATCATTTGTTCTCAATAGTTTTAAAAAGTTGTGCTGATTGTTGTCAGTTGTAAATATTTAATGATCTCTATTTATACAGCACTTTTCCACCTTTCAATGCAGTCAGAACATTTCACATTAAATAAGCACTAGTGTGAACAGATACACCTGGGACACAATGACAGTTCTCTCTGTCCCACTGCTACAGTTCATGTTCTACCCATCTCCCAGCTAACCAATTCAATTCAATTCAATTCAAAGATTAATTGTCAAATACACAGTAAAAAACATCACTATGCAATGAAATTCTTACTTGTTGAATCCCTTCCAACAATAGTATAGAAGTAAATTAGACTGTGTTTAAAACAACTGTACTAGTAACAGTCACAGATCTTTTTAAGTCTTATGGCTTGTGGAAAAAAACTTTTCATGAGCCGCGCTGTTCGGGACCTGATGCTTCTGTAGTAAACAGGGAGTTCTGAGGGTGTATCCGGTCCTTAAAGGGACTGTACCTGATTTTTGCATCCTAAAAATGTAAACAAACAGAAATAATTAATTTTAACCTTTTTCCTTCAGGCTACATGATTTCCTCACGTAGCTAATGCATTCTGAGCTTCAGAATTGTTCATCATGATGAGTTTTAATGTTTTTTCACAGCTTTTAACAGCGAGGTGAGTCACTATGCTAACAACAGTTAGCCTGCTAAAACAAAACAGCTGCACACAAACGGGATTTTATTAGACATAGACAGGACTTTGGGGACTAATTTCCACCTGAATAGATACATTAACAAGGCATCAGTGCTAGAGGGAAATTGCTTTTAAGTTATCTTGTTGCAAAAAAATCGAGTACAGTCCCTTTAATAATGTTCTGAGCCCTCCTAATGACATGACTGTAGAGAGGAGAAAGACACTCCGGAGATCTCTCCACATGTACTTTTGTAAAAGTTGCTCAAAATGTTGGTTTTAATGCCACATTTCTTGAGATTTCTTAGAAAGTAGAGTCTACTGTAGTGTGTGCATTTTAATGAGTTGTGTTGTGTTTTCTGACCAGGTAAGATCTTCACTGATGTGGATCCCGGTGTGGTCTCCTGAAGCAGCAGCATCACAGAAGTCCAGCTCCGTCTGAGTTGTCTTCCTCAGTGGGAGGTGAAGGGCTGAAGGGTCCTGGCTAGGCTGGGCGTTTTTTGGCATATCTCGATTACATTATGTCAGACCAACAGGAAAATGATCAAACATGTCTTTAAATTTATTATTTGAAGTGTAAGGATCAAACTAATAGGGATGTCAAGATTATAAGGTTAATCGATAATTGTGATTATTCAAGTCACAATATTATCGTAAGAACAAAAAAAATATAAAATCGTGGCAATTTTAGAAGTAAAATTTCATTTTACATTTGACTCCACCAATACTTGGCACATACTGTATGTTCTTATGTTATGTTCCAAATATTTACATTTGTATTTATTTTGCACTGAAAAGTTAATTTGTGATTTAAAAATTCAGCAAAAGGTCAAATAAAAAATTGCAAAAAAATAAATAAATAAATACAAAAATAGTAATACAAAACTAAAGAAAAATTATCTTTAAAATTTTCAAGCAAAATTATGTCTTTCAATGCACATTTGATCATTTTAGATGCAATATTACATTTTCAAATTCATTCTGAATTAAAAACTAAAGTTAAATAAGGGTTTTGTTTTCATTAGGAAAATTTGATTTCATAAAATTAGTCACAAGTTTGAGGAAAAGTGACAATGAAAAAGAAATGTTGTCATAATCGTGAATAACTGCTAAATTGTGATATTTTGTCTCGCAATAATTGTAACACTAAAATTTCATATCGTGACATCCCTACAAACTAATAAGGCTGTAGTCGACTTAAGACGTGTGTTTCAATGACTGACTAAACATCTGATCCAAACTGCACTCACAACTCAAACGAAATATTGACCAGACCAACCTGTATTTGTCATTTAATATTTATCACGCTGATCATGCCGAGCAGACCTCACTGTTGTGTTCAAGTGTGTGCTTTTAAAGGGGACCTATTATGTCAAATTCACTTTTTAACCTGGAGTAAACTTTACCATTAGTTTACTCAAAGTTATATTTGAATTGATTAATGCATGTTTGAGTAATCTTGGATATCTTTTCAGCTGGAGCTCAAGTGTTCTCACCTACCACCTATCCCCTCCCACTTGTCTGTATTTAATTGTTATAATTCAAAAGATTAATTCTCAAAGTGAAGCATGTATGGTTCAAAACTGTTCCAGAGCCACTTTCCAACAATAATAATTTGTTATTTTAAATCTGTTGCTTTTTACAGTCACATTTTAAAATGAAGAGGCGGGGCTTATCAGTTCTGCAGTTTTGAACAGGAAGTCACTAGAGCTGTTTATATTTTTAAGATGTTTTAGATCAACTTTGTGTTTTACAATGAACAAAAGGTAAATTACTGATCTGCAGATGTTCTAGTTTCTTACTAAACATTAAAAAAAAAAACACAATAGGTCCCCTTTAAATGTGTAAATTTTTAGTTTTGCTTTAAACTAAAAGAACTTGGCACAAGTATGGACTTCTGTGGATGCATAAATGATAAATACATTTCTTGAATCTTTTAAATAACTATGTGTAAGAAAAAGAAAGAAAAAAAACGCAGCTAAGCAAGATCGTCGTACGGCGCTCCATAGTACTCACGAAAAAAAAAATATTTATCTCGTAATTACGAGATAAGATCTCGTAATTACGAGATAACTTTCTCGTAATTACGAGATAGTTTTCTCGTAATTACGAGATAATTTTCTCGTAATTACGAGATAATTTAAATGGCTTTTCCCACATTCTGTATACCCACACGCTTCGTATAGGCTAAGCTAGTGACTTTATCCACAACGAGTAGTCTTTTCTGTGCTAGCTTGATGTTTCTAAATAGCTAAGATGTACTTGTGGATTTCGTTATGTTAAATTAAGTGCCTGTGGTCTTCACTGCAATGTTTACCGTCGACAAAAAGTATGAAAATAGCTAATAACGTGACTGTCAACTCACGCTACAGTTAGCATGCTATTATAAAGACAGCCAGTGTGTGGAGCTGTTCACCCACCAGAAAGAAGCTAGTGGTAATCGGCAGGTTTTTTAAATAAAACTCGATCTTCTTGACTGTTGACAGTCAGTCTCACTCATCCTTAGAAATGTGCGGCAGTTTTTCTGTGGCTCCAGCGTCTGGTTTTCAATTTATTTGGCCAAAAGAAGAGAAATGCTGCACATTTGCTACACTTCCGCATGGATCACCCAGAGTGGGCGGGTACTGCAAAAATGCCCGTATGTTGCAAGTCTCCTCATTCAGGACAATACAGGGCGGTATCGGATCGGAGATTTGGTCGATACCGATACCTGAAAAACGTGCGATATCGGACGTTTTTCCGAGACCGGAACAACCCTAGTATATATCACATCCATAAGTCCAAATTCTCCAACAATAAGCCTCTTTTGAAAATATTAACAATTTAACTCCAAAATGACAGGTGTTTTCTGTTTTCTTGATCAATAGTTTGTCTAAAACTCCTCATTGAAAAGACGATTGGTTGCATCTCCAACAGAGAAGAGACTCCTCCATACAATCCTCCATACAACCTTTAACATCTTGAAGCAAAATTGTCTTTCAGTCCATGCACATTTGAACATTTTATTCATTCCAAACTGCACTCACAACACCATAGGCTTTTTATTATTACTGTGAGACTCATGGCTCAAACCAAATATTGACCAGCCCAACCTGTATTTGTCATTTAATATTTATTATGCTGATCATGCCGAGCAGACCTCACTGTTGTGTTCAAGTGTGTACTTTTAAATGTGTCAACTTTTATGCTTGAAACTTCTTTTACTTGAATTCCTGGGAGCCTTGCACAAGAACTTCAACGTGGATGGACTTCTAAGAAAGATTGTTGTGTTTAAAAAGTCAAACTAATACAAATTTTACTCAATGAAGTCCCAAATGAGTGAATAAATGACTAAATTATCACATTTCTATCCTTATTTGAAAGTTCACAATGTAACATGTTCATTTGCATTGTTAAACAGCTTGTTTTGTAGCTTTTTTAAAATACTTTATAACATGTTCAATAACACATGCTCACACACAACATTCAAAATACTAATGGCTCTACACACATTAGTCTTATGTAAAAGTTTATTAAGTTGCATAATTTCGAGGACCTGAGCCACTCCACAGTGCAGAGGTATATAGACAGAGTACACAAAATACAGTCAAAGCCAATCCGATGAAAACAAAACAAAAAAGTGTTCTCCAGTAAGCTAGGAATGCATGGTTCACACGGCCTAGAGCGACAGAAAAGAATCATTTTATAATAAATATCTGCTACCATCAGCTAGCGAAGTATTATGACATGATCTGAGTATATAAAAGTATATAAAGTGTATTGTACGTAGACTGGAAGGAGCAGCTGCATGACTGAAAACTGCCAGTGTATGTCGACCTGTTCGTAAAATGGAAATAACATACAGCATAAACAGAAAAAACAAGTTCATAAAATCAACATTTGAAGTTACATTTGGCTGGTGTGACACTGTAACATTCATTGTCATTGGAAGAAAGAGAAAATGATGGTTTAAACCTGCACGTTTCAATGAGATGGTGTGAAAAATGCATGTTACTCCAAAATATATCAAATAATCATATAAAAAGGATGAACGTGACCACTTCTGACTGATATCTCTTATTGGCATTAGTATTGAGACTGAAAAAGCTGGATGTTTCTCACAAAAAAAAGTCTATTACGATGCTTCTATAGAACAAAAACTGGAGTTGGAAATGGTGATACAAGCCCCGGTGCTGCTGCGGCTGATTCTAAACTTCAAAACTGTCTGAAGGAAACCTAGACTTGACACAAAACACAGCTCATGTTGTGATGTCTTTATAAATAGAGATGTCAAGATAATCGGATTACTGTTGGGATTATGCAAGTCACAATATAAAAAGGAAAAATAATAATCGTGACAATATAAAAGCAAAATTCTACTCCAACAACATTCATTTTGTTTTTCTTTACTTCACATCTTTGGTTTCTTTTTCAGACAATGTGTTTTGAGATGTATTTACTTTGTCGACATGTTCCCTCTGCTTGCAATGCAACTAAATGTTTTGTTACAATGAGATTTAAAGTTTTCATTACCAAGTTTGACTTTGTGAAACTGGTCACAAAATTTAGGAAAAGTGACATGTGAGAGAAAAATAATGAAAAAATTAAAGATTTGATTTGGTCATAGTGATCATAACTGTGAATAATGGCCATGTAAGTGGTGTTTTTTTTTTTTGCCTTGCTATATTTATAACAATAAAACTGAATAATGTGACGGGAGACCAAAATATTTTGATGCATGTGATATTGGATTAAAATACCATATTTTGCTTCAAAAATTGTAATGTTTCTATAGATTAAAAGACAGACTTTACTTCTTCTAAAACGGCCAAACTGATGTTTAATTATTAAATCTATTAACTCTATTTTGTCCCGCCCACTTTTCTAGAAAGTGTGCCCTTCCTGTTTAGCTTTGTTAAGTACTAATATGTTTGTTTGTCTGTCTTGTGGGGAAATTTCAAGTAGATATAAGGACAGTTAAAATAAACTCATCGACTGAATTCTACAGGCTAACTGCAGCTAAAGAGGAAGTGCACTTCCTAGAAAAGTGGGCGGGACAAATAAGGTCAATAGCATTCCTTCATTTTCTATCGCTTTTTCCTGTTAGGAATGGCGAGTTTTGGAAGCGGGGGTAAGCCAATGCATCCAGGGAGAACCCACATAAAATAAATACTGAATTCATAATATTTTATTCTTACGATTACATTATGACTTGAATAATCACAACTTAACCTAAAATCCTGACATCTCTGTATAGAAAAGATATGACAACCCCCCAAAGCATCTTCACAGTTCACATTCCTTCATTCTCATTCTGGTCCACGTCTTCAGACACCTCCATCTCCTCCTCGTTCCCCTTGGCAACACTTGTCTCAGAGGTCTTCTGCTGCTGCTGCTCCTCTTCTCCCGAACCCTCCGACATTTTCTCCTCCGATCTCGATGTGTCTTCCTCTGGGTTACTCCTGCTGACTTCTTCTTCTATCGTGTCGCAGTCTCTGTCCTTCTCTGGGTCTCGTCCTGCGCTGTGGGACTGACGGCTGCGTCCTCCTGCGCAGGGCCGTCGAAAACCTGCTCGCCCAGGCCGTTCTCGTCGGGATTGGACAGTTCGCATGGGGACGTGGAGCTACCTGGAGATGAGGGTTCTTCGCTGGCTGATCTCCGGTGTTGTCTGGTGGGAGGGCGGCGCTTGAAGGACAGGCGGGCTCGAGTCTGAGGAGAAAAGGAGGATACAGGTCAGGTTCAGAGTCAGGTTCCCAAATCAGTCCAAGTCAAGTTTCAAGCCAAAGAGAGACAAGTCTGAGTAAAGTTCCAAGTCAAAGAGAGACAAGTCTGAGTAAAATCCCTGAGTCTGAGGAAAATCCTGAGTAAAAGTCAGTGCCCCACCAGTCCCAAGTCAAATCCAAGTTAATGCTCCCCAAGCAGTCTCACTGCTCCACTCCAGCCTTTCTTTGACTGGCTGTCTTTGTCCTGCTAGAAAAGGACGATATCAGCCAGTGACTTAAGTTCTCCACTGACTTAAAGTTTTTTTTTTTTTAGTTTTTCCTTCCCGAGAAGGAGGGTCTAAGGACAGGGGATTCTCTGGGACAATTTTTATTTGCCTATTTGTTGTTGTAACAATCTGCCTGCATTTCCTAATAATGATTGTTTTTTCTTTGTTTCTGTTAACCAATGTTTCATTGTTTTATTTTATGTTTGTTTTTCTAAATCAACATCTTGTAAAGCCACTAAGATAACTGCTGTTAAGATTTTGGGCTATACAAATGAATTGAATTGAACTGAATCAAAGTCTGCGCCCCATAAGTCCAAACCAAGACCAAGTCAGAGTTTCACAAGTCCAAGTCAAGTCAAGTCTTTTCAGGTCTTTATCTCAATTTACAGAAAAAAATCTTTTGTTTCTTTTATATAAATAATTCCATATGAAATACATTGCTGGTTGCAAATAGTAGTGAAAAAGGAGATGTTCCAGTTCCAGAAAAATTACACTATTTATTTTTTGAGTAGAAGCATCAAGTTGTTTCAAGTCACAGTGCTCCAAGTCAAGTCTGAAGTCAAACAGTGACTTGAGTCTAACTCGAGTCCATGTCACTCAGCTGCTCCTGAAAATACAAAAATAATGCTAAACACAAAGCACATGGGGTTTAAAAAACATTTCCAACTCTCATTTCTGGCAATTTTGTACAAATGATCAAATGAGCAAGTTCAGATCAAACAGTCATAAATCTTTTGTTTATGACACTGCAAAGTCCAATGTCATTTCTAATTTTATGTGACATTAATGTAGATATTGTCCATTCGAAACAGTGTGCTAATCACAAATACTTGCTGTGAAGCCAATCACACTGCAGTTCTTATACCTCAACCCCTCCTTCCACCTTCTCATCATGCTTTGCCAGGAGAAAGTTTAGTTAGAAATATGTTTTGTGGGAGGAATTTAGGTGGTCAGCGTCACTTTAAGTAAAAAAAAAAAACACTTATCTAAGTATGCACAAAAGAAGTATGTGTTGACTGATTAGTCGACTAAAAGGAGGCGTGGCAAAAGCTCTCAAACTAAAAAGCATTTTTTATCTAAGCTTTTATCTGACTTTTATGCTATGATCGGAGCAAGTTCCTGTTCCTGAATTTTGTGAACTGACAAAGACAATAAACGCTGATTCTGAGATTTACACAATGTTGTCTATATATCAAATGTCAAACATATGCATTGTCTTTCTTTAGCTCTACCTGGAAAATCACTCATTTTAACTGGAAGTACAACCTGCCCAGCACATTGGTTGTGTTGTGTTGTGTTGTGCTGAATGACTGATAATTTAAATGTAATGAGAACAAATTAGAATCACTTTGTACTTGTCACTGCCAGGTTGGTGGTAGTTTTCTAAGCACAGAATTCTAAAAATCAGAATCTCCCTCAGATAAGCTATTCAAATAATCTGTTATAATGTTGTGATGGTTGAAAAGACCAGCAGAGGTCGACAAAGCTCCATTTTCTAACACTGCTGCGTTCTAACAACATCAGCTAACTCCAATCCAAGTCTGAAGGTCAAAATGTTTTTCTCAATGGCTTTGACACACTTGTCCATTCTAAAAGTCAATTTTCAAAATAGTTCACACACTAAATTTTGGCTCATGCAAAATTAAGTTTTATATTCAAACCAGTTAAATCTTTCCCTCAGAAGCATTTTTTACCATCCAAACTCTCCCACATTCCTCGGGTGTTTGTATGCATTTTCTCATTCATTTGACTTTACAGCTCAGAGACTTTAGTTCTGATTCAGAGTCAAAGTGACCAAAGATTACTGAGATTCAAACGTCACACAAATGAATTTGTATCTGGATAAGTTCCGTTTTTATCTTACAGAGCAAGAAAAAAAGATGAAAAATACACATTTACTAAAAGTTTTGAATTGTGAAATATACAGTATTTTATATATGTGCATATAAGATAAGATGAGATATCCTTTATTTGTCCCACAATGGGGAAATTCCAGTGTTGCAACACACATTTTAAGAACAGCAGGGAGAATAGGAAACATGCAATCAAACAAGCTAGTTTAAAGTAGACTTAAAGTGTATATAAAGTTACAATAGTTAAAATAGTAAAAAAAAAAAAAAAAAACTACACTTTGCTAAAGATAGTTGAGAGATGTCAAACATTTACATAAACATTATATTGGAAATATATTTTGTTTTTCTTTTTCCTACAGTCAGTGTTTTCTGACTTTCAGACATTGTTTTGTTTGATTCATATGTTCATTGGTTGTTTGCTCTTTCTGCTCATGTGATTTTAGATTTTGCCTTGATGTGTGAGTTTGTAGATAAAACAGTCTAATGATAAAAGTCCTTTACCGTGTGTGAACATGTCTGTAGTGTTAGAAAAACAAACTAAACTCACTGAACATGTGAGTTTGTGAATGAGAGCTTGTGACCTGTTCTGAGAAAGAGTCTGAAAACTGTGCGAATGATTGAAAATTGTGGCAAATGTTCTGCGTACCCCAGCCTTTGGAATCAAGTGATTAAACTAAACCAAGTTTCAAAAAGCAACTGAGAAAAACTAATGTCATATACATCATTCAAAGCATACTGTTTTGTTTTCACTACACACATGTGTCTCATTCAAAAGTAACGGTCTGAATAAGAATTGTAAAGATTCATAATCAGGGTTCCCACTCATATCCCAAGAACATTTTCTAGGACATTCGCAACAAGGATTTTATGTAATCACGACATCTACATCACCAAAATTTAGCCTGTTTTGCCAAGTTTGTGAGAGCCCAATAGTCCACATTTATGACAAGTATATAAAACTGTCGTGTGGCCAGTTCTCAGTCAAAATTTGATTTTGTCAGACGGGGCAATTTGCTTTGATAGTCTTTTTTTAGGTGTTTCATGAGCATCACAGTATTTTTGCAGTGGTGCAGGGAGAAAAACATGAGTGGGGGGTCTGGGGGTCACCTCCCTGAGGTTTTTGAAAAATTAGGTCAATTTTGGTGCAACCTGATGCATTTTACAGATTTCCAGTGGCTGAAGAACATGAGAAAAAAATCATGGTTTTTGACACTTTTTACCTCAGGCCTTTGAACTAAAATTAAACTACTGTTGACCTTATTTTGTAAAAATGTATGCCTCCAATTAAAACATTTGGATAAACAGCCAAGTGAAAAAATGATAAATTTAATTTTGGATGTACATTTTTGCAATCTGGGTTGCAAATCCTATACTTTTTAGCAGTTTTACATTAGTTCTTAAGGCATTTTTTTTAATAATTACTATGTTTGTACATGGCAAAAATCTGGTTTATTTGTTTGTGCACTGTTATACATTTTATTATTAAGCCAAATAATTTTCCCAGAAAAACATTACATTTTCCATGACATTTGGCTGTTTTTCTCATTTTCCATGTGTTTTCCATGACTGGAAATTGAGCTAATCATTTTCCAGATTTTCCAGGTTTTCCAGGACACGTGGGAACCCTGATAATACAGTAAAAGCAAATCAAATTCTCCAGAAAATTGTCTCTTTATAATAATAACAACGAGTAAAAATATGTTACTAGAAGGGTTTACCTGATTCTGGCTGGTTGTGTTGTCTCTGAAGTGAGCACATAATAATAGATTGTAAACATATTTGGTAATATTATGTAACCGAGCTTTTATAAGAAAATAAAAGTGCTGACCATACGCCACAAAAATCTGTTCTAAAAGCCGTCACAGCTGATTAAGCACTGATTAGAAGCACCATAAATAACATCATTTGGCATTGTTATGGTTGTAAAACGTGAACAGCTTGTATTGCAGTCATTATGAGATTTACGGCCAACATTACTAAAGCTATAAACATGAAACACAAGTGGAAAACGAACAAACAATCCTCACATCTTTTGACCTTAAGCTCAAAAGATGTCATCTGCAGAAGTCAACCAGCTCTCCAAAAAGTCACAAAGAAGAAACTGAGTAGCCAACATTTACTGTATATTCAAGCAACTGTCCACCTAGGCAAAGAATAGACTTCATTTATCGATCTATACAGACTTACAGAACCCTGCCAGATTAAATGATTCATGATGTGAATGATTCTGTTTTAGTATTTTCTTTTCAAGCTTCAGCTGCTTGAGGTCTTGGAGGTGCTAATGCTTATCCCAGTTTACTACACTGGGCTGAGGCGGGGCAAACGTGGCCTGGACAATGCTCTGGCACAGAAGGGATTATAGACGCAACAAACAACAACTTTTTTAGATTTTCTCATTCTTCAGGCACCTGAAACTTATTTACAATTTTAACAATGACTAAAGTTATCATAAGATGTGTAAAAAGTCGATGCCAGAGCTCGATGGTGTGAGTGGTTCGGGCAGAAAAGTGCTCAGGGACTTTAACTAGGCTAAAGGGATTATCAGGCGCTCCAACACCATGATCCAGGTCTGCTTAAACAGAGCAGAGGAAGAGGTCCCACTGAGCTACACGTCAGCAGACAGAACATGTGTCCAGCTCTGACCTCATCACTCAGTCGGCCAATGGAAGAGCAGCTGCAATCCCATGTGACCAAAACTCAATTTATGTCTGCTAATTGGATCATTTTATGAAAGAAATTAACAAACCAATAAAATCGTAAATGTCAATGTACAGTGGGAAGGAAATGTACTGTATTAGCGTTCCTTAGAAATACTTGTTTTTCCACATGAGTTTGTAATAAAACATGATCTGTGAGCTGATGGCGCCTGTGTAGCAGGCAGCTATCAGCTTGTACTGTATGCAACTGATAAACTGAATTACCCCCCGGGATCAATAAAGTATCTATCTATCTATCTATCTATCTATCTATCTATCTATCTATCTATCTATCTATCTGATCTGATCTGATCTGATCTGATCTGATCTGATCACAGCAATCACACTTAAACTAATGCTGCAAATACATGTTTATAGAGCATTCACTATGGAGGATTACAGGAAAAACATGTCATAAACCCGTTTTACAATATTAATGTAGTGTATTGCACAATTCTAATTGTTACATTTATACCAGATTAATACATGTAGCATCACAAAAGCATATTTTTTGGAATGATCTTCAATCAAGTGAGCAGAAATACTAAAACTTGTATGTGTAATTCAGTGCTGTCAAAGTAGTGCCAGATCAATGTAACTCATTTAAATAAGAAAGTAACTTGAGTTACTCTGATTGTAAGTAGTAATATATTCTCCACTTTTCAAGAAGTACTTTTCTAGAGTACAATATACATTGTAAAACTGCAGATTATTTTTAACAGGACATTTACAGCACTATTTAGCATTTCAATATAAATAGGACTGGTCACATCTGGTCACATCAAAATACAGTAGTAGTGGTAGTAGCCCTGATATTTTGTATTATTTATGTTTACATATTTTTATCATTAATATTATTAGTTATATCTTGCACATTAGCTTAAAGCGAAATTCTAGTTGTTCATTGTTCACTGACATGGCATACAATTTTTTCTATTCTGATTCTTATTCTGACACTGAAAAGAATAAACTACAAAAATAAAAAAAAGCTTGTTTAGTAGAGCATGTCGAATATTTGACAAACAATTGCATGTTGTCCGAAGGGTTTAACTAACTTACTTATAATCTTTGATACTCAATATATTTGTTATTTTTATTTTTGATTAACGATGCTGAATATCCATCTGATAGTAAAAAAAGCTACTAAATAGACAAATATCATTAGTTAAAACCCAGATTGCTCAATAACCTATAAGATGAGGGCACATGGGTGCTTGATTGATGTAGAGCAACAATAATCCCTCCAGTGTTCCACTGTGACATGTGGTGTCCCAGCGGTCTCCCATCCATGTACTGACCAACCTCTAACTGAGCTTGTGAGATCAGAGAGAGAGATCAGAGCCTTGAATCTTAGTTAGAAATGAATTGACTGAAAAAGCAGCACAACTCTTTATCAAGATCAACATATAGTACCTTGTTGAAGTTGGGCAGTGTGTTCCCCTCAGCCGGCGTGTCGAATCCCACCGGGTCTCCTCCTCGGTGGACTGCTGTGTGGGCTTCAGGCTGGGGCTGTGCGGGCTCAGTGGCCTCAGACTGGGGCTCATCGGGGTCAGCGGGCTCTGGGGGGTGGTGGTGGTTGGAGACAGAGGGGCCGGCTGCAGCTTCACGTCCGGACTCTTGGGTGAAGGCAGCAGAGCAGTGGGTGACAGAGCTAAGTTGGCCTACAGGGAGAGGGATATTTTCAGACCTTCTCTAAGTGCCAGACTAGAGATGGGAGATGTGTAGAAAGAATGCATTTTAGTTCATTTATGGAAAGCTTCTTGACATGTAGCATCTTGTTTTGAAGAGGACTGATTGGGTTTGCATAGAACGTCAGTTGAACTGTTGATTTTTATATGAATAAGCTTTTGAATTAGCACCGAGGCACAAACACACACAAGTGTCTTTTGGCCAAGTATTCGACTGATTCGTTTTAAACATGTTTTCAGAGACATCTGCCACAACTCACTCTTTTTTACACTTACAGTCAGACTGTAGCAAATTACAGCTGTACTGAAATTTTGTCTGAATATTGTATACAAAATAAAAGGGAAATAACAGAGATATTCATTAAAAAATGCCCACCATTCACCGCGCCAAAATGCAAAGACAATAATATAACAACTGACAGTTTTCATAGCATCTGTGTCATTTATGTGGGTTTAGACCCATATTTACAATGCGGTTGCTAGGTAACAGTTGTGGCTTCCCCACATATGTAATATTTGCTGGACAACAACAGACCTCATAAAAATAGGCAATCTAGGTGAAAACAAGCATGTTTGGTGAAATCTTAAATATAATCATGTTCACTGTGTTCACTTTACTGTCAGATGCACTTTAAGTTTGCAGCCCTGGCCTCAGGGTAGTGTCATAGAAGTGCTACTACAGCATATTAATATATAATTCCCACTTCATAATTTTGTTATACGATACTGTTATAAATCGATAACATGTACATTTTGATCTTGTACTTGCTTCATTGCACCTCTGTTCACATGTTTACACTGCTTTTAGCTTGTACTTGTACAAGAAAGTTGAGTTGACTATAATTTTAAAATTATCGAGAAATAATATTGTAAATGATAATTTAAAGATGAAAATTTAAATTCATGTTCATGTTTGAAATGTTCATAGTAAACAACTATACAGCAAAGGCTGATTTAGAATAAAAATTAAGCTAAAAGTTGGATTTTGCACTTTTAAATAAGAATTTTTCTACTTTTTTGTGATTTGGTTTACATTTTTGTAATACTTGTCTGATACTTTATCCTGACCTAATACGTTTTTAAGATTGACATGATGTGGTCTGACTATTGTTATCAAGACTCTCCATAAATCATTTTGTAATAATCTCCCATCCTACAGAAACCCTCCTTAACTATCTAAACACCTATAGTATGTGAGTAAGCCTGAGTCGTACCTGCACTGGGCTGAACAGGAAGAGGGAGAAGCGGCAGCCCTTCTGTCCCATGGCTGCCTCCTTTGTGCACTGTCCCAACACAGAGGATTGTCCTGCCTCACACAGCTCCTCCTGATCCCATTAGCTTGTTAATCTGAGCCTGTTCTGGCCTTAGCAACAGGCCGTTTCCCTGGACTCAACACGCCACTGCTGCGGACACTGGTGCTGATCGGACAGAAGGGGGCAGTGCAGTAACATACATACACTCCTGTGTTCAACTGTTTAATTAGGAAGTTCTCAAATTATTCTTCAAATATATCTAAAGGTGGACTGGGAATAGGACTGGGAGATGTGGAAAAAATGAATATCCTAAGTTTATTTGTATTGCACATTTGACCAAAACAAAGTCTCCAAAGTGCTGCTGCACAGAAAACAAATTAATTAAAATAGCTAGTTTCTGTTCTTAGAGTTTTCTGTTCATTTCATTTCTATAAGGTTTTCACTACCTCAGCCTAAAACAGTTGCACCCGAAGTGGGACCAGGGACCAAACTCGGCTGCCGTGGGGTCTAATTTGGCTCGATTAGCTTTGTTAAGACATCTTTTTGGTTCAATTTTATGTTGAAAACATGAAATAACTCAAATAAACCTTTTTTAAATGCAAAACAAAATGATGTTTGGCCATTGACACACTGTAATACAATGAAAAAATCTGTTCATTTTGACCCACTGAGGAAAAAAAGTTTAGGCCCACTTTGGTCTAAAATGAATAAATCCTTAGAAGATCAGACAGTGAGGAATGAATTGTGTTGAATGTCTCTGAAAATGTGTTAAAAATCACAAGAAAACTCTTGTGTGTTTATAAAGAGGAGCATCTTTAACACTAACAGACAATTCTCTTAAGTACTGAAGTTAGCTATTTTGAATATAAACAAATCACCTGACGTTCGGTGCACAGAGCCTATAAATATCACGGGCTTGTAGAATGTTGTGACGTCACATGAACGCAATCTACTGTCGGACAAATGTGAACTAATGAAATCTTCTAATAATCCCGCTGAAAATAGGGAATTACAATTGTATATCAAAGGGATATTAATACAAAGTTCCAAATGTAATAACTATATCATTGGAGGCAGCCTTAATATTAATAAACTATCTCCTAGAGGGAAATTTATATGGAATTCAGTTTTGTCAAATATTACCTGGCTTTTGCCGTACAAATTCTGTGTTAGTAATAAAATAAAAGAACTACATTTAAAAATCTTACACAATATACAGTATTTCCATGCAATTATCACCTGTCGTAATATAGCACAGTAGACCCAAAATGTAACTTCTGTGAAGCAGAACATGAAACTTTGATTCATTTATTTTATGGATGCAAATTTTCATTAAAATGATGGTTAGATCTTGAACAATTTATAATTACAAAGTCCCAAGAAAATATTCAGATTGATTGTAAAACTGTCATAACTGGAATAAAACACAAAGTTACAAACCTTCTGGTTCTGTTGGGTAAATTTCATATTCACAAATGCAAAATCCAGAAATCAAAGCCCTGTTTTAAATCTTTCTTGCATGAATATTATTCATATATTGATTCATTAAATGAATGTACAAATAAAAAAGCCTTACTTACTTTAAATATGCATACAATGTTAAATTTCCATACAAGATGAGATTTTTTTTTTATGAAATGTATTAATATTCAGCCAATGTGTTTTATAATGTACTTATGTCTTGTTCTCTGCTTGCATTGATCCACTGATTGCTATTTACTGTTTGTATTGATTTGATTCACTATATATTGTTTAACGTTTGTATTGATCACTGTTTGTTTACCGTTCGTATTGATCTACTTTATGTATAGTTATGGATAGTATTTGTACTATCCATAACTATTTTTCATTTTAATTAAAAAAAAAAAAAAAAAAGTGAAATGTTTTTTTTTTTTTTTTATGAATCCCTACATTCCAGAAATATTACATCTATCTTTCTCTTTAATTTGTAAATGGCTCTTTTTGTATCATTTTGTATTAGAAACAGTTTATTCACTATACAGTTTGTGGATATCTTGAAAACAACATTTAAAATAATATCTAAAATTACTTGTATATACATTGCCCAGCTTTAAATCAGTGGCAGGTTCTGCTTTCCTTAGGGCCCCAAAAGTAAGCTACATTTGTCTAATAATAAAAATTTTGTTAAAGGGTTAATGACAGATTTTTAGTAAAACACAGTGAACATGATTATCTCTGCTTGCTTTCATCCAGTTTGGCTCTTTTAATGAGGTTTAAATGTTGTAAATACTCCACATAAATTATAAGTTACCCTTTCATTTGGCCTTTTTTTCCCTTAATTTAGAGGAATACATTTTAATATTTAGTTTTACGCCAGATTTAGCAAAAAAAAAAAAAAAAAAAACTAATTTCCCTTCACAGTTTCTGAGCAAGTTCACGCTAAAGGTAAAACTTTATAGCTAGCATAACATTCTAAAAAAAAAACTATTTCCATTCTACAAGCTTATCTTAAATCAAAGCAAACACAAACAGTGACACTGTTAACTGTTTTTTTAAGAAAGGTATGTAGTTAACAGAAATGATGCTGGTCCAGTTGCTTATCAACGAAGATTTTTTTTTAATGCGTTGTGGATTGTGACGATGGAGGAATTTTGATATTTGATCACACAGTTTAGGCATTGAACATTATATAAGTGAAAAAAAAACTTTGATAAATGTTCAACCAACCAATAAAAAAAAGCTGCTTTAATATATAATGTAAATATAAAACACTTCTGGATTAAAGGATTAAAGTTGGGTAGCTGATTTTTTATTTGTAAACAAATAAACTTTGTGCCGTCCAATGAAAAGTATATGATAAATGCAGGACATGGGGAAAAAATAAGACCTCTGAGTCCTGTCTGAACTGAATAATAAAGAATTTTAGTTCTAATTAGGAGCTGAATGCAGCGCTCTGATTGGCTGAGCTTGGTGGTCCTCTCCAGTTTCACTTTGTTGTTTGTAAAAAGAAGGTTTTGAGCCATAGCTGCATTAGAAATGAAATACATGTTGATAACAATCATGTGTGGAAGGATTTATGAGAGGAAGTTGTCAGATTTAAAACCTAAATTGTGTTTGCGGTGTGAAAATTAGCTACTCCAACTTTAAAGACAATACAAAGTAATTGTCAAACTTAAAGTGCCCATGACAGGTTGAACTACTCATTTCACAAAGACCTAGTTAAGATCAATATATTTAAGGTTTTACTAAACATTTTTCATATTTTATTCCAGTTTGGCCATATTTTAGCATTAAAATGTACTTCCTGTTCATCAATATTGACATCACACTAGGTAGTCTATTTAATAAATTGGGCCCAAGCACTTCAAATGTTTTTTTTTTACTTGAGCCATAAAAATATACTAGAACTCACATTTTTTGCTAAATGTGTGTTTACAGAGCCATAAAAATCAGAAAATGTTTTGTCTCCCCAGTGTGATGTCATCAGTTTAGAACTCTGCTCTACTTCCTGGTGTTTTCAACATATTTTCACATTTTTCTCCTCAAACTTGTTCTTGATTAACATAAAACTATCATTTATAAATACGATAGGTATTAATCTACCATAGTAAATCAAATTTGAAAACGTTCAAACGTGTCATACGCACTTTAAGACATTTCAAAATCATTCTTCCCAACACAGTCCATTCAGACATTTTGAACCTAAAGCTCAATATTTGGTGGAAAACCATGAATAAATCTCTGAATAAACTTACCTGTAATTTCTCAATAAGTGCAGAGTTCTTTGTTCTTACTTTCACAGGGTTGGAAGGAGAGATTGTTTTCTGAAAAGAAAAAAAAGAAGATGAATAGTATTTCAAGCCTTGTAATGAACCAGAGTCAAAAGAACTTACAGGAGAGTCTTCGTTATCATCTTTTTGAGGGAGTAGTTTCAGAGAACAGGGAGGTCTTCTTCGAAATGGCCGCTAAAACACAGAACAGACATTTGTCAGTGTTATAAAGTGCACACAGGTGTTCATTTTTTCTGACGTCTTACCTCGTCATTTGAAGCAGGCATCGGTAGAATATGGCCTTTGAATCTTCCGGCCAGCTCCGCCACAGAAGGTTTGGATGGACAGTCTTCCTGCAGGTACAAAAACAGAAGAAAAACGTTCTGTAGTAGATCTTACACGTGCACATGAAGCGCTGACAGAACGTTTTGCAGCTGCTGAGACTTGTTTCTCTTCTGCGGGTTCGTGACGGTGTAGGTTTAGCCCTTTCCTGCTGAATTATGCATGTCAAATAAAAGCCGGAATGTAGAAGGATTCCTGACGCGACCCTCTTCGTTTTAGCTTAACAGATGCTGTGCTTGTTATGAAGGAATTCTTAAGATTACACCCTTTTAACACGCTCAGCCCTTCATCAAACGGCGCTAATGAATTATAGAGCGTGTTTGCATTGGGTCTGAACGTCTGAAGTCTAAAACACAGAGACAGCTGTTGTGCATTAGCAATACAACAATGACAATGACATGCAGTAACAAATACAGTAGATAATGAAAGAATGAATGAATGCTTGGTTCATTTATATAGCACAATTACACAAACAAATGTCTTCCAAAGTGCTTCACACATTAACCCCTCCTCCCACACAGTGACTATAGCAGTCCTGGGGCAACTCAGCAGAAGCATCTCACCTAAACACCTGAGTAGAGTCCCGCTGCAGACTGCAAGATGGAGGCGTGTCGTGAGCACTAGTGTCGTGAACAGTCTTTGCACTAGGTGGCGATATTCACATCAACCCTTTACAATAAAGACGCCAGAGACTATGTAAAATTTGAAACCTCGGTGAATATACGAACTCTATAGATGGAAAGTTGAATAATTTAATTATTATTTGTACTTTGGGGGCATTTTCACCCAAATTACGTTTAGTATTATTTAATAATATTGCCGGAATTATTAAAAATTGACCTGGAGAATAATAAGTCTTTATTTTTAATTGCTTTATTTATTACATACTTTTATTTTGTCTGATTTTACGTGTTTTCCAGTGGTTAGTGCTGAAAGTCAGGTCCAGAGGGACAGAAGCGAGGTGGTTGCCATGGTGACGAGTTTATAACTGTTGCTAAACGGGCCTAAACTGTTATATTGTTTATCTTAACCTTTACCCAAACCTTTTTCCTAACCTTAGCCATCACCCTAACCCTTCTCCTAAACTTAACCGTTCTCCTAAACTTAATTGTCGACCCTCTGGTCCCAGCTATAACGTTTTCTAGCACCTGAAATGGAGCAGCTTCACTGCCGGTAGAGCTCCACTCCACGTCGGCTTTTAAAATAGATTTTTTTAAGATGCTTATTTTAAATTAAACCCCCTGCTTATATGTCTTTTACCATAGGTTTGGACATTTTTTGTATGAATACGGTTTGTATATTCGTCAAAATAAAGTCATTTCTGTCATAAGGGGCGTGTCGTGATGGGGCGTGTCGTTAGTTCTGCGGGCTGCAATCAGACATACTTGAAACAACTGGCGCTTCAACATCCAACCAACACCGTGTTCCCTAACTGCATGTTATTGTTCGGTGGGGAAACCGGAGTGCCCGAAGGAAACCACCCAGACACGATATTAATCAAAATGAATATCTTGATATTTTTTGGGCACATCTCGATAACGATATTCAGACGATTATTAAGTCAACAGGCTGCATTCAAGTTGTGGAATGCAATAATGTCATGCATCTAGATGATGAACTAGATTTCTGATTCACAACACTGTACTTTGTGATGAAATATCTAAAAGATAATTTCAAACTGTTTCAATCTGGTGATTACCATCAGTGACTAGACCTGATCACTTTTGTATTACAACAAAAAAACTTTGGACAAGATTTATCTGTGCTGCAAACATCTGTGTGAAGTATCATTGGTCTAGAAAATGTTGGGATGAACAATGTGAAATGTTTGTAAATAAATCACAGAAGTGCAGACATATTACATTTATATCCTAAGTTGAAAGTTACTAGCATCATTTTCTCTATTTTCTATTCTTACAGGGTTCATTTTGTGGCAATTTTAACTATAAACGATACTCAATATTCAATTTTTGGATATCTTGAAAACCACATTCACAATATTATCTAAAATTCGATATATTTCACAGCTCTAGGGGAGGACAGACAGGCCCAGGCCGTGAGGGAGTTAAACCCACAACTTTGCCTCACTTGTAGAGATGTAGCTGTTTAATAATAACATATGAATATTGAAGTGAAATAATCATGTGTCATACGTTATATGATTAAATGCTCAAAAAGCCAATATTCCATAATCTGTGTCTTTTAAATTCAAAATGTACTCAAGTGAAGGGGCTTCTTTTGAAGATCTTTTAATTGCAAGGTTTAAGTTAACTAAAGTATTTCTTGGTTCCATCGACTAAAAGGGGGTGTGGCCAGTGCTCTGAAGCTAAAAAGCATCTTTTGATTTGTCCTATGTATTTGACTCAAACTGCGCTCAAAAAGACATTTTTCTGTTCATGCAAACAACTTATACAGAAAATGAATCTGACCGTGTATTTGAATTTTGAAATGCAGACTGGACCAATGATTTGCTCCTAAAATCTTCAGCTAATTCACTACTTTTGGTTGCTGTTCAACACAAACAACAGAACATAATTAGATAGTATCTATCATGATATACAGTATGACAATATTTTGACAATATTTTATGATGATTTGCATAGAACGCAATTCAGTTCTTATTCAGTACAGGGGAAGGATCATGATTCTGGATCCGGACAAGGAACCAGAATCACGAAGAGAAGATTTATTGTACAAAACTGACTTTTATGAGCTTCTAAACCAGTTTATGAGCACCCTTATCATTATCTATCAGGAGTTTGAAGTATGAGTGCTCACAAAATATCCTTTTTTTTTAAACTTCCCAGTGATTACCCAATGTATGGTAAGGGTATGTAATTTATTTGAAGAGGTCTTTGCTGCGGATGTTCCAGAATATTCATTAAGTTTTTATACCATGGACACAGGCAGAAATGACAGAGTGATACACTGTGATAACGTGTGTGTATTTTTAACATTAAAAACATTGTCTAAATGAAAAATTACAACAGTTACAAGGGTAATTCCATACTGTGAACATTATCGTACGCAAGACATTAAACATATCAAGGTCCAGTTTCCATTGGCAACCAAATAATTATCAAGTCTTTCTCAAGACTTCATAACTTGATCAGGGTAAAGTTAAGAAATTCCGTGATAAAGCAGGAAAACTATGCTTTGCTTTAGAAAATCATGACATTTCCTGTTATCTGGGGCCATTTTTTACTATATTAAAGGAGACCTATTATGTAAAATCTGGTTGTTGTTTTTTTTTTATCTTGTTAAAACTGCCCTCTCTCATCATTAGCTTACACAAAGTCTGATAATAGAGCGCTCAGAAAAGCCCCTGTCCTCACCTACCACCTATCCCCGCCCACCTGACTGTTTTGCATTGTGATTGACCAAAACATTCAGATTCATAGTAACGCATGTATGATTCAAAATAGTCACAGAGCCACATTACAACAACAAAAATCACACATTTTAAATCTGCTTCTTGTTTTGTTACATTAAAATCTGACACTGAAGAGGCGGGGCTTATCAGTTCTGCAGTTTCGCAGGAAGTAAATGGACTTCTTTCTAAGCTGTTTTACATAATTTTTGTGTTTTCCAAAAAACTAAATGTAAATTACTGATCTTCATAGTTCATACATTAATTTTATTACTAAATACATAGAAAAAACATAATAGGTCCCTTTTAATCAGTTCATCAGCTCCATAAAGACCTAAAAGCCATTATTTAACAGCTATACTTTGATATTATATAAAAATAACCTGCTACTGTCCACATATTCTGACTTTTTTGCAGCCTTTATCAGCAGAAATGCATCTACAAAAAACACTAAAGGCAATGAAGACAAGCTGATTATGAACCTACACCAGAAACGTTACATACTGCCTGTTTAACCTTTTCCAGCATTTCCCTTGAAACTTGCAAGTACGACTCTTATCTTGTAAAATCTTCATGACTAAGCCAGCATTCTTGATCCTTCTTTTGCTTTGCTGCACTTCCTTTTAAACTTCTGTCTTCACCGAGGTCAAAATCATGCAGACGGGACAGACGACAGACAGGTTGAAAACACCATCTCGTATCCTCCTTGTTTAACCGCGGTGTCCTCACATAACTGTCTTGTTTCTGTTCTTCTTCCGCACACAGCTGCTCCCTCTCAGCCTCGGCCTCTGACACGTCCTTGCAGTCCTTGTTATCTGCGGCGGGACCCTCTCCTCCTGCTCTTCCCAGGCTCTCCTTCGCTGTGGTTGTTGTGGGATCCTTTGAACAGCATTAGCTCACCGCACGTATCGCTGACCGGGCCTGATTGCGTTGGGAAATGGAATGTGCCTGTGCGAAAGGGCTAAGTCGAAAGGAGATGGTCAGTGTGTTGGTTAAAACATATGTTTACTAAGTTGAGACTGAAGGCATGCTCTGATTTGTCGTACAGCAATTAGCAAAGCGCAAAGGCGACGGTTATTGAATTATAGTAAACACCGTCAACCCTAAAACACAGAATTATGTAATCAAATCACAATCACAGTAGTGGGTATGAAAATCAAAATTAGATATATTTCTCAAATCCTGCAGCCAGGGCTTGGTTGATATTGACAAAATGTATACAGTATCTGGATAATTGACATATTTCCATTAGGATATTCAGACGATATTATTTCAAACCGAGAACAAGCTTGTCTGGGCTGTGTGATGGTCATTCTTGGTGGACTTAAGACATATTGTTCATTGGTAAAAGCACTTTGTGTTACATTGTATGTATGAAAAGCGCTTTATAAATAAAGTTTGATTGATTGATGATATTAGTTGACTAGAACAGTGATTCTTAACCATAGGGCCGGGGCCCAAAGTTAGGCCTCGAGGACCTCTTTGAGGGCCACACAATCAGTAAAATACAATACATTTAATAGGAGATTGGGCCCCAGGATACTAGTTTGCACATTAATTGTTCGGGCCTCGAGGTTAAAAAGGTTAAGAAACCCTGGACTAGAAAGCTATCAGTGTCTGCACTCACAAGACTTGTGGTCTTGTGAGCGCTAATGAACTACTCATAAAGAGAAACAAATACCGATAAACCAGATTTTCATGTAAAAAATTCAGAATACATTTGCAATGTGCTTTCAAATGAAAAATTTGGTCAGGAGACCAATGAGTGATTCACCATCTAACTTAACTTGAACATTTACATGGCAACTTTTTTTTTAATATAAGAAAGTGCATTTGCCACACGCCTGGTTCCTAACCCAATGATTAGTTGTCATTATTTATAAATAGTGATTATTTCCAACAAGTGTCTCATCTGTGTCTCATCTGTGCGTCTCACTGTGGCACCTGAGGTCTCCCATCCAAATACTGCCCAGACCAAGCATGCTTAGCTTCTGAGATCTGATGAGATCAAGCTTTGACACTGCCACTTACAGAACTGAGGTAACTGACGCTGCATTCTGGAGCATGTGCATTAGGTAGATCTTTGCATTTACATTCACATTTGGTGTAAGTATTAGGCACATAAAACATACACATTTAAATTTCCAGCGTCTGGTGTCATTATCAGTCTAATATATGTGTACATTTTTATAACAATAAATGATTAAATCTGATTTAAAAAAATATGCTACTTTTAATATGGGTCAGAATCATTTTTTTCAGTGTTTGTTAAATTATTGCACCAATTATAAGGCCATTTTATTCATTCATTCACACAATATCATCAAGATATAGGGCCGCTACGACGAATATTATCTAAATGTAGTTTTTGTTGTCATTCAAAAAGTGAATGAGTAGCCACTAACAAAACCAAATCACTAAACAAAAAACGTGTTAATTGTGTTTCACTTACGTTTACTGCCTGTTCTTTTACTGTTACTCTGGCTCATGTCTGCACTTATGTTGTGATCGAACCTCTCTGAGCACATGTTCTTCTTGGTGTTGCTACATTTCCTGGGCGTGTGCTCTCGGTTCCCTCACTAAACTCAAACATATGACAACAACACGGCTTTTATTATGCTTCGCAGATGGACTGATCCCCTTTAGATCATAGCATGACTTCACCAGAGCATCTCCACCCAAATATATTACAAGCCACCATGTTTTTTTTTTCTTTTCTAACTGTAGAGATCTGAACGTGCGGCTATTATTTTGTTTAACTCTTTCCTGTCCGTTTCAGACTGGATTGCGGATGGATGAAGCACGTTTGGGAATATTAAGACGTGACTGGAGTGTTGCTGTTGTGAGAATGTGAGGTATTTTTAGCGCGCTGGGGGAATGTACACACTGGACAGCAAATGTGCATTCTTCAGGCTCACAACTTGTCGAGCTGGTTGGGTTGTTAGTGCATGCTTTATGATCGCTCTTCCCTCCTTAGCCCCTCCTTCGTGAACCAGAGATTTGTTCAAGTTTTTCTAACCATCAGTTAGTTCAGGCAAATAAACAGTGGTGTTTGGTCATCAGTAGTCTTTTAATATATAAAATCATTTACTGTTTGGAGAGTCCAGAACATCTTTTGCACCAAAAAATTCAAGCAAAAAGGTCCTATATTCGATTTTTGCTTCCTTAAAATTTAAACAATCAATTTTAAATTTCGTACACACTTAGATTTATTTTACACCTACAGAAGTCTACATGTTTTACCAAATGCATTTTGAGCCTCCGAATTATTCACCACGATGTACTTAAAGCTTTTTTCACAGCTGTTGGGAGCAGTATGTGCCGCTTTGCTAACTGCAGTTAGCCACAATGCTAACAAACGCAACAGACAAACTTTATGGACTTTATAAGTTAATTTATAAAATATTCTTTTTTTTTATATTTGATTAAGTGGTGTGCAACATAAAATTACTAACCATGACTCAAAAAAAGGAAACACTGTGTAGGGTTCACCCCTAGGAGAAGAACCACTGATATAGCGCATAAGGCTACAGAAAAGTATGTGTACATTTGTATAAAATGGTTAAATTTCCATAGTATCGCAGTGTTCAAAGAGTTTTCAACAGATAAGGGTATCAATCTGATAATGATGATGATTTAGTCTATAAGCATGTTTACATTAGCCCTTGGTGTGTTCCTTCAGACCAGTTCTACCACAGGGGTCCTTTTTAAAACAGCAAAATGGAGGTATATAAAAAAAACCGTATCATTTATTTCCAAAACTAACTTGGAGCTCAACTGATCACTGTGAGTGCAGCTCTACCGTTCAACTTCCTGATCAAATCTCTCCCAATAATGTTTATGGCCAATGTGCAAAAAACAAATCCAAATATCGGCCTCAAAATACTGGCCGGCCGATATATTGGTCTATCTCGACTCAGGACCATCCCATTTTGCCCCTTACTGTGCATATGGAAACATGGCTTTTAATTATTTTCTACACTCCTTATTCATTAAGGAGTATATATGTGAAGCAGATTCATTGTCATTGTCACAGTGTAAAAATGACAACAAAATTATGTTTGCAGAATCTGGGCGCGCTGCCACCCGCTCGTGCGAAAGTCAAGCACAGGAAGTAGAATGTGAAAATAACCAGAACTAGAATCTGTTCCTAATATCCTTAAAAGAATATATTTGACTCTTGCGGTCTAGAAAAGGACTTAGAAAAATAAAAAATAAGTGTAGCAAGCAGCAAATTTTAAATCATACATTTTTTCTTCTCTGGAAAGTGGCCACATGACCACTGTGAACTGATTTTTTTTTCTCTAGGAAGCAGCATTTTTTGAGAAATAAACAATACTGGTTACAAAAGAGAGCTAGACAACTGTTGAAGGTGTGCATTGAGGCATGTCTTTGCTGTGAGCATGGTCACTATGTCTCTGTGGACATAGTTAAGCTTAATTCCACAGGGACATTACCAACTAAGCCATAACATCTCTATAGAGCCAAGCTTTTAAATGAGACTCCTGTGATAAAAATGAATATGAAAACAGCACACTATCATCCATAATATACATTCTGAAAAGTCAAGTTATTAAAAGTAGTTTCGTATTTGATATAATCTTGCTCATTTCCACTGCTGGCTCTTATCTTTAATGAGCTTTAATCAGAACTCCAATAGACCTAATGCAAATGTTCTGCTCGGACACAAGACTAGCCATGACATAGCTAAGTAACACAAAATCTATCTAAAACTACTTAGAATCAGAAACATGCCCATTGACTGTACCAAAGTAAAAAATAAAAAGAAAATGTATTTATCTAGGACAGGTCTATTCAAATTAAGGCCCGGGAGTCAAATGGGTCCTTCAAAGATCTGATCCGGCCCTTAACCTATCCTTCTCTTGCTTGCAGGATTAATTCTAAGTTACAACCTTTTTATTTTTAGTGTAATTCTGCTTTAGAGTTGATTTGGCCCTGGCTTACATCTGGTTCAGACAGTTTGGAAATTGACTGTGTGCACAAAACGTCAGTTGGCTTGTTTATTTTGGTGAACATGCCGGCAACATCTTGCCGACATGTTCAATTTGTGTTTAGTTCATTTGAGTTGGGATTGGTTTTCTCTGACTGCATGTTAAATACTTTACAAATCAGGAGAACACTTTAACAAAAGACCAAAGTGAAAAAAACACCTTACATGCACACAGTCAGTTCTATTAAAAAAATCGAGACAAGCTATTCACCTTATTCTGGCCCGCCCACTTTTCTTGGCAGTACACTAACTGTGCACAGAATTTAGTCGCTGGGTTTATTTTAACTGTCATAATATCTCATTGGGATTCCTGCATGAGACAGACAACCAAACATGTCAGCTACCTTAACAAAGCTAAACAGGAAGTGTACTGCCAAGAAAAGTGGGCGGGGCAGAATAAGGTGAAAAACAGAATTTTTTTACATTATTAAAAGAGTGTTTGTACAATAGATTTTTTGTCAGAAGTGCGGACATCTTGTGTAACTACCGGCCCAGAGGCCATGGCCCACTACATCTGGCCCGAAGGAAGCTTAACTGTTATTAGCTTGATTGTTTAGCTAACAATTAAGTAGTAAAGTGGTTAGAGCTCTGTTCCTAATAAGGATTCGGGTTCGAGACCAATCTGCCCTCGAGTCCCCATGGGTTTTTTTCAGTTACTGCAGCTTCTTCCTACCTCCATATATAAACATGCATGTTTAGGTTAACTGACAACTGTAGAATTCCCTAAGTGAATAACTGAGAGAGTGAATGATCGTCAGTGTCTGTCTCTATATGTGAACCCGGTGATGAGTCGGCCACTGTGCTGGATGTTCCACCCACCTAAGGCCCAAAGTCATTGAAACCGGCTCTATTCACTCGTGACACCTAACAGGAGCAATTTTTATTTTTACTATTAGTTTGTTTGAAACTGCAAATGTATTGCTTTGAGGACAAATTGAGACGTGCACACAGAGAACATTCTATTGATTGTTCGTTTATGTCAGCTACCAATATCTCTAGTAATGGTCAATATTGGGCGATACTGATAGTGATAGATCGCCTGTCCCTAGTTTTTTTACTTTTTTATTTAAAAGTGTTTACATGACAATTCTGAACATTATGTATCACTTGGAATAAGAATTTTTGGCATAATTTTAAGCAAATACAATTGGTAGTATAGCTGAAAACAGCAAGACAGTACAATATTACTCAAACATGCATGAATCAATCCAAATAGTACTTTGATTAAACTAATAGAACATGTTTAAAAACTCTGAAAAGTGGATTTTACATGCTATAGCTGCCCTTTAAAATCCTTGGCTTGTTGTCTTGTTAATTCAGCTGGGGTCTGAGGAGTGGGAAACTTTCAGAACTATTTGTGGGGCTCCTGCAGGCCTGGGAAAAACCCTGAGAGAGAGTCCCCTGGTAGGATCTGGACCACATCTGAAGTCCGTGTTCAAAAATAAGGAAACTAGCACATAAGATGCTTCGGACGAAATCTGGAGAGGGTCAGGGTAAATCGGAACAAGCCATTTATGGACTCAGACTTCCCTGGAAACTGTTTTCAGCCATAATTAGCGATTTAGAGAAGTCCGTCTGGCAATTTTGAAGGATTAGTAAAAATAACATACAGGATGAGGCCCTACAGTGGGTGAGCAAAAATATATAAGGCTGAGCTTAAGAAGAAAAAAAGATTGGGGCAGGCCAATTTGGAATGGAATGGCAAAACATTGAAACTAAAAAATATATTAAATTATTAAACATAACAGCATTGAAGATCAAATTCAGTATAACAATGATTCAGATAAGTCTATGGACTGTTAAAACATACAAGAGCACTTCTGGCTTTGTGCCTAATGACATCACAAGGTGGACTAAAAGTTTTATCTCTGGACCTAAATGCAGTTTTAATGCAAAAACAGTTAAATTATTAAAATATTTGAATCTTCAGGACTGTCATTGTTGTGCTGTGCCTCTTACTAATGAGATTTCCTCAATTTAAAAGGAGCAAGACCTGATTTTACTTTAAAAAATAGAAATCTTTCATTTACTTTTTTTTTTCAGTCCACATGTTTTTCTCACTTACATAAAGGAACCAAGTTGTACAGCTAGTCGTTTCAAAAAGGTATTACAATCACAGATAAATTTGAGTTGCCAGAGTGTGAAATAACTCATGTATTGAAAATTAAAAAGTACTGAACAATCAGGAACCAGGTTTGCTATGAATCATGGGTAATACCAGAAAGTTACTTCTTAGACACTTTACTCTTTGTCATTGTTCATTCGTAAGGACAACATTCCTACTAGGGATGGAAAATAGTTTGAAAACTTCAAAAATTGTTGGAAGTATGCAGCAATCGAATTAAAAAGCCAAAATCAATCAGTCTTCCACAGGCAGCCACTGACTTCCACATGTACTATAGTTGTATACTGCCACGATGTTGTATACTAGCCACGATGTATGAAGAAACAACGCCTAAACTTGTCTGAATGACATTCAGTCAAACCTAACTGAATGGGACTGAAGATGGAAATTAGCCACAATGGCTATAATCTTTAGCCCACATATTTACATGCAAATGTTCATTAATATGTGAAGTCCTTTTATAAATAAATAAAATAAGAAATGAGAAATGTGCATTATTACGTTGTGTTAGCGACTGATTGTGGACTTGTAAATATGTACACTAAATATTCAACGACACAAAAACAGCGTATTATGAGCACGATTTCAGGCATTTTTGCATACTTATGTTACGCTGTGCATTTAGCACGATATGAAGAAGCGTAAAAATGACACGAGATTTCACAGCGTAAAAAACACAAGAGTTTTGGTTGAAGCCAGGTGGAGATGTTTTCTTTAGGTCAAATGGGTACATTTAGGCATCAAGTTACTAAATGGGTAAGTTTAGGTCTGGGGCTTGGGGCAGGTTAAGATTAGGATCAGGATTTCGTTACTATTCATAAATAAGAACACGTCTTAACAACCACCATAGAAAAGAACTGGGACTGCGACGCATTGCATACTTATGCAAACAGCCGTGAACTGTACGTAATTTACATGTCCTGTAATGGTGGTAAATGTACGCTTTCTTGTAAGATTGGGTTGAAATATTACTTACTGTTTATTTTGTGTCTTGTACATGTTTTAACACATTGGACTGAATATCGTCCAAATGTCGTTATCGCCGCCCAGCATTATACAACACTACACTAAATAAAAGCCACATTAACACAAATTAGCACACAGCTCCGCCTCGCAGCAGTGTTTGGACGGGCGGAGTTTTATCTTGAGTCATTTCCAGTCACTGATGGAGACACGAGTTTTACAGTATGACCAGGAGAGGACACACACAGAGGAGATACGCACTCACAAAGCCGCTATTGTGAGTCCCTGTGATTCCTATTTCCACAGGGGAACGAGCACATGATACCGTCCAGCATATCTGTCAGGCTGAGTAAATGCCATGCCCTTCGTTCTAATCAGAGCGTGGTGGACCATACAAACAGGACATTTAGACGTGAAGGGAATGTTAACTGATCTGCAAGTAGTCAATTACATAAAAGTCTAAATTTAACTTTAAAGTAAATGTGAGAATAAGCTACATTGTTTGTTCAGTTTGGATTGATTGATTCAGGCATGTTTGAGGAATCCAGAATGGTCAGCAGCTGACGTTCAACCGCTAAGAAAATGTCTTTTTTTTTTTACCTACCTAGTCTTTATTTTAGGGGTCTCCATCCTTTTTCCCATAGAGAGCTACTTGTACAACACAAAAATGTCAGTGAGCTATGTGTGTTAATGGATGCAATGGTTGTAATGGTCTATATGAAACATTACCTATCCACTGTATTTAGAGCTTTGCAATATATAAAATTTGTTGAATGTTGGGTTCAAAATGTATATTAAAAAATCCATGGAATATTTAATTTATAGTAAAAATGCCACAAAAATAGCCACTTAAATAAAATTGCAAAGAAAATATGATATGAACGTTTAACTTAGACTATAAATGTACTATTTCTGCATTTCTGTGAGTCATATTACTAAGATAAGACCAATAATATCTAATATATATGTTTAGCAGCTAAAATGAATCTTGTTCAAATGCATTTTTGTTGCAATGCAAAAAGTCAATCAGTATAGTCTAGTTTTGTCTATTAAAAATCATCAGATAGAAAATTCATGAAAGGCATCTGGAGTTATGACATCATATCTATAACTTGAGAATTGAGATATTATTTTTTGTCTATATCGCCCAGGCCTACTGTATTTTTAGTTTACATATACACAAAAGTCATGTGATCAATACAATTTTACTTGAAAGTGTAATATGTATGATTCCAAAAAACCTTTGGGGAGCTACTCGGAAAGTGGTGCTATGAATAAAATGAGTAAAAAAAAAAAAGCCACTTTACAGTTTTGAACCCATGCCAATAGATCTGTTTATATTTCAAAGCAGTTTTAGATCGTTTTGGTGTTTTACAATGAACAGAATGTAAATCACTATTCTAACGTACAATGTCATGTTACTTTATGACTACTTGTAAACAACTGTAAAATTGTGACGCATTTTCTTGCATTAAAAACTGATATTGTGACATAAGCACTATTTTAAAGTTAGTACTACTTGACTACTTTACTATTTTTTTTTCTAGTAAAGTAGAATTTTTGAATGCATTGCAAGTTAATTCTGACATAGCATAGCATATGAAAATTAGCTTAGTCAGATATTGTCAATTTATGAGACTTTTTTAATATAATAGTGTAATTAATTTATTTATTTTTTGTAATGTGATTGTATCTTTTCATGCCAATTCAAATAAACCTGCCTTGCCTTACAATATGTTTTTAGTCAGCCAAGAATTTCTTTGGTTGACCATTGCCTAAATACATGTAAAAACAAAAAAAACAAACAAACAAAACATACTGTTACAAACTTGAATGCAAAAAGAATATTAACTATGACCAGTGTGGGAAGGGAATGAATCGATAATCTGACTACTACATATTTTGATTACCTGCATTCATTTGGTGCTATTCAGAATACAGTTATTTTTATAAACATTTACAGTAGAGAAATAAAAATGAAAGGTCTTAGTGCAGCATTTTGATTCTCTCATTTCAAATAAAGGTTCTCTCATCTTGTAGAACGCCCACTAAAGGTCCAGACCCACTGCCAACAATTCTGGTCCTGCTGTGTGAAGGTTCAAACGCAAAGAACAAATGAACTAATTACTCCTGCGGCAGTCACCATGGTTACACGCACATGCAGAAATCTGAGAGCGCTAAACAAAGTGACTCAATTTGTCTTCGCTTCGAACCTGTCAGACCTGCAGGTTAAAGAACGTAACGGACAATAAAAACGGCTCTCATACATCCAGGCTTTTGGCAAACACAGACAAACGACACCTCAGTAGGTTGAGTTTATTGTCATAGAATGTGATCATGTTAGGGCTGTAACTATTCAGGAATTTCACGATTCGGTTCCATTCTCGATTCAGGATCCACGATTAACGTTTCATTAATCTTAATTTTGGGGACTATCTATCTCTCTTGTAGTGAGTAGATTTTAGACAACACAAAGTTCTGTCATATTAAACATGTGAGTTTTGAATGTCTGTCACATTTACATGTTGTTGACCACTGTCTCTGTGCTTGTGCTCTGTCTCGCTGCACTTTTCTGTCCCACTGTGTGTGCGCGTGTGGACGTCTGCTGCGCGTGCATGTGGTGCTGCCGCCTCGCTCCCAGTCTACACTCACAACTCGTCTCTCTCACAAAACTGAGGACGTTTATTGAGTGGAGGAATAGTTTCTGACATTGCGCAGCTATGCTATCGCAGCGGTGTTGATCAGATTGTGCGCATGTGACAAGAGAAAGTCATTTGATTCTTGTAGGCACTAATGTGTAGCGCAAATGTGTAGCGAGGATTTGGAGTGCTACACAGACCAACGGGACGCATCTGTGAGTTGTTTGTTAAGATTATTAAAGCGGCCCGGCACCTCACATCGAGCCGCATAGAGACAGTCGTGACGCAGAATTCTATTGCGATGCATCGTAGTATGATGCACGGTTACACCCCTAGATGATGTCATAAATTCAGATGGTGGGCTAAAGCCAGTGTATCTGTTGAACAGTAGTTTGCAAACTAGATACAACTGTGCAGGATTAATACTTGCAAATATAAATGAGTTTAGATGAGTTTTACATAAATCAAGAACAAGTTTGTGAAGAAAAGTAAAAATATATCAATATATATAAAAAAAAACAACTAAATGTAGAGAAGAGTTGTAAACTTATGACATCACAATAGGAAGTCAAAGATTTTTAAAATTTTCTCGCAAAAAACACTCTTATTGGCGTTGTACAACATGGTTACTAGGCAACTTGTATTTTGAAGTCATCATAAAAAATTAAAAAATAAAAAAACTGACAAACTGGGATGAAATTTGCAAAATAGTGTTTGGGTAAAATGAGTGGTCCAACCTGTCACAGTCATCTGGACTAAGTTTTAAAGCCTGCAACGTTTTGACTATTGTCCAGAAGTCATTTTCAACCTGATGGACTCTTCTGAGCTGTGCCTTGATCACTGGGAAGCCAACAAAAACACATTATTCAAAGAAGAAAAAGCATGACATCAAGTCATTCTGGTATAATGCACGCACAAATCACTTCAATGCATTATGACTTCTAATGGTCTTGTCGTCATATACTAAAACTTCAAACTTGATTTCAATACTAAGAAAAAGATAATTAGGGCTGGGCAATAGCATGATACAAACGGAATTGTGAGCTCAATCCTGTAGCAATAATGACAAACAAAAAACAGGTCTGCAAAATTTGATAAATTTACTACTGTAGCTGCGATACATTTGTGCAGTCTTCCTTTTCCAATGAAGTCTTATTCTTGCTCTGACAAAGCTCAAGGTATTTCAAAAACTTAATAAAAATATTCTTCTATTTATGTATTTTTTTATGTTTCTGCACTTGATTAAATGAGTATCTAGATTGAACACTATTTTTTAGTCTTGATTAATCTCTGACTTTTGATACTCTAGCTTCCAATAAATATAAATCCACTGTTAGTAGTTGCCCTAAAACCAAACATTACCCAAACAAATTGAGTAAGCCGTTGTACAACCCAGTCTCTTGTAACGCCTGAGTTTGCCAAAAGTCTGTTTTCATAAGAGCTGCCGGGAGGAGAGCACCTGACCAGCAGCAGCCTGTACACTTGTTCAGTGTGGAACTCTCTCACTCTGTGTCTGTGTTTCCAGGAAAAGCTGATGTAGTGTTGGAGCCACTTCCATCTGAATATGTCACTCCTCCACAGCCTCCAGCGCCTGCTCCAGTGCTGCTGCTGCTGCTGTCACATGTGCTCTGAGCTGATGGCACCAGTGTGGTCAGGTTGCCAAAATCAAACTCAATTTCGATACTAAGGAATACATCATTACCAATTCTGACTAGAAGGAGACTGAAAAATCGAGCGGCCGATGTTTTGCGGCCAACATTTTTGAAATATGGTATTGGCATCGGCCAAAGAAAAATCCAACTTCTTCTCCTAAATCCTTCAAAACATGGTTATTATCAATATGTATTCATTTGTGGTTGCATTTTGGCCTAAAACTCTCTTTCTACAAACACAGTGAAACTGGAGATGACACCCAAGCTCAGCCAATCAGAACGCTGCATTTGGCTCCTGATTAGAACTAAAACTATTTATTATTCAATTCAGACAGTACACAGTGGTCTCATTTTTCACAAAGTGCTGCATTTATCATAGACATTTTAGTGGAAACACAAGTTTACTTATTTACAAATAAAAAGTATCGATACTTCAATCTAGATGCGACTAGTATTTAATTTTGTGATACTTTTGGCACCCTTCACGGCGCATGAGAGCTAACACTTGCCTCAAACTGAAGCTTTTCTGGACAGATTCTGCACACATGGAGACTGAGGAATCAAATACAGTAACAGAGAAGAATTATTTATGCAGCCTACTGTAATTCAAATACAACTCTATTTTGTCACTTAAAGCTGTGGTTCCTGATTTTTCAAACAGAAAGTATTCACCTATGTCCAACAATTACGTCGCTCTCATAAATCCTTCTGCACATAGTTAATATCAATAATTTATAAGCAGCCTAAGAACTGTTTTTTTACTGATATCAAAGTAAAACTGGAGTGAACCACGCTAGCACAGCCAATCAGAGCACTACATTTGTTTCTAGATGTGAACTAAAACACTTCACTATTCAATTCAGACGGAACGCATAGTTTGATTTGGCCACAAAGTGCTGCATTTAAATTTTCTGTAGAAAAGACAAAGTTAGCTCATTTACAAAAAAAAAAAAAAAAATCAGGTACTTCAGCTTTAAAAGAAATATAAAAAGGAAAAAGCTCAATAGGAAACACAACTGCTGCCAGAATACTCAAAAACAATCAAGATATCCTGCTGGTCTATATGGCCCACGTACTTTCCTTTCCCTCACTGTACAGATTCGATGTTAATATTTCCATGTATGAGTCTCCCAGAGCAGCATAGTTCCAGTGTAAAGTGTGACTCCAGTCTGGGTGTTGGTCATCTGATCCTGAGGCCAGATGCTTCTTGTCACTAGAGGGGCTGAACCAGTGAATACCAACACAACTACAATCCCCTCATGAATGACTGCTCCCTTTTACACTCTATTTACATTTTTTTAAGCTGTGTTTAATATCTCGTTTCTGCGCTGTCCCATTGCGTAACATCACATCCTGACCTTTTGCTTATCGTTTTTCAAATACCAGAACAAATGAGGTGTCTGTTCTTTTGCTGAGAGCTAAGAGACTGTTTGAATTTGACGTAAGCATCATTTGCAAAAGTGATTAAGTAAATGATTTTGAAAGTGCTTTGTCAAGTTTATCTAAATTTCTCATCATAATCACATGAGTCGGAAGTAAAGTGTATTTCTACTTCTAAGAAAAGAAGAAGCTCACGCTAATGGCTCTACTTTCACTGTATGTTTGTTAAATTTTAGTTTAGTTCAAGTTAAAAACTCTGCTTATTTCCGTACACTGACAAATGATGCAAATCTTCCAACTTCAATAAATACAGATAAAGAAAGCAATGACGTCTTGCCCCAAAAACTTAAAATTACTCAAATATGTATGAATACAACTTCTAGAAGTTAAAAGGGAAGAAGAATTAACAAGTTTATTAAAGTTCATTTTGGATACTAGGTCATCTACAAAGCAACTTCAAACAGTCTCAAAATAGGGCTTCAACTGCCGATTGTTTTTAGTTAGGGATGCACCAATCCAGCTTTTCAGTTCTGATACTGATCCCGATACTTTGGCTTTAAATATCAGCTGATACCCAAAAGAAATGGCTTTTTTTTCCTTATCAAAACATAATTAAATTAGGTTGTATAGTGTTATGTGGCTGTTAGTACAAGTAACAATTTAACTTAATCTGAATATAATCTTGATCAATATCATCCTGTAAATGTGTCTCATTGTGTCCAAATAAAGGCACAACCATAATATCGGCTAAACAGATAATCATAGAACCGATACTCCAATCCAGCAAAATTTTATTATCATCATCAATATTCGATCCCAGTATTGGATCACTGCATCCCAAGTTTTGGTTGATGATTCTGATGATTACTTATTTGAATTATTCAATTACTTGCCTATGTAGAAAAAGGTCAGTCAATGTGAGATTTTTATAAAAATGTAAATTGACCAATACTTAAAAAAAAAAAAAAAATTATTAACTTATTATTATTTATTAACTTTTAGGAAAGTTAATAATTCTGGAATTCAATCATATTTCATTTAGGTTTGGGCAAATTTGCTACATTATTGGTCAATGGATTAAGATATTCTTTGTTGATGCAGGTGACCTACAATTTCTTTTTTTATTTTCAATTATTATCATTTTCTTAAAGCAAAAGCTAAAGCTAAAACAATAATAATAACTAAAAAAGGTTGAAAAAGATGTTTTGTTCTTTTCATTACAAAGTCTTGTTCCAAAGGCAATTTTTTTACTTAGCAAGTGAAATCTGCTAAACTCTATTAAAAAGACATTGTTACATATGTCTAGTGTCAACTTGATGTAATTACTTTTGTCCGATTCCTCTTCTTTCAGCATCCAACAGACTTGGAGTCTGTGTACAGTAAGTTAATGATTATTCGAGTAGGAAATTAGTTGACAATTAGTGGAATAGGTTGTGAAAAATCAATTAACTTGTTGGAGCTCTTTATAACTATCAGTACAAATCTGAAATAACTGGATCAATGCAATTTCATTTCAATACATTAGACCACATGTAGGGCTGCAACAAGTAAGAAGCAGCTGATCGATTATTGAACTAAGCATCAACTAATTTAGTCATTAAAAAGTGATCTGTATATAGGTTTCAAAAAAGCCTATATAAAGTCACACATGAGATAGCATGAAAATGTTGTAATTTTAGTGCTTTTGATGTAAAGACTACTTTGCCTGTAAATCAACACTGCCAGAACAAAATTATGCAAAAATGGTGTATTCAAGGGACTTTTGTGTTGTAAAATTGTCCTACTAATGAGTTACAAAGTAATCATTAGTTGCAACCCCTTTGTCTTTATTAAATAGCTGCTGTCATTTAGAAAAAGTACACGAGCAATTACTTTAACAACCAAATCTAAAATCTCTCTTGTGGAATGGAAAGCAATGCCTTGTTAATTAATACAACAGCTCCTAACTTCAAAATGCGCTCTTTAAAAGTTCTGCCATAGTTTGCATTCCCCAATAAACCAGCAACTTATGAAATGACTAAGCGCAAGAACAACAATGCACAGCAACCGGCCGTCCTTCAGTCAGAGCTGCTTCTTAATGTTTGCACAAGTTTCTGCCAAAAAAGGAAACACGAGGATGGAAGCTTGCCAAATGTAGTCTGGCCTTGTGAAGACTGAGGCGGGTTTACTGTGAGAAAAGAGAGAGTAGTTAGTGGTGGTGGCATTTCTGTGCTTGTCTCACTTCCTCTCGACTTCAGGTCTCAGGTCTGTGGCGGAGTCTGAAGCGCCGCCCACCATCTGCAGCTGCAACTTAGATAGAACCGCACTTTAGGTCATGTAGGATCAAGATAGACAGGTAAAAGGAAGCGACATAGGATAATACATGCAAGATGTTTACAGTGGTTGTCTATTGTCGTTTTTTTGATCATCAAACGTTTCCACTGTAAAATAAAGGCTATACGCTTGTGGTTTGTTACATCTGAGCCAAAATGTAATTGTTTAAGTCCCTATATCAGTCCTACATAATATATTTGGTTGTTTTGGTGAAGTTTATAGTATGTTCCAGTGTTCCTCGGAGGTTGAAACTCAGACGTTGATGTTTTCTCCGAGAGTTCAAGTAATAAATAGCTTGGAAATTGTCCAAAACAGCCAAATAATGGATCATCGCAAGAGAATGAATTTGTGCATTGCAAACATTAGCTCAGAGAAGCCGTTAGCAACATTAGCACTGCAGCACAAACAGTACGTTTATGGCAGCAGACAAACTAAAGAGAAAATAACACAAGTACAGTCAGCAGTGAACACAGGGTGCTATCATGTTCAATAGTTTTTACGTCAGACTCTGAAAATCTTTCCAAGTATCAGAGTAGGAACTCCAAGTTGGAGGTTGTTCCAGTGGGAATTTACAAGTCAGATTTCATAAGATCCCAGCTCTGAGTACTACTGGATCATAGTCTTTTGTCCAGACATACTGTATATGGAGGGGATTTCACAAATTATTATAACTTATAACATTTAAACTATTGCTTAAACTCCAGCAAACTCAGTTGTGTGGAGGGATGATATATAACTTTTTGATGTTTTTTTTTTTTTTTGACTATTTCTTCGTAAATTACAATTTAACTGCTGTAAAGCTATGATGAATATTTACCACATAGTAGGGCTGTGCGATATATTGATATATATCGTATATCGAGATATGTACTGGACAAGATATGAATTTGGCCACTTTCTACTTTCGAATTAGCAGACTGTAGGCTTAGAAAAAAATATGTCACTTAAAAACTTGATGATATCGAGATATATATCGTATATCGAGATATGAACAAAATATATCGAGATATACATTTTTGTCCTTATCGCCCAGCCATACCACATAGACTATCACACCAAACTAGGTCAAAATTAGAAAAATTTATAAATAAATGTTCTATGAGCTTTAAGTAACAGTTTGTAATCTTTTGTCTTCTGGTGACATGTAGGAAGCAAAGACACTTTGAGCGGCTGGCTTGAGATATTCTGGTCTTCTGTAGAATGCATGGTCTGATTTGAGATGCTTTGAGATGCTGTTTTCATGCTATGATTATGCTAGTTCTGATCTGCCTCATGACAGAGTAAAGTCTCTATTCATTCCATCCAGTCTCTATAGAAAAATAACACGCTAAAACAATTTAATATTTAACAGACCTAAGCAGACACAAGTCTAGCTAGATAATCATTTGCCTTCACATACGAGGTAAACATTTGACCAGGGAAAAAACACTGTGCCTTAAAGCTAATGCTAACCTAAATAACTCATAAAAAAGAACTAGCGTATACAAAAACAATCAGCCTGACGTTTAATATTTTTTTCAAGTTAGTCATCTACATTATATTTGAAGCTAAACACTCAAATAGTCACAAGTTGACTGTGTCTCACTGCAAAAGCTCGTGTCATTTCTAAACTCTATGTGACATCAGTGTGTATTGTTCACTCAAACTGAGCACTATTGCAAATACCTGCTGTCAATCAAAGCACACTGTTGCTCTCCTCTCTAAGTCACGCCTTTGCCTTTTTCTCAATGCTTTTCAATTAGTTTGCTGTGTTTGAAAATTGTTTGTGTGTGCAGTTTAGGGGTGAGCTGCACTTTAAGGTTTTTAGCTTTTAGTTTTGTGCCAAAAATACCGACTTTTTAAAACACACAGTCTTTCCCTGGTAAAGTAGGATATTTATCTCGTATACGAAGGTCTGAGCACACTGCCAATGATGATCAAGTTTAAATAGTTTTCCAATTCGCGATGTTTAAATATTTATATTTAGTGCAACGTTTGCCTATTATTAAGCGAACGGGAACTAGAATAGCTAGAGCGTGAAAATGGCCTATAACAAATCAACAAATGAGTGCACAGGTGGAGTAGCTGATTTTCAAACTGCAAACACGACTTAGGTTTTAAATCAGACAAATTCCTTCTTCCTCTTCTGATTTATAACAACATTGGTGGTATTTTTGGTTGCAAAAATGGCTTTAAAAACACTTCTTGCAAACATTAAAGTGGAACTGGAGAGGACCACCCAAGCACAGCCAATCAGAGTGTAGCATTCGGCTCCTGATGAGAACTAAAATTCTTTATTATTGAATTCAGACAGTCCTCAGTGGTCTCACTTTTTTTTTTACAAAGTGCTCCATTTACCACATACTTTTTAGTGGAAAGCACAAAGGTTACAAATGTATAACTAAAAGATTTGTTACTCCAACTTTAAATGCTTTAGGTCAACATCAAATTGTCTTAATTGTAGAAAAAGGCATTACATTGGTCATTGTGACTGAAAGGTTTTAACCTTTAGCTACTTCTCATTAGCCATGCTACTTTTTTCTCGGCGACACGTGTGTTTTTAGTGGAACTCCTCCTTCAAAGAACCAATGTAATGAAGCTCATATGACCGTCATGTGTTTCCCACATCAGGAGTTGAGTTAGAGCTCCATCTACTAGCTGCAAAGTAAATAAAATTGTGGAATAAACAATTCAATCTTGCTTATGCAGAAAAAATGCATATCTGGATGATTTATGAACTTATCAAATCAACCAATCAACCTGCTGTCAAACCAATCTTACTGCTGCTCTCCACCCTGAGCCCCCCTCTCACCTTCTACTAATGCTTTTCCAGCAGCTTGCTTTGTGTAACGTGTGCTTGTAGGCGGAGTTTGGGGCGTTAGCTTCACTTTCTCATAGACAAACTTCAGCTGTGTCTGTGACGAGAAAGCAATGTTAGAAAAAGTCAACTTTGCATAATAGATCCTTTAAAAATAACGTCTCAAGGCTCCTATCCTTATTTTCTCTCACATCTCTAAGCTCCATTTGACTCTATTTACTTCAACTAAATCAAAATAACTTTACCCATTTGCCGTGTTTATTTTGAATGTACTGGCTTATGCAACTTACCGACTGCTTAACTCAGTTCAGATCTAGGACATGGTCTGTGACTATGTGCAACAGCTGAACTACTTACAGCACTTTTTTACTCAATGCCTCTTTACTAAAACAACAAGAGCGTTCTGTGAAAGTGCCCCAGCGTCCTGTGAGCTGATATCTAGTGGAGTGTATCCCACCCTGGCTATCTTCGACTGCCCCGCCAGCTCTGCCTCTCTGATAGCGCTGTAAAAATAGTCTGGCACAAAACGAAGCAACGTTCCACTAATGCTGTGGGATTAGGAGGCTTTATGGAGCCTTTGATTGGGCATAAACCAGAAATTGTGCGCCAAAACAACGCGCGGGGAGGTGAAATGCGCGTAGAGGTGTAAATGCAGCAATAAAGCGGAAAGAAAACCGCTCCCAAATGGCTTCTCTGAACAGTTACGAGATATTTAAAAAAACTTACTTTAAATGATGTGTTAATGATGGAGTGCTAGTCTGGTTTTTGTCTTGTTCTGAATGACAAATAGCAGATGTGGAAGTAGCAAAACATTGTCCTCAAAGAGTCAAAAAAAGTCCTTATGTTGCTAGAAAAGACATTTTTTCAAAAGTTATCAAGTAATGTAACTTAAACTATCTTTACTCACTTAAAGCTGGGATACCTGAAATTTTGTTCTAAATATGCAATTTTACTTATGCACCAAAATTATAGTGTAAATGCAGCACATTGTGAAAAATCTGACCTCTGTGTTCTATTGAATAACAATGTATTTTAGTTCTAGTATTCAGAGGAAAGCAGTGCTCTGATTGGCTGTTCTTTGCTGTTGTAAAAAGATGTTCTTGAGACGTAGTTGCAGCAAAAATGAATGTTTGTGTATACTAACCATGTGCTGAGGGTTTTTGAGAGTTAGGAAGCTGAAATACAAATTCAAATACCAACAGTAATTATTGTTTTGCAGTGTGGCAATCAGGTAACCCAGCTTTAAGATCAACTTGAAAGAGGGCATATCATGTAAAATCAACTGTAATGAGCTTTCAATTTATTTACAATTGTGTTTCCTCATATACGTATTCGTTAAAAGATGTTTTTTGATTGGTTTGTGTTTTTTTGTTTTTTTTTTTTTTTTTTTTTTTTTTTTTTTTTTTTTTTTTTTTTTCAATTGTTTTTCTCATTGTGTTTGGTATTGTACCAAAAAAAAAAAAAAAAAAAAAAAAAAAAAAAAAAAAAAAAAAAAACTGTTGTTATCTGTTGACTTGACTTGTTCTCTTTACTTGAATCTTTTTGACTTGGGACTGTACTCTTTTGACTTGACTTGACTTGTCTTTTCTTTGACTTGGACTTGTCTTTGCTTGGTACTCTTTTGACTTGGGACTTTTGTTCTCTTTGACTTGGGACTTGACTTGCTGGACTTGTCTCTTCTCTATGACTTGGGACTTGACTTGGACTTGTCTCTCTTTGACTTGGGACTTGACTGGGACTTGTCTCTCTTTGACTTGGGACTTGACTGGACTTGTCTCTCTTTGACTTGGGACTTGACTGGACTTGTCTCTCTCTATTGACTTGGATCTTTTGACTTGGGACTTGTCTCTCTTTGACTGGACTGACTGGACTTGTCTCTCTTGACTTGGGTCTTGACTTGGACTTGTCTCTCCCTGACTTGGGCCTTAGTATTTTAGATCTGTACAAACATACATCAGTTGTTTTTACCAATTCCCCAAAGATTTAAACAAAATCTATTTAAATCTTTGGTAATTGTACTCACAATACTGGTCAAAAATGTACAATTAAATATCAATTCATTTCATTGTGTGCAGTGCAGTTGAACCTACATGTGACACAGTATTAATTTATCCAAGAATGGCACAAGGATGGGGAGGTCTTCCAAGTTAAGTCACAAGAGAAAGAGAGACTGGAGTGGATGTCATAATTTACCAGTCCTACAAACGTTAAAATTGCAGTTTGGATGAATTACGCAGCCTTTTGACATGACACAATCACGTCTGAACAATGAAAACATGTAAATGACAACTGCTGTTTGCTGAGTTGATGCTTATCAGTTCTGCAGCTTTGAACTGAGTCAGTGAACCATTTTCTGTAACAAAGACAAGTTTAGATTCACCTTAAGAAGTACAATTTTACTTCATACACATCTCTGCATTACTAATATAGTTCATCTGGGATATATACGTAGGTTCATTCAAATACTTTGTGGTAAATGTGTTGACTGTGTGCACTGTGCTGTTTCGAGCACACAGGAAGGAAGCATTGTTGTGACAGACTGGTGAAACTTATTTGTAAAGCTGGTTGCATTGATCACTTCTGTTTTTGGTAGATTTGGTTTTTTTTTAATGACAGCTGTATTGATGATGGATTGATTGAAGAAAATGTGTATATCCAAAAATAAAGAAGTCATTTTACAGAAGTAAGCTTAGAGACATTTACACTTTTCTAAGGAACTGAATTAATATAGTTTCAATATTGTAATGTAATTGAGATATACATTTTTATCAATACTGCCCAGCTATAAATCAGATGCAGTAGTTTGACAGTACTTGGAGGAGATTAGGTTTCATAAGACAGGACACGCAGGCTAAAGAGTCTTTTTCCTGCTGCACATTTGTCACATTCCTCTGAGTGGTTCTGATCTACTTCCTCATGTAAGCGTGTCTTCACCTCATCTGTCTTCAACAGTCTGGTTCCTCCTCAACACTTTTTAAAGAGGTTCTATGGAACTTTCTGGCCGGTTGTCTACTTCTTGTAATGATGAAATTGAAATTAAAGATTTTTCAAGATCAATTCCTGAGGCTAATTTTCTATTTTAGTTTTAGCTGGGGTGGATGGTATGACCAAAAAAAAAACCTTCAATGTAAACTAGGATTCACCCAAGTACCTTTATTGATGCTTGACTGAATTTCGGCCCAAGAAACAATATTTCAAAGCATCATGAAAGATGTTCATATGGTTCATATTGACGAAACAAACAAGCACTTATTAAAACTTGTGCTTTAGCCAAAGTCATAGAACAAGAATAAAGCTAAACTCAAAACAATGGAGAAAGATAAAAAAAACAACTCAGACTTAGCTGGTCACTGTGAGAGTGGTTTTCCCACAGAGGAACAGTCAACTGCCTGATCAGATATCAGCTAAAATTACGGCCGATAGTCGATATTAGGGCTGGGCAATATCGTTATAAAAATCGAATTGTGAGCTCATCTCTGTGACAATCTGCTTTTTTCATGAAACCGTCACATCGTGATTTCCCACAATAAGTCTCTTATACACTTTTTGAAGGTTGTGTTTTTTTGGGCTGCACAATAAAGTCATAAAACACGCTAATTTAAGCATTTTTCAAGTGATTGATTTACAAAAATATTTCCATTATGACTGAAACATGGACTCTTAGCTAATTTTAATACTTAAAAAAAGTTGATGTTGATGTTAGAAGGGCTGAGGTTGCTTGTTTTGAGATTCATTTTCAAAGGCTCGGTCACCTGTTTCTTTTGGAAAATCTGGCAACAACAAAGCCTTTGACAGCTGGATTTAGCCACTGACAGTGAACTTTCTGAAAACTCAGATACTTATTTTTGTATAGACATGAATCGTGATAAAATCAAAATCGCGATCTGGCTCCAAGAAAATCGTGATATAATTTTTTAGCCGTATCGCCCAGCCCTAGCCGATGTTACAAAAAAATTTTAATATTGGCCCCAAAATTTTGTCCGGCCGATTTTACAAGAACTGAACCGTCTAAATAATCCATTCATCAACTAACGTCCTACCTAAAACACTGCCTGGTTTATATTTGATGCAAAATTAAACTATTTTTGTGTGTTATTACAGACTTTACTGTCAAAGAAGAGTTTACTACAAAAAATTTAAAACATTGTTTTTATTTTTTTCCACATTAGTTTGGTTGTTCATGTGATCTAATATAGGCACAAATATGTAAATAGTAATTTCAGATCAGCTTAAATAGTTTCTCAGAATTTTTCCACATAACATGGCTGTTAGAACTAGATGTGTGTTGCTATAGGTTACTGTGTTTCTCTTATTATTCTGGGTGACCCACCCTGCTAACAGCATCCACCATCGGGTTTATCACAGGATTTTTTTCATATAAGAACTTACATTTTAGGTTATAAATGCCCTAAAATATCATTATAAGACATTTTAGAGCAGCTTAAAGGCTTTCATAGTTTCAAAGTCACTAATTACAACCAATAATCTGCAATATATAGAGTAGACCTACATTTTTCCAATAGCCCACATACACATGATTTCAACTTATCAATACTCTTAACACTTCTCAGCACCCACTCGCAGACTGAATTACAAATCTGGTCCGCAGGACACACTTTGGGCCCTACTGCTCTAGTCAATATTATATAAGTTGAATCTTTAACTTCTTCTTGTTCCCTGACACCGACTGTAGCCTCCTCTCTTTCTGCTTAAGCTGCACCACAGGGAGAAGTTGTTCCTGAAAAGAGAATGGCTTCATAAAAACACAGTGTCATTGACATAGTGTTGTAAAACCCAGGGAAAATACTCAGTCATTAGCAGACGTCTCGTGGGCACACATTTTACTGCTTTCCTAACTTTACTATGGATTACATAAGAAATGTGCTCACCATATGGCTGGCGACTCAATATGAACGCTCACTTTTCCAGCTGTGTCATTTGTTTCCTTTAAAGGAAAACACTAGGCCAGGCCAAGACCACCACCCAGACCCACACCCAGAGCTCTTTCCAAGTTTTCTTCGGACACTTCAGTTTGTTCAAGTCACTATTTACATTTTTTGCTTAATAAATACACTAAAAGTACTCAATGCACTCTATTTGAAGCATAGTAAGTCCCACCTTCCTCTCACAGTTCTACTAAATAAGATGCTTTAGATATTTTGGTGTACTTTAGGATTTTCACTTGGGCTGGGCAACAGAACAAAACATTCTTCAACACGGTAAAGCAAACAGCACCTTCAATTGTGAGGAGCCGGTTTACACCAGTGAACACTGCACTCATTTCAAATGCTGTCTTTGTAAATTGGTCCAATCTAATAAAATAATCAGTGGACTGATGCAGTGGTTCTCAGATGTTTTCAGACCAAATCCCCTTAGATTCCCTTTCATTTTGCACAAGTACATCAAAATAAATCAGGAAATTCAAATATGTTGTGGTCATTTTCATTGGGGAAGCTGTTTTCATCTTACACAGTGATGTTTGGGACTGCATTACATAACAATGGGCTCCACTTCAGTCAGCTAAGACATCATTGACAAACGATTCAACTAAACAACAACAACAACTGGTCTCATGTAGCAAGATGTCATGGGATGGACTCATGGGCGACCAAGGGCTTGACTATGTAGAGTTTGCATGTTCTCCCATGTCTGTGTAGGTTTCCTGTGGGTGCTCCAGTTTCCCCTACCACTAAAAACATGTTCAGTCGCACCTTCCCTGTCAAAGCTAGAATCTTACACAAGCATCTAGTCCATTATACAATTGTATATTAATAAATAAAACAATCTAAAAGCTAAATGAATGATCAGAATGTTTTATTTCATTTGTCTTTCTTTTTTCTAAATAAAACAAAAAAATATAACAATAATATTAAGACAAACCTATAATCACCACCTGAACATGTGCAGTTTGTTCCTCCAAAGTCTGAACTTTGTTCCAAACAGTAAACCTAAAAGGTGGATGTGATTATCAGAAATGAACAAATGGATCTCCAGATTAAAATGGGCACAGTATTTGCTTGTTTGAACATTTTAAGTTAAAAAGACTATCACAGAAACCACCAAACACCAAATGTACAGTTAATAATTAACCCACAAATCTGTTAGTGTATGTCAGTCTGCAAGTAACAATACAAGTAGGGCTGGGCGATCTGGGAAAAAATATAATCACGATTTTTTTTCTCATATCGCTCGATCTCGATTTTCGATTCGATTTAGCTTAACCTTTTCAAAAACAAATGAAAAATGCCATTCATGAACATAAACGAAACTAAAACTTTATTATGTCCCATTTATGATATTTTTTAAAGCTGTATATCTTTATTCTGTCTCTAAGATTGACTTTTGCTCCAAACTACACATTTTTATTGACAAAGTTCAGTTTCGATCTTTCGATTCAAAACCAACCAACAAATAATTGACGATTCGTTTCGATTCGATCTCGATCTCTCGATTTTTCGATTAATGGCACAGCCCTAAATACAAGTGCTCAAAAATCTCTAAAACCTTGAACAACACATCCATAATACATCAGGTCTTTTCTCTCAGACATAAACACAGCATCAACAACCTTTCCACAGTCTGAAAACTTACTGCACCAAGTTGAACTAAAATACTCAATCACTCCTTCTGAATAACATTGTATTTTGTATTTTTGTTGCACAGGCCCTAGTTCTTAGCTCTCAGTGCTCAGCCACAGCTGTTATGTAGTAATGTCCTTCCTCACGTGCTTTGAGGAAACATGGGCGTTTCTCCTCTGTTCTCCACATAACATTACATAGTCCAGAATGAGCCTGACGGAAAGCCAGGGTTTGTTGCTGGGAGGCGTCCTGTCCGCAGACCTGGCTGAGAGCTAAGCCTGGATTTAAAAAACACATGTGAAATAAGTGATGTTGCTTCATCTGTTTGTAGCCAATCATGGGATATGACTAGTCACTGTAAAAACACTTAAAAGTAGTGTTGCTACAATACCAAGTATGAACCATTTGATAACAGTTGTATTTTAGATTCTGATATTGTAATGTACTTTTGATACATTTTCAGCTTTTAAATGACTATATTAAATAAAGTGCTACTGTACTTTGTCAAATAATATTCAACACTGACTAAACTAAAGCTAGAGGTGCTACTTTTATCAATATCGCCCAGCCTTAACTGTAATATGAATGTCTTTAGATAGAATTTCTTAATAAACGCCTGACTTAATTCCAAAAAAAACTACATTAAAACTGTATTATTGCTGTTTATTAAAAAGTTTTATTTGGCAAAATGACTGAAAAAGTAGTTTGTTCTTGTCAGGGCGGCTGAACAAAATCAAAAACATATCGGAATTAAGACCCATGTATCAAGACAAGAATCCCATCATGACAAAAGAAAATCCTCCCATCTCTTTGACAACCCGACTTAAAAGCAGAAAAATTCAGTTGAGCACATGACAAACAGAGTAGACGACATGACAGATGTCTTCAGCCTTCGTTTCCCTCCTTGTGGTTTTGTTGTTATGAAGCCGTTACCACACACTCAGCAGCACTGCACTAAAACAGCAACTTAATCTCATGCACTGGAGTACTCTGTAAAAGTAGGTCTCGATATAGAATGTCGTGTGCTACAAATGTACTACTGACGGATTCTCAAGCGGTGTGGCATATGCTGTAAGGTGTAAACAAGCCTTACTCAAATAAAGTCTTCTGCACAAAACATGGCACTAAAGGAGATATCTTATGAAAAAATACTCTGTAGTTTAGCCTCTGATGTCTGACTGACTCTAGTTTTAAGTGAGAAGAAGCTCTGGACAAAAAAACATCAGGTTTTAAAGTCCGCCTAAAAATTCTTTAGTAAATACTGTATAAGAAGCAGTATAGCTGGAGCCACTAACCTGGAACAGCATGACAATAGGCATATTTTGGGTTTTGACAATTCCTCATCAAAGTTAAAGCTATTCTTATTCAAAAAAAATTGTTTTATGGACCTGTATTCACTTAAAAAAAATTAAAAATGGTGGAGCTCATTAAAAAGTCCAACTAAATTATGGAGATTTTTTATTTTTTTTTTCTTAAGTTTAGAGTAAAAACTGATTCTGATCCATCCCAGAATGGTTGACTTGACTGTGAAAAGGAGGGTCCCAATTTGCTTTTATCTATAACATGTCAGAGATTTTCAGAGTTGATTTTTATTAGATGGTAGGCAAAAATGAATGAAATAAGAAAAAGTGGGAGGGGCCGTGGGGGACCTCCACCTCATAAGGGGTTAAATAGAGATTAGTTCATTGTCATGATTATGCTCCTGCTGAGTTTTAGCTTGAATGTTGAAGTTTATTTAACTGGCCAGTCACCTGAAGCACAAAAGAGCCTTGACCTGTTTTTAATGAAGGCAGGGCATCTGAACCTCCGGCGGATTAGGTGAAACTGTGATTTTTCAAAGTATTCAAGCATCAGCTGCAGGATAATGCAAGAATACCTAAACATGCATGCATCAGTCCAAACACAACTTTGAGTAAGCTAATGAGAGACACTCAGGAAAAGTGGATTTTTACATAATATTTCTCATTTCTCATTCCCATATGACAAGTTAGACCATATTTTCAATAAAACATAGTGAACATGATTATATTTAAGATTTTACCAAACAATTTGTTTGTTTTCACCTAGATTGGCCTTATTTATGAGGTCTATAGTTGTATTTTGTCCAGCAAATATGTAGAGGTGATGTGAACCCTCAACTGTTACCTAGCAACCGCAATGTAAATGTGGGTCAAAACCCACATAAATGGTAAATGGTCTCTATTTATATAGCGCTTTTCCACCTTACAAGGCACTCAAAGCGCTTTACAGTCAGGGATCCACTCACCAGTGTACGCAGAGACTGAGGCAATGTGGGTTAAGTGTCTTGCTCAAGGACACAACGACAATCTACTCCTGTCATCCCACTGTGGCACCTGGTGTTCCAGCGGTCTCCCATCCAAGTACTAACCAGGCCTTTCTTGCTTAGCTTCTGAGATCTGACGGGATCAGGCTTTGACAAGCAGGTATGATTTGACAATTATATGTGTAACACATGAATTGTTAATGATTACTTAAACTCACAAAAAGCTGAATCAGTTGGTGTTAATTGTCTACATTTTGGCGCTTTTTGACAACATATATGGAGTTATTCTGTTTTAGAACTCAAATACTTGTAATGTTCAACTATTATATGTCAATTTCTTCATAATTTGCCACTTAACTGTTGTAAATATTTACCACAAAGACTATCACACCAAACTAAAACGCAACTAAAATTTAGAAAAATGTGATCATCTGTCATATGAGCTTTAACAACACAGTACACACAAGTTTTAAGCTCAGTAAGTAATGATCAGAGAACACTGTTATACGTATAACAAGGCTAAAAACTCATAAAAGTCGACTTTACAGAATAGATCCCCTTTAAAAGTTGACAAATCATGATTAATTCTTTAGCAAATCTTAACTCAAATCCATCAAGCTTCAACCAGCAACCAAAACAAACCAGACCATTACACCTTCGGAGAAACTTTCCACAAATAACAACAAACACTTTCTTCAACACAATGATGTAACACGCTTCTGCAAACCACATAAAGCCATATTTAATACCAAAACCATGTGTGGTGGAAGTAGAAGTGCAGTCTGCAGCGCATGTGGGTGAGGTCTGTTACCTTACCTCCATCCTGCGGGACTGTGCCAGCGCTGATGTCCGCCTGCTGAAGCTGTAGTTCGGCCGCAGTGAGAGAGAGAGAGAGAGAGAGCCCGGTGCTGCCGCCTCTGCTGCTGCCTGGAGAGCGGAGAAAGTGAGCAGCAGTCAGTCAGTCAGTCCGTGTGTAGCGCGGGGGACACACGAGCCAGCCCAGGCACTGTTTATATCTGGAGCCTCCACGCGAGCTCAGGGCGGTACTGTGAGTCTGCAGACCCGGAGGCTGCACTCTTAAGCACTGCGCTACTCAAATGTTGGTTATTGTTGGTTGTTGGCAATAATTTAAGAAAATATATTGTGTTTTCTCAGGTACTTTGGTATAAAAATCAACAATTTGCATTGTGTTCAGAATAAAACTAAAAAAATATTTAAAAGGTCATAGAAATAGAAGCGCACCGACTTCCTGTTCAAATTTAAAGCTACAATAAAACAAATTTGATCTATACATTTAATGACATATTTAGAGTTTTCTTAACATTTAGACGACTTTCTGTGCATTGAAGAAATATAACATATTTAAACATAAATAAATGACCTTATGTCGGCTATAAATATAGCCTAAATGATAAATCTAGTTTTCTCTAAATGTAAATGTTGAATCTAAATCTAAGGCAGGGGTGTCAAATTCATTTTAACAAAGGGCCACATTGGCATTATCGTTCTATCGTAACTAAAATTAACCTCACTAATCTTTGATAAACTGCATATAATAGGCTCTGTATTTGATTTATGTACATTTATTGAAGTGGCAATGTGCATTACATCTGCATTAGTCTGAAAAATGACATACTCTCTAAGTTTTTTAGTCTAAACCTTGAAAGGACTTTGAGGAATTTTGTTTCATTGACCTCAGAAAAGACAACTCGGTGACACGTTCATCTTCTAGAGAAGAGTGCAGTGTCTCCAAATATAAGACCGCTTTCGCAAAATCTGCTTTTCTTCTGTCGCTGTCAGTTTTTGGAACCAGTTACCAACAGAGATTATTAGTTGCACAAGTTTTCAAATTTTGCACGTCTGACAAGAAGTGGTTGATGGCTAAACAAATTTGCACACATTAGAAATGAGAGTTGCTTTGGATGAGCTGTAGATGTGTGAATGTGAGAGAAAGTTAGACTGTATCTGCTTATGAATGAATGTTTGTAGATTTTAGATTTAGTGTTTGAAGCAAGTGACCCTATAAATAGCTTTTTGTAATTTATAATATGGTCTTTTTTGCTATATACATCTAATCTGTATTATCATTATTTAAAACCAACCTGCTCAGGACTACAGGTGGAAATTAGCATCATGCTATAACCTGGCACCAGCATCTCTCCTCTGACTTTGTCTTGGATAATGTATTGTTGTGCACTGTCCTGTACAAATAAATGCATACCATACCATACCATACCATACAAAGACCTATATTGTCGCATTAAATGATGTGACGGGCCGCATCTGGCCACCGGGTCTTGTGCCTGACACATGTAATCAACCACTGGACCAGGGCCCAAAACCAGGCTGCAGGCTATCTGCTACCAGGCCCCAGACGATCTTTTATAATGTTTTTTTTTTTTTTGTAGTCACTACTTCCATGTGCTTTACTATCAATATTTAGCATCACTTGACTTAACCCAAAAAACAAATTCAAGCAATAGGGCAGCTAAAAATATACGGAATAATCATTTGTGTATGCATTTTGCATTGTTATTATTAGCACTGTGCAACTTCATCTGGTTCTTGGGTGAAAAAAATGTGACAGTATCGGTCCTTACAAGAAGAAAGGTTGGGGATCATTGATCTAAGATTAAGATAACATTTTTATATTTACACAATTTATTTGTTTAAATATTTTTTATTTCCTAAATGCACAGAAAGTTGCTTAAATGTCAAGAAAACTACAAACTATCCAAATATGTCATTAAATATATAGATCAATTATGTTTGTGAAATCTAAAGGACCTAAGACCTATATATTTTTCCCACAAAATGTGCATATTACACAGGCTGGATTCTGTTAAACTGAAAATACCCTGTGATGTCATTAGGTTGTATAACTGAAAGTGCTTCATTGTGTTTTTAAACACTTTTACTAAAATCGATGACTAAAAGAATTAGTAACTGTAAGTGGTAACATATGCACACGTTTCAATATTTTTCAGATATTTTTAAAATCTCGTTACAATTTTAATATTGGATTAGTTGTGATTTTTTTTTTTGTCTTGTCCTGTACATTTTTTTGTCCTCTTCTGTCCTGTAGTTATTTTAAAGATAAGATTCGTTGCCTTCTAATGAGGCCTTGTCAAATATAAAAACACAATCAAACCGTTATGATGAAAAGTCAGTCAAGTTGTCGAGACTGGTTTAGCCTGTTAGTTCTGCAGTTGAAGCCTTTTAGTTCAAGACAGAAATTGAATGGACTTGTAGATCAATAATGTGGCTTACAAAGAACAAAATGTATCTTATACTGAGTCAATGGCTTAACTTAACATGTAAGAATCCTGCTTTTCAGTGCATTTTATTTCCAAAAGTTTATACAATAATAGTTTGCAATTATAGAGAGGTACGATTATGATTAGGTTTAGGAATAGTTATTGGGTCAAAACTGGGGTAGGCATGCTGCAAGGTACTATATTTAAAATGTCCAATTATGCTACTCTCTACAAAATACTGGGACATTATTAATATCCACATGCTTTCATTTTTGGCAACACTTATGGCTTAAGAACAGAGAGCAAAGTTGGACTAATCAAGCATAGCCAATCAGCGCACTTTTTATAGGAGAATCATAGGCCTACTTTGTTATTTGTTTATGTTGCAGCAGTCTGATTTGTCTATAAATAAATAAAATAAAACCTAATACCCCAGCTTTATGTTTGGGCTTTGGAAGCAGAACAACATACAAAGAAGCATCTGGGTGCAGTTCTTAAAAGTGTAGCCTCCGGGTTTGCTCACTCGCTGAAGGAGGAGTGGGCTGGCTCTACAACCGCGCCTCTTCTGATCACTCCTCCAGCCTCTGCAGAGTCACATGAGCGTAAGAACAAATGTCAAACATGTCCAACACTGAAAGTTGTAGTAGAAAAAGACAGGAAAAGCATGATATAAAATGTGCTGCTGCTTACCTCCGCGTGCGCTGAAAGTTAGCATTGTTTTTAGCAGCGCGAGCTAATGAACTGCTAGAATTGTGCTAGCTATGACTTGTTTAGGATGCTAACAATGAATGAACTAACACGTCTTTGCGTCGAATGTTGTAATGTTACATAAATATTTTTTACTTAAAAAAAGATTCCAAAAATGAGTAATAAAATGTATTCTGGACTGGTTGTCTTGGTCACTAGCTATGAGCTGCAATGCTACATACCGGAAATTACACAGATTTATGGGAAAAAATAAAAATAAATAAATAATAATAATATAATAAATAAATAAAAATATATCTAATCAATAAATAATAACAAATAATAAATAAGTAAGCTACTCAAATATGTACCTAATATTTTTAGTTATTATACAATAAAAGTTTCCACATTAAATAGACAAAACAATGCTGTAATTTAGTTATTTAAGTGTAAGTGTTGTAATATGGTCTGGTGGTGATTATGTGACGTCACCCTTCTTTCACTAACCTCCGTGTTATTGATAACACCTGTTGCTATAAACGAGAAAACTTTTTCCAGATGTTCAATACAAGTCATAAGAGCAGTATTACAGCGTTTGCAGACCCATAATGGAGACTAAAGCTATTATTTTTGTCTTGTAATATATGATTGGGCGGATTTGTCAAAAGGTCAGCAAACAAAACAATTTGCAGTAAATTGTTTATTTGTTTCTGTGTTTATATGTAAATGGGACCTCATTTTTAACTATAAAAAAAGGTTGGTTTTATTGAAGGTGTTCTATGTGACTCTTGTGTGAAAGGTCTGCAACGTGCTTTTCTCTCAATTTTACTTGCCTAAAAAATTTAAGAAACTACACTTCTTCAATACTTTACAAAGAGTGGATATAGTAACCACTCCCTGTGCCTTGTTACGAGTTAAATTCACAACAAACCGTGCAGTCACATTTGTTTAAAAGCTGATTGGTCACTTGTCACTATCATGTTAACAAAATCAAACTTTTCTCAACTTAAAAAGTTTTGTGCTTTGCTACTTGATTCTGAAGAATTTAGTGATGACTTTAAGTCACTCTTGATGTTTTTCAATAATTCTTCATGTTTGTTTTGATATAGTGGAACATATACTGAATATGTCTCTGATTGGCTAATCATCAATCATGCCCACTGAGAGGAATGTGATGACAATTCCTGTATTAAATTGCAGAAAATATCAGGAAGAAATATTATTGTCTGTAATGTTCAATTTATAGAATTGTTTCTTATCTTTGTGGAGACAAGCAAGTACTGTTGTCACAAAAGTAGAATTTAAATCTCATGTTTGATACTAAGGAATAGACTCAGGTCTTAATAATAATAATAATAAATAATAATAATAATAATAATAATAATAATAATACATTTTATTTATATAGCGCTTTTCTAGACACTCAAAGACGCTTTACAAACAAAGGCAGTCAAACAAAGGTACAATACATAAAGACAGTTAGTAATTACAACATTAATCAATCATTAAAAACAGATTTAAACAGATGGGTCTTGACCTCTTTCCTAATTCTTGATACCAATTAAAAAATGTTCTTTTTAAGCAATTTGTTTATACAGATTAGACTGACGTTTTCAACACAAAACACAAGTGCTTTCTTTAGTAAATATTTAGGTTTTAAATTAGTCAATACTTGTTCAAATGAGTACCTAGTTGAGACTACTTTGGCTTTTGATTAATATCTTATTTTTGATACTTTGGACAGCCCTACAAGCCAGTGATGCAACCACCAAACCAAACTGTTGATCAAGTCTGTGAAGAAGAGACAGCAATGCAAATTCATCTTTTCAGGCATGTTAAGCAAACAAACATTTTTAGAATAAATGCAAGAAAGTCATGCTTAAAGTGTTATACAATGTCAAACTCCCATTTGAAGATCTGTTTAATGTGCATGTACATGTAATCTCACAAATCTGTTTTTTTGTGACAGGTTGGCCATTTTGATCTATTTGTGATTCCCAAGGTTGATCTGCTCCATCAGTAAGTGCCACACATTAGTGCCTACAACATCATAATATTGTCTGTGTTCTGTTAACTCATCACATTAATAACATAAACATGCAGAGTTGATATTGCCGTGCTATGTTTTCAGGGGACACCATGACCTCTCTTTCTGCTTTTCCCCATAGAGTCCACCCACCAGTTCGCTTTAAGCACCATACCCTTATGTGGTGTGGGAATGTAGTGTACTCCCTGTAATTGATTCTTCTGCTTGCAATTTACCCAAATGCTGTCACAACAAGGACAGCTTCCCCGCCTGCCTTTTACGTTTGAAAATGTGCTACTAATTAAGCTAGTTATTTGGGTAATGCAGCTGCTTATATAACATATATTTTGAAGTGCACCCAAATTATCAGTGCAGTAACAACCCTCTTGAAGTGCCTGATGTTTTGCTAAGGTTATTTATAGAGCAATCACACACAGTTGCTTCGAGGGCTTAACAGAATGGACAATGCATCAACCCTGTGCCCATCCAAATCTAATCTCCAACCACCACCACCAACACAACTCTCCAAAACTTGTTTAGGAACTGCCTTTGAACTTTCCATGAAGTGGCATTAAGGGAGACATAGTGCGTGTTTTTTTCCTCGCAGTACATTGCATTAAAGGATCATCATCTTACATTTTGCTGTTTGTAAATATCAATAATGAAACAAATAGTGACAGGGGCACAACCCTTTTTAAACTGCACAACTGATAAGCCCTGCCTTTCATTGTGACACTTTACAAAGCATTTTGAACCCTACATGTGTGAGCTGGGTTCATTTGACTGCAACTAAGTACAGGATGTGGGTTAAGATAAAAGCAAAACAGACATTTTCTGTGCACTTAAGCCTCAAATGCTGTTCAATGCATGACGGATACAGAAACACAACAACAAGCATAGCACAAGCATTTTTTTTGTTTCAAGATCAATGTCGATTGTTTAGAGTTCACATTAACCAAAAGCTGATAAGATCTGCTGATCATTTCAATAGAGCAGAAGAAAGTTTTGTGCAGTTCATAATGGCTTTAAAAATGTACCTCTAAAAAGGTCAATCTACTGTATATATCTGTCTATATCTAATATACAGCAGACCAAAAGTTTGGACACACCTTCTCATTCAAAGACTTTTAATTTTCATGACTATGAACACTGTAGATTCACACTGAAGGCATCAAAACTATGAATAAACACATGTGGAGGTATAGTACATAACCAAAAAGAGTGAAACAACTGAAAATATGTCATACTCTAGGTTCTATTCTAGGCATATAGCTACCTTTTGCTTTGATTTCTGCTTTCACACTGGCATTCTCTTGATGAGCTTCAAGAGGTCGTCACCTGAAATGCTCTGCCAACAGTCTAGAAGAAGCTCCCAGAGATGCTCAGCACTTGGTAGACCCTTTTACCTTACACTGCAGTTAGCTCACCCCAAACCATCTGGAATGGGTTCAGGTCTGGTGACTGTGGAGGCCGATTATCTAGCGCAGCTCCTCATCACACTCCTTCTGGTCATTCATGGTGTTTATATCTTCAGTGTGAATCTACAATGTTCATAGTCATGAAAATAAAGGAGACTCTTTGAATGAGAAAGTGTGTCCAAACTGTTTAAAGTGTGTCTGTACTGTAAATTGATACATTAAATATTGTATTCAAATATAGCTTATAGTTAACAAATTTTCAAAAATACTACTACTGTGACTTGGAGGCATCACATACTGTACTTGTTGTTAATTTGATAAATATGTTTATTGCCATATTGTTCAGTTCTCTTACTATTCCATGCAAACAATTCTACACAGACTGTAAACTCAAATATTGCTTTACCAGTAACCTCAATGGCCCAATCAGATATTTTATAAGAAATTGTAAATTTATGTGAAATATGTGATGTCCCTTTAATATATCATATCCAGTCATTCATCTCGAATGTTAATATGGTCTCACACAACAAATATTTAAAGCTCTGATTTGCTGCTTTTTACTTGTGCATACAGCACAATAAAAAAAGTCCTAATTACACAGATTTTTGGTATCTGCAGTAGCAATAGTGGGCATATACTGAATTATGCAAAAGAGACTTTTTGAGAGCTAAATCATTGCATCCTGATTAAAAACACAGCTGTAATTTTGTCTGTGAGATATTTTTCGTTCCCCTCTGAGCCTCAAAAACCATCTGAATACCCCAAATGTGTCAGAGCTCTAACTCAATCTCTGATTTGGAGAAACACATGGCATGTGCTCTACTACACTTTTTTATGGTTCTGGTGCATGGGATTCTAAAGTGGAGGTGCTCCGGAACATGTTTCAAGGAGGGGAATGAAGCAAAAAAATGCATGTTAAAAAGTAACAAATCCAATGTATATTTTAGAATCACATTCTTGCTTTATACTGTATCTAAATGTAAATCTAAAATTGATTTATTTATTTGTTTGCACACCCATTGCCTAATTAAGAAAACTTAATAAACTTAATTCACCACTTGCTGCTGTATGTGCACCCAAACATATTTAACCAGTGTAACCAGGTCCTTAGCTTAGTGCACCTTTAAAGACTTAGTGAAACTTTTAATTAGCATTTAGGATAGAGGTAAATAAATGCTCCTCCAAATTACAGACAACAGAACTCATTTGGAGAAAGAAACACACCATTAACTTTTTAGTATCACACATTTCCTTAAACAACAGTAAGTGTCCCTAAAAGCTGTAGAAGACAAGGCCATTAGCGTGTTATAAATGAACCCTATAATCACCATTAGCGCCATTAGACTGCTGTTTTTGCCATTTAGCGTTTCTGAAAAGCTCCTTGTGTTGCAGACAGCCACAAAGGGACCAGAACAAGAGGGAGACACGCTCTTTGTCCAAGCGCTGCACAATGGCCTACAAGCGTTCATGTTTTGGTGAGATAAATCACTTGACACTCCTAAATACTGTGGCTAATTGCTAAATTCCCCAGGCACTTCATCATAGGGGCATTCAGCGTGGAGTGAGCTAACAGTCAGCTGGCAAAGAGAGGAAAGTATGACACCAAACGCCCTGAATGAGCAAGGACTAAAGAAAGAAATCTCCCTCAAGTAACCTTCGTTTGAGTTCTGCTTCCTGTGGCTATGAGCATCGAAGGCAAAACAGGAAGTGAACTTGCCTTGCTGATAATTTGTGGAAACTGTGTATGAAGGAAGCTTGATAAAAGTTTATAGAGGAACAGAGCTATAAGCTTTTCGTTGATTAAAGAAGTGTCTGGAAGTTGTATTTGCTTCTATGCACGTCACATTAACAAGTTCTGGCTATATTTTTGTACCACTTTATATAATTTTGGCTCCATATGTGCCACCAGTTAAACACTGACTATGTTAAGCCTAAAATAGAGTTTAAAATGAGACTTAACCAGTCTAATACAATGGTAAGTAACAAACAAGGTAGTTCTAAAAATGCTTAGCCCAAAAGTGGATCAAAACATGAACAGATTAGTCTCAAAATAAATAAAAGTTTGTGAAACCATGAGCTAGTGCTTATCTATTTAACTATACATATAAAACAAGATGACATGATTACTGATTGAGATTTTTTGATTACTTCAAACTAGGCCTGTAGTCAAACAAAGAAATTCTTACTTGACTAAAAACATGTTCCATCGACTAAAAAGTGGCATGGTAAAAGCTCTAACACTAAAAAGAATGGTTTTCAAAAATATTGAAAATCATGCTAAAACTGGTATTGAAAGAATACTCATATTTATTCATTAATTTTAATCATCTTGTTATCAAACATTTTAGTTCTGAAATTTTTGTATTATGGCAACAATTAAACTACAAGACTGCAGCCCTTCTCCAAACTAGCTGAGATTGATGAAAGAGCATTAATGTACATTCCCTTTTCATACTTTTCATTGTCTCAAAAGGGCACAGTTAAATACAAACATTATTCCTTACCTCCATTTCTCTGACAGAGTTACACAATCCACAATGAATTTTATTGTGACTGTTGACTGTTTTTGCAAGTCCTTCAGCTCATGATCTTGGGATAAACTTTGGCTCCCACTTGTGGTGAGAAATGAGTTGTCCGTAAGTACCATTAACCAGTTAGATCAATTCCTCAGCCTAGAGTCTACTTGAAATATTTTTTCAGATTTGTCAATTAAGAACTATTACAAACAAAACAAAAATGATTGTACACTAGATGTTTTGCAGCAGACTTAGCAAACTGTTGCTAAATCTCACTATTTTTACCAACCTGTACGTAATATTTATTTATTTATTTATTTATTTGTTTGTTTGTTTGTTTGACAGGTAAAGTGTACATTGATAAACATTTCTGTAAATGCACCAGAATTAGCCACAAGGCAAGTTTTTATCCGTAGTTCTGGACAGATGTTACAGGGTCACCCTAAAAAGACAAGTTAAAAGCATATTATATACAAAACTATTTACAATGAACATTTACAATCTTTAGCACACGAATTCAATATTGACATCATATTCTTATACATACAGAGGCAACACAGCAGTTCAGCATTTCAACACAGCCCCTCCAAATGGTCAAAGCAAATATTAAACAAAGTTTATTTAGCAACATAATTAATTACACTTTAAAAACAAAAGCAAATACTAATGTTAGGATATTTGATATGTTCAAATATTATTTATGTTCCAAACTTTCACCTTTGACTATAAGATATACATTGTAGTTATAACATGCAGCAAAGTCATGAAGCAATGTATCAGAAATGTTACTGGTAGTCAGATTGTTAAGTTGACCAAATGGGACATATTCTCTGTATAGTACATTTTGTAGTTTGTATATATTTAGCATAATGATATACAATGATATAGCTATAATATTATGCACTATCCTTTTACCTGATGAGTAAGAAGTGAAACATGAATTGAATCAGAGTGCTACTGCTGTAGACTGGTTTCTGTGGTGACAATGACAACCTGCTGCTTCCACTCCTCTAGGTAGAAGAGTGTTCTGAGGATGACTCAGCTCCAGTAACTTAGTCTGTGTTTGCACAGAACCAAGGCCCAGTGATTCACGACTAAGGTCATGATGGCTCTTTTTAAAGAACAAGATGTACAACAGACAATTCTGTAAAATTCTGCTTCTAATTTAATCTGAAATATTCAGATTTAATAAGGCCACTGAGAACAGTAATTCAGAGGTGCGTGGTTTACTAAAATTTGCAATTTTGAACATGGCTATAATGCTACTAAATCAAATGAATTTATTTTTGAATAGGCCAAAATCATAACCACGTCATTTCTGAGTAATCCCCAGAATCGCAAATTTAGCAAGCATCACTGTTAGATAATAAAACAAACATTCATTCAATACAGAAAATAGTATTATTGTAACTGTTGTATTACATTAAATGCTGCAAGTATTATGAATTTATCAGTGTGTTTCACTTTCATAGATGAATGGTTTGACATTAGACAGTGAAGAGATGGAGAGGAAAAGGAGGCTTATAGCTGTTTGTTTTTTTTTTTTTCAGACAAAACAGGTATAATAAACACGACTATTATTGTTTATAAGTATTAAAGTGCAGTAAATTTATGAGTGTGTTTTTCTTCAATTCAGATGGCACATTTAAGAGTGGGCTGGAGAGAGATGGAGCAGAAGAGGAGGCTTATAACTGTTTTCAGCGAATATACAGGTTTGTCATCACTGAAGCTTATGTGCATCAATTGTGTTTCCCTCCTTTAAAAGTTTAGAAATGTTTATGAAGCACAGTAGCATGCTGGGCTCATTTATCTCTCAACTGATCTCAGGATTTGCTCGGAAGAGTTGGTGTGTGGAAAAGACCTCCCTGCTCAGCCTCGTACACCTTCAACTCAATCTTAAATAAAGCTTTGGAGAATCAATGGGTGGATGGCTGATGTCAAAGAAGATAAAAACAACATGTTTAGATTTTGAAAAAAAAAAAAAATTTTTCTGTGTTTTAGGTTTGAACAAATGGAGGACAACCAGAGAGATAGAAGCAAAGACAAACATAAATAAAGGATTTAAATGCTCCCATTAGGCTGTGGTTGATTTTGAACTTTCTTTAAAAGTAAAAAGAAGATGTATTGGATTCAGGTGTCGGGGGATAGATGGACAAAGTTTTTAGAAGATGGTAATGTGATGTGTTAAAGATAGAGGCACTTTAGTGGTCAACCATTAATTCAAAACTTTAGACTTCTGGGGTCTTCTGGAAAAAAGTGGGTGTACAGGTAAATAGAAAACATCCAAAATAATTAGAAACACCTAAGTAGTTTACTGACATTAATATACAAAATAACCTTTTGAAAACACACATACAGACACCAGTGTTGGGTAAATTATTTAAAAAATTGTAATATGAATGAAAATGTAATATATTTGTATTACACATTATTACTGTCCCAAAAATGTAACTGAGTTACACTGCTGTGAATTACTTTGAGCTTATCACACATTTGTTAAGACATTGTACAATACTAATCCTGTAACATTTACACTTGAATTTTGTAACTCATAGAAATGTGACATCTTTTCTTAATAATATTTTATTAACCTTTAGGTCAACAACTGCCACAGAAACTCCCCTACATCAGTTTTAGTGGAGTTTTGATCCTGAAGTCGTTTTCAATAGAATATTAATGCAGTTAATTTAAATATGCAAGATTGTAACTACGAATATATTATCAATATTTAAATGAGTGGTACTGAGTTACACTATAGTTACTGAAAAGGGGAATATAGTAAGTTAATTTTGTAATGAGTTACTCAACACTGACAGACACACAGGTCAAATGGAAAAAAATAAATACAAGAATTTATTAGGCCCATATACATTAGCTTTTCTAAACCTCGCCTATTATTTATTCATTAATTTGCTAATTTTCTCCCATTAATTTGCGGTCAAAGCCTCGTGCGTTCTGACGTAAGCGCGCGTGTTGTTGCCTAGCGCGTGTACTTAAACGACGCTTGTCATTGCAAACTTTGCAAACCTTGGCTGCGATCAAGATACTGAGTTTGTGATCTTCACTCGTCGATTTCTACAAAAAAGAGACATAACTTTTGGACATTTTCACCTAGACACCGACTGACCACCTCTTGACTCAAACTACAAGACTTTGGTGAAGAAAAACGTGAGCTTTTTGACTTTCCCTGTTTACCCCATTCGTTTTGGGTTTTAACCAGTTTATGCAAAAAACAAAACAAAAAACAGTAGTATAAACACAGTATGTTTCCTCAAAGTCTAGAGATCATGTTTATGGTAAGTTTACTCAACGAAATGTATGGTTTTGCTTTAACTTAGATCTAACTAGCTAACTTACACTGTAAGTAACGTTAGCACGCTACTGACTACAACATGGATCAAATAAAATGCATATTTTGTGTTATTTAGCATTTCAAACATTGTCAATGCCTAAGAAACGTCGTATTACAACAGCACATAGGTTTATTGTCAAATTACAAACTTAACGCTAGCTTAGTTCATTTGATTAAGCTAAAACGTCAGCTACAAATAAGAAAATTTGTAACTAGCTTAACGTGTTTACGTGCATAAGGTCTAGGTTAGCTAACTAATTGTTCTGATCCAACTCCTATTCCATCTTCCAAACTTTAAAATATATAACTAATTTGTTCTTGTCTACTGTGAGTTTATACTGGTTTTGGACCATTAATTTCTGCTTTAGACCACCTCATACGGGGTAACATCAGGGTTAACATCTGGTCTTATCACATTTTAATTCTAGTTTCGTCAGAGGTGACAAGTACTAACGGTGGATTTACACTAAGTGCAACTTGGATGCGAGTCACGCAGAACTTAGAAAGTGACTCCTCAGCAGGGACTCCTGGGTGTTCCTAGGCTGCAGAGAGACAAAGCCTCTCCAACATGTCCTGTTTATTCCCCAAGGCTTTTTCCCGATGAAACACATCCACCTCACCAGAAAGGAACTGTCTACGAGGCATCAGCTGCATCCTCAGCTAACCTACATTTTGAGAGCAGATGGCTATAGCCTATGGACTCTATACTGTATTTTGGGAGCAACGGCTCTGGACTATTTTTTCAAAGCAAAGAGCCCTGAACTTCACATTTGGAGAGGAAATGGCTATGGACTCTATATTTTCAGAGCAAAAGACCTTGAACTGTACATTTTGAGAGCAAAAGGCTATTTTCAGAGCAAAGGGATTTCAACTCCACATTTTGAGAGCAAACGACTATGGACTATATTTTAATAGTCAAGGGCCTTGAGCTCTATGAGTGCAAACAGTTCTTCAAAAGCAGAGGGCCTCAAAATGTATATTTTAAAAGCAAATGGCTGGACTCTATGGTTTTGGAGCAAGGGCCTTGAACTCTACATTTTGAGACAAATGGCTTTGGACTTTGTATTTTCAGAGCAAAGGGCCTTGAATTCTATGTTTTGAGTGCAAACAGTGCAGGACTCTATATTTTCAGAGCAAGTGGCCGCGGACTCTATATGTGGAGCGCAACAGGCCAAATGGTCAGACGACACAACAAATAAGTTGATTATTGTCCACTGACCTACAGTGACCTGGTGTAATAGTCACTGATGAACATTGTGCACTAATGTGGTGTTTGTTATGGACAAGCTGTAACTGCCACAGAGGTTTAATAACTGACTATCACTCGCATTATAATTGGAGAGGCTGCTCCTGATCACCCATTTTCAGGTGTCACTACTATAATTCAATGCTAGTGTAATGGAGTGTTTAACTCCTCTTTAGAACCCAAGCTAAAATGTGTTTGTTTGTTTTTTTAGCTGAAATAGTGAAGATCAAAATGAGCAGTAAGCTAACGGTGTTTACAATTTGCAATATAAATTTGTGCCCATTTATTGTTAAATGAAAAATGTATAAAAACTCAAACAAAGCAGTAATATTATGATGAAACTTACAGGAAAGTCTTGTGTTACTCTATTTAATGTTTATAAATTCAAACTATATTTAAGTAGTGCCTGGTATTGGTTGTGGTGGTTTAATTGGCAAAACATGTGCAAATGTCTTTAAATTGCTTGTTTGTTCACCTCTGGGATAGAAAAAGGAAGGTATTATCTTGAACAAAAACGGCAAGAATGGATTTATTAGCATTGCTCATTACTTTATGACTGTAATTGTTTTGTTTGTTTTAGATTCCAACAACAGGCCACCAACACAAAGAGAGGAAGAGGGGAACACATTGAAAGTTACACAAACAAAGAATATACAGTACAGGTAAAACAGTCTCTGTGAATATTATTTTTCATTTTTGCTGTTATGCATATATTAGAGCTCTTAAAGAAAAAAAAGTGCTCTGTCCTTCAAAATGGTGAATTGTATTGTAAAATCTAAAACTTTATTTTCCTTTGTTATTCAAAGCTTAGAAGTTTCTACTTTTTAGGATAAATCAAATCAAAAATTATAAGCCAGAACTGAAATAAAATATGTACAAATTTTCTTGAACAATTGGTGAATAATTGTAATAATTTGTAGTCAGGTGATCAACTACTAATTTGGAAAATATACACAAATAAGTGAAATGTATTTACAAAGGTGTAACATTAAATACGCATTTTCACATATTGTTTGCAACATTGCAGAAGAGGTCACGTGTTTCCACTTTTATGAGCAAAAATTATTAGTTTTTTTCCTCTTGCAGGTTTCTAAAAATCAGATGCTGAAATAGGAGTGCTCAGAAAGGGTTAAAGTACAGAGAATTTATGAATGTGTTTTTCTTCCATTCAGATGGAGCCTTTGACAATGGACAGAGGAGAGATGGAGTGGAGGAGGAGGCCTGTGTCCATGTTTTCAGTCAAAATACAGGTAGAATATATTAAGTGCATTACTGTATACTAAAAATAATGCACAGTGTGTGTTTTTTCTTCCATTCAGATGAAATATTTACAATGGACAGTGGAGAGATGGAGTGGAGGAGGAGGCCTACACTTATCTTCTCTTAAAAATACAGGCATAGTATAACTAGTGTATTACTGTATAAAGTAATAATGGACAATGCATTCATTTGTGTGTTTTCTTCCATTCAGTTGGAACATTTGATAGTGCAGAGATGGAGTGAAGGAGGAGAGGAGGCCTATACTTACACCTATTATCTCGTAGAAAATACAGGTAAAATATAGTAAGTGTATTGTTGGATGCAAGTATTGATGCACAGTGCACTAATTTTTTTGTTTTTCTTCCATTCAGATGGAACATTTGACAGTGGACGTGGAGAGATGGAGAGGAGGAGGAGGCTTACACCTACCGTCTCATAGGAAATACAGGTACAATATAAAAAAGTTTTCTTGCTGTATAACAAGTATTTATTACAGTGAATTTATTTGTGTGTTGTGTTTTCTTCCATTCAGAGGGAACATTGGACCTGAAGCTTTTTGGACTAGAGCGATGAGAGGAGAAGGCATCTAACAACTTTTTATTCTTAAATACAGTTTTGTCTTCACTCCAACTAACAGCATTGTACGTTTGTGTTCTTATTTTAAAAGTATAGAAAAGTGTATAATGCACAGTAGCTTGCTGGGCTCATACTCCTATATCCACAATCCGATCTAGATTTAAATATTTATAATACATTTATGTTTACAATTATGTAATCTGATTATTTTTTTCCTGTGTATTTACATATTATAACATGTTACAGAGTAGTAGCTCACAACAAGTACTGTCTTAAGAAAAGAAAGAAAAATAAAAAAGCCCTGATGCAGATAACTGTAATTATTTTCATTTTACTGTGTGATATTTGGTGCTGTAGGTTAGGTTGATACCATGGGTTAAGCATTCACCTTCTAATCAGAGGCAACAGTCAAAGCAACTGATCTAGACAAATAGGAAGAGCATAGACAGAATTAGATTGTCAAATATTCTGACTTGAAACATGTACATACTGTGGTTTTCTTGTTAATGGGAGTTTCTTTTCAGTGCCCCTGCTTATATTTGTGGTGGTACGATGACTCCACAAAGCACTACTGTTACATTAACACCTGTTTATCACTCAGTTACAGCCTAAGTGCTTATAACACTTGAAAGCTGCAGTCAAGAATTAAACCAGAAGACACAGATGTCAATTGTCAGGATGCAAATTAAAACAAGTAAGAACAATGGTTTCTCCAGTGCAGTCCTTGTCCTCCTTAAACCCACCATCACTTGAATATATGCTAATACAAAGCCTTTGATTGCCTGTTCTGATTCAATTTAATACCACATTTGTGTCACATTATCCAGGAAGATCAGCACGTACGCAGCCCCAAAACCCCAGGGCTCAGGTGGTCACACACAAGGCAAGTACCCTGCTCTCAAACGCACACGCTTTTATCAACATTCTGTTCCGTCCACTGAAGGGACAGCCCTGTAAACAACCACGCACACACAGATGAATGGCAATTTTCAAATCAGCGCAAGTCATAGCCCACAGTTAATAGGTTTTGCACTTGACAAATGCGTACAACATGTAGAAGCAGCATGTAGCCCATACGTCAACCTCAAATGTAATCCCGAAGATGCATTTAGCTTAAACCACAATTAGGTTTTATAAATGCGCAGTGATTTTCAAAGTGGCACATGGGCATATTAGCAACCACAGCTATTAAGCAAGACCATTTAGCAAGAAGCAGCAGACTGATGATAATTAGGAGTGTTCTGTGTAAATTAAAATATGAAATATGAAGATAACGCGGTCATTTGACTGATTCTAAAATGTGCTTTCATCAAAGCAATGGAAAAGAAAAAGAAATTGTGCCACTGTAGTATGAGGTGTTTTAAACGATTACTGGATACATTTCTGCTTGTCTCAATGAGCTGTTTATATTTTGAATTAGGGTTAGGCTATATGAATTTTTTGAGCTGATACCGATTAATAATTTTTGCCTCCTGCTGTGGCCGATAGCCGATATTTGAATAAATATTAATAATGTTAAAGTTACACCGTGCGAATGTCTGAAGAAGAAAACCCAACTACACTATTCAACAGAAATAGAAAATTCTATAATAGTTTGTGATACTGGTAACATACGTATAAGCTAAAGGAGCAACTTTTCCATGGAATCATACAGGAAGAGGCCCATAAATGTATGCATTATTTTCAGTTTTCTTTCTTGAAAAATACATGCAAAATTATGTCTTCTGACTTGCTCACTTCTTCATAGATCTGGGGTCTTATTTATAAATTTTGCAAGGAATTCTTATTGAAAGTGTCATACGAACGAAACACAAACTTCCACAAACAAAAAAAATGTCTCTTTTCTCTCAGCTCAAATTTCTTTCTGTCTCATTGCTGAAACCTCAGAGACACAAAGTTGAGAAATGTGGTATTTGATTGCTTATTTCTTTGTCAACTTGTCTTTTTTATAAATCACAAAGTATGGTGCAAAAATATATTGCACAATATGCATTGCGTTAGATACTGTATTTTGAATGCAACACTACCAACACTAACCCTAACGTTAAGGGGAAACAACACCATTACATTGATAGCAAGCCAACAGCACAGACAAAGCTACATTATACTTAAGAAGTGGAAAAAGACAACAACAGTGTTTTATATAAAGTTGTAATATGTTTATTAAAGTAAAAATAAATAATTAACTTTTTTCATCATAAATCAATCCCACAAATGCTGAAAGTTGCTGCACTTTCCCTCTTTTCATAACAAGACAAAACTCAGGACAGTAAAATTAATACAACTAACAAAAATATTCCAGTACAAACAATTTAAGTGGAAATGGAATCAACACATTGAAATAAATGAGATTTTGTTTGCATTATAATTAAAATTAAATATAAAAACATATAAATAGGCTATTGAATAGAATTCCTCAGTAGTGTACATGAAATATTTAATCAAAACAGCCCTATATATAAATATGATCTGCAAGTACTTGAAACAGTCAAAAAATATCTTAAAAATAGTTAAGTGATGCAACTGTGTATAATAATGCAAATATGCCAGGTTAGAACAGTCAAAAATGGCAACACTTCATTAAAACAGACAAACTTTTAGCAGTGGTAAAATATTTTTTTGTCTTAAAAATGCAAATTGAAATAACAGTCTATGTTTTGCTGGCTTACATTGAAGAATGTAACTTTTAGAGCCAATGTGGATCATTATACTAATGTCAGTTAGTCAAACATAAAAAACAACTTTCTGCATTTTAGTGGACAAGAGGCCTATTATGAGATGTTGACAGAACACTATTTTTTACCTGAATACATGACAGAATTTGGTGATGTCATAGGACCAGATGGTGAGCAAAAGCCAGGTTGTTATTATTAACAATACTTTGTATGAATTATCTAAAACACATTCACACATTTTCAATTCATTCACACATTTTCAACTTTAGTTGTAAAACAACGACAAAAATAACTGCATTTCAACAATATTGATTTTAGCTGGGAAGTATTATTGGCCAATCAAATTATGTCATGTGAACGCAGCCTATTGGGAAACAAATGTGTTTGTAATATAAAAAAAAATCTACATTTGTACTACTTAACATTTAAAACAGCATTTTATAAGTTACAGTACACACATAGAACTGACTTTCCCTGAAAATATATACTGTATATTTTTTTATTTTAGTCTTTTTCCTACTTGCAGTTGCGAGACACCAAAACACAACAACTTAAATGTACATTTCCATTTTTTTTTTCTTCACAAAATTTAGCAACATTAAATCAATTTCCTTTTTTTCTCATTGTAATAAAGCAAAGCAGAATTCTTATCATCCGCGGGAAACCTGTCCATTTCTCTATTAGCAGTTTCTCAAGACATCCAACATGCCTGTGCTGTGTACAGATGTTTCACACTCCTGTCAGGCTCTCGTTCATGTGCTCCGTCACACACAGGGGCCTCTGTCCACGCTGGGCCTGTCTGGACCTCTGATGGAGCACAAAGAGGCGCTTGGCGGCGGCTCTGTACTTTCTGGACATCAGGTTATAGACCACAGGATTGATGGAAGCACTGAGGTAACACAGAACCATCGACGCCATGTTGAAGTTCTGACTCAACATGGCCGTGTCGTAGTCGTCCACCTGGGCAAAGAGGTTCCGGCCGATGTGGTAGGGAAGCCAGCAGATAATGAAAGCCAGGACCACCACCACTGAGGAGCAAACACACAGGTAAACAGTTCGATTGGAATATGCATCAATATGGTTATTTAGGTACTATTACGCATTGTTTTTGAATGCATACATGTAACGATAAACATCAAAAGAGATTTAAATGTAGTGTGAAGAGATAAAATGAAATATCTGACAATAAATGTATGTATTCTACAATTGTAAAGACAACACCTATTTTCCATATCAAGGTCATTTATGAGCAGGTTTATAAGTTACGGTCAATAATCATGATTACAGTCCTCGATTACAACGAAATTTGAAATTGAAATTCGATTATTTGCACAGCCCTAATATGTAGATGTAGTAGTTTACATGTCATAAATTACAAAACATAAAATTGACCTAAAACAACTGAAAAATATGTAATAACAGGTTCATTAACTTTCTCAATACAGTATTATTACTCAAACATGGATGAATTAAAGAAGGAGTAGCTAATTTTAACACTGCAAAGATGTTTTAGATATTAAATCTCGAAAATCCTTCAACACGTGGTTAATATCGACATGTATTCATTTTGGTTGCAATTATGGCTTAAAAACAACAAATAGAAACTACAGAAGACCACCCGAGTACAGCCAATCAGATAGCTCCATTTGGCTCAATATTACAACAAAAATGCTTTATTATTCAGTTCAGACTGTACACCATGGTCGCTTATGTTATAGTTTTTAGTAGAAAACACAAAGTTTACAACTAAAAAATCCAAACACAACAGTTTACTTTCAATCAATTCAGGTTGAGAGAACTCTGTCATGGTTTAAAACTGATTTTGTTTGTCCTATGTTATTTAGATTTTACAGTCAGATTTCCAAACCAACAAACTATTCCATACCTCAAAAGCGACTCTACTACTGTAACACTGGCTCTATAAAAAGTCATCCTAATGATCTGACTGACTGATCGTGTTCGCGCCATTTAAACTGCTCATCCTTTTGAAAAAAAAAGAAAAAATCAAAATAACTTTATTTCTCCGTTAGGAACTTCATCTGCAGACAGAGCAGCCGAGCAGACACACGTTGTAAAAACGTGTTCGAGATATTGTACAAATATCTTGAACTCCAGGATATTTATACAATGTTACTTTTTCAATTTCAATTTCCTAGCCATGTAAATATACTGTATTAAAACTATGTATGCACTACAAAAAAATAATTTCAAGACAAGTTCAAGTTGTTTGTTTCTAAGATTTAAGCCTGATTTCAAGCATTTTGACAAAATTTTTTTTTTAATTTTTTTTTTATTTAAAGCAAAACATAACACAAAACATAGAGTCAGGACATACCAAGACAAACAAGCACATTACAACTAAATAGCGTAATTCAGAATCAGGATTCGAATACATAAACAAGACAAGACACAAATTGTAACAACAGCTCATAATCATAAGTTGTAGGGGGGCGGACATGTATATGTTGCGTGGATGGGTGCGTGTGTGTGTGCGCGTGTATCTGTGTGTGTATAGAGTTAAAGAAAGCGGAAAGGCTCGATTATTAGTAGAAAACCAATAAAGGAAAAGTGAGAACTCAGGTATAATAAAGAGAAAAAATAAATAATAATAATAGAGAGAAAAAAAAAATAATAATAATAAAATACAAATAAATAAAAAAAAAAAAAAAAAAGAAAAAATGAAGTAATAATAAAGTAATAATAGATAAATAATAATAATATTTTTTCTGAAGAGAAAAAAAAAAAAAAAAAGGATAATATGAAATATTATAAATAAATATGAAGTAGAATACATAAAAAAGGAATCGTAAACAATGTTGTGTATCGTTGTTGTCATCGCTACATCACTATTTTTCCTGTTGTAATTGTTGTATTTCAGTTTTGTTTTCGTTTATTTGTTTATTTGTTTTTTCCTTTGATCTCTACCTTAGTAAAGTGATGTGGCCAATTACTTATTCTCAGCTGCTGTCCAGCCCTACGGAGGCAGCTAGCCGAGGAGGTGTGCCCACCCCACCCTTCGAAGCAACTCTTCGACCTGGTCAGGGAAGTGTCTGCTTAACTGGTCGGGTAGTGCATTTTTGGATCGGTCAAATCACTTCGCTGTTCAATTAGTCCAATTTGATATTGTTATATTTTAATTTCGTATTATTTTTCCATTTATATATATACACTACTTTAAAATATAAGTAGACCAAAACCGAACAGGACTAAATATATAAAAAGGAAACGGTAATGGCAATAAACAACAACGACAACAATAATGATATCAACATAGGGAGAACTGAAAAGATGAGAAAAAAAAAAAAATAATAATAATAATAATAATAATAATAATAATAATAATAATGATAGTAAAAAAAAAATAAATAAATAAAAAAAAATATATATATATATATTAAAAAAAAAAAAAAAAAAGAAAAATGACGAGGAATGTAGTTTAAATATAGTTTAGATTATAAGCTGAGAAGTAGTAAGCCAGGGATTCTAATAAAGTTTTACAACATGATAACTAATTATGTAGAAAATGCATAAGTGGGGTCAGAGTTGTGGGAGGTTCTATTGTAGAGTCTCTTGTTATATGCTGATATTCTGTAGTAATGTGGTCAGAAAGTAAATTTTTCCATTGTGATATACTAATATTTTTTTTAAATTTCCAGTTCAGAAGTATTGTTTTTTTGGCAATGGTTAGAGCAATAAGTAACAGTTTAATATCTATTGGGTTAAGAGTGATGACTGACGTGTCTCCCAGGAGACAGACAGAGGGGGCTGATATAGCACCTCAATAGGACAGAGAGAGAATCTGTCACGTGTTTCCAAAACTGGTAGACAGGAGAGCAAAACCATAAAGCATGTATATAGTTGTCTGTTGTGTTTTGTGTGCAGTTAGTGCATATATTTGAATTTGTGGTGAATTTAGAGAGTTTGTGACCTGTAAGATGTATTCTGTGAATTACTTTGTATTGTATTAATTGTATATTTGCGTTTCTGGACATTGTGTACATATTATTACAAATTTGGGGCCAAAGTTGGCATCAGGAGCTAGTGATAGATCATGTTCCCATTTGTAAAATTGCATAGGTAGTGTTTTATCTGATTTCAGTATAACATTGTATATTTTTGCTGTGAGTTTTTTGTTTGATTTGATGTTTAACACTTCCGAGACAATCAGAGGGAGTTCAAGTTTTATTGTTTTATATACAGAGAAGATTATAGACTTAATTTGTAAATATTCTAAGTATTGACTGCTCCTGATGCCAAACTCCTGGATCAATTGAGGGAATGGAATCAGAGTATCATCTTTAAAGATATGCTGTAAGTGTGTGATACCTCTTTCTGCCCATGAATGAAAGTATAAGGTTTTTTTGTTTCTTAATATATCAGGATTATTCCAGATGGGTGTTAGTGTAGATGGAGATAGAATGTTGTTTGTAATTTTGTGGAGGTTCCACCAGGCTGTAAGAGTAGAAGATATAGTAGATGTTTTAAAGCATGTGTGATGTTTAATAGATTTATTAAGGAATGGTAGATCTGAGATAACAATCTTGTCACAAAATACTTCTTCTATATCTTTCCAAATGCTGTCTGATGAGGTGGGGTGGATCCATTTAAGTATATATTGGAGCTGAATAGCTAATGAGTAATAAAAGAAGTTGGGGGCAGCGAGGCCTCCTTGTGATTTAGGTTTTTGTAGGGTGGAGAGCTTTATTCGTGGTGTTTTATTTTTCCAGTAGAATTTTGTGATAATTGAATCCAGTGAGTTGAACCAAGATTTAGTTAGTGTAATTGGTATCATGGAAATTAGATAGTTGATTTTTGGAAGAATAGACATTTTTATTGCGGCTATACGGCCAGAGAGAGAAAGTGGAAGATTGGTCCAGCGGTTAAGGCTATCAGTGACTGTTTTCAAAAGGGGGGTGAAATTTAAACTAAACAAGTCAGACAGTTTGGGGGAGATATTAATACCTAGGTATGTGATACTGGTTGTATACAGAGGAATGGGTGGTGTATGGACTGTTGTGTCCCAGCAATGTTTTTGTAATGGCATGATTATGGATTTGTGGAAGTTGATAGAGTAGTCAGAAATATTTGAGTATGATTTTATGAGTGCTATTGCGTTGCTTAAAGATGTGTATGGGTGTTGCAAATAAAGTAATATATCATCTGCATATAAGCTGATTTTATGATGAAAATTTGGAGTCTGTATTCCTACAATTTGCGTGTTCTGGCGGATTGCGGCAGCTAGCGGTTCTATAAAAATGGTAAAAAGTGTCGGGGAGAGTGGGCATCCTTGTCTGGCTCCTCTGTGTAGTGCAAATGGTTGTGATATTAGTCCATTGGTTAGAACAGAGGCCGTAGGGAATGTGTGCAATATGTGAATCCAATTAATAAATGATTCCCCAAAGCCAAACTTTTTGAGTGATGATGTTAAAAATGACCAGCTAACTTTATCAAATGCTTTCTCTGCATCTAGTGAGACTACAATTGTGGGTTGATTTTGTATTGATGAATATTCCATTAGGTTAAACAGTCTACGCGTGTTATTTGACGAGTGCCTGCCTTTGATGAATCCAGTTTGATCAGGGTGTATAATAGTTGGGATAACTTCTTCTAGTCGGAGAGATAATGTTTTGGTGAGTATTTTTAAATCAACATTAATAAGAGAAATAGGACGGTAACTAGATGGTAATGTTGGGTCCTTGTTTTGTTTGAGGATAAGGGATATTATTGCAGAATTCATATGCTTAGGTAATTTAGATTTTTCTTTAATTTCTGATGTAAGTCTTAGAAAAAGAGGAGAGAGAGTGGGCCAAAAATGTTTGTAAAACTCAGCAGGGAAGCCATCTGGTCCTGGTGATTTATTGTTTGGCATTGATTTGAGAGCGGATTGGAGTTCTAACTCTGTTATTGGCAATTCAAGATTTTCTCTTTGTTCCTCAGTGATCTTTGGTAGCTCAATATTGTTAAGAAATGAATCTATGTCTGATTGTTTTGAGTCTGTCTTTGAAGCATATAATTCTGTGTAAAAGTCTTTAAATATATTATTAATTTCTGTGAAAGATTGTGTTGGCTTCCCTGCTGAGTTTACTACGGTAGTGATAATCTTTTTTTCATAATTTTGTTTTAGTTGATTTGCTAAATATTTACCAGATTTATTGCTATGATGAAAGCTTTCTTGATGGAGTCTTTGTATCATAAACATTGTTTTTTGTGAATTAAGTTGTTTAATTGAAATTTATAATGTCGTAATTCTGCTTCTGTTTTTTCAGTGAGATTACTGGCATTTACCATTTCAAGATTCTTTACTTTCTGTTCTAAGTCTATTTGTAATTTTTCCTCCTTTTTTTTTTTGAAAGTTGAGTATGAGATAATTATACCTCTTAAAACAGCTTTTCCTGTTTCCCATAGAACTGAAGGTGATGACTTTGGGGAATCATTTATTTCCAGAAAGGATGCCCACTCCCTATTAATAAGAGTATTAAATTCTGTGTCTTTGAGAAGGGAAGTATTGAAGCGCCATCTGGTGGACGTATGTTTTTTAAGAGGTGTGTCTTGGTTCCATGTAAATGTAACTGGGGCATGATCACTAATAATGATAGGGTGAATAGTTGAATTTGTGACATTAGATAAAATAGAATTACTGATAAGGAAGAAGTCAATACGAGAATATGATTTGTGGACAGGGGAGAAAAACGAGTACTCTTTAGATGTGGGGTTTTGTGTTCTCCAGCAGTCGTTGAGGCCGAGTTCCTCCATATATTGTTTTATTGTTTCTGTAGATTGTGGAGACCGGGTATTGAATGTGTTATTGCTTTTATCTATTGTTGGGTCTATTATAGTGTTAAAATCTCCTCCAATAATAATTGGGCAATTTGAATTCATAGAAATATGTGAAAAGATATTATGGAAAAAAGCCTGGTTGTCAGAATTGGGACCATAAATGTTTGCGATTGTAATTGGGTTGTTATTAATTGAGATATTAGCCATTACAAATCTTCCTTCGGAGTCTTTTTCGGTGGTGTTGAGAGTGAATGGGATATTTTTATTTATAAGAATAGAAACTCCTCTTTGTTTGGTGTTGTAGTTAGCAGAAATTATATTACTGAATTGAGTATTGTTTAATTTATCATTTTGGGTTTCCGATAAATGTGTTTCTTGCAAAAGACAAATGTCTGGTTGTAGTTTGGCAAGATGGTTAAATATTTTGTTCCTTTTTATTGATGAGCCAATTCCTCTAATGTTCCATGTTAGGAATTTGAGTGGAAGCATGTTAATTTATTAACAAAAAGCAAGTTTGAATATATTTTTAGGATTGATTGTGTGGGAGTGTGTGTGCGTGTGGGGGTGTGTGTTTGTGTGCATATTTGATGTATGATAGCAGATGTGTGGGAAAGACAGAACAAATAACAATAAAACAGTAACAACAAAACAAAGCAAGAAAGACATACATTTCAAAACTACTTGTGAGTGCAAGCCTTTATACTTGCGAAGAAATCAACCTCCTTTTTTTTTTTTTCCTACCCAGTTATGAAGAGGGATGAGGAGGAATGTTAGGGTCTAAGAGCCAGGGGGTTGTAGTCGAATTTCTGTAGAGCTGTCCATCAATATAAAGTCTGTCTACTGCTAAGATGGCCCGTTTGTTATTTTTCCTTCCGTCTTTCAGTATTGGATACAGCACCTTTCGTCTCTCTTGTATTTCTTTGGGAAATTGGTCATTAAGTCCGTATGTGGTGCCTTTTAGTTCTCTTCCTTTACTTTTTACTAATTCCTTGTGTTTAAAATGTTCGAATTTAGCAACAATAGGCCTGGGGCCTTTATTGGTGTTTGCTCCGATGCGATGTACTCTGTGGAATGTTATGTTGCCAACCGTGTCCGGGGGGAGTTTTAGTTCCGTTTTCATAAAGTCTTTAATAACTGTCTCAGGGTCGTCTTGTTGGTTTTCCTTCAATCCAGTAAAGATCAGATTGTCTCTCATGCTCCTCGTTTGCAAATCTAGCAACGTTTCCTTTAGGCTTTTATTTTGTTTTTTGACCATGTCTAAATCGTTAGAAAGAGAAGTGACAGTCGTCTGTAAGTGATTATTGGTTTGTTCCAGCGTCAGTATACGCGTATGAGCGAATTCTATACTGTTGCGTAACTCTTTAAACTCATCATGAAGTGGTTGGAGCAAATCAAGTTTCTGATTTATGCTACGTAAAAGACTGACCTCTACTTCAGTGGTTTGTAAGTCCTCTGTATCGGTGGACGAGTCCTTTTTTTTACGTTTTGCCAAGTTGGTGCGCTCGTTGTTGTCCATGGCTTGTTGGTGTTTGTCGCTGTAGAAGTAATGATCGATAAAAAGTTCCAACTCCTGTATATTATCCACTGTCGTTCGTTTGTAAAAGACGATCGGGTGATCCGGTTTAATTAAATATTCTGGTAGTTGTTGATATTTACGCTGTTGTTTAGTAGTTTTTGATCTTCCTGGTAGTCTGTTCCCTCTTGCAGCGTCCTGCACTCACGTTCGTTGCGTCATCACGCCTTCCTTTCTAATTTCTAAAAAGGGTTAAAATTGGCCCAAAAAGACTAAATCCAAATATACTTAGCTTTATATTAAACAGAAATCTAATGTTTAAACGAATCTATGAACTTTGATGACTCTACCTGCTATTGAGGTCATGGAGTTTGATTCTCCAATGCGATGGGCCGAAGAGGAGACATTAATGACTCGTGAGAAACAATCAGACGCCCCAGACTGCTTTAGGTCATCCAGCAGAAGCCACGTTAACAAGAAGTGACCAAGTAGTTAACTCCAAAATGCAGCTCATATCCATCTTCAGTACGACCCTCGGGAACCAGCATTATACCCGCTAAAACACATAGAAAACACATTCAATGTCCAATAATATAAAAAATAATAATAATACAATGAGTATTTGGCCATGTTGAAAAGTAGTTGCCTGATCAAAACAAACATGTTGCGTTTATCTTTATTTACAAATTTTATGGTCTGGCATTTATTTTGCCAAAACTTAATGACCTTTGTTCAGATTTCCACAAAAATCTCCATAACCTTGTGATGCACTGAGAAGTAAAGCAGGCTAAAACAGTAGCTGTAAGGCTGAAAATATTTAAATGAAGGAGCTTAGAAAGAACACAGAGAACAAAGAAATTGCATTTGGAGTGAGCCTCCATGCCGCTGCATTTTTTTGCGCGTCACCACTCGCACATTGGAGAACTTTCTATTATAGCACTTGATGACATCGTGGTGTGGAACTAAGTGTTTTTAGTTTGAGAGCAGAAAGCAGCCTTAATATGTAGAATTTTTGTGTTAATCTAGTATTACACCTTTTCAGAAATCATTCGTACAATATCAGTTCCTCTGCAAGTGAGACAATTTTCACAATTTCAATAAAGCTAACATTTTGTTTCTAACCGTTTTGGCACTTTAATGGGCAACACAAACCTAATAAAATTTGTATGAAAAAGTTTAAATCCAATTTTGTCGGCTCCCATTTTCCTTTTTTTTTTTTTTTTTTTACAAATCACAATGTTAGCTTTTTTTGTATTTGTTTAATATGAAGACAATTATGTTCAATTTTTGTGCACCCTGATGAAGGCTTGTTAGAGCTGAAACGCGTTGGTGCGTTTTTTAATTCAAAAAGCCATGTTGGAATAAAGGCTTTTTAACTTTAACCCTTCAGAGTGCCTTGGTTTTGTGTCTGCATTTCACCACCTTTTGGCAGGCAACTTTCTATTTTGTTCAATTTTTCATAATGAATTTGTGTTTTATTAGGGACCCAACGGTAAAAGTCATGTTTAGAAATAGCTCCTTTTTGCGTGAGAGTTCTCCACTTACCATTATTGACAAGAATGTTTAGTGGCAGGTGTCTGTTCTTGAAGCCCTGAACAAAACGGCGGACCGACTGCAGAGAGCCCAAGTCCAGAGAGTGAAATTCAACTGTAACAAAGACACAGAGAAAACACAGACATGAGAACCGTCGTGAGTGAATTTTTTTCTTCCTGGAGGCCCGACTTCAAAGAGTCTTTTAATCATTTCTGGCTTCACTGGAATGGCCTCCTTCACTCCATCGCATTACATCAAACTGAAGCCATTTTCAAAACTATCAAAAGCTTAACTCTAAATCAAGACGCACGTTTGATTAGATACAGGTAAGACAGCATGAGTTAAAGTTTTAATAATTTTTATGACCATGGGTGATCCTATTTTTCCAGTGTAAGCGTTCATGCTACTGCTCTTTTGTAATGGGTACTAATTTTAAAAACTGTTGAGGAAAGGTCATGCCTAAACCATTTTACAATTTTACTTCAAAACAGTAAATGCTTTGGGTGGAAGAATTCACCATCAAAGCAAGTGCTGACAAATGCATGGAAACAAATAGATGAGAGTGTAGGGGTGTTAGTATGAAGTATTACTAGAAAGAATTCAATGTCTCTATCAACAACAATAGACAGAATTTATAGATGTGCCCAGAACCAATTCACTCAAATCAGGCTGAGAATCAAACTCATAACTTTCTCGCTGTGAGGTACGACTATCAAACCACTATGTCACTTATATAAGTCATCTTCAAGATTGCTACAATCTGTTCTAATTATTTACAGAGAATGAATGAATAGGGCGAACAACACAATTCCATTTCCTGAACAATTTTCAGGCACAATTGTACTTACAATGTTTTGATTTGCAGAAACTTATTTCCGCAGTGTTGAGGACAATCATGTAAAAGTGACTGTTCATTTTGTGCTTTTGTGATGGAATACAGGTAGGCTGTGGGTAAAATTGTAGGTAATATCTTGAAAATGTTTTTTACAAAAAAACATTGCAAAATTGAATAATGAGTATGATGTTGTAGTATGTACATAAGGTGGTATTTATGCATTTTTGTGATTTTTGTACAGGTCTCTTCACATCTTTCTGATAAGTAAACCAGAACTCAAACTCTTCTAGATGTTTCAACACAATTCTATTGGAGTAACTTCATAAAATCATAGTCAAAATCATTACTGAGATTATGTGATAGCCCTAGCAAGCTAAATTTGTCAACAAATACTCAAAGTACTAACTGATATTAAAACTGGTATCAATAAATACATATTTGGTTTGAATGTTTACCAGAACAAGCACAAAAACTAATTTAATAGTAAAGTAATAACCAAGGTGGCCAAGTACTAGGAGTTTTTACTAACCTTTGACCCTCAATTATGAAAAATATGAATTTAAAAGCTTTAATTTTAGCTTCCCCCCATTAAATATAATTGGCCTATGTTGTTGTGTTGCATAAACAAAACGTGTCAGTGCAACAATAGAGTTATTAGTGTTCTTTATGTTGGTGTTCTAAACTGTGTTTTATTATGGTGATGTCAAATTTGGCATCAAACCTTTCCATTGTTCTTAAAAGCAAGACTTTTAAGAGCAAGGCTCTTATTCTCACAGCATTATTGAAGCGTCATTTAGCTTTGCCTGATCTGCTGCTGTTTCATGTCACTATCTTCACTAATGTCACCATTATTTTTGCTTGATGCCCTTTACCGCTCTTCTCCACCCAGAAACTGATGTATCGCCCTCCCCGAACTCCACTAAGCCTGTAGATCTGGAGCTCGATTAGACCGGCAGAAGACGAGAGCAGTGGGAGGAGCAGCAGATAGATTTGATAAGGTTAAAATGGCCCGCTATGACAGATGAGAGAGCGGATAGAGAGGTTTTATCTACAGGCAGTGCCACTCACCTGCAGCGAGGAGGCGGAGATAGCGAAAGGACAAAGACAGGGACAGCGGGGGCGCGTGAGAGGCTGTAGTGAGTTTGTTCAATGGACTGGAGAGGAGCAATGTGTCTGTATGCATCAGCGGGAAGTATGACGGCAGGTGCTTGAGAATACATTGCTTGTGAGGACCATTGCCATCCTCTCCAATCCCCTCTTGAGTGAGCTCCCTCGGGGTCAGGCCTTAAGACTGAGCGGTCACATCTAGAGAGCCCACTGGGAGCCAAATGCCATCGATTGAGTTCATGCCTGCCGCTGCCGCTCCTGCTGCTTCAACTACGATTGTAATAACGATCCTAGGGTTTCTATAAGGCTGCAGTAGTCAACAGTGAAACAAGAACACGGACAGAGGTTACACTGGAAAAATAGGTCTGTTTAGATAAATATAGCATCCATGTATTTCGTGAGCATGGAGACAAGAGGTAGAAGAGTGCACATATGTCAACCCTTCAGGCAGAGTTGTTAATTTGAAATACAATCCAGTAAATATATAGCCGTGACACTTTAGCCTGGAGATCTCAAGCTGCTATCACTCAACTATTTACTACAACCACTAGTGCAAAGCTGAATCTGGTATTTTCCAAGCTACTGATGCAATAAGGTAACCACTTTTTCTGTATAAAAAACATAACTATACCATTTGAAACTGCTTTTTAGACACTTGCAGGAGTTTAGACATGTGGCAGCTAGTATATCAATAACAAATGCACAAGTGGCTTTTGTGGACGAAATGCTCTGGACATAGACGGACACTGCAAAGTAATTTTCACTTGAGATAGACACTTCGATTCCATATATGTACAGGTATAAAACTGGTTTTGAAGCAGAACTACGCAAGTGACATTTTACCTTGTTAAACACCTTTGTAAGTCTAACTTTAGCCTCATCTGTGCATCGACCGGACAGGAGAAACAATGGCTCTATTCATTTACTTTCTAGTGTAAAATGTCTTTGGATGTAATTTTATTGTCCTATTTCAATAAAAACAGAGTAACAACAACAAAAAAAGAAAAGATGGGCGCTATATGGGAGCATTACAGGACCTTTAACTAAGCATGTTAAAGACTACTAATATCAGCCAGACCAATCACCGACCAAGTGGATCAATAACAGTGAGCGCACCATTGTAGTTTAGGCACAAGCGCATGTACGAACCTACACAACCACAGATATAGTAATTATAGCAGAATTATTGATTATTTTCACTTTTTAAAAACATGCCCCAGAGACGATTTACAAGTTTGTAGATGGGATGTCTGTGCTTTTTCCCCCAATTAGATTTAACCCTAAACATACATGACGTTTTTTGCAACTTCTGTGTTGCTTCAACTAATCTGTTTCAAGTCCTTGCCATGACATTCTATTTTTTTGCTTTTCTACACAGATTGATAATACTGTATGTCGAGCTCATTTCAGAGTGACACACATAAGAAGTATTATTTTTCTTCCAAACTCAAAGCTACAATCCATCATACTATAATATACTATTTATTTTCACATGCAGGACTGGCATTTCTATGAACGCTGCCTTTGTGTGATCAATCGGTGTGTTATGTTCTGATGCAAAACAAGTACAGCTCTTACTAATATAATTAGATCTAACACAACCCAGGTTTTCGCTTAATTTCAGTGCAAGAAAACAAATCAGAAACTTGGCCAAGGAAGGTGGTTTTGTGTGCCAGTGGGTCAGATGGTGCCGCTGTAATTAGAGTCATCACACATCATTTTGGAGAGACTGCTGCTCCTGTTCCTTCAGAGGCCTATTCAGTTTCCATTTGACTCACAGCTGCTAGCTTCCTCTGTTCACACTACACATCAAAGACAATGATGGGTAGTGATTAATAGTTACACTTACTCAGGTACTGTAACTTAAAGCTGAATTTTTTATGGTAAATTAGTAAACTTGTCTTTACTAGCAAGAATATATTGTAAATGAAGCACTTCAAAAATCAGACTGCTGTGTACTGCCTGAATGGAATAATAAAGTATTTATTTCTCATAGAAAAAGTGATGGCTGAGATTGAGAGGTCCACTCCAGTTTCAATTTTCTAAACATTTATCTAAACCATAACTGCATTAAAAAATGAATGAATGAGAATACTAACCATGTGCCGAAGAGCTGCACATTTAAAATTTCCAATGTAAAATCAGGTACCCTAATATTTCTTGTTTGTTTGCTTCAATGTTGCTTAGAAAAAAAAATACTTTAAGCATTTTTGTAAATTAAGTTAGATGTTGTACTTTCACTGTCAAGTCTTGAGCCGATTTCCTGAACCACCTTGAAGTAACTTTACTGTGGAAACTATTTTGACTACTCTACCTTTCCAATACCTTTGAGATCATTGAGTCTATCTGTACTGTACTCAAATTGAACATAATATAAAAATCAAATATTCAAGTCCTGAATGTGGATTGCAAATGGATTTCTTAATGAAAGACCAGAATTTATCCAAATGTATGACTTTTTTTCTTTCCAACGCAAACTGCAAAAGTACAAAGACATGGAATAAAGCGATAGAGAGCATGACTGTCTGTTTAAAGACCAACTTGTTGCTAAAAATACAGTGAGAAGTGCACTTGAATGAAAATCTGTCTGCAGCCTGTCTTGTTATCGTGTTGCGGACAGCATGTTGAAGAGTTTTGGACTTGTTCGCCTCTGTGACCCTTTGTGAAGTGACCAGAAAGAAAAGTAATCTTCAGTGTGTGAAAAGAGCAAGAGTTCAACCTTTAAACTAGATTAAAAAAAAACTGGAAAGGTCATTGATCTTAGCCAAAGACACTGAACTTAATGAAACGCCGCAGTGCTCTGGTGGATAGGCCCATGCAACAAACAAATGGTTCAAAACACCCATAAAACCAGGAAAGAACAATCAATGCAGAATACAGACTTGTTGACAGCAGGTCCGTTAGAATGAAGGAGAACGGGCACTTTCATGGCATTGTGAAAAAAACAAATTCTCACGTCACTGTGCACAAGTGAAATATAGAGACACACCGATCTGATACTGAGAACGGATATCTGTAGCCTGATGCATCAGATGGTTTCATTTCACCGGCGGGGACTTTTGGTTGTTTTGCGATCCAGAAAGTAGAGCATAAACATGTGTGTCAGTGATTGTTGCTGTTTCTATGTGGTAAACTTGGAAACAAAAGGTACAGTGATATTATTTTTCTATATGAATATTTGACACAAGTCAAAGGAGAAAAAAACAGTCTGCTATCTCAGTTTAGTTGGTTCTGGCTAACGCATCACTCCGCTTCTTATCGCTGATTGGACGACCGAACTTCCTGCTTTTGGGAACCGTTTGCAGTCTTGCGATACCTGACCTAGTGGCTGAAGTAAATTAAATGAAGGCCTATTGTTTGATAACAACAAAAAAAGGCAATTTACACTGTTATACTAGTATCGATTGATATCGACAGTTACTTAAAGCTAAAGTAGCGAAATTGTTGTCGGAACTAAAAAGCTGGATTTTATCAGTAAAATGTGAAATAATATAGTTATTATTTGAACATAATAATATTACTTCAAAAATATTTTATACAAGCACTTGACAGTGAAGTCTAAGTAAGTGCAAATAAGTAAAGTCAGGTGCACACTAGAGAATTAAAAAAAAAAAAAAAAAAGACGTAGGTATTTCAAACCAATCATTTGTCTCACAGTCAAAAAGGACAAACACTTTTGAAATTACAAAAACAGAAAATGTATAGTCTAATCCAATATAAAATCTCTAACTTCCTGCATAAGTGATGTGCCTCCGAATACAAATAGCAGCAGCTTCAGTATTTCAGGGAACCCCAGTGTCAGGGCTGTCCTCTGGTCCTGAATAATTTAGTTTCAGTCCCTCATTTCCCTCCAATCGTTATATGCAACTTGCGCTCTAAACGAGGCTGGAGCAGGTTTGATTAAACAGGATTACACCTAAATGTGAAATCAAATGCATCACAGCTAAACGCAGCACATTCATCCTCTGCCTGCAAACCGCTCTGGCACTTTCTGTTTCTCATATTTGAGGAAGAACACAGCNATGCTAATACAAAGCCTTTGATTGCCTGTTCTGATTCAATTTAATACCACATTTGTGTCACATTATCCAGGAAGATCAGCACGTACGCAGCCCCAAAACCCCAGGGCTCAGGTGGTCACACACAAGGCAAGTACCCTGCTCTCAACGCACACGCTTTTATCAACATTCTGTTCCGTCCACTGAAGGGACAGCCCTGTAAACAACCACGCACACACAGATGAATGGCAATTTTCAAATCAGCGCAAGTCATAGCCCACAGTTAATAGGTTTTGCACTTGACAAATGCGTACAACATGTAGAAGCAGCATGTAGCCCATAGTCAACCTCAAATGTAATCCCGAAGATGCATTTAGCTTAAACCACAATTAGGTTTTATAAATGCGCAGTGATTTTCAAAGTGGCACATGGCATATTAGCAACCACAGCTATTAAGCAAGACCATTTAGCAAGAAGCAGCAGACTGATGATAATTAGGAGTGTTCTGTTAAATTAAAATATGAAATATGAAGATAACGCGGTCATTTGACTGATTCTAAAATGTGCTTTCATCAAAGCAATGGAAAAGAAAAAGAAATTGTGCCACTGTAGTATGAGGTGTTTTAAAGATACTGGATAAATGTTCTGCTTGTCTCAATGTTTATATTTTAAATTAGGGATAGGCTAATATGAATTTTTGAGCTGATATCGATTTATAATTTTGCCTCCTGCTGTGGCGATAGCCGATATTGATAAATATTAATAATGTTAAAGTTACACCGTGCGAATGTCTGAAGAAGAAAAACCCAACTACACTATTCAACAGAAATAGAACATTCTATAATAGTTTGTGATACTGTAACATACGTATAAGCTAAAGGAGCAACTTTTCCATGGAATCATACAGGAAGAGGCCCATAAATGTATGCATTATTTTCAGTTTTCTTTCTGAAAAATACATGCAAAATTATGTCTTCTGACTTGCTCACTTCTTCATACTTCTGGGTCTTATTATAACATTTTGCAAGGAATTCTTATTGAAAGCGTACATACGAACGAAACACAATCTTTCACAAACAAAAAAATGTTCTTTTCTCTCAGCTCAAATTTCTTTCTGTCTCATTGCTGAAACCTGAGAGCACAAAGTTGAGAAATTTGGTATTTGATTGCTTATTCTTTGTCAACTTGTCTTTTTTATAAATCACAAAGTATGGTGCAAAAATATATTGCACAATATGCATTGCGTTAGATACTGTATTTTGAATGCAACACTACCAACACTAACCCTAACGTTAAGGGGAAACAACACCATTACATTGATAGCAAGCCAACAGCACAGACAAAGCTACATTATACTTAAGAAGTGGAAAAAACAACAACAGTGTTTTATATAAAGTTGTAATATGTTTATTAAAGTAAAAATAAATAATTAACTTTTTTCATCATAAATCAATCCCACAAATGCTGAAAGTTGCTGCACTTTCCCTCTTTCATAACAAGACAAAACTCAGGACAGTAAAATTAATACAACTAACAAAAATATTCCAGTACAAACAATTTAAGTGGAAATTGAATCAACACATTGAAATAAATGAGATTTTGTTTGCATTATAATTAAAATTAAATATAAAAACATATAAATAGGCTATTGAATAGAATTCCTCAGTAGTGTACATGAAATATTTAATCAAACAGCCCTATATATAAATATGATCTGCAAGTACTTGAAACAGTCAAAAAATATCTTAAAAATAGTTAAGTGATGCTAACTGTGTATAATAATGCAAATATGCCAGGTTAGAACAGTCAAAAAATGGCAACACTTCATTAAAACAGACAAACTTTTAGCAGTGGTATAATAGTTTTTTGTCTTAAAAATGCAAATCGAAATAACAGTCTATGTTTTGCTGGCTTACATTGAAGAATGTAACTTTTAGAGCCAATGTGGATCATTACTAATGTCAGTTAGTCAAACATAAAAAACAACTTTCTGGATTTTAGTGGACAAGAGGCCTATTATGAGATGTTGACAGAACACTATTTTTTACTTGAATACATGACAGAATTTGGTGATGTCATAGGACCAGATGGTGAGCAAAAGCCAGGTTGTTATTATTAACAATACTTTGTATGAATTATCTAAAACACATTCACACATTTCAATTCATTCACACATTTTCAACTTTTAGTTGTAAAACAAAGACAAAATAACTGCATTTCAACATATTGATTTTAGCTGGCAAACATCCATGAGAAGTATTATTGGCCAATCAAATTCTGTCATGTGAACGCAACCTATTGGGAACAAATGTGTTTGTAATATAAAAAAAATCTACATTTGTACTACTTAACATTTAAAACAGCTTTTATAAGTTACAGTACACACATAGAACTGACTTTCCCTGAAAATATATACTGTATATTTTTTTATTTTAGTCTTTTCCCAAAATGTTCTACTTGCAGTTGCGAGAACACAAAACACAACAACTTAAATGTACATTTCCATTTTTTTTTCTTCACAAAATTTAGCAACATTAAATCAATTTCCTTTTTTTCTCATTGTAATAAAGCAAAGCAGAATTTTTATCATCCGCGGGAAACCTGTCCATTTCTCTATTAGCAGTTTCTCAAGACATCCAGCAGGTCTGTGTGTGTACAGATGTTTCACACTCCTGTCAGGCTCTCGTTCATGTGCTCCGTCACACCACAGGGGCCTCTGTCCACGCTGGGCCTGTCTGGACCTCTGATGGAGCAGGAAGAGGCGCTTGGCGGCGGCTCTGTACTTTCTGGACATCAGGTTATAGACCACAGGATTGACTAGAAGCACTGAGGTAACACAGAACCATCGACGCCATGTTGAAGTTCTGACTCAACATGGCCGTGTCGTAGTCGTCCACCTGGGCAAAGAGGTTCCGGCCGATGTGGTAGGGAAGCCAGCAGATAATGAAGCCAGGACCACCACACTGAGGAGCAAACACACAGGTAAACAGTTCGATTGGAACATGCATCAATATGTTATTTAGGTACTATTACGCATTGTTTTTGAATGCATACATGTAACAATAAACATCAAAAGAGATTTAAATGTAGTGTGAAGAGATAAAATGCAATATCTGACAGATCTCGTAGAAATGTATGTATTCTACATTGTAAAGAAACAGCTATTTTCCATATCAAGGTCATTTTATGAGCAGGTTTATAAGTTACGGTCAATAATCATGATTACATCCTCGATTACAACGAAATTTGAAATTGAAATTTGATTATTTGCACAGCCTAATATGTAGATATAGTAGTTTACATGTCAATAATTGCAAAACCAAAAAATTGACACTAAAACAACTGAGAAATATGTAATAACAGGTTCATTGACTTTCAGTAGAAATATAAGTCCCACTCTTCATTCTCCAATACACTATTCTCAAACATGGATGAATTAAAGTGGGAGTAGCTCATTTTCACACTGCAAAGATGATTTTAGGTATTTAAATCTGACAACTTCCTCTCATAAATTCTTCAACATATGGCTATTACCGACATGTATTAATTTTGGTTGCAATTATGGCTTAAAAACTCTTTTTACAAACAACACATTGAAACTACAGAAGACCACCTGAGTATAGCCAATCAGAGAGCTCCATTTGGCTCCATATTACAACAAAAATGCTTTATTATTCAGTTCAGACTGTACACCATGGTCATTTATGTTATAGTTTTTAGTAGAAAACACAAAGTTTACAACTAAAAAAAGTTAGCTACCCCAACAGTTACTTTGAAGCAATTTAGGTTGAGAGAACTCTGTCATGGTTTAAAACTTATTTTGTTTGTCCTATGTTATTTAGATTTTACAGTCAGATTTCCAAACCAACAAACTATTCCATACCTCAAAAGCGACTCTACTACTGTAACACTGGCTCTATAAAAAGCCATCCTAATGATCTGACTGACTGATCGTGTTCGTGCCATTTAAACTGCTCATCCTTTTGAAAAAAAAAAAAAAAAAATCAAAATAACTTTATTTCTCCGTTAGGAACTTCATCTGCAGACAGAGCACCATGCCGAGCAGACACACGTTGTAAACACTGTTCGAGATATTGTACAAATATCTTGAACTCCAGGATATTTATACAATGTTACTCGGGCGACACGGTGGCGAGCGGTTAGCGCTCTGGCCTCATAGCAAGAAGGTCCTGGGTCGACTCCCGGCGCCCGGCCTTTCTATGTGAGTTGCATTTCTCCCGTGTCTGCGTAGTTCCTCGGTATCGGTTTCCTCCTACCTAAAAATGTCCTTATACTCCCTGACCCTTCCCCAGGCTCCCTGCAAAGAGATCTGAATCTCAGTGGACTTCCCTGTAATAAGGTCAACAACATTCAATTCCAGCCATAAATATACTGTATTAAACTACATATGTATGCACTACAAAAAAATAATTTCAAGACAAGTTCAGTTGTTTGTTTCTAAGATTTAAGCCTGATTTCAAGCATTTTGACGAATTTAAAGGGACCTTGTGTCAAATTCACTTTTCTAAGTTTTTAACCTTGTTATGACGGCCTTCTTTCATCATTAGTTACTCATAGTTATATTTGAATTGATTCATGCATGTTGGAGTAATCTTGTATTGTTCTTCAGCTGCAGCTCAAGTGTTCATAAAAAACCCTCGTTCTCACCTACCACCTATCCCCACCCACTTGTCTGTATTTACTTGTTATAATTCAAAAGATTAATACTCAAAGTAAGCATATGGTTCAAAACTGTAGACACTTTCCATCATAAAAAAAATATTTTTTTTAAAATCTGTTGCTTTTTACAGAACTTTGTGTTTTACAATGAACAAAAGGTAAATTACTGATCTGCATATGTTCTAGTTTCTTACTAAATATAAAAAAAACACAATAGGACCCCTTTAACCTCAATTTATTGTGGAGACCTGAAACATTGTCTTTGTCCTTTTTTCAAACTGATTTTAAGACATTGCTTCTTATTTGAGCCAATTTATTTGCCCGTGGATAAGAAAACAGTTCTTATCCCATGGGCACATTTTTGTCACTTATAACCAGTTAAAAATGTCTTGAAACCAGTTAAATATTACATAAGCAAATATCTTCAAATTAAAACAGCTCAAATCTGAATTAAAATTCTCATTCTAAGTCATTTAAAGCAAGTCTAGATAGATAGTTTTGCAGTGTGACTACTGATTTAATTGGTCAACTATTGTCATGCCCTGTTGATCAATAAACTGAAGCATTGCAAAAACTCCCAGCACTAAAACAATATCTATGCAAAACACTCATGAAGACAAGTATACTAGTAATCTATATATTTGTAAGTAAACTCAAAATGTGCTCCCATTTAAATCATTCAAATGGAAATAAAAGAATTAGTCGAGTAATACCATAGATTAATTGACTAAGCAGCTAAAGACCTACAGCCCCAGTACAGTATTATGAGATTTCTAAAAAAAATATACTAGCTATAAATCTATAAACAAAGCAACAAACAGTATCAAAATCTTCCACTATTCCTTTCACAGCCTCTTAAACGTAATCTCAAGCGGCCTTATGATGATGATGATGCACAACAGTCGTTTCATTTTAGTCATCAGTAACGGCGGCGCGATTAAGAGAATGAGTTTAAAAAGAGATGTACGGCTTGTGATCAGCGCTTATGACATTTATTAACGACTGTTCTGAAAAGACGGCCCACTCACAGATGCAAACACATCGACTATACCGTTCACCCAGCGCATGAGTCACCCAGGATCTACAGTCACAGGATATCAGACGCTCGGTTTTGTAGATGTTTGGGTCTTTGTGTAAGTGCGCTTGGTTATTTTAAAGTTTCATCGAACAAGTACACAAGGACATATGTGAGTATTTAGAATGGGAGGATCTAAGTATATTTGTGTATTGTCTTTTAATTATTGAATATTATGATTAATAATGATTCTTTGGTCTGGCATTAGGATTTGGGTTGCAACAACATAAATCGTGGTTAAAAAGAAAACGTAGTTACTTAAAGAAAGCCTATTGTATTTAGGAAGATACTATGACTATGTAGATCATTAATTTACATTCATTCATTATAAAATGCAAAACAGCTTAGAAATATAAAAAGCCCTAGTGGTCAATTTAACATAAGATTTAACATACATTTATAATGTTGATTTTAAGCCCTACGTGTTTTACACAGAATCTGAATTTTAGGAATCACAAGCAATACAGACAAGTGAGCGGGGATAGTGGTAGGTGAAACATTTCTGAACATCAAACATTCAGATGAGGCAATACAAGATTATTCAAACATGCAGGAATCAAACAAAATGCAACTTGAGGAAATAATGATGAGAGTGGATTTTACTATTTTACTCTTTAAAGGTCAGAATTGATTATTTGTAACTAAATTAATGCAGTTGTCCAGGTTTAAATGCAAATATATTATAGGTGAACAATGGTACATATAATTTTTATTGTTAGAAAAAGAAATAACTGGCTCTTTGGCCCATCACTTTCAAGTCAGACTTTACTCAGCTCTGCTTCATTTAGAAACTTATAGTTTATTTAACTTTGAAAAAAAAAATTGACAGAATAAATGTAAAAATTAGGTTTGGCTCAAAGCCACTTTAGCTTTTGGGTATTAACAAAAACATTGTTTGAGGTTAAGAGCACAGTATTGAAACTCATTTGCAGTTACAAATGTTGAAAAAAAAAAAAAAAATACAAATGTTGACTCACAATTAGTTACAGTTCAAATTCAATACATACATTTTTGGTCTTCACAGCCTTTGGGTTAATGCATAGTATGAGAGATTTTATATATGATGACAAAAGAGATTGGAATACTATAAATTTAGGTTTTGGTTGGAAATTTTCAACAATGGATACTTTGACAAAATTAGGATGCGGTTTAACAAATATGTCTTTTTAGCAGCAATAATATTTCTCTCATATACACCAAATAAGACATGTTTGCATCAATCTGTAAGTCCATTTCAACTTTCTTTTCACAAACAAACACTTTAGCACTTAAACACAGCTCCAGTCAGCAGCGAGTCATATTTGGGAGTGTGGCCTGCTGATGGGAAGCTAATTTTTTACCTCTTTTAAGACATTTTCTTGGTGAATTAAGTGTATTTTATAGCACAACAAATTCAAGTCGAGTCACAACCATGCTTAAATGGAGGTTGTTGATGTGGCGTTATGTCAGAAAAAAACGGAAGTTAAAAAAAAGATCTAAAACACATCAGGCGTGCTAGCATCACGTTAGCATTTAGCTCGCAGCTACCGTTAGAATTGTTTGATATATTTACATATTTGGACTGTTGGATCTCTTTATTCATCTAAATGTCTTCGTATTGATATTTGAGACAATATTTCTCCAGTCCACATTTGCTGTTGTAGTTGTTGAGCAGTGAGTGATAAAACTGTTCTTCTGATTTACTCTCAATGTTAATTTTCCCCCACAGAGGTCTGTTAGTGGGCGTGGCCTCTGATGCAGACTGTAACTATGCAGAAATTTAAAACCTCCTTTAACCGGGCTTTTCCCTGCTTGTTTCACGGAGATGCTGTTTTAATTTGTTTTCCTAGCTTAAGAATGTTCCAATGTATAGCTCTATTTTTTTCCATTTGCCTTGAAATCATACAGATGACTCCATACAGTTACAGTGTCACTTAAGACAATTTCCCTGAACAAAGAAGACCTGTGCGGGTTCATATTATATTTGTTTCGTCTCGGATAGTTATGATAAGCCTCGCCTGTTCATAGTCATTTTGGAGTTGAAAGTGACCATTTTAAACCCAACATCAGGCCTATTCAACTTAAGGCCCGGGTGCCAAATCGGCCCTCCAAGAATCTGATCCGGCCCTCAGTTCACTTTCCTAATATTACAAAGCACTAGTTATCTTGACTTTATTGTATTTTACTGTCTGAAATTAAGGTTTGCCACATGGATCCAATGTGTTGTCAATTCTAATTGCATTTATTCATTAGATTCCAGTGATAAAATTGTCTTTTTTTTAATAGATATATATTTTTAGCAAAACAATACACTTTGCTCTTGTTCTTTTAGTAAAACTTATCTGAAGACAGTTAAAATCTTGTTTAATTTGGCCACTTTTTACAGTGCTGGTTTAATGCTGAGATTCTTCCAGTTCAGATGTTAAGTGACTAAACTCTGATTTGGACATTTGTAGAGCCATAAAAATTGACTGTAGCATTAGTTATTATCACTATAGAAACAATTCTAGTCCTGTGAATATTTGGCGCAACCTCGTGCCAAAAGCAGTGACATATTGTGTTACTACCAAGCCCAGAGGCCATGGACCTCGGTAAAATCAGGCTCTCTGGAAAATCTAGTTTAATAGCCCTTTTTTTAAATATCACCAGCCAGATGCTAATCAATACTGGACATGTTTTTTGTTATATTTCTATCAAAAATCCATACATAATCTAACACACACAGCAAACATGACCAAACTGTAAACAGCAATAATGGGTTAAAAAAGGCAGACATATGAATCTACATTTGCTGTACATTTGGGAAAAGAACGCAGGCGGCTAAATCCAATTTGAGATCCTGTATGTCCAACTGTGCTCTGCTAACGAGCTACATTAATACGATAAACCGTGACATGTTTGGATAATTTAAATCTGGTTTATCGTAACGTAAGGCTTCCCGCTCTCGTGTGAGGTAATGGGACACTGTTTGCGTCATCAGAAATCAGAAATGTGGAAAAAATACTGTATAATCGCTTGGTCATAGTTGATTAGCAATGTAAAAATGAACATGTCCTGGTTTGAAAAGCAGAGTTAAAGTGAATTTATAGATAATTATAATGTGAGTTTACTTATTTTCTAATGTTTCCAGGTTTGTTTGTTCTCTGACACAAAGAAGTACTCTTCTCTTGGATTCTGAAAAGGGGAGAAGTACTAGAACCAGAACTTGCTTTGAGGTAAACTAAAGCAAAAAAAAAAAAAAACAGTTGGGTATAGCTATATTATGTCCCTGGTCTCTAGACTGCTTTTGGTTGTGTCATATATTACAATTTCAACCTACTTTAATACTTAATTATATTGCACAAAAAGTATCATTACAGTGTGTTTAAAGTTCAGGATTCTTCTAAAACCGTAAAAAAAAAATTCTGATACATGCTCCAATTTATGTAGTATCCATTAGTATCTGATTTTTGGTCATTTTAACAAGATTGTTTGCAATTGTTGGTCGTTTTCTACATCTTCTTGTATCTGAAAAAAGCAGCACAAAAAAAAACAACTTATTTTTATTTTTAGTTGAAATGTAATTAATAAATCAAATCTAAATGCATTTATAAAGCACTCTTCGTAGATTAAAGCAATCAGAGGTGTTTTACATCAATATAAACACATGCAGATCTAACAGCCCCACTCTTCAATTTAAACTTTAACTCTAATAAGCAGCAGTTATTGATTATTGTTTTGTTGCTGTTAGAAAGTGCCTACATAACAAATCTGAAGCCTTGAAATGTACAAATAATACAAACAAGTGTGTGGAGATAGGTGGTAGTTGAAAACAGGGATTTTCTGAACACTAGCATCAGATGCAAGACAATACAAGATTACTCAAACATGTATAGGTCAATCCAAGTAAACTCAAAAAGTGAATTTAACATATTAGGTCCCTTTAATTAGAATAAAATACAATATTGATATGATTTTGATGGAGCTGTTTATAATTGTAAACAGTACAAATATAGATTTTTCTCATGATGTTATTAACTGGGGTATGAAGCTAAATTGTGTTCTCAAGTCATACTTCAATCTGTGCTTTGTTTTCTAGTGACTTAGTTGGAACTGCAACATGTGAACTCAATATTATAGTAAGACCTTTTGCGCTGTAGGAACTTTTATCAGTTCCAAGTACTTTTTTTTAGTTCTAGTTCACACTTTAGGTGCGTTCACACAGAGCAGGAACTATGAACTGGGCCACACTTTTTTAGTTTCTGCTCTGGGGCAGGTACTTTCCAGTCAAATCCAGGAACTTTTTTTGTGACACAAGAATTTACAAGACTAGCTTTGTTTGGAAACATGTTTTATATCGTATTTTGACATTTAGACAAACCTTCCTTGTCCTCAAGAAAAAATACCTAAAAGCTCACAAATGATCAATTTGTGAGCTTTTCAGTAGAATTACAACGTTACAACTACACTTTGAGACTTTTTGAATAGAGATGAATACATTTTTTGTCATAATATAACAAAATAACTAAAGGAACCACTTTTCTGCAAAAACAGACGTGTTCGGGCCCTCCACCAAGTCAATAATAGACTTTTTTGTGGCCATGCAAGCACGCTCAAAGTAAAAATGCTGATTTTATTAATTTTTTTGTGTAACAAAGGCATCTAAATAACAAAAATATGCATTTATCAAAGTTTATTTTTGGACAAAAAGCTGCACAATGCAGCTTTAAGCTTTTGTACCTCATAGTTATTTAGAAGGGAAAAAAACAAAAAACTTTTGTTTTCGTAACACCACTTATGACGTATGTAAATGTTCCAGTTTATACAGATACTAATTTAGCCCCACTTTACAGTACCAAGAACTTTCATGTATGAAAACGCCTTCAGTGTGTGTGTAACCCCTCCGTGTGTTGTCACTCACCTAGTATTTTGACAGTCTGCCTGTGCGACCTCTCGCGGGCCAGCGCACAGGGGCCCTGCATGTCGTTCTTACTCTTCCACAGCTTGCAGCCGATGGAGCCGTAGAGGAAGATGAGGCAGAGCATGGGACAGAAGAAGTATGTGGTGGACACCCAGAGCATGATGTGCAGCTGTCCTGAGCTGATGGCGTAGCTCGTGTGCTTACACTGGCCCGTGTCAAAGTCTGGATGCGTCTCATTGTCATACTCCACCCCGACCAGGAAGAGTGTGGGTGCAGCCGACACCAAAGCAAACCCCCACAGAGCCAGGATGATGTACTGCACCCTCCTCCGGGTCACCACCACTTTACTCTTAAAGGGGAAGCTGATGGCCAGGTAGCGTTCGATGCTAAGCGCTGTGATGTGGAGGATTGTCGCCGATGTGCAGCCCTCAAAGATGTAGTGGTAGAACCGGCACACAGCCTCGCCAAACAGCCACGGCACGTACTTCCACAGACGATACAGGTCGAAGGGCAGGCACAGGAAGATGATGAGGTCGGATACAGCCATACTTGACAGGTACAGGTTAGTGGTGGTCTTCATGTCTTTGGAATGCTGGATGATGAGGATGGTCATGGTGTTTCCGGTGACGCCCACGAGGAAGATAAGCATGCAGATGACAGTGACCGGGATAAGAGTGGAGGTGGGAACAGAGAGCCCTCGTAGTGGTGGTCGTCCCAGGTGTACTGCTCCATGTCGGGCGACTCCAGAGAGGGTTGGCGCCAGGGCATGCCAGGTTCAACTGACAGGACAGAGAGGTAAACGTCAAATTTAATTCACACACTTATAGAGATTGAAATAGAGACTTGTACTGAACTAAAATATAATAGGCTTGTTTGAATATACATAAACAAGCCATCTGACTTTTCATGCACAGACCAGTTAAGCTTTATTTGAGTCACAAACCGCTTCACAGTTAGATGAACCCCTCCCCTCCCGACTCAGTGACTCTAAGCAGCCCTGGGGCAGCTCAGCAGAGGCGATTCGCCTAAACACCTGGCGCCTCAACCTCCTACCACCAAGTGCTCTTAATCTAAAATGGAACTATACAGTTGTCCAGTTCCAATACAGTTGTCTTTCCTAAACCACCCATATAAAAAATTCAGTAAGTTTTATATAGTGTAAGTATGAGATTAGATTAATTATTTATGTAATTATATGTCATGTAAAAAATTAGACGATTATAGATACCAATCAGTCACTTTAAATACAATACACATAAAATTGGATTTGAAACATTTTTTATTTTAATTCAAAACTTGATAATGTAACATTTTAGGATGACCTAAAACTACCTGTATGTACAGGCAAAATAAAATCAGAATTTGAATGATTGTGATCAACAAACTCCAAAGAAGACAGAAACAACAAAATACCTCATTTCAACATACACTTGTTGGATTTAAGTGATAAACATGGACAGGAATTCTACTTCTAAAACATTTCAGATCTAAGTGCAATCACAAAACTGGTCAGAAAACATTGTGTTTCATTGAGTCATTGAGAAGTACATGAGGTCCAGAGATGGTCCCTGATAAAGTTAACCTGGCTCACGACAGATGGATCTGTGTTGAACTCCTATCTGAGTTCTCACTATATCCATCTGGGACTTGACTCGCTGAATGTGTTCGAGAAAAGGCGGGGCATTTAGTGAAATACTTCGAGCTGATTGGGTGTGGGCTTAGCCAATCACAACAACAGCTCGTAATGGTGTATCCAATGTCCGCGTGAGCTAGAACAAGTACACGTCACACATAAGGCTCTTCTTTCAAAAGAAATTACTCCGTATTTCTGCTAAAACCACATCAAAAGAAGCAGAAACACGTACATCCACGAGAGCAGCCATCTTTGTTTAGCTTGAATGAGACTCGGCGGAGCCGGGGCACTAACAGCCGTCTTAACACCGCCGAAACACCGCTGGTTCAGACTCCCAAACCAATCAGGCGGCTTGAAGGCCAGAAGGTTTATCTCGACTTTGTGAGTTCACAAATATTGTGAGATAAACCACTTGGCTGGCCAGGTTATGATAAAGGGGCTTATTCAAAAACTGTATAGAAAAGAGTATAACTTCATTATATTTCCATTATAAAAACATATAAGACGTTTGGTATTATTAGCTTATATAACATACATGGCATACATAACATGACTAGCAATACATTCATTTTGTCAAATCTGAGTATGTTTTCCTCTCATATATAAACAACATAGAATTCTTTAAAAACAGATACAAACCTTCTATGCTTTTTATGAATCTTTTCCATAATCTTTTTCTAATTAAGTAGTTCTAACCAAACAACGCAAAAAACAAATAAATTATTGAAGACAATTATGATTTGCCCCACAGAGAACAATTACAATGGTGGAATACTCAGCAGGAAAAGAGACATGCAATCAAAAGTTAAGATAAATAACTATTTAAAAACTGTTTGTCATGTAAAATTACACAGTTTAGTTTAGAAGAAGCATCAAGTGTCTCAAGTCTCAAGAGCTCCAAATCAAGTCTCGAATCGTTGATCTAGTCCAAGTCAAGTCCCACATCTTGGACCATTTTATCAGGACAAGTCTCAAGTCATTAAAATACGTAATTATTCTAGTCCTGGAATAGATGAGCTCATAAAAATCCAGTTTAAAATCCACTCAGCTGGTCGACGTGCCTCTTGTCAGTTCCTGGGCTGTCTATAGTTAGTCCACATGTTTAAACTGCGAACACAAATATTGCCTGACCAGTCTGTCTCTGCTTCATCGTGGCCGAGCAAACACAAAAACGTGGTCTGTGCTGTTCCTCTCTTTGGACTGCTGAGGTGTGATTTCAATGATAATAGCTTCTGTCTTAGCCCTGACTGATCGTTTCATGTTGTGGTTTCAGATCATTTCTCATTCATACGGAGATTCATTCATTCAGGTACGGTTAATCACATTTGCTTTGTTTGAATTCACGAAGGAGAAGAAAAGATACAGCTCAAAGAGGCAGCAGAGCAAATGGAAGTTGCTTGAACACTGCAAAAAACTAAACATGTCGATATATTATTTTAGGCTGAATTTCAGTCAATCAATCAATCAATCAATCAATCATCAATCAATATATCATTCTTTTCATAAAAAGCTCTAAAAACAAAGTGCTGCACATGAAAAATCTTATTGTAAGCTTCCTATCAAACAAATATCGTATTGTGACATCTCTATAAGTTACATAAAACAGTATAAAAGAATATTTTAATAGCAGAAAACCAAAGAACACTGGGTAACAATGTCAATTTGAATTTTTAACAAGCAAGGATTGAATTGCTTGTGTAATGTAGAGGAGTCTTGGTTTCAAGGTGTTTCTAAGTGGTTATTTTAACTTAAAATAAGACAGTATTTTTCTTAACTTATTGGTTTGGCTTGAAGTAACAAGTCAAAAATATTTTACATTTTTAAAACAGGTAACATAAAGAAAGCTTAAATTTAAACATTTATCATTTTAAATACATCCTAAACTCAATACATTTTTAGGGTACTTTAATTAAATTACATTTAACATCTAAAATACACATGTAAACTACTGTCAGATTCTAGCAAAGATGCTTACTTCCATCTGTTGTCTCTAGGCAGGTCACACAGAGAATATTAAAATACATAAAAGACAAAACAGAGTAACACATTCTGTCTGTTTTTTCTTCAGCTACAGTTTAAGGTGCAGTTTAAATGTGACAGAGATGGACATTCTCTTATTGATAGAGACGTTTGTCCAAATGTAGTGTTGTGTCTCCTCAAGCCCCTCCCACTCACAGTCTTTGGTTTAATGAAGTCCTTCAGAATTAAACATAATTAAATATATGTTTTTTAAAAACATATTGTCATATGCAAATGCTTTTTACATACTGTCCAAATGGATAGTATTAAAGATTTTTTTTTTTTTACATTTAAGACTCACATAACAGACTATCACATGTTCTCATTTAGACTTTGTTTAGTTTAATACTCATTTTTAAAAAGGTATTCATCATCATTTTAGTGCAATTAGGTTGCAACGTCAACATATGTCATTAAAGCACCAAATACTGACACAGCTTCATTAAGCAATCATTTAACAAAAATAAAAATGGGATTATCATTTGTCAAAAAAGAACTATTGAATCATTTATGTGATTTTTGTGAATATACAGTTGTGGAATTACCTTTACATATGTCATATTTACTTTACAAACCTCATCAAAACAGACAAATATGATGAAAACAAGCACAAATGTTTTTTAAAATCTTAAATATAATTATGTTTACTTTGTTTTCCTACAAAAGGTTGTCTAACCTGTCAAATGCACTATTAAAGGTCAAATTTGAAAATAAAGTGTTTTTCCCTTTAGATTACTCTTTTATTGATATATCAGAAATGTACAGTCATGTTACTATCCAGACTAAAATAGTATTAATCTCATCTTTACCTTTTCAGATCCAGACGTGAAGCTTCCAGAGACCGGCACAGCAGCAGGTCGTCGGTGAAGTGTCTGGGTTAATCCTTGGTCCAAAAGACAGTCCAGCTCTAGAGAGGCAAAGAAGAACACAAGTACCTCCTCCTCCTCCTTCTGAGCAGCAGCAGCACCCACAGGAGTCAACAGGCGGGTGGGGGTCTGTGTGTGTTTGTGTGCGTTTGTGCAAATCAGAGCCATAATCAAATAATGACAGCACAAACAACATTAAACACAGCCCAGTGAAGTTGCATCCGTTGTTCTTTCAGTTTTTAGAACTGATAAATGCTGACGTTACAATATTCTACAGACTTATTAGGATCGGTAATTACAATTTTAGTCGTTGTAAAAGACAGAACTGATCTAAAATGGCTTAGAAATACAATGGCTTCCTGTTCAAAACTGCAGAGCTGATTAGCCTTGTCTCTTTAGTGTAAAATTTACTGTAACAAGCAGTAGGTTTAAAATGTGCGTTTTGTTAACATGACAATTTTGAACTCTACATGTTTTACTTCATGGATCATCAATAAAATTTCGCTGGGTCCAGTTGGAGAAATTTTATCCAGGCCAAGGTCTGGAAGTTTTCTTTAAGACATTTTAAAATTTGACTTAATAATTAGATTTTTTTTTTTTACTGAATTAATCAACAGTTTTGTTTTAATAGATGAGTTTGACCTGTGCTGTGGAGAAGAGTGCTTTTGCAGTCTGTGATGGAGTTGTTGTAAGTCTGCTCTAACTCTATCCTGTTCTGTACCACGTCTGTCCCGCTGTGTCCCACTGACGGTCACTGAATAAAGCCATTTGATTGGCTGATTGGCGATAGGACACATGAGATAACCCTCTCCAAATTTACGTAGGAGAAGACACACACAGTCCTCTGAATCGCAATTTTTACACCAGATGGATATGTGTTGAACTCTGATTAGAGTTTTTCCACAGTATCCATTTGGAACTTTCCCCGCTGAAAGAGTTTAGAAAAGGTAGGACTTTAATGAAATACTCTGAGCTGATTGGATGACTTGTCAACTAATGCCCGCCTACCTTATCCATATTCAATGTCCGCGAGGAAGAGAAACACACATTAGCACTCTTCTTAAAAAAAATAAAATAAAACAAATATATACCTTTGTTTGATTTTGTTTAATCTTATTTCTATTTTATTTATTTGAGCAACTTATTAATATTGGCCCTGTAGAAAAAAAAATACCATTGTTTAAAAGGAGTAGGCAGAAGCAAAAACGTATTGAGCTGCACGCACACAAGCAAATACATAAGACTTGTCAGAAAAATCATTTACATCAATTATTTTTTCTGCACCTCTAGCATATGTGTTTTTACATTTCCTAAACGTTTAAGAAGCACTGAAAGCCATTGAATGATTTTTTTTTTGTGTGTATGCCCTAAATAATCTAAAATATCTGACATATTTCAATCAAATTCTAGTAATACCAGGGTTTTATGTTTTATGTCCCTGGGCTATCATTTGTTGTAAGTAGAAATGACTTTTGCACCGATCAAAGACTAGTTTGTGAAGAAAAGTCTAAAAATATGTCAAAAGTTATACCCTGATGATGTCACACTGGGGAAACTTTATTCATTATTCATGTATTTGTCTAAAACACTCATCTTTTTAGTATGTATATGTATCAGATAAATTTAAATCTATTTTTGTATAGCCCAAAATCACGACAACCGTTATCTAAAAATGTAAAAAATGAAGAACTATTGTATATATAGGCCACACTTGTTACTAGTAAGTTTATGAGAATGTATAATTTTGCCACATTGTTGTATAAGCCACAAAGTTCAAAGCTTGTGACAAAAGTAGTGGCTTATAGTCCGGAAATTACGGTAATTGCAGAGTTTAAGTCTGTAGAGCCAGAGTTCATTAATGGAGGGAGACAACTCGTCTAGCAGGACTAGGACAGGCTAATTCGGGAAATGTGACTCATGACATGTCACCCAAAAGCAGTCTACAGAGATAAGAATTTTTTTGGACTTGAGTCAAACTTGAATCACTATTTGATGACTTGAGACTTGATAAAATAGACCAAGAGTTGGGACTTGACTTGGGGCTCTGTGAAACTCGAGACAACTTGATGCTTTTCAAAAAAATAAATAGTATAATTTTACAAGTGGAACCTGCCTGGATGCCTCACTTTTCCTTTGTGACCAGAATTGTACTTGTTAGATCCCTTAGTTTTCAACCAGTCTACCAAAGTGTGCATTTAAAGATGGGGGAGCTGATTTTCACTTTGCAAACAAGATTAAATTTGCCAACTTCCTCTTCTAAATCCTTCGACACATGGTTAATGTACACATGTATTCATTTTGGATGAAACTATGGGATATTAACTTTTTTTTCAAATAACAAAAGTGAAAGTGGAGAGGACCACCCGAGCTCAGCTGCATTTGGCTCTTGATTATAACTAAAATTCTTTATTATTCAGCTCATTTTTTTATAGAGTGCTACATTTATCATATACTTTTGGTGGGAAACACAAAGTTTAACAAATTTACAAATGAAAAAAGTAAGTTACCCCAGCTTTAAAAAAGTCTGACTTTTTAGATACAGTAGATTTAATTTGAATTATTGTGTCAGTGTTGGGTTCATACTGTCCACAGATTTAAGTGAATCATTTCTAACATGAGATTTTCCTTTATTTTACCTTTCCTGTGTGTCCTGCCTAAGCTACTAATGATCATTAATAAATCATTTTAAAGGAGACCTATTGTGTTAAAAAAAATGTAAGTTTTTAACCAGTCTTCTGTCATCATTAGTTTACACAACGTTTTATTAAGATTGACTTATGCATGTTTGATTAATCTTGTATCGTCCCGCAGCTGATGTTCAAGCTCTCAGAAAAGCCCTGTCCTCACCCACCACCTATCCCTGCCCACTTGTTTGTATTTAATTGTGATTGTTTAAAAAAAAAGATCATAGTAAAGCATGTATGGTTCAAAACAGTGAAATAACCATAATAAAAATGACAAATTAAAAATGTGCAGCTTTAAAATCTTACAATAAAGAGGCGGGGCTTATCAGTTCTGCAGTTTTAGACAGGAAGTAAATGGACCTCTTTCTATTTCTAAGCTGTTTCACCTCAATTTGTAAGTTTTTGATTTACTTATATTATAGTTTTTTTCCTAAATACATAAATTACATAGGTCCCTTTAGAGGTTTAATATTAAAGGTCTAAAATTAAGCAAAACTGCCTTGTATGAGATTTTAGCCATGATAGCTAGGCTGGTCTCTACTCATAATATTTAACTCTGTGTTCAGTGTTTTTCCACGTATCATCCACTCACACAGGTGGTCCGACTCAGAACAAGTCCTCCAGCCTTCTCATGTGTCCAGAGGAAATCCAGACCGGGCAGACCGGCTCCAGGACCCACACACCTCCACAGATCCCAGACCAGACCAGCCCGTCCCGTCAGAGCGGCTCAGATGAAGTGAAGCGTGCGTCGGTCTCACTCTGTCCCCCCCTGCGTCTCTTTGTTTTGAAGTCAGGTGTGTCCCAGAGCAGCCCTGAACCGGCCCGGTGAGTCCACATTCACATGATTAATCTGTCTACCGAGGCTTGCACACACAAACGTCACTATGAGGACACAAGCACGCAGGGACATCGGTGCTACTCGGGATTCAGCATTTTTGTTTGTATTTTTTTACTAATTGACTCTTCCCCGAAGTGGTAGTTCTCTGAGGCAAAATCATAAAAAACAAACAAACAAAAAAGTATATAGTATTTGAATAGAAAGCAGGTTGTTGAAGTCACTTTGAGAATTTTTAGGAGTAATCTCTCTAAAACAATAAAATGTAATTGTTATACTAATTGTCAGTAATGTTACAGTAATTAACTAATTTATTTGCCTAAATCTGTGTTTGAGGGGCTAATTCAAGAATGACAAAAAGCTTAGGGAGTCTTCAACGCAAAAATTTGGGAACCACTGTAGTAAATAACTGAATTGAATGATGATTCAGATTAACCGAAAAGAGATTTTAAAAGGAAAATTTGAATTTTTTTGCATGTTTGTTTATTTTCTTGTAAACATTGTCTTGAGAACCTTAATATGGCAATCTTTACATTTACAAAAAATTGTGTTTCCCACATTAGGAATTGAGTTAGAGCTGAATCTGTTTGCTGCAAAGGTAAAAGAATCAAACTGATCTGGCCTGATATAGTCTGGTCTGAATGACTTACGAGCTTGCAGCATGGTGGCTGCAAGCTCGTAAGAGTGGATAATGGTCTTGCCTCACAGCGAGAAGGTTGCAGGTTCAACGCTGAGCCTTTCTGAGTGAATTTGCATGTTCTCCCCGTGTCTGGGTGAGTTTCTCATCAACAAGAAACATGCACCACAGAGATTATTCTCCGCGCATAAAACATTAGTGTTATATTTATCATGACTTTTAACTGTGCTGATTTTAAGTTTATTAACTGTTAATAAACTTAAAGGTGGGGTAACTAACTGTTTTAGTTACAAGTATAACCTTTGTGTTTTCCACTAAAAAGTCTTTTATAAATGCAGCACTTGGTGAAAAAATGAGACCACTTAATACTGCTGAATAATAAAAAATTTTAGTTTAATGAAGATTCAAATACTGCTCTCTGATTGGCTGAGCTTGGGTGGTCCTCTCCAGTTTCACTTTGTTTGTAAAAAGTGTTTTTTAAGCCATAATTACAACCAAAATGAATATGTTGACACTAACCATGAGTTGAAGGATTTATGAGGAGGTTGTCAGATTAAAAATAAGTTCAGCTACCCCACCTTTAAAAACATCTCAGAGCAGTGAAACTTTGAGTACTTTGAGCTTTTTACTCACTACTTGCTTAAAAGTAAAAGTTGAATAAAAATGTATTTTTTTGTAAACAGTTGAGGATTTATCCAGAAACACCAGAATTGGTAGGCAGTTCCCTGGTACCTATCACTTAATGACATCACAAGGAGGAACTGAAAACATGCTGGATCTGTTGTTAAAATGGATATGAATAAAGGGAAACACGTCAGGTCTGTTTTTGATGCTGGAACATGTTAAAAGCAGAAAGATGCGTTCATTATAGGTCACATCAGACACTGATTCTAAAATGAGCAAAGTCAGTTCTTTTTTGAGCTAGTTTCATTACAAAAGACAATGACAAATGTGACCTTTTTAGAATGTTTCGAGTTTTAGCAGCGGTAGTTCAAGAAGTAACCAAAGAACTGTCTTGAAGAAAGCTGTTATAATAGTTGTGTTCATGTTCCCAAAAATATTACGTCTTAAAGCCAGATGGTGGGCGAGACAGAGACTTTTTTTTCTTTTACTTTGCAATAAAAATCTAAAAGGTCATTTCACACATTTGACTGTTTTCTGTTGGTGACTAAACCCTAAATTAAGTTTGAAATTCTGTCATAAAACACTATGAGCAATTAACATGTTTATGTCTGAAGTTTTCTTTATGTAATTAAATATTTCGAGGATTAGTCATCTTTCACAGCATTAAAAAGCTCTGTCTGAGAAGTTGTTATTATAAGTGTTTCTAGGCCAAGGTGTCATGGACAATATAAAAATAGAACTTTGGTGTATTCAGCCTCCAAAGTTTAGTTTGCTTTTGTTCAAGGCTGAAGAGGGCCGGTGTCCAACCTTTTTCCCAGGAGAGCTATTTAATTTACCCAAAACAAAACTGAGCTCCTTTTTAGCGATCCTGGTCACAAGTACGGCAAATGAAGTTACTACTGTAAAAAGGAGGACAACATAAATAGCATGTAAACAGGATATTCAACATAAGGCCCGGGGGCCCCAAGCAGTCTTCCAAACATTTGAAACATATATTTTTCTTATTTTAATTTTATGTTGGCACTACTTTAGTTTTAGGTGCGTGCCTGCCTGGTGTAGTTTTTATTTTTACTTTAGACTTTATTTTGTCCTGGTTGAGATCTGGTTTGAATCTAGTTTAATCTTTGTTTAGACCTTACTAGTGTCTTTCCCACATGTAGCGTAGTTTAGTTTTGGTAAAGTAAGCAAGTGGCAATGAGAATAAATGTTGTGTTTGAGGTTCGAATTGTGCATAAAATAGTTTTACACCTCTGGCCAGAAGCTAAAGCTGGCAAAAAAATCTGGCCCTGGATAAAATAAAGTTGATTATCCATGATGTAATAAATGACATTTAGAAATAAACTGTAATATGTAGGCTTTGATCCAAAGACCTTAAGCAAGCTACTTGGTAATTGGTAGAAAGTTACTTGTAGCTACCGTAGGGATGCACTGATCCAGCTTTTGTAGTTCCGACACCAGTGTAGGGATTAAACCTAGCCATACCAAATATGTCACATACTGTATATACTATAAATGTTCACTTTTACATATGAATATCACAATATGCTATTGCCCAGCTCTAAACAGGAATGACTGATATGTCCATTCATCCGACATGTCCTGATTTTTCATGTCCCAGCAAATGCATACATACCCATTATCCCAGTTTTAGACCGAGCAGTATTAAACTTGGAAATATATTGTTGATCCGTTGTTCAACTCACAGAATCTCTGATTTCACAGAGTGTGACAGAAATGTGAATGAGACATGAATTGACTGAGTGCATACTAATATTTTCATTTTTTTATTTATAAAATCTAGGTGCGCCTCCTGTCATTTCATTAAAGGAATTCTAGTTACATTCCACTGATTTAATAGACTAAATCTTTCAAAATACATCTGTAAAATGAACAAACATGCATCAGTGTTCCATTGCAGCCATGAAGATTCATCTGATTTATTCTGTCGAGTGGAGAGAAATCTGTCCTTAGTATCTTGAGCTGCAGGGCGACTCTTTATTCCTTCAATGACAACGCCACACAAAGAATTATAAATCTTTTATTGTGCATGGATCCTTTGTAGATATCATGGCTATACAGATACACTTTAGATACATATCTATGATTATACATTTCCCATAACGCACATTTTAAAGTGATATGTCTGGTAGTATGTATAGTATAAGAAATTTTCATATTGGAATGTACGGTGTATGAGGTAACTGCAAACATTAAAATTACATTAAAATGGTCTCTATTTTTGTGCATATTTTACTCATTTTTGTAGCATTTTGTTCATCTCCCCGACCGCAGGCGCCGGAAGCCCTGGGACGAGGGTGTTAAAACGGGTGTTCCAGTTGCAATCGCTATCAAAAATAGGAATTCCACTCGCTTAAATGACAAAAAAAGAAGACATCTGCAGAATGCCTCAAAGACCAAAATCATGTAATTGTCGACGATGTTTACCCAGGTACCTGCTCACTCCCGACGTTTCTGCCCCAAATCCGACAAAACACTAGACCTTTTACGAGTCGGATCGCCAGCCACGTGAGCAGCGATCCGTTAAACAAATACTTCACGTACAAAAAGGCAAATTCTGATTCACAGGAAGTACATGATCCAACACGTATCTGCCGTTTCCATGGTGATGAGGACCGAGGAGGAGGATTAACTTATATTACTTCAATATCATAAAAAAATATACTTCACACATGTATGACCCGACAAAGAAAAGAAGTCAAAACAGAAATTATAGGCAACACATCGAACTACTTCGGCTCTCACGTTTACGTACTAACATCAAATAAACGGGAAAAAAAAAGGGACAAAATAAAACACATTTTAGAGTTTTCTAACACGAGAGAAATCAGCTTTTACGTTCCAATTTAAGGCCTCCGAAACAACTGCGTTTTTTTTTTTTTTCTTCAGCCGTTTCAGCGACGCGTCACGTGGTACAACAACTTTTAAAATACCCAAAAAACGAAAGAAAAAAAAGTAGGGCTTGCACAATCTTAAAGTGTGTTTTTATAAAATGCATCACGATACCAAGACGCGATCAGTCGAGGTTTTATTCTTTTTTTTCATCTTCTTTCACTAAGGTGCAAAAATAATTACTGAGGGGGAAAAAAACGAAAAGAAATAACCGTCAAAAACATACATATAAGCGTACATTTTTTGTGCTGAACGAGATTTTCAGAGTAAAGCAGCTGCATGATTGTAAAAACAAGCTACAGTTTAACTATGATAGTAAAAATAATTAGGATTCGTTGTTAGTTTGGTTTATTTTTTCTTTTTTTTTAACTTTAAACTGAGTATTTTTTTTCTCTCCCCCCGATACAGGTCCTTGTGTCTTCACTGTACAAAAATATACGAATGATATCTCCAGTCATTTTTGCATCCTTTAAACATTCTGAACATCAAAAAAAAAAAAAAAAAAAAAAAAGATTTGGAAAGTGCTAAACGAACGTTCTACGATTTCATTTCTTCTTTCCGTTTCCTTAAAACTCCGGCGAGGGTGCGGATTTTTTTTTGTAAGTTCCTTCAAAAATCTTAAGACTCCGCCCCCCTTTTTTTTTCCCTGTGCAAAAATACACTGGCCCTTCCGACGTCCCGGGACAGCGAGCGCGAAGGCTACGGCCACACGTACGTTAAACTACCGAAGGAACACGGCTATCAAAAAACATTTCATACTGGACACGTACATGGAAATATAAATAAGGACTATTTCTATACACATATATATACTGTCGTCACACGCAGCCTCAGACCGGGACACGATAAACCCTGCTCCTTTTTCAGTTCCTTTGTGAAGCGACACAGAGTGAACGGTTTTTGGGGGGCAGGGGCGGATGGGCTCGCGCTCCTGCCCCCGCTGCAGCAGAAAAACAGAAATGAACCATAGAAACAACTAGGCATGGGACAGTGTTAAAGTGGACTTCAAACGTGTGATTAGTATCGGAGGAATTATCAGGATTTGTTGTCGTTTACAACATCCGCTTAGCCCAGGACAGCTTCATTAAACCTGCGTATTTCACATCCTCACACTTACAATCGGTTTAAATAGGATTTATTTGAAGGCTGTTTCTGTTTTAGATGTGCACTTCTTAATAGGGCTGAACACATAAAGCGCACCCTGGTGACCAAACGTGAAACAGGAGCAGAATTAAGAATGTTGCTAATCTAGCGTGCACTACAGCGCAGCAGTCTCCTTGAGTTAGTGGGGTGTCGGACCGTCCCATGCCTAAGAGGACACACAGAAGGTGACAGGATAAAGCTATAGCCCTGCGGCCGTACAGCGCTCATTTGATGACAAAGTACTGGATGACGAAGGCGATGAGGATGGCGATGATGGCGAACAGCATGAGGATGAGGAAGGCGCACTGCTCGTCAGTGAGGGAGCGTCTGGAGCGGGACGCCTCGCAGCCCGCTCTGCTGCTGGCCGCGGCGCTCCCGGCCGGGTCGCTCCTCTGTGGGGACAGGGTCACTGTGGGGCTGTAGGGTCCGCTCAGCTCTGGAGCGTCCTGGCACTGCCTGATGGCGCACACCCGGAACCGGTAATCGCTGCTGGGCTGAAGGTTCTGCACCAGGAAGGACGTGGAGGGGCCTTTGTAAGCCTGCAAATACAAGACTTCAGTTAGGGTTGTTTGCAAAAAGAGATGGAAAAGGTTGGTTACAAGAAAATTCACCATACAATTGAGAAATCAAAAAAAGTGCGTGTGAACGACAGCTGGGCCACTAATCAAAACATTGAATCAATCTTTTGTCAGTAAACATGTTGTTCGGAGCAAAAGTTAAACTTTGAGGTAGAATTTTGATAGATAGTTTCAAGAAAATCTAATAAATGGGACATATTAAAAGTTTTTGTTTCGTTTATGTTCATGAATGGCATTTTTCATTTATTTTTGAAAAGATAAAAAAAAAATCAAATCAAAAACTGAGATCGATCAACATGAGAAAAAAAAAAGTGATTATATTTTTTCCCAGATCGCCCAGCTCGAGTGTGAACAAATAAAATGGATTTTCAAACTGCCGACTGCAATGCCAAACCAAGCAAAATGAAGACTTGATTATAATATAAGAAAATAGCTTTTGGCCGTTGATCTGGAAGGTGTCAGAACACTCCTTTATAGATGGCTCAGGTGTTTGATTGCGGCCTCGGAGACTGACAGCGTCTCAGTCATGCTGGGGGACATACATAATGCACTGGCCTAATCCAATAGTCATGTGTGAAATGGTGACATTAGCATAGGCCATAGTGCCCATTACTCTGTGTTAACCCAGCTGAGGAGCACTGCGAAAGACGAACGAGCTGCCAAAGATGAGGCCCGCGGACGTCTCATGGATCAATGGCCTCTGTATAATGGACCATTTCAATCCAGTGGCTGCTATTGAACTCTGCGTGGATGTGGTCACAGCATTAAACTCCATCTGGCTCTTTTAAACATTATTTACCAAGCCCAGTCAAAGCAGAAAGATCCAGCAAACCCACCTGTTTGTAGTCCGAGTTTCCCATCATGCACTGCAGAGTGTAGATTATGGGGTCCCCTTTCATCTGTGCCAGTGCTTCCCATGTGACCTCACAGGAGCTGTCGTCCACCCGCTCCACTTTAGGGGCTGAGGAGGGACACAGCAACACAGCAGTTCAATGTGACATGTTGTTAAATGCACTGCTAACGACACATAATGGTGTCAGAACCATTCTACCAAGTACAACCAAACATATAGGCTTTGACAAAGAGAAAGCCTTTAGAGTAGTAGATTTTAACCACATCCTTTAGTACAGATAGAAATGTGAATATTTAAACAAACACTAGAGATTTGTAAAGGCTCTTTGACAAGTGTGCACAGCTTTCATGTGAAGTCAAAAGAAGTCTGAAGAGGTTCACAAGTGTGGCCACGTCACTGAGCGTCAGAGCCAAAGGAGACTAAAGGAGACACTATGGAGCGAGTGCATCCTCAAACTGTGATGCTGCTTCTGCTTCCAGGAGACACAGGTCCTCATTAAAGTGAATTAAAAGAGACTGTGAAGTGTGCCACACTCTGCTGAACATGACTTGTACTGAAGTCGGGTCAGATCAGGTTCAGTATGAGCACAGATGCTAAAAGCTCATCCAAAAGCAGATAAAAAGATGAAATAGCAGAGCTGTGGTACCTTTGAGTGGAGCCGGAGGAGAACGAGGGGTGGTGAATGTGTAAACAGTGGAGAAGGGCCCTTCGCCCGCTTCGTTAAAGGCCTGGATGCGGAACGTGTAAGAGGTAGACTCATTTAGCCTCTGGACTTTGTGTGTGTGACATGGTCCTTTGTACAAGGAGACAAATCTGCAGCAGCACAAACACAGAACAATACAAGTCAATTAGCCGCCAGTATTAGGACTTTCTGTAAACACAAGTTGATTCTTTCTAACAGACAGCACACAGACTGTACTAGACTTAGAAGGACCAGAGACCTGCCGCTGCGGTCGCCCATCTGCAGGTGGTACTGAAGGCTGTCTGAGGGCGTCGCTTTGGCCGGCCCGTCGCCCCACTTGAGCCGGAGGGTCTGGTGGCTGAACGCGGTACACTCCAGGCGGGGCGGCTGTGGAGGAAGGGGCTTCGTCTTCATCTTCACAGTGTGACTGAAGGGCCCCGCTCCCAGACTGTTCAACGCCTGGATTCTAATCCTGCACACAGACAGAAAAGGTCACACTGGTATACAGTCATTGTTTAGAAAACTATAAGAAGTTTACTTTTAGGTTATACATGCCTATGATTATTTAATATATTTTATTTTAAATTGTATAAATAATGTATGGTTTATCAAGGAAAACAGATAAAATGCCATCTAGGATCATAAAACTAAGAGTAGCAAATCAATACTAACACAAACATGGGCCTCATGTGACCCTCAGCCGGTTTGAATTTTTAAATAGATTTTTTTTTTTTTTTTTTTACTTGTTTCATAGCTTAGACTATTTTAATTGTCTAAGCAGCTGTTACTAAACTCTAATGCTTCCAACAAGAGATCATAGGTTCACATGTATGTTTAGGTTAACAGACATCGTGTATTCCCTTTGTGAATGAATGAGAGAGCGAATCTTGTCTGTCTAAATCTGTGACGAGTTGTGAACTGTCCTAAAGCCCAAAGTCACTGGGACAGGCCCAGTGACCCGGCCCCTAACTAGAACAGTCACAGAAAATGAATTCACTCAAAAGTAATTAAACCTTTTTTCTGCCATTTTCAGATGCAAGGACAAGTGTCTTTAAAGATGAGCATTTGTAACTAGGGCTGCTTGATTTGAAAAAAAAATATATCAATGTGTCATTTTTCTGACCAGTATTGCGGATGCAATTTGGATTCAATTTGCGATTTTGATTTCAGTAATAGAAATCTGTTCACATTATATGTGTCTGTGACAAAATTATATGTGTCAGTAAACAGACAAAATAATAAAACAATCACATGTAAACAGCTTCAATACATATTTATGACAGGTTAGTCTACATTTTAGTAAAACATGATTATGATTCAGATTTCACTGAACATTTAGCTTGTTTTGGTGAAGTTCATTATTTCTTTTGTCCAGTAAATATGACACACGTGGAGGGGAATCCACAAATGTTACCTAGCAACCACATGGTAAATCTGGGCCAAAATCAACATGAATAACACAGGAGTGACAATGTGACACATGATTATAACTTATAACTCTTCAATTGTGTTAAATGATTGTTTAAACTCCAGGAAACAGTTGTGTGTAAAGTGTCTTTGCATTTTGGCGCTTTTTGACGACACATGTGGGATTCTGTTTTAGAACTTAAATTACTTCCTGCAGTTTTCTACATTTGTTTGTCTATTTCTTCCTAATTTGCAACTTAACTGCTGCAAAACTGATAAATATTTACCACAAAGACTAAGTCAAAATTATAAAAATATCACAATCTGTCATACGGGCTTTTAAAAGTTCTACAGAAATAATGGCTTTGTTCCGTTCCACATTGTAGTTCACCTGTAGCTGGTGTCGGGCTGCAGGTTCTGGATGATGTGTTTGGTGACCGGGCCAATCACCACGGGCTGCCTCTCTCCCAGGTCGATGAGGTACGAGGTGATATCAGAGCCGTGGTCACAGGGCGGGTCCCAGCTCAGCCCCAGACAGCTGGAGGGAGAGTAGAAGGGAGGCTGCTGCTGCTGCTGTGTCCCGCTCTCCTCCTCCTCATCCTCCTCTTCCTCATCCTCCTCCGGGTCGGCTGGAGCGTTGTACCGCCGCAGGTCCAGCTCCTTCAGGGCGTAGATGTTCGTGATGGCGGCTGGGACGGAGCAGGGCGTCTGACAGAGCACGGCCTCGCTGAAGGGTCCCACGCCGGCCACGTTCACGGCCTGTGAGCAGGAGAGAACGGTAAGGTAACTTAAAACTACTTTGCATTTAGACTATTCCAGTGGTTATTAAACTTCTTACACCAAGTACAAACAAAGAAAAGATTTGACTTTCCAGAAACAACATTGATTTGTTTGAAAAATGCTCCAAAACATGTACTTCTTTGTTGTTTAGGACCTATTTTAGTATCTCATACACAAATTAACTTGTGACTGACTAGTTTTTGGGTTGTCGTGGCAAAAGTACAGACCATCACTAGCTTTTTCTGCTAATGTCAGTTGGAGATTTGGAACAAAACTGCTGTACTGCAAATAATGTCCTCATAAAAACACAAATGAAAAACATCTTTTAGAAGTACAAAAAGGTCATGGATTCATCTGTGTATGATCCTAAAGTCTCTAATAATGTACTTTCTCATGCATTCTTGCCACTCAATGCTAACAAAACTCAAATATCAGACTATTCTAAGTCTGAATAATGACTAAAAATTGAGTATGAATATATTGCCACAAGACTAATAAACTCAAGTCGGATCAAAAACGTGAATAAAATATGCACTAAATAAAGTAAACATTAGAAATGAAGAAGTGTCCAAGTACCACGGTTTGAGAAACATGGGTCTAATCAATGCAACTTTTTTTTAAAAACAAGTCTTTAAATGTGTCAGAGAAATGTGAAATACAACATCACTTTTATATAGATTTTATCTGTATGTTTTAAAGGCCCATCTTTTCCAACAGTAGTTTTTCTTTGACCCGTTTCCTTTTTATGAGAGGGTTTTTATCTTCACAAAATTGTCTTGTATTTAGCCAATATTTAAGCATAAATGATGTGTAAATAAGTCGTGTGAATAGGTCATGGAAATGTTGACAATTATTTTGGAAAAGTCATGGAAAATCATAAAATACAATCTGTATGAACCCTGTAATGTATTATTCCTCTATTTATATTGAAATAAACAAACACAAACCAATTACAGCCATTTTTGCACAATTGAGCAAATAAGTCTGGAAATTACAATTTAATGTAATTGTTTCCATTTAAGTGTAATTATTCACATGTTTCCATTTAAGTGAATAAAGTTTTTGTCATTCATTTTTTCTACCTTTTTTGCATTCCTTTCATCAACCAGCAGGTGGAGCTGTACTGAATCAGATGACTTTTACAGCATGAATGAATGAATGTGTTTACAGGGTTTAAAACAAATAAAACAAGGGGACATTACTGATAATAAATCCAATCTTGTTTTGAAAAGCATGAGCACAAATCACTGGCCAATACTCCTGCTAAAACCTGTCCCTAAGTCCTAAACAGAGTGATAATATGATACAAAGCTACTTGCTGTGGTGCGTCCTAACCTGTATCCTGCAGAAGTAGTTGGTTGCAGGCAGCAGTCCTCTCATCTCATGGCTCAGAGCTGGTCCGCTGTAACAGAGCTGCATGGTTCCCTCTGCTGCGCCCCACTCCAGACGGAACTCTGTCACCGGAGCGCCGTTACACTGGGGCGTCTGACACGAGACAACAGGACGCAGGTAAAACACTGTGGTCATCATTTTAGATATCAAACAAGGGTCTATAAGAGAGGTATTGTTTTTTTTTAAATAATGAAGCTTGTGCTAGTTTTTGTTTTACCTGGATAGGTCTGAATACTGTACATTCATCTACAAACCGCATACTCTATTAAAAAAAATATTTTGTAAACTGTCAAAACATGTCACGAGTATTACAGAAACCTTCAAATACAGTACCTCTATACATTACATAGAGTATTACTGCTGCAGATTTGCATGGAAATAATCACATCCTGTATGTTTACATCCACATACTAAGCTGTTCTTAAAGAGAATGTTTGTTTGGATCATATTAATGCATTGTCTTTATCTGATTTGGAACGCGGTTCGATATGAGCTATGAAGTATTAAACAGTGTTTATTCTTAAAAAAGAAACAAAAGTGATTCTTTAGCCTGATTAACATCAAAGTTAGTCGTCAATATCTCTAGTCAGTGTATATTGTGGATACTATATTTGTATAGACTGTATGTATAGACTCAATCCTGCTTTGTTTTTGATCGTTTGTGAACAATATACACTTTTAACTGATTTTTGGCAAGTATTTATCCAGAAAGATAAATACTTGCCAAATAATTGGGAATAAAGTAGTGTGGTACCATAAATATATAGAATTACCTTTACAATGCCAATTAGGAAAGGCATTACTGGCATACTAACAGCAAAAACTGGAATTTAAGAAAATGATTCATTAAAAATCACCACTAGTGCCACCACACTCTCATTTAAATCTGTGGGAAACCCTGAGAAGAACATTTCGTCAGCATTAGACTTTCATTCTAAACACCAGACCATTTAAACAGAGCAGTAGCTTTGGGCCTTCCTGGCACACGTCACCACCTACTGGTTTTGTACATAAGCTTGTGTGAAAATGAAGTAGTGGAACTGGCAGGATTATGTGCTGCTGCTGCGCTGGCTTTGTTGTATCACAAGAGCACGCTCAAACGCGACGTATTCTCCGAGCTAATAAGAGGAGGAGATTTGCTTTGTTATGCCACGCAGTGTGAGATGCCAGAGCAGCAGCAGCAGCAGCCTCTGGCACACACACACATTACTGCTGGAACACTGGGAAATACTCTCACATGAGCTGGGGCCTTTTCAAGTGTGAACCAAGCCATACATCAGATTTTTGTGGATATTTTGGCACCGGGATGTTTGTCATATGAAAGAATTCTGAATCGTGCTGTGTGTGCTCAGTGGTAGTGTTTGTGCAGAGCTCTGACTGTGTTTATATGTATGATTGTGTGATTGGTCCAGAGCTGCTGTGGCTTTACAGTTTATGACTGACGTGAGTAGTGTGGATTCACTTCAAAACTATTGTTGTGTTGATGTGATGTGTCTCCAGAGTCCACTTGGACCTGACTGTGACGTGTCTTCACCTGGACCTGACTGTGACGTGTCTTCACCTGGAAATGACTGTGACATGTCTTCAGAGTCCACTTGGACCTGACTGTGACGTGTCTTCACCTGGACCTGACTGTGACGTGTCTTCACCTGGAAATGACTGTGACATGTCTTCAGAGTCCACTTGGACCTGACTGTGACGTGTCTCCACCTGGACCTGACTGTGATGTGTCTCCACTTGGACCTGACTGTGACGTGTCTCCACCTGGACCTGACTGTGATGTGTCTCCACTTGGACCTGACTGTGACGTGTCTCCACCTGGACCTGACTGTGATGTGTCTCCACTTGGACCTGACTGTGATGTGTTTCCACTTGGACCTGACTGTGACGTGTCTCCAGAGTTCTTCTAGTTCTGACTGTGATTCCCAGATGACACCAATAAGGGTTGTTTTCTTATTTTTACAACTTATAACAACACATATCCCTCAAAAATAATGTGTGTTATAAAACAGCGACGTAAACTGCAAAACTACTAGTTTTAAGCAAAAAAAAATATTTAGGTTTGTGAAAGAAATAATGGTACTTCGCAGCCTTTGTCATTTGAACATTATTCCCATTCATTTGCAGTCTCAATTAGATTGTGATTAATCATAAATCCTCTTTAGACACTTAGTCTTGCTGGATGTCGCCTCACCTCCCAACACACGACCACACAGCTGGGGGACTTGCAGGTGGTCAGTGGAGCCTTGCACTGTTCTGGGGCTCCGGGACCAGTTGTAATTTCACAGCGCTCTGACAGAGGTCCAAACTGAAAGAAAAAGCAATAAAAACAAATGAACAACTTAGTGGAAAGTGTCGAGAGCCTGGAGCATGTGTTTGACAGTGGCGCTCACCCCGGCTTTGTTGGCAGCCTTGAGCCGGAAGCTGTAGGTTTTGCCGGGCAGGAGGCCGCCCACAGAACAGTCCAGCTCGGAGCCCTGGTAAACCTCCCTGCTCTCCTCTGAAGACGGCCCACTCACTTCTACACTGTAGCAGGACACCGGACTGCCTCCGTCCACCTGAGGGGGGCCTGAGCAGCACAGGGACAAACGGTTCTTGTTATTTTAGATTTTTTTTTTTCACACAAAACTCTTTTCAGAACATTTTTTACAGATTCCCTAAAGGAGACATATTATGCTTTTTTGTAGGCAAAAAGGCAAATGGACTTTCTGTTTCAGTGCTGGAATGTGGGTGGAAATAGGAGGTCTGTGGAAACAAGACTTTTCTGAGCACTCAAACCTCAGTTACAAGGCAATACAGTTACTGAAACATGCAGGGATCAGTCACATTATTATATCACACATCATTCATCAACAGATGTTACATATGATATTTTTATGTCAATCAAGTACGGCAGTTTACGACAGTTCACCGTAAATTGTGACCTGACAACAATGTATCTCCATCTTCTTCTGAGTAATCTAAACTTGCATTGAAAAAAGTGCATTCCTAATTGTTGCAGGCGGTATAATTGTTATTTTGGTGAAGAGAGAGCAATTAAAATTGCATGGCAAAATATTCTTGATGCAGTTTGAAAAGTGTAAGCTATATGTCAAAATTCAAAGGATTTATACTTTACTGATTTAGCATAACATGTCCCAGCTAGATTATACTTCCCTCTTCTACATGTACCGGACTGACAACAGTACAAAGTGTACAAGGGGATGACTGTAGTGTAAGAAAACATTGTAGTTGGTTCTTGGGAGCAAGTTGAGCAGACAAATGAGAGCATGAGTGGAGCTGATCAGCCCACACAGCAGAGGATGACTCACCCCAGCGCAGTTGCACTTCTCTGGCTTTGGGCTTGCCCACCAGCCGAGGGGGCTGGCAGGGCCCCGGGGGACGGCGGGGGTCTGGACCTGCATGGTCTCCGACAACTAAAGGACCCAAACAACACCAATTAATACACAACAAATGCATCAAATGATCAATCCACCCCCCACAGCCTCGCATACAATACCAGCGCTGATTCTGTTTACTCACGGTTTAGCACCAAAACAAGCTTAATTGTAGAGCTCTGGGTTTGTTATACGCCACATTATTGCAATGAGTTTGGATAAAAGATTTGTATTATTGCATATGACAATAGAAGTAATGCTCAGACTTTTGTTTGATCTTTTATTTGAGTGGAAAAAGTACAAGATAAAATGTGTTTCTTAGCTAATTTTAACGTTTTTTCTCCTGAGTGTGTTTGTTTGGCTGAAATTAAATACAAATCCTTTACATGCCCTGTAAAGCAGCTTTTCAAGATATTTTGAGTGTCACACAACAAATAATTCACTAATCAAACGGAGTAAAACATATTATTTAAGAAGAGAAAGGTCTGTCAGAAGTGTTCCTGTAGTTTTTCTGCTTTTCTGCTATTGTTTACATAATCTTCTCTTTTTACATGTCACACACAAACTCAGCATTTAGCACTAGTTGGGACTGTTTTTATCTGTTATCAGACTGTAGCTGCTTGTTGCTTATTTAGTAGTGTCCTTTTTGTGTCTCTATTGATTCTCATTCATTTACACCACTCACTGCTGTCATTTAGACTGCTGTGATGTCATGTGCATTCAAATATGACTCAGACGCATTCACGTTTGGAACAAAAAGCTAATTGAAAACAAAAATGAAATATGTACAAATGTAAATGGTTTATTTTGGCAGAAAATGCAGCCATTATCCTGTTGTAATGAATCATACGTACGCAGACGCATTTAAGCTTAAGAGTTAAATATAAGCGGCTGCCATAGTGACTCATGTTTCTTTCACAAGTTTGGTCATGAATAAAGCCATGCTCCAACAGCTGATGAAGAAATAAATGAGGAGTGTCTGTGAACTGGACTAATTAAGAAAAACATCCCCCGACCCACGCGGGCGGGGTTAATCGATTAGTGCTTTTGTCTTGTCCGTACACACCAGGAAGCACAGACTAATCCCCAGCGCAGCACACTGAATGAAAATGTCCTATTACGACGTGCCAGAAATAGAGCCCATATCTGGAATTATTCATGTCAAATTTATCAGATTCATCGCGGATGAGAATTAGTACTGCCCCTGTTAATAATCACAGCAGTGAGGCAGGAGTGAGAGAGCTGCAGCGGTTTAGGACTAAAATATCTCATTGTCATTTTTCTGAATAATGCAACTTATCTTTGAAGATCAGATTGAAAGAGTGAAGACTGAAATTGTTTAACTTTTATATTAATCACAGGCATTTCAGTACATGGATCGCTGGTGGTACTCAGAGTCCTCAGCAGTGTGACGAGGTATTTTCTTTAGTTGAAATGTGAGTTTTGACTGGTCTTCTTTAATCAGGAGAGGCAGAGTGCATCTCCACTGATATAAGTGAGCCTTTTTGACCTGTTTAAAGAGAACCCATATGACCTGTGGAGGGTTCTACCTTATTAATGTCTTTGCCTTTTTTGGTTAAATCAATATTTAAAAAGTAACTTATCCACAGTTTAGTGCAATTATTTGATTGTACTGCTTGTTTCTGTTAGGGGTGGCGGGTGACTGGACCCTAAGGATAATAGGCTTTGTCCAGTTGGCTTGTTTTGGTTTATAATAGTACATCCTGTACACATAAAAATTAAATTAGTAGACGCGCAATCAGCATCTCTGCTCTGTTGCTACAACTCGAACAGCGCGACGCCATATTCCTCCAGTCGAGGTGATGACGCAAATCAATTGAACACAATGGCAGAAGTTGCACTTTTATGGATAAACAAGCTTAAACAAGTGATTTCAGCAAAACCATGAGCAAAACGGACTGATTTGTGTCTTATGAAGCTTTTTAAAACAACTTTGGCGATGTAAAATTATATTTCTCAAACTACTATATTCTTAGGCTGGAAATGCTCCATCACTCGCTGATGGGACAGACACGCCTCCACAGAGAAGTGAAGCTATAACTTTGTTTGGTGTTATTTATGTAATTTGTCTGCTTTAGTAACATGTAAAAGCAGACGTTTGGTGGTCACTAGAACCCTAAAAGATACATAAGTTCACTAGCCGTTTGCAGTTTTATACACAATTTTTATCTACAATAAAATACTAAAAGATTTCTAAACTCAACAATAATTTGTAACAAGGCTCTGACCTTTGCTAAATGTGGTCTGTAGGTTTGTACTGGCTGGCAGGTTCTGGATCCTTCATAACTTGCGTTTTTTGCGGGCTAATGCTAACGGCTATAGGAAAATAAACAGTAGAACGCTCCGGACTAGCTTAAATCTTACCGGACTAGCTTAGATGCTAAGTGTTCGATAGCATCAGAGTCGGACTGCGCGTCTACTAATTATATGTCTATACCTGTACACAAAACCATTTCCTGTTCAATTCTTTTCTATGAGGTTTTCACTACATCAGTTTAAAACAAATAAATGCTCTTTAGATCCGACAGTTGTGGTGAATGTTACAGACTTTACATATCAGAGGAATATTTCACTAGATTACACTTGTGTGTTTAAAAAGAGACATGATTGTGTCTAAATGCTAACGCTAACAGGAAATGGTCGTATGCACAGAAGTTAGCTATTTTGAACATACACAAGCCAACTGAAGTTTCATGCACAGAGCCAATTGTTTTTCCAGAGGGCCATGTTCGAATCCAGACTAGTGTCAAAGCGGTGGACCACAATTAATGAAGAATTTGTTATTATTGCAAGCTCATTTTGTATTTAAAAAAATTAAACTACTTATTGTGTCCGTTCAAGTGTAAACAGCTGCTACATAGTCAAAACAAATCAATTAAAGGAAACATACACAGCAAAAGATGTAATGTAGATTTGATTCTTTATACTTGGGCCTAGTCCAGAAGTCTGCAACCTTTCACAGCAAAAGAGCCTTATTTGCAGTGCACTATTCAAACCGAATCAAAGTCGCAACTGTATTTAGACCGCCGCTCACTTCCAAAAAAATAAACAACCTTCAGACAGTTACATGAATTCAAACAAACATTTTACAAAATAAAAGTGGGAATTAACAAAAACGATTTTAAAGGAAAGACTAATCTGTTTCAATTAGTACGTTTCTGTAAATGCTCCTGTTTGTTTTTGAGAGAGACTCCAGTTATGGCCGTGAAATGATTAAATAACCACTATACATACACTAGACAACTGCTAATTTAAAAAAATAACACTGAATAGAATAGTAAAGAATGGGTCTTGAACTTTTAGTCTAGTTCCCCAATCAAATCTCAAATGATGTCTTTAAAAAGCCGCTGGTTGCAGACCCTTGGCCTAGTCTATTTAACTTGTTTCGGGGTGTTTCTGTCTTGACAAAATAGATTTGCAAATTTGATTCAAGTTAAAATATCTTGTAAACAGTCAGAAATGTCTTGAAAGAATCTGGTTAAAATAACTAAAATTAAGATAAAGATTTTGAATTTTAGTAGATTTTACCTAGACTAAATGATAACGCTTTGCTGTGTAAAGAGTTACAGTTATTTCAAAAACATTCTGAGGACCTGATTAAAACAGGTGAAGGGCCACACCAGGTCCCAGAATTAGACAGACAACCATTCACTTTCTCACTCATTAACTAGGGGGGAATTTACAGTGATGCCCAATTAACCTAAAAGTCCATGTTTTTGGAGGTGGGAGGAAACCAAAGTACCTGGAGAACACCCACAATGACACGGGTGCAAACTTTCTACTGCAACCTCTAACGGGAACAAGCGGTAGAAAATGAATGAAGATAACTGATTTAGTTTAGCTGAAATTTACATTTAGATGGTGGTCCTTGGAAAGCCTGTTATTTTTGAGAACGGGTCTAAAGAATTGCAACCATCACTACTGAATAATTGTGTTTGGAATGTGAGACATTGTGATGTTTGTTTTGCATATCAATTTTTGGGTGGCAGACAAATTGCCACTGGTGGAGGAGGTAAAATTCTATTTATTTTTTATTCTCTTAAAAAAAAAAATAAAAATAATTAAAGTATATATATATTTTTTTTTAATTGGACAGTATCTAGTAATTTATAGTCGCATTTCTTTTTGATGATATATAGTCACATTTCTTTGTATTTTAATAGTCTGCCTGTGTAATAATACTACTACAGTCATTCTACAGTAGTTATTTACACAAACAGAAATAAAAGCACTCACTGGACTCTGGCCTCCCTCGCTCATACAGTAGACGCGGCTCTGGTAGGAGCAGCCGGGCTTCAGACCCTCACACACGTGCTCTGTGGCAGGACCGCTGTATACCAGCTCCCACGACACACCTGGGACACGACACGCAACATATTACTGAATGAAGCACGCAGGAAATCATCTTAAATAAAAAAATAACACACCATGCAAAATATAAAGCAGAACTAAGCAACAGAACAAGCAAAAACATCTCATTAAGCAAGGTAAAATGTCTTTAGTTCTGCTTTAAAAAAAAAAAGCGCTTCAGACTTACCACTTAAACCCTCGGACAGCTCCACCACATACTTTGTCACTTCTGATCCCCCGTTGTCTTTTGGGGGTTCTAAATAAAAAAAAAAAAATCATCAAAATTGATTATCAGCTTGGCTTTAACTCAAAAGTAATGAATGTATCATGTTAATTATTTAGTCTGAACTGTGTATAGCATGGAACTAAAAAAATGTTCTAAAGTTTTTCATCATGTTATGTTTTCATACAGAAGAAAGGAATTTTATGTGTAAAACAGCCAAAAATGCACATGACATGGTCAGCCAAAATGGACAGAGCTAAGTAATGTATTAGTCAAGACCACAGTAATTGAGACCAAGATCTTCTGAGACAATAGAGTCCGAGACTCTATGGCCGAGAGTAAGACCGAGACTTTAATAGGTCGAGACCAAATCAAGACCATCTTTGTCATTTATACATTTATCAGTGTCTGCTGATCTTATTGTGCTGTCCTTTTTGCAAACTGTGTCTGGACAGGTCATTGCACTCCTGGTGAAAGTTTAGCAGAGCTTGTGTTATGAAATGTGGTTTCGGTGTCCAAGACAAGGCCGAGTTCAAGCACCCTCGAGACCTAGACAAGACAGAGTCCAAATGTGCTTGAGTCCGAGACGAGACCAAGACTTATAGGACTACACCTGATTTTTTTACAACAAGACCAATTAAAAGCAATTTCTCCCTAGCACTGATATCTTGTGAAAAACATTTAAACACAACATGATGAACAATTCTGAAGCTCAGAATGCATTACCTATGAGAGCAAATCATGTAGTCTGAAGTAAGAAGTTTAAAATGAATTATTTCTGTTTGTTTACATTTTAAGAATGCAAAAATCAGGTACAGTCCCTTTAAAAAAACGGTCTAAGATAAACTTATTGATTGGATTAAAACGTTTTTTACTGAGGTTATTTTGGAAATTGTATTTAGTTTTGAGGAAACTACGGTAGATGTGACTAAAAATTCACACAAAAATTAAAAATTTAACAAACTTAATGAACCACACGTTTTTAGACTTATAAACCAACCTTATAATTAGATATTAACAAATCCAAACCTATAAAAACCTTGAAATCTAGCTCAGTCCAAGACTGTAAAGATTAGTGTGTGTAGGAGCTACCGTAATTTCTGGACTATAAGCTGCTACTTTTTTCAGAAACTTTGAACTCTGCGGCAATATTACGGATTCTCATAAATAAGTGCGGCCTATATATGTACTTTATCATTTTTCTCATTTAAATGTAGTTGGTGCGGCTTATATTCAGGTGCGCTCAATAGTGCAGAAATTACGGTACTTTAGAGGCAGATAATGACAACTGCATAAATAAAAATGCATTTTGGGAAAACTGCTTTAGTAGTTCGATTGTTCTATTAAACTGTGAATGAAGTAGATTAAATTCAACAATAAAACACTTTTAGTAGCCGATTTCAAAAGAGTGCTATTTTCTCATGAAAGTTAATATACTGAGAGAAAACAGGAAAAAACAACACACGAAAAAAAAGGGTGTCTTGCTTTACTCTAAAACGATAAAGCATCAAAATATACATCTGCTAAAAATGGGAATGCTTCAACCTTGAACAATATTCACACATTTTCTGCTGTTTTATCAGATTCTAAAAGCCTTGAATATGTAGTGTTAAAATGTGAGCAGCCTTTCTCCTCTCATGTCCTGAGCGTGACTCACAGATGGTGTCAGCAGCACAAACATAAACATTCCGAGTCTTACCCCAGGCCAGTTTAAAGCTGTGGGGCTGCACTCTCCCCCTGATGGCCGGTCTGGAGGGGCAGCCCGGGGCGTCCGGCTTGGTCACGAACTCCACCACCTGGCTGGGGTTGCTCTTTCCCTCCGAGTTGTACGCCGCCACCTGCGGGACACGTGTGAATGCTAATCAGCAACCGATACGACAGGTGGGAAAGGTCACCGTGTTTCCAGGGAACGAATGAAGAGGAGAGGTGATGAAGAGGAGAGGTGAGGAAAAGGGGAGTCCCGGCCGTCACTAACGCTGAGGATTTGGCAGGCGCTGAATGTCAGGAACACAGGGCTGAAGCGGAGGAAGCTTAATTATGTCACGTTTGAACAGAAAGCAAACGTTTTACATTGGATTTAGCTTAGGATGACCATATTTTTAAAATTAAAAATGGACTATTCAAATTTTTAAGAGGTAAACAATCTGTGAAAATAGCATGTGTGTGAAAAAAATATATTCCTATTCACTTAGTCAATTCATGGCTCATTCCCACTCACAAATATTCTCTGAAACAGTTTGGTCATTTTCAAGCATGTTTTTTTCTATTTTGACAAAAGAAATAGTAAATAGTAAGTCCTTATTCATTGTTAGAAAGTGTCAGAGTGGTCAAAAATCAAGACAACTGAGGCCTGTCTTGTGTAAAACTGGGACAAAAGTGGATTTGGATACATTTGCTGGGACATGGGACGCAGGGCTCAAAATAGGGAATGTCCCAGGTAAATAAGGACGACTGCCAACTCTAATTTAGATGTAGCTGTAGAAGTAATTGTAATTATTATGTCAATTATAAGGTTAAATAGAAGACAGCACTGATCTAGTGAGCTAGTGTGGCTTTAGCTCACAGATTTTCCATTGATGAAACTCTAATACTGTTGCCATAGCAATAAAAACTACATAAACTGTGTATATAACAAGAGTATACTGTATTGTCACATTGTTTTAAACATTTTATTGCATCAGAAACCATGTATTGAAATAGGAGCAGTCGCAATGTTGATGAGCAATATGGACGTGGCTTTCCATATGGGAAAGGCATGAGGAAAAGTCCAAGTTGACTTATTGGAAAAAGTTTCATTTTCTGTATTTTGAGCATAACTATTTCAAGTGAAGTCGCATTTGGGCCTAATGGGTGTTGTTAAGTAGCATCATCTCAAAAAAGTAAACATAAGAGATGGAAAATTGTTCAAAAACTTTGAAAATTGTTCAAAGTAATCAAAGTAAGTTCAGACTATAGCTGTATAAAACAAGTATCAATACAGTAATAGCCATGATGTATGAAGAAACAAAGCCTGCCTTTGTGCAAGACCTGACCTAATGTGCAATATTATGTTGTGTTAACAACTGATGGTGGATCTCTAAATATGGACTCTAAAAATTACTGTTTACTTTTCAAATGCACATAAAAATACAAGTTCTGAGCACTAACAACAGTGGTTTTGTTTTAAATGTCATTTATTATGTTGTTTTTTTTAATGTCCTAAGTTACAAAAAAAAAGTTAATATAGATAAACTAACAAAATCGAAAACTGAATCGAATTGTGATTTAAAGTTGGGGTAGCTAACTTTTTAGTTGTAAATTACTAAACTTTGTGCTTTCCACTAAAAAGTATGTAGTAAATACAGCATTTCTGAAAAAATTAGACCTCTGAGTACTGTTTGAACTGAATAATCAAGAATTTTTGTGCGAATCAGGAGCTGAATGCTGCTCTCTGATTGGCTGAGCTTGGGGTGGTCCTTCCAGTTTCACTTTGTTGTTTGTAAAAAGACATTTATAAACCATAAATGCAACAAAAAATGAATACATGTTAATAATTATCATGTGTCGAAGGATTTATGAGAGGAAGTTGTCAGATTTAAAACTTAAATCTTGTTTGCAGTGTGAAAATCAGCTACTGCACCTTTAAGTGAATGGTCCCATCCCTAGTAACCATATTATTCTGTAGATGTTACTAAATAGTGTCAACTGGAGTTAACATCACGCTAGTATTCAGCTACAGTTTCTACTTTGACATATTTACAAACTTGGCTTGATAGATTACTTCATGCTTCTCAACGTCTTTGCACCTATAGTTAGAATACATTTCTTTTAAGTCCATATTTGCAGTGACTGATTATGTTGTTTTCCATTAGAATAAGCACCGTTCCTCTCACTGAGGTCTGTAAGTGTTTGTTCCCTCAGAGGCAGAATGTATCTGTCCTTAATAAATGGAAGAATGTGCATTTGCGCTTTCACGAACTGATTTACAATCTCATTTTTGTAAACTTGACCTATTAAAGCTTTTTGAATGCATTCAGAATAAATTGTTTTAGTTCCTAATAACACTAAACAGCAAAAGTAAGTGTGCTCTGTTGCTATACAAATCTGTGTTATGTATTTATATTAGGTAACTTTATTTATTGCAATTATGACTTAAGTATCACATCACGTATTAAAATAAAGTAGTATTTGTATGTATCACAAACAGACGTAAACATGTATCTTTGATGTAGACCTGGCATATATCGAATTTTAGAAAATATCGTGAATGTTGTTTGAGATATCCACAAATTTATTATCGAGTATATCGTTGAATTTACAATAAAAATTAAATAAGTGAAGCTGTACTAGTATCAGAATTTGTACATTAAGCAAGTCAAAGAGCTTTATAAAGCAGGAAAATGAGTTTATAATTGGAGATTGCTGCACTTTTGTGATTAATGTGACAAATATTAGTTTGATTATTAGAAACGCTAGAAAAAGTGACAATCCTAAATGAGAAAACAAAGAATTAGTAGTATGTTTTGAGTAGATTTTGTTAACCCTAACCTGTTAAAATCGCGATAAACACGACGTCATTCAATCAATTTGAAACTTTTAAGGTTGTCGTTATTTCAGTGTAACTAATTTAAACACAGATTTTAAGTGGAACTGTCAGATTATCGCCCAAATATCTTTATCGAGATATTCATATTTGCCAATGTCGCCCAGCCCTACTTTGATGATACCTTAAAGGGAACCCTGACTATAAAGATAAATCTGGCTAAAACACTAGTACTGCTCATGCTTATTAAAATAAATGACAAACAAATATATAACTGCTTACTATTTTTTATAAAATTGTCATTGTTTATGCTGTTTTCAAGCCACTGGGAGCCGCCATTTTGGTTGATGACATAAAATAGTGTTTCCATGGTTACTCTCACAGTTTCATCTGTGAACAGTTGCCACAAAAACACCACTGACAGTGTCCAGTTCTTGCCTCTTCCTCTTGATTATCTTCAGTTTTACTAGATTCCACATAATCGTTCTGTATTTGGCTCAACCCAGGAATTCATGTTGCTTAGTTACCTGCTACTGCCTGTTACCATGACAACACTATTTTATATCATAACCGCAGCAAAATGGCAGCCTCCATGTCATTTCTTCATAGCACTATTTTAATAAAACTACAAATACTTCCAAGGTATTTGTCCTGTATTTATATAAATGATGATATTATTAGTGTTTTAGGGTAAACATGTGATTATATCCAGGGTTCGCTTTAATGCAGTTGGTCCTTACCCTATTTTTAGGATTGAGACCACAGAGAGTCACAAAATGTTATCTATACAAAGAACATATCAAAGCTTATTTTAAAGTTCTGTTCATAAAAAAAAAAAAAAAAAAAAAAATGATTCCAATCTTGACTAGATCGTGACTAGACTTTGGAGAATGCCTGGCTCCAATGCAACCCACAAGTACATGATTTCAATATGGTGAAAAGTATTCCGACACCAGTTCATAAGCGCACTCTGCATAACTTCATTTTACTGTACTACTTTACGTATAATTAATAGACAGTGATGACTTGTAGAGCCGCACATGCACATTATGTATTGTAAAAGTGTATTGCCTTAATATTTTCTCAAAATGCTCAAGTGCTCACAATATTAAATCAGAAAGAGAGACTTGCTCGCATAACCAGCCAGAATGAGAGCAGTCAAGAATGAATCTGAGGCAGACTGTGGTGTGTAACAAAAGTGAAGAATCCTTTTTTTGTGACACGGATAAGCCGACGCGTTTCGACACAAAAACTTCCTCAGGGCATAATACAAATTTTACACCAGATTTAAATAATACTCAATGAAGAAGTCGACTTTTCTCTTTTTTTTTTAAATAATATTTTGTACTTTCTGTGTTCTGACAATGAAAACGCCAACAGTATTTATCCTCTGGTTTGTCTTAGTTTGAGGTGTGATTACAGTTGGTGTCTTTGCCGTTAGTATCATGCAGCTTGATTTTAAATGTTTATTGTTTATGTATGGCTCACAAGACTCATGATTATTTAAAGTTGGGGTAGCTAACTTTTTTAGTTGTAAATAAGTAAACTTTGTGTTTTCCACCAAAAAGTCTATGATAAATGCAGAACTCTGTGAAAAAATTAGTCCACAATAGCCTTGAACAATAAAGGATTTTTGTTCTAATCAGGAGCAGAATGCAGCGTTCTGATTGGCTGAGCTTGGGTGGTCCTCTCCAGTTTCACTTTAAAAGAAAAAAAAAAAGAGGGTTTTAAGTCAAAATTGCACCCAAAACGTAATACTTATTAATATTAACAATGTGTTGAAGTACTTATGAGAGAAAGTTGTCAGATTTAAAACCTTTATTGTGCCCTGAAGAAGACATATTTTTGTGTCAAAACGTGTCGGTTTATTCATGTCACAATAAAAGATTCTTAACTTTTGTTATACACTACAGAAGGTCACAGATTCATCTTTGACTGCTGTCATACTGGTTGGTAACTCTTTCTGACTTTAACTTTTTCGGCCTATCCTCGTAGAGCACCTGTAGGTCCCTCCCATTTATGACCCACTGTATAGTACTCACTATTTATTCTGCTGCTCACAATATTAATATTAAATCAAAACCTATGAATAGACAGCAAGTGTAAATGTGTGCTCAAAATGTCTAAAGAATAAGAGTTCATCAACACAGAATCAATTTCATCATCAGAATCAAATTTCAACATTTTCTTTAAGTAAAATCGAGTTCAATATTATAATATAAGTTTTATCTGCACTTGAATATTCTGAAGTGAGCCCAAATAGATGCAGAAAAATTCAAGAAACACAGCACAAAGCAACTTAGAGTAACAACTTCATATTTATTCTAGTTTCACGCCTAAAATATGGACAGCTCATATCACCGTATCCTCCTATAATGACTACTTATGATCCTAGAGTGCTAAACACAAGCTAAAGGGGTAAAAGTCCCACTGTGAGTGAAATGATGATTCCAGAAGCTGTGTGGGCATTAGTGGCACAGTCGTGTCCACCATCAGACAAAGCTTCTCTGCACAGCTGGATCATCGCACACTTCAGGCGTCTCTTATTAGGACATATGGCTTTTATTGGATCATCTAATACTTATTCCTGCGTTGCACAAATAAAGCTTTTACAATTTGCCATTTTCTTAAGCAAAATAGCCTGGCACACCTGCTGTTGTCAAAGGCTGATGGTCACAGTTAGATTCAGAACTACGAATGAGCCAATATAAAAAAAAGTATTGATAACAGTGCAGATACTCAACGTTTAAAAAGCCCAGGTATTGATTCCACATCTTGTACTTCACAAGTAAAATTTTTAACAACTCAGTTTTGACTTCAAAGATTCAAGAACTTGTTAGAGAATCTGCTAAAACTAGGGCCATAGTCGACCAAAGAAATTCTTGGTTGACTAAAAACATGTCCCATCGACCAATCAATTGACTAAAAAAGGAGCAGAGCAAAAGCTTTTGTACTAAAAGTACAAAATAAACAACTAAAAACAGAAATTTCTAAAAAATGAATAGGAAATATTGTATATATTTCCAACAAGACAGTTTAGAAGGGTTATTCAACATAAGGCCCGAGGGCCAGATCAGAAACTCCAGTCAAGACTATTAAATCTGGTCCACAACCCATCTTCCAAACATTAGAAAACATATTTTTTCTCATTTACAAGTTTGATACTGGGTCAGCATCTGAATGTCCTTTGTGTTTTCTTTTCATAAAAAAGTCTAATAAAGTGGTATTTTGCAATGATAATATTTATTTGATAATATTTTGTGCAAATAAAAGCCCTCAGAAATATATAGTTGAATAGTCCTGGTTTAAACTAATACTTTTGACGCAAATCTTCAGCTAATCGACCCCTATTTGTTGCTAAACAACATAAATCCTTTGAGTAACAAAGTTGTATTTGGATGGATTATTGCATGTTTGAATAATCTTGTATTGTCTTGCAGCTGATCCTCCAGTGGTCATAAAATCCCTGTCTTCATCTACCACCTATCCCCACCCACATGTCTATATTTGCCTGCAATTATTTAAAAAAATTCAGCTTTAGAGTAAAACATGTAGGGTCACGTTCCAAAAAATAATTTAAAATTTGTGTTAAATTTGATCAGTTTTGCAGTTTTGAAAAGGTAGTCAATGGACATGTTTCTTTTTCTAAACTGTTTAAGATCAGTTTTGTGTTTGACAATGAAAAATATATGAATTATTGTTGTATATGAGTGTAGACATGTAGAAAGCTTGCCCTTTTAAAGCCGTTCAATCAGCAATATTCTGTAAAGCTCAGATTATCCATTCAGTAAGAAAATATTAGCAGCTAATATCCATGCAAGGAGTAAACACACAAGACCTGACAGTGCAAAACATGCTTTAACTTTGGGCGATTTCAAAGATGACATGGCACATTTTAATAAACAAGTCTATCAGACAATCATGTGGCAGTAACAGTGTGAGGTAGTGAGTGAGGCAGTAACAGTGTGAGGTTCTTCTCCTCACATGTATTTTTCGGTTAAATATGCATCGTTTGAGTTAAAGTCCGGTCTGTCCTTTTCTTTCAGTCCTGTGTGTGTGTAGATGACCTGCCCTCGCTCACCTCTCTCGCTCTGTCTGCCCTCACAGACAAGCACGACAGTCACTTATCAGACGAACAAGCACGTTTTTCTGCTGCAGCGACGCACAAGAGCGATTAGGCTAAATATAGAAAATCTGTTTTAAAACTAACAAAAATACCATCATTTTCAGACAATAACCTGCTACTTTTTTCACAAGCTTTGAGCTGTTCGGCTTATACAACAACACAGCTAAATTATAGATTCTCATTTACTTACTATAAACAACTGACGCCTTTGCTTTCTTTTTATAAATCTAGTTGGTGCAGGTTATATTCAGGTGAGCTCAACAGTGCAAAAATTATGGTAATCAAATATCAGTGCCACTTAATAACTAATTAAGTAGCCTTAGTAAAGCCTTACTAAAGCATGAATTAAGACTTAACTATTTATGAGAAATGGTAAGTTAATGAATGAAACTTTTTATTATGGCCTAGTTTTAGATTTAGGGTTAAGAGTTAAGGCATTGCTAAAGATTACTAGCCTTAAACTTTTGTACCCTTTTGTTATTACGCAAACATAAAATAGAACATGTATGGTCGTATTTAAAAAATACATTTTATAAATGGGACATCACTGAAGCTATTTATAGCCTATAAATAGGGACCTGTGTTATTTATCATACCATATATTAAAAAAAAACCAAAAACATTTGATGCAGTCCTAATGCTCTGGTACTGCCATTTCTAGCTAAATTATAGAGGGATATTTTGTTTATAACACAGGTGATGTTCGCGCAACTGACCTGCACAAAGAGCCGCCGCTCATAGACACAAACAGCAGAAACAAGTCAAAAAAACACCGTTGTCAGCTAACTACATGAGTTTATCACTGTGTGGAAACAAAAGTTATACTGCTAAATCAACATTTGTGAATGAAATTCGACCCTAGAACCCTTAAAAGTTATATTAAGGTGAATGAAAAAATGGCAAGAAAAACGATGTCTCAAGCTTCAGGAGACAGACGTCCGTCACTGAAACAGCTAGCTGTCGTCCTGTTTTGTTGTTTTATTCAAAGAAGTTTCCCCGGCTTATGCAGAAGGAGAGTGGCTCTTTCTGCATAACACATGCACAGCGGAAATCCCTCTATACTGACTACCTTTAAGGTATATATGCAGTTTTACTCAGTTATACTCATCTTACACTAGTTTGTATATCTTTATAAAAGTATTTGTACACATCAAAATATACACAAGGGCTTATTAGCCCTGATGATGTTGTTTTGTATTGTGATTGTGATGTGTCTTTTTCTGCTTTATAAAGCTTGCTTCGTGTACAAATACATTTGCTTTGCATTGCCATTAAAAGTCTGCGTTAAAAAAGGGCCACTCAAAATGAAAAAGCTCTTTTAAGGGTTTATTAATACTAATTAAAGTGTAGTTACCAAACCATAACTTTTTTTATAGACAGAAGATGGTATGTGGAATAGGGCTGGGCGATATGGCCAAAAAATAAAATCTCGATTTTTTGGACCACTTTGGACGATTTCGATTTTAATCGATTTTATTCGACGTCATCGATGACTGCTTATTTTTATTATGAGCTCATAATATTTTAAAGCATCTTAAAGCAAGAATGGGCCAATGAGATTAACTTGTTTTATGTCATATTAAAACTAATGTTTAAAGTGTTTGCTGCTGCATCTAATGCATAGGCCTGTTATTAGCATTTCCATCTATTAGGCCCTGTTAAGATCATCATTATGATTTTGTTGTTTCCTATCTAAAAGTTTTAAGTTTGCGAGTGTTCGTCTCTCACTCCTGTCACTCAAACTGTGTCGCCATGGTTACTCACACACGGAGGGGAAAGGGGCGGAGCCTGCTGGCTGCTGCTTTGGAGAGAGCATGGGAGAGACGCTAGCCTGCTTTTAACTTTATCTGAGAAAACCTGACAAAAAGCACACCTCAGCAGCTCGTGTAACAGCAAAGGCAAATCAAAAAGACGCTAGACTTTGCGCGGGACTTTTCTAGAAATTTACCGCGAGTCTAAAGCGCTGAAAGCGGCTGAATCACCCGCGGAGAAATAACAAACTCGTAACTTGTAGAGATTCAGCTATACACCACCTCCGGAAGGTTACTCGTGGCTGTGATTAAGTGATTAAAAGGTCTGTTAAACAGGCGCAAGGTTTCTGTTCGTCTGTTCTTTGAGAGAGTCGAGGGAGAGCTCTGCAAAGCCGCAGAAGGTGTCCAGGGCGCGCAGCAGGATCACAACAGACTGACCTCGATTTTACGATTTGGCTATTTTTCACATCGTTGATTTTCAAAGTTCCGAATTAATCGAATTAATTCGATTAATAGCCCAGCCCTAATGTGGAATTCTAAATTCAAAAACCTCAAAAATTGTAATATGTAATGACTAACTTTGGATTTCTCGATCTTTAGATTAGCAGCACTGCCATAGTCATAGAACTGTTCTGGTAAAGTCAACAAAAATGATGACAACACTAGTCAAATAATCTGTCTTGTTTATGTTTCTCCCAAATCCAACCCAAAATGCATTGCTCTAGCACCAGTGGGGAAATGGTATTAAAAGATCAGTTCACACATTTAATGGTGTTGCTGGCAGCCATCAGGTCACAGTTGCTACGGCCCTTTGCCCTCCCCCCTCCAAATGGGTGCGTCATGCGGACCTGCTGGGAACCCTAAAGCCCTTCCTCTCTGTGTCGTGTTCCCAAATGACCCAGCGTCGGCGAGAGCTTACCCGAAACTTGTACTTGGTGCTGCGGTGGAGGTTTCTGACGGTGCACATGAGCTCATCGCCGTCGTAGCTTGGCTGGAAACCGTAGCCCTGAGACACACACATAAGAGATCACGAGCAACACAGTGAGTAAGAAGTCAGCTTTAAGAAAATGGGAAGCTATGACCATTTTGAAAAGTCTAAATAGTCATGCCTCTGTTCATTTCTACAACTCTGGAAACTTTCTAGAACTTTGTTAATTGTAAAGCACAATGCTAATCTAGAATGGCTTAATAAACGAGCTAGGAACTGACAAGCTAACAAGTCAATAAAAAAAGAAGCAGCCTCGTTTTCTATTGGTCAATGTTTTACTGGTCTCGGCATTTCCACAGTTTGACAACAACCATGTGTTTTGAAAATCTACTATACAACCTTTAACTTGGCTCGTTTTTAATAATCAATGGCACAATTTAATTTACAGCAACAGACACAGTAAAACTTAAAGGTGCACAGTGTAACTCTCTGGAGGTGAAAACAATTTATTAAAATTAAAAAGTTAAAAGCGTACTTTGGGACATTCTGAATACATGAAAATATATTTTTTTGCCATAATGTGAAAAAAATACAGCTACAACAGTGTCTTTTCTATCAAAAATAAACATGAACAGGACCGCTTCCAAGACAAATAATAATGTTTTGGCCATGCAAGCCTGTTCAAAGTAAAAACACAGAATTTTATTATTTATTTAGTGCAATAAAAACATCTAAATGGCAAAAACATGCTTGTATTCAAGTCTATTTTTGGCCAACAGGTTACACCGAGCATCTTTAACATTGGACAGAAAAGTTAAAATAAAAACTAATTCCAATCTGATTACCTGTTCAGACAGTCGTCTAGGTTTCTATAAGAGGCAAGAAAATTGACTCAAAAATTAAGATCAAGCTTTTTTTTTTTGTTCGACTATGTGCATGTAAAAACTATTGTGTATCCGTTACTGATAAGTTGCAGTGACATCACACTGGGACATCACACATTTTCATTAGGGATTTGTTAAGTAATTTCAAGTCAGATTTTTACATCAAATGATTTTACAAAGCACAACATACCGAGCCTTCTTCATCCATCTCTAAAATATAGTAGATGTCGTCCTCCTTGGGCGAGCTCTGGGGCCGCTGCCACTTGAGACACAGCCAGGTGACCCCCGCCTTCTCCAGCTCCGGAGGGAAGGGTGGTAACGGCACGCTGCAGGAGGTGAACAGGTCCACCGCTTCACTGAACTCACTGGAGAAAGAGACAGAAGAGGAGAGAGAGAATGAGAGACACGGAGAGAGTGAGTGAGCAGAGATACAAAGAGAAGATGGAACAGAAAGAGAGAAAGCGAGCGGCAAAGCGAAAGAGAGTAAGAGAGACAGAGAAGAACAAAAACGAAAGAGCGTGAGAGAGACAGGAAGAGAACAAAAGAGAATAAGACAGCAAAAGAGAGAGAATGTGTGAGAGAAACAGAAAGAATGAGAGAGAGGGCGAGACACAGAGAACAAGAAACAGAAAGAAAAGGAGACAGAGAGAAAGAGAGTGAGAGAGAGACAAAGATGAACAGAAAGAGAGAAGACAAGTGAGAAAGCAAAAGAAAGTGAGAAAGACAGAGATCGCAAGAGAGGGTGAGACATCAATAGCAAGAGAGACAACAAAAAAACGACAGAAAGAGAGCGAGACAGAGATTGTGAGAGAGCAAGAAAGACAAAGAACAAGAGAGAGGGAGGCAGAAACAGAAAAGAACAAGAGAGAAGGCGAAAGAGAGAGAAAGAAAGAAAGACAAGATAGAGAGAAACGGTGAGAGACAGTAAGAACGAGAAGGAGAGAGAGAGCGAGAGAGTGCAGGAGAGGGAAAGAGACAGACAGAGAATGGAGAGAGAGAGAGATGAATAAGCCACCCACAGCAGTGATGTAAAGAGCCCTACCTCACACCCATGTCGTTTTTGGCCGCGAGGCGGAAGGAGTATCTGGAGGCCGGAGAGAGCTTCGTCACTCTGTACTGCTTCTGCGGTCCGTAGTAACATTGCTCGAACGTCCCGCCGCCTTTTCCCTTTAATAAAAGAAGTTTCGACTCAAATCCACTGAACAGCAGCAGCAGAGTGCATTTTGAAGTATAAAGCAGATTCTAACTCTACCTCGTCCCACTGAAGAATGTAGTTTTGGATTTTGGAACCGTTGTCACATGGAGCCTACGGGGACAAAAAGAGGGTTTGTTTACTTTACACATTTGAGTATGCAGAATAACGTGGGCTTAATGCCAAATTGTGAATCATTCATGGAGACAGTGCAAGTGGATGATCAGTTGTGGAGCTGCAGATTCAAAAAACACATCTAAATGATTGACGATTTAACGTGTCTTGATGGGAATCTCTAAATGTATAAGTGAGATGAGTGAGTGGCATGGCATGGTGAAAAAGTCAAGTTTTAGAGGAATAAGCATAATTTTATTTTTATTTTTAATATAAACAAAAAGAGCATGAAACAAGTGATCTAATTATTGAGATAGATATAAAACTAAGTTTGTCATTAAATATTTGTTGTTTGGACAAAACAGGTTGTGAGCCAAGAGAAGATGTTTTATGACTCAGACAAGGCAGAAATGATGTTCAAATAGACATTCAGTAGTTTTAATGAGGTTGATTAAAAAGTTTACTCAATCTTGGTTAAATTTGGCTTAAGGTAATATTATATTACAAAAGATTAACTTGTGTAATCTTTAAGCAAAGTTAAACTATTGTTTCCACATCGAAACATACCTGGATTTGTAGTTACGTTTATTCACACATCATCTAAATCTACAATGCAAGAAATGTGCTGTTTCACCTTGTGATGTCATAAAGTAAAGCTTTAGAGTTATTACTTTGTCCTCGTTAGCAACTAAAGTACTGCTTTAGTCAACAACACATCGCAACAATCTTGTTTTTACCTTTCTATTGAAAATTCCATAGAAAGACTTCAATGTAAGTGCATTAACACTCAAGGGTATCACATGGTGAAACACTGTTTTCAGTTTGACTGCACAGCAAAGATCGACAATACAGGATTTAAGCTAAACATGGAGAAAAACAACTCCAAACATTTCTGTGATGAGAAAACAATAGTGAGTATGATATACTGTATGTCCAATGTGACTTTCTTACTACTATCAGATCTTCAGATCTGTGTTCCAGGCAACTGGGAGGCCAGATATTTCCCAGAGCATTACCAGCTCCCAGTTCAAAGCTTTTCAACTGAAATAACTTATCTGTATACAATGTGGCTATTCTCACAGGCTAAACAAAATAAGCTTTTACAAGAAAAACAAAATATAATACATTTATTTGGAGATTAACCTGTGGCCAATGTTTACAGTTTCTGCGGCATTTCGTTTTTTATATTCTAGAAACAGTTGATCTTGTATGTGAAGTGGGAGTTTAACGTTTACACCCTCAAGTGTCCAGAATGCACCAGAGATAGCTTTTGTATATTTTTCCTTAACATTCTGATTTTTTTTCTTTTTTTGATTCCTTTCTTTTTTGTTCAATAACTGATTAAAACAAAATAAGAAAAAAAAACTATAAGCACCTGAAAATGCTAAAGATAAAAATATCATTGTGTCCCTCTTATTAAAATAACCATTCTAAAATTAAACACTTTTGCAAAGGCTCTGCCAATTTTTTTGCGTATTTTTTGGGTTCCCTACCTCAGTTACCTTCAGCTTTTGCAGAGGAATTGTCGAAACCCCAAATATGCCTAATCTAGTGTCCTTCAGGCTTCAGCTGTAAACACCAGCTTTACCAATCCTTGTATTTACTCCGAAAACACTAGGCGGAATTTAGATTGTGTTTTTCTTTTGTGTGGAGAAAGTACTCACTTATGATTAGAACCTCTTGGTCATCAGAGGCTAAAACTATAGGATTTCAGCTTCACAAGACTCCAGCCATTTGCTTGTGCTCCAAAGGGTTCAGAAACGAATCTAGTTTGATTTTAGGACCATTTTAGTCAGATGTGTAAGAGAAAATAGGCCAGAAAAAGCAGAGTTTAGTGAGACAAGTTGTGTTTGTGACCTGTGACAGATTTCAATTAAAATGATCAGCAGACTGAACTGAAGTCACTAAATCGTTGTGGCATTATGCAGTCAAGGTTATAAGCAGGGCCGTAGCTGAGCTGTATCACTCTTCACAAAGACATTCCTTCGCTTTTTTGAGCTGAAGGACGTCTGGAGAACACGCCAAAATTACAGAATAAACTGTTACGTCTTTACTTTTTCCGTGCGCGTCAGAAACAGATGTCTGCTTCCGAGATGACTCAAGTAACTTTTTACTAAGCGTCACTGTTGGAAATGAAGTTGGCTCTAGAAGAAAAGAAGTGTGGCGACGCAGTGATCCGTTGGCTGGTTTATAGAGCACTTCCTCTGGCCGCGTTCCCCCAGCAGCTCCATCACTGTCACTACTCTACCTTCCACTGCAGCACCAGAGTGTTCTTGGTCCCGCTGGCTTTTCGGGGAGGATTGGGGGCGTCGGGTTCGCAGGTTAGCGTGGTGAAGCTGGCGGCCTCTGACACGCTTCCATGTAAACAGTTACAAATGGCCTGGACCCTGAAGAGAAAAAGGGAAGGAAAAAAAAGCCTTTATAATGCAGTGCCATTTTTAAGAATACAAAATGAAAAGTGGAAAAAGGAGAGAAGGACAACCTGACGTGGTAATCTGTTGCTGGTCGAAGGTCTTCCAAAGTTGCAGTAATTCTTCACCGCTGCGACAAAAAAAAAGGACATTGAATTTAGATGAAGCAGTGCGTTTGACAGGTCAGACTTCATTTTTAGTAAAATATAGTGATACTTTATTGATCCCCTTTATTGAGAAATTCAGGTGTCTCTCATAGCAAGAAAAACATTAAAATCACATACTTAAATAAACACAATATGAAATTTCAGTTGTTATACAGTCTTAAAGGTCTCTTGTAGACATTCTAATGACCATTTTGCTACTTTGGTTAGCTTTAAAACTAGGGTTGTTTTCCGTTACCACGATACTGTCCATTTTTCAGGTATCGGTATGACGAGTACTCATACAAAATCTCCGATCCGATATCGCCCTGTATTGTCCTGAATGAGGAGCCATAGATGCAGCTGTTCTCTGCTCGTGGCTAATGCTACAGCTAATGCTACAGCTAACAGTCAGAGCAGCTAGAAAAGGTTCTGTGGAGGCTTTTCAGAGTTCAACCATAAAAAATAATCCATATATACAGACAAACATCCGTTTCTCTGTGATATTTAGCTTTTAAAAGAAAGACTGTGGGTTTTTACTCAAAAATGGCAAACATGCTAACTCAGACTTTTCTTTATATTGCATTTCGTTAGGATGAGCATCCTTTTTCCAAACCTTTTTTATGACACACAGAAGTGGAAAGAGATTAAATATGAATATATTATATATTATACTATAACACAGCTATGTTTTAGTTAGAATAAGCATCTTAATTACAAAGTAACTGTAGTCTATTTTATATGTAACATATGAAGAGGGAATTCCACAACTGCTAGCTAACACTTTGCATATATGTCCAAATAAACACCACAATAGTTCGGATTTGACGAAAAAAAATACCTTGTAACACTCCCAGGAAATAATTATTTTTCTTCATTAAATATAGATAGATAATATAGCTTCACAGGTTTTCACGATTGAAAGCTTGTAGGCAATTTAGCTATTATTGTTATTAGTACACAAGTGCAAACACACATCCATATCCAAGTCAATCAAAAAAAAAAGCATACGCTGAAGAATTTTTTTTGTTTGCTAAATGAATAGAATCTAGATTTAATCTTTACTTTTTTGGTTAAGATTTTTTTTATGATCTAAATTCTTTACTTCTGTGAGTTGTTTTTGCCTTGTTTCATAATTTTGTATTTTGATTCCAGATAAAATACCTGAATGTCAAAAAAAATGTGTTGTTTAAATTAAATAGGAATATATTAGTATAGTATTTAAAGCTGTCAAACCTCGTTTAAGATTTTAATGTTTATTTTTTACATGATCAGGAACCCCAGAGTGTGACAGTGATAACCATGCATAGGCATAATATTCTATAGCCAAGCAAGGATCACTGAAATGTGAAAAGCAAGACTGACTTTGATTGAAGTGTACAAAGAAACCAATATTTTTGCCGGTGATTGAACTTCGCTCCCTTAGTCGCACGTTCGCTTGTATGACTAATTCTCCCAAATAACAATTTTACCAAGTTATTTTTCGTTTTATTTCAAACCATTCATAACTATCATGCTGAGCAATAACTCACAGTGCAACTTAACTCCCAATTTTGCCCAATTTCAAAACAAGAGCTTGTCAATTACTCAATACAGGCTTTTTAAAAATATAATAACAGGTTACAGAAATGACTTTCCGACAAAGCCAAAATAGAAACTACGGCGCTAAAAGCATTGCCCTCACCAGTACACAGTCTTGTATTTGCCGTCTTTCCCGCTGAAGGAGATGGACACTTCATAACTGAGAGCTTCTGGGAGAGTGGGCTCCTCCTCCGCCGCGGTACCGTTCTCTCCCTCCGCCTTCGTGGGTGCGCTCCAGCTCACCACTGCTGCCCTAGCCTGAATGTCAGACACCTGAACAAAGAGGACAGGCTTGGTTGAGGAAAAATCTATACGTGAAATCAGCTAGCTTGTAATAAAATGTGAATTATGGATGTTCTCGGTCATCCGTCGTAATTAAGGCAATTCTTCTAAAGGTTTGAAGGCTTAATGACTTTTCCTTGGTGAAACTAACAATAAATGAGAGCAAAGCCGATACTCACCATTGGTTTATTGACGGTACTTAAAAGAGCGAGCAGCGCCTTCGCCTCTTCATCGAGCTCTGTGGAACATTATTAGCAGATTAGCACTGTAGCGATGGGCAATATGTCACCGTTATAGATCAACGTTTAGAATAAAACTGTATTATTTTGTGGATAAACAATACCACCACAATTCTTGGCCGTCACGATAATGCATTTACTGAAAGCGTTCCTTCATTGAGAATTGTGTGTGTACGTACTAGTCAGTGTTAGCATTTTCAGTGGGAAAATAAATAAAAGCTAGCTTGTCCTGACATGCTAATTTCAAGACACAAATGCTCTGATCCAGTCAAGTAATGATTTTGGATTTAAAAACAGCATAAAAGATCTCCATCACCAAACTAGGTGGCTCATAATATTCAGTTTTCCATAAGATAGGGTTGTCTTTAATTGTTCTGAGCAAAATATTGATACACATCCCTTGTCAAGTTTTTTTCTGCACAAGATATACATTTGGTCAGAAGGTAAATATCGAGCTAATGTAATCCTGTGTTCAAAAGCATGAAACAAATGAATGAAATGATGAAAACATTGGTGGTCAGAGATAAAGAGAAAACTTGCAGAAGGAATGAGAAGATCAATGACTATTTGCTGTAATAATCAAACTATAATCTTCCTGTTTGTGTATAATTGTATGTTTTATTTAGTTTTACTCAGCAAAAGACATTACCAAAATAAATGGAGACCTCTTGTGATTTTTTGTGTATATAGGGAGAAACTATGGCATGTGCAGATCAATATTTCACATTTTATTCATTGCCATACATAACATAAGAGTGATCTAATACGACTTAGAAATAGAAACAGATCCATTGACTTCCTGTTCAAAACGGCAGAACTAATAAGCTCCACCTTTTTATTGTAATATTTAATTTGAATAGTCCAAAGATTTTAAATGACCATTTATCATTGTTGGAAAGTGGCTACTTGACAGCTTTAAACCCCTACTGAAGAGAAACATTCATGAATGAATCCAATACAACCTTGGATAAACTAATGATGAGAGAACACTGTTGTAACAAGGTTTTAAAAATGTATACAGAAAAGTACATTTTACATAATAGGTCTCCTTTAATTTTATAATGTCAATTTAACATTACTGCTTTCTATTTCACTTCAAAGATGTTGTTTTAAAGATATCGAGATCTAATCGCCCAGTCTTAGTTAGAATGCACAGTTCAAGAACAGGAAAGAACTAAACATGCAATTATAATTGTGTGCTTTAAACCAGGGGTTCTTAACCTCTTTGACATTGAAGCCCAGATATTCATGTGCAAAACAACCTGGGGCCAAATCTCATATTAAATGCACTTAATTTTTCTGATTGTTCGGCCCTCAAGAAGGTGCTCCCAGTCCAACTTTAGGCCCAGCCCTATGGTTAAGAATCACTGTTTTAAACAATATTGTGTAAACCACCACCAGACTTCTGTCTGTGTAGAAATACATAACCACCTGAGGGTAAAAATGTCTTTCTACACAAATGGACACAATATGGCAGAAATGTCATCTCATAAGATCTTGTCCAATCTGTACATTACACACTTTCAATACAAAAGTGCCAAATTTCCTCCATCACCAAAGTCTGAAAGTCTTCAAACAGCATGACTTCACTGAAGAAGAATTTCCTGCAGAGCTACTTAGCATAACACCGACATGAGGAATGACGGATTTCTTTGGATAAATGCTCAACCTGTGTTATAATGTCATTTCTGAACATACCTCCTGAATCTCCGTTTTTGCCTCTGAGCGTCTCCGTGCCGACCACAGCCTGACTGGCCTGGCCCTGGTCCGGCTCCACTGGCTTCCCGGGCACTCCGTTGTGGATGTCCAGTGTGGAGGGGCTGCTGCAGCTCTTCTGTGGTGATGGAGGAGGACTGTCTTTGACCGGCCCGCCGCCTCCCTGACGATCTTTGAGTTTCTTCTGAAGGCGCTCGTACGTTTTACTGGTTCTGTCGTCTCTGTGGACAAAGGGCGGCCGGCCGTGCTGTGTGTGGGAATCTGCAGAGACTGGATTAAAAAAAAAAAAACTTGAGAAAGATCCAATGATTTGACTTGCACAGTAGGGTCATTTTGTTACTTTTATATGAAGGGTGATGAATGTGTATTGCTAAACAGTGGTTTCAAATTAAATATTTTTAGACACAACAATATTGCAGAAAATAAAAACTAAATGTGCACGAGATTAAACACCGACTGGGTCTGAACAAAGATTAACCCTGATTAAAACCACATCTAAACCAGGACCAACAAGGTCTAAAGCAAAATAAAAGACCAGGTATTAAGTAGTTGTAATCTAAAAAAAAAAAAAAAAAACTAAATAAGAAAAAATATAGTTTTCTTATTTTTGGGCCAGATCTGATTCTGTTGAATAACCCTGCAGTAAAGTTTTGCAATACATGTGCTTCGATAAATTAAATCATGATATAAGTTTGTGAATCTACAATTGGATCGGCATTACGGACGAGAGTTGTGATGATTCTGAATCTGTTGATTTAATAAAATTGTACAGAGGCAGCAGTCAGACAGAGTCTTCAGTGCGATACCTACTGCCTGTTTAGAAGACAAAGCGATCATAAAGACACAAAAGTGGCTTAGATCGTGACTACAGCTTGTACTAAAACGATCTATTGCGCGACACACCATGCACACCAAGCAAGTTCTGTGACTGTGTGTAAATCAAAAGTCGGAAGTAAGCCAGGGTCAGAGCATTGTGATGTGCAGGTCTTCGGGATTGACTTGTTTCGATTTCACTATCGACCTGCACATCACAATTGACTGGTTGGTTGCTCACTTGTTTTAGATCAGGGGTGTCCAAACTTTTTTCAGAGTGGGCCGCATTTGGAAACTTGTATGGAGCGGAGGGCCATATATTTCACACCAGTGAAGTGAACCATTCCAAACATTGCATTTGACCTCATTTTAATGAACTACCACACTTTTAATAGAGCCTTAATTATTCATTTTAAGGTTCAAAGAAACTAAAATGTTAGTTTTTTTCAAGTATGATAGAAGAATTGCTCAAATTTGACATTAAAAACTATCCTTTTTGTAATTCGGGCCAATCTAGGAATAAGTCTGAGGGCCAAAGCAAATTGATCCGAGGGCCGCATTTGGCCCCGGGCCGCAGTTTGGACATGCCTGTTTTAGATAGTAGACCAGGGCTATTCAACTTTACTTTCCAGAGGGCCAGATTTTATTGTGGACGAAGGCTTCTGGGCCGCGTAGTTACACTTTGACATGAGGTTGTGCCAAATATTCAGAGGACTAGATTTGTTTCTACAGTGATAATCACTCATGTTGCAGCCTGTTTTTGTTGCCAGTAATAACCAAATCCGAATCTGAAACATCTCAGCATTAAACCAGATCTAAACCAGGACCAAAAGAGGTCTAAAGCAGAATTAAACTAGGACAGAAAAAGTCAAAGGAATACACTGTTAAAAGTGTCAATTTTAAACTTCATAATGAGTGAATAAATGCTTACATTAAGTCATATTTATCTTTATTTGAGCAAAGGAGAGTGTTGCTAAAATATAAAAAATATTGCATTTTGTCACTGGAAATTAGTCAAAAAATGAAACTGGAATTTAAACAAGAAAATACACTAGATTCATAGGCAAATCCTATTTTCAAGAAGTAAAAGACAATGAAATTATTCATTTACTGACACGTTAAGAAATGGAAGTTGGCCAGCCACTTTTCCCTGAGAAATAACCCAGACTTAAATCTACAAGCCAAACATATATTTTTGTATCATTTAAAAACAAGAAGTGGGGGCCGGAACCGATTTGGCACCCGGGCCTTAAGTTGAATAGGCCTGCAGTAGACTTAGATTCTTCGCAAAAAAAACAAACTGTATGTTGTTTGTTAAATTCTAGTCTTGTAGTAGTTCTGAGAAAGCTAATGTTGTGGACCTGTTGGGTTAATGTAATGTATCGCCAATCGGCATCTAGTTTGATTTAGTATCTGATTTTTGATACTTTTCCAGTTTATTCATTATGTGTTTGCGAGCTAATCTTTCTCTCAACATTGGTGTGTGGTTCTCCGGTGAGTGAGGTCGCGGTTCCAGGTTCAGCTGCGATCACATCTACATCTGCACAGCCCTTTACACCTTCACATTCACACACTGGATTGGCTTTATCCTTCACAAACACGCTAAGCTGTTTATTTTCATTATAAAAAATGCTCCTGACAGCGAGTGTTTGCACATCGTTTTCTCCAACACAGCTTTTATTTACACACACATTTCCGAGGATAAATGTGCAGATGTATGCGCAGGCAGCCTGGTTCTCCATAGATTTGAATAGACTGAGTGTATAGGACATCAGTGACATGATTGTATAGTATATCTTTTCAGTATATCTTTTCACTTTGTGTGCAATGAAATGATAAACATCTCAATTTATTTTAGAATCAAATCACTGAATAAGAATTTACTTTTTTTTTGTTCGACATGTATGTTGTAGGTTGAAAATATTAAAAATAAAAATGATAACCCTCATATTTAGAGCCAAATCAGCCATTCTGGGATGAATAAGACTCAGTTCAGTTTTATAAGAACTCCGCCAAATGAATTTCATTGTGGTGTTTAAACCACTGCAGTACGACGTAACAACGCAGTACAGAGAAAGCAAAAGGACAATGCCTGGAGGAGGAGAAACTTGTGCTATCCAATAAATTAGCTATTAGGGATGGGACGAGACAGAATTTTCACGAGACGAGACGAGCCACGAGATTGGGTCCACGAGATCAAGACGAGACAAGATTTTTAAATAATTTGTATTAATTGTTTCAATTTAGAATTTAAACAAGGCAAATAAAAAAAAAAAGATTTGTATTATTTATTATTGTTAGTTTATATTCTTTTAGTTTAGCTTTACCTTTCATTATGTGTATCAACTTGGATTTTTATTATTTCAACGATATAAGTTTTGACTGAAATTGATCCGCTCCCCGTGTGTAGCTCAGGCTCCGCCCCCTTTCTCCTGCTTCACAGCGCTGCTACTGCTGACAGGGACCAGACACACACAGATGAGATGTGGATCTATTTTAAACGATGTTTAAGTGAAAAACACTGCGCTGTTCCTGCAATGTCTGCGTGTATTATATATTTTTCGCGCTAACTTTACATTGTTTAGGTCTAATTATCTCTGTCAATATTAAGATAAGATAAGATATCCTTTATTTGTCCCACAATGGGGAAATTCCAGTGTTGCAACGCACATTTAAGAACAGCAGGGAAAATAGAAACATGCAATCAAATAAGATAATAGAAATAAAATAGACTTAAAATATATATAAATACAATAATTACAAGACTATTATTTACAATAAATGTTTGCTATGGCACAGTGCAGGATATGACAGGATAAATAGATAAAGTGCATCAGTATATAGTATATAGTATTATGTACAATATATGACTATGATTATGTACAACTGCAGCAGATGAACAGAATAAATAACCAGTAATAAATATGAGGTAAAAGTATGACGATGTTATGTACAGAGCAGCATTTAAGGAGGTAAAACACTATCAGATAAAGTGACATGAGTGAGTGTACAGAGATGTTCCATGGTAAACAGTATCGCACAAGATTAAATGTAATATGTCCAGAGTTAACAGTGTTCGTCCTATCAGTGTTGGTCCTATCTTTACGAAATAAAAACTGTGACAGAGTTTAGACTGTTTTCTGTCAGAATAAGTCTGATTCAGGTCTGTGTGTGGAGGAGAATATTTACTACAGCTGCTCAAAATTACAAAACTTAATTTCATGACCATGGAAAAATCTCACGAGACAGTTCAGTACGTGTGCGCACAGTATTGTGACAGTTTGATCTTGCGAGATCTCGCAGCACGAGATCTCGTCCCATTCCCATTAGCTATGTTTATAAATGCAGCACATCTCACTCGTTCCCTTCTTCTCTCCTTCATCTGTCTACGTGCAAAACAAAGCCTTTAACAAAAGTAGGAATGCAGATAAGAGCGTCGGCATTTAGGACATGTTGTGAGTTAGCTTTGAAAATATTTGGCGTCAAATGTGTGAAATTGGGCGCGTCACTGCAGTCCGGTCTGAAAGCAGCATTAAAGAGTTACTACAAAAATGGCTCATGACCACCATCTGGTCCTATTGACATGCATACTAGAAAGTGATAATGCAGTGCCACATCACGTGCTCGAACTCCACTAGGTAACTTTGCCCCAGGTGTTCATAAACAGCGTCTCATTAAAATGTAACAGAATCCAGTCCTCATTAGGAGAAGATAATAGGGACAAGCTAGTCTTGGACAAATTCTGCACAAGCTTTTGGAATTTAGGCATCCTTTGTGCCAGTCCCACATGGTAGAAGTTGATAATTAGGCATTTAGAACTTTTGCTGGTAAACACGGCCAGAACTCACCCTGCTCTGAGTAGATGTGAGCCGGGTTGTACTGGGAGATGTACTGGGAGCTCATGTCGCCCACGCCGCCGGCCATGTCTGTGTACAGGTGAGGAGGGGGGGCATCATGGCGGGGTGCGGGATGAAGGCGGGCAGGTGGGCGTGGGGAGGGGGGGGCGTGGTGCAGGGGGAGGGGGCCCCGGGGTGGAACTCCGGCTGCTGAGGTAAGACCAGGACCCGCCGCACGCCGTTTTCTTCGATGATCTAAAAAATGTAAGGAAAGGCAAGGATTACGATAATGCTCAATGTTAAAGGCACTCGAACAAATTTTTTTTAAACATAAAATCTATTTAGCCTCAGTACAGATAGCATACTGACTATTCTGGTGAAAACTACTTTAATTCTGTCTAACCAGATGTGAGTAGTACATAAGTTAGGATGCATCAATATGGAAATTTTGTGGTGTGACATGTTTTATCGTTCCAATTACAAGTTTAAAATCCAAACTAGGGATGCACCGATCCAGCTTTTTCAGTTCCGATACCGATTCCGATACTTTTAAGTATCTACCGATACTCGATATCAACCGATACCAGTGTAAGGACAGAAATTGGTTTTCTTTCTTTTATTTTGTCATGTAACTGTTATTTGTAGTGAAAGCCACAACTTAACAACTTAATCTGAATAAAATGTCCAATAAAATGAGACATTCTGGATCAACACCAGCCAATAAATTTGTCTCATTGTGTCTAGTTAAAGCCACAAATATGATATCGGCTGAACCGATATCATGGAGGCGATACCCGATCCAGCAAAATTCCTGGATCTGCACCGATATTCAATCCCAGTATCGGATCTGTGCATCCCTAATCCAAACCCTCAGGTGTTATTTCACACCGTCTTTTACACGATAACAGATTTCCAAAATACTCTACCACTATTTTCCCCGCACACTTCTCGTTGCAGAGACTTCTGATGTTGCTGTGATTAGCTTAAGCTACATTAGCCACAATCAAACATCAAATGTTGTACTGATCCTATACAGTCAGTGTATATCAAGGCTGGGCGATATATTGATATATGGTATATCAAGATATTTACTGGATAAGATATGATTTGGCCATATCGTAAATATCAAGATAATGTAATTTTGGGTGAAAACAGCTCATAAAACTGATGAAAAGCAGTTACAGTAACAGAGAAAATGACAAAGAAAATGAGATGATCAATTAAATAGTTTTTTTTTGCTGTGTGGTGTATATAATTTTGTTTATATTTAGTTTTACTACGCAAAAGACATCACCAAAATATATAAATATATTCAAACGTAAACTTACATTGTGAGGCTCATTGCAATAAAAAAATCTGATTGTGTGGACTGAAGCAAAGAAATTTAGATAAAATAGTTCCATTGCTTTTTTTGCCAAGATAATAAAAATCAAGTACAGTTACATTAATATGAGCTTTAACTTAATATAAGACAAATAAATACATTTCCTCTTTTTCCTCTTTAAACTGACTGCATAGTTAACCACTGGAGCATTCCCAAAAACACAAGAGTGCAGCTTACTTGTGAAACATATCCAGGAGGCACATAGATTGGAGGCACTGAACCGTTTGGAGACATCATGGGAACCTGAGCAGGACCTGCGAAACACAAACATCATTTCAGAAAGCTTCATTTACTACGGTTTAGAATTTATACGCGCACGCATTCAGCTGTAAATTTAAAAGGTGTTAGAAGAGTATAAACACATTTGCATATTCTAAACAGACGCCACAATAAAAAATGATCTGCGCGCAACAACGCCATAAAACCGTATTGGACATTTGCTGCCAGTCACACTACTATCTGTGCTCATAATAAAAGCTGCTTATGTAACAGAAGACAAGTCTATAAAACTTTACTCTCAGTGCCAAAGAGCTGAGACTACAGTTAAGCTGGTGCTTCGGTTCACAAGTGTTTTTGCCTTCCCAGGGACCGGCAGTGTTTGGTGTTATGTTGAGATGTTCCCTTTTAACACAGCTAATATTAAAGAGTAAATATGAGATGTTGTTTTGGTACTTGGGAGTGGTAAAGAGTTTAAAGTATGTTATTTTTTTACATAAACTTAATTAGTTATTGCAATGTTAAAACAGATTTGATGATACTTGTTTCCCATTAAAGAAGAGACTATGGTGGCCTCTGTAGTCTAAAAATACCTGGCTACACAATGGTTAAAGTATTAATTAAATTTCAAATACATGTCATCACAAGGCATTTTAATAGTAACTACTTTGGTCAAAAATAGCTGCTAAGGTTAATAAAGGTTGAAAATAGGTTGCAAATACTAGAAATTTTCCAAATGTTATTGGGATCTACATTTAAAATGACATTTTTTGTGCCATCAAAGTTTCCCTACTGATTACACAAAGAAAATAATCAAACTGATGTTGCCTGATATGAGACTGGTTTTGAGCATTTCTGCATCCACCAATAACAACATAGATTTGTAATATTGAGAACAATGCTTTCTGAGGCTCAGAGAGGAAAGAAAAGTATCTTTCAGACACACACGCACAAAAAAAATCAAGATTCATGACTTGACCATTCTGCTATCTTTATCTAAACTTTTTTTCTTTTAAAGTATCGGTATCACTTTATATTAATTATACCTTATTAAGCCTTACTAAAGCCTTATTAAAGCATGAATAAAGAGTTAACAATTAATGGACAAATCATTAATTAATGAATGGAAGTGTTTATTAAGGCTTAGTAACTGCTCAATAAAGGAGCTAAGATTAGGATTCTGGGTTGAGGGGTGGAGCTTGTAGTAATTAAGTCGTTACTAAGCCTTAATAGCATTTTTGTTCATTAACTTCTCATTTGTTCAGTAAGAATTCATCCATTATTCGTGGTTTATTAAGAGTGTTATTCAGGCTAATCAAGATGTAGTTAATATAAAGTGCTACCAAAGTATCTTGTCAGCTTAAGTAAGTATTACTTAAGTATATGTAAGTATTATATTAGGTAAACTTCTGCTTTATTATAGATATTTTACAGACATTTCACATTTTTCTCAAGTAATAAGCATCAGCTAAAGTGTTACATACTAGAATGGTTTAAGAGGCCACATATGATGCAGTTTCTTTTTTATCAATGTCAAACTTTTTGGCAGAATAATGAAACAAATGTAAATGTACATTTTCTATTAAATGCATCAATAGATTAGGGTTCTTGCTTGCATATTTTCAAAGTAGCGAGCTTCTTTACTCATGAGTATTTCCTGTTCAATTCATTTCTATGAGGCTTTCACTCTGTCAGTTAAATGAAAATATGAAAAAGATCAGACAGTGCACAGTGAGTTGTTTGGATGTCTCTGAAAACATGTTAAAGACTTACAAATACAAATCAAGAGAATACTTCACCAATGGACAATGTTGTGTTTATAAAGATATCTCTATGCTAAGACAGGAAGTACTCATAAGTGTAAAAGTTAGCTATTTTGAACAGAAACAAGCAACAGATGTTCCGCGCACAGAACCAATTGTCTTAGTAAAAATCATATTTATTGTGCCTTTGAAAAGGTCACACAAAATTGGATAAAAAATAATAATAATAATGTGAGCCCTACTATTACAGCAATCTATGTTAGCGCACAAACCTGTCTACAAAAAAGACAAAGATGGAAATGAGTATGCTGCTGACTACTTCCCTGCAATCAGAATCAGACAGTCTAGACTGTACTAGTTAGACATTGTAATTGTCCCAGTCAGAGTTAGAAAAAAGCTGATTACTTATTAGGAACAGCACTCTGAATTCTCTTTTTTGAGGGATTCTGGAAAAAGCTTTTGACACCCACCATTGTGTAATAAAAATAGTTGTAATGCATGCAGCACTCAAAATAAAAGTGCTGAGGAACAAAGTTTCTGTGCGCTTGTATTGTGAGACCAGAGCGGAGACTTGGTTGGGAGTAGTGACAGCTCAGCAGAAAGCTGAGAAAGAGAGAAGGGGGAGCACACGAGAGAGGGGCTGCACCAACTTTTCACATTCACACATTTCTCCTGTTACAAAACTAAGACAAACTGCAGCTTCTGGGCCAAGTACCACAGGATAGAACTCATGACTAATACAGTCAGGAGAGGATTTTCAGTTAACCGATTAATCACAACAAATGGACTGTCCATTATAGTGTTCGCCATCTCATTGTTGTAGTTCTTTAGTCGACCAATACAGTATTAAGCACACTACAGTGAGACCTTCACGGGACTAGATTTTCATGACAGCTCCCGCCCGATCCCAAAACATCCGCGACCGTTCCCGCTTAATCCCGACGCCCCCCCGTGTGCCTGCCCGCCCAAGAAACCTCATGGAAATTGCGTGCCGGCTCAGGGCATAATGGACACAAATGACTAAACTCTGCATAACTCTCTGCCTTTAGTTTTAAAATGATTAGGCACGAGCCTAAATAATCTGCAACAATTAGGCGATTAATAACTTCTAACAATTAGGCGATTATGTTTGTTATACATGATGATTTCTGTGTATTTTTTTTGAAAATTATCCAAAGTTTTCCCTCTGCATCCTACCAGTTTCGTGGCTAAACAAACACTTTTATTTTGTTCAAATTCCATGTTGTATTATTTTTCCATCTCCTCGGTGTGTAAAAGGCCAGTCCTTCATTCATTCTTCTGGGGAAAGTTTTCGCTCGGGCGCTGTGGTGCCTGTGCTGAGCTGCTGGCTGGGCGTGAGGACTCACCGATGATACACACGCTAGACTAGGAAATGCCAGCAGGCAAGTTTTTGTGACGTATTTAGGCCAATATGAATCTGGAATAACCATCAGTGCTCGTCTTTCCAGCGATCATGGTCAAGAGAACAATAATCCTCCAGTACACAGACAGAAACAACGCTGTCTGTGCTGTTATTTTTGTCGTTTGTCGTTCCCGCCCAAGGCAATGTTAAAACCGCTTGATCCGAAGGGCTTGCTCACGGGTCCTTGGGAATTCCCGCCCGATGCAGGTCTCTACAATACAGGAGTTTTGGCCCGATTTTAACGTCGATGTTCCCATCTACGAGTTCAGGGAGGCGTGGTCACAGTAAGGATTTTCATAAGAGATTTTTTTAATCATTTCTCTCCTTATGTCTGTGCGTCACTGGGACTCTGTTACACCTATTTGTCAGGGAGCATCATGGTAAGGTTCACATGCTGCATGAGCGCTAGGACCTTTACAACAGAAGCATCTGTGCATCTGCCTTGTAACGTCAGCTCTTGAAATGTAAATTGAAGAAGAAATATTGCCTCATCATCTGTAAATAAAAAAGGCTTTGTGCACGTAGTCAAAGTACGGGATTCTTTTTACGAGTAATACGCACATCATCTCCAAGTCACCTGCTCCTTAAAGGGAACCCTGACTAGAAAAGTAAAATATGGCTAAAACGCTAGTACTGGTCATGCTTACTAAAATAAATTGCAAATAAATATATAACTGCTTACAATTTTTGATAAAATTGTCATTGTTTATGTTGTTTTCAAGCCTCTGGCAGCTGCCATTTTGGTTGATGACATAAAATAGTGTTTCCATGGTTACTCTCACAGTTTCATCTGTGAACAGTTGCCACAAAAACACCACTGACAGTGTCCATTCTTGCCCCTTCCTCTTGATTATCTTCAGTTTGACTAGATTCCACATAATCGTTCTGTATTTGGCCAAACTTCGGCTCAAACTGAAAAAGTTTAACGCAGGAATTCATGTTGCGTAGTTACCTGTTAGTGCCTGTTACCATGACAACACTATTTTATGTCATAACCGCAGCAAAATGGCAGCCTCCATGTAATTTCACTATTTTAATAAAACTACAAATACGTCCAAGGTATTTGTCCTGTATTTATATAAGTGATGATATTATAAGTGTTTTAGGGTAAACATGTGATTATATCCAGGGTTCGCTTTAAATGATACTTTACACTCTAGAAAATGACCAACACTGTTTAAACTCTTATTTGAAACCCAGAATGTGTCAGTGTAACAGCTCTTTACCTCCTTTAGTCAATGGATTATGCCTTTGCAGTGTTTTAAGTGGGCAAAAAGAAGTGCCGGTAATGTCATTTCCATTTAGAGGTGCTGTTCAAATCGTGCCGGTACTGAAATGGTGCATTTTTAGAAGTGGTTTAACTGAGTAGGAGAGCATCCCTGCCCACTTAAAGACTCGACAACAGCGCTATTATCAACCAATTTAGTGATTAAATAATTGTTGTTGTACACAGACTCACAGTTCAATTTTGAGAGTTAAGGTTTTAGGAACTAGATTTGTAAAAATGTAACGACAAAACAAATACAAGAAGATTTCAGTGTAGATCAAACTTCATGAAAATCTTCTACTGTATTGACCATCCTTTTGTGACATTGACAACAAACTGATTAATGAAAAGAAATAACTGAAAATAATCGTTATAGTAGCTGCCATCAGAGGCGTCGGACTGGGGGGGTAAATGGTACCAGTTTCCCCAGGGCAGAAAAGGGCCCCCAAATACATACCTAAAAATTATGTAATTATAGGCAGAACTTTGCAGATTTTAGTGAACAAATAGCCTGGGTTTGACACAAATGACCAGTTTAATGTGCAAATTTACAGTTTTCTTCGATCCGGGAACATGAGTTGAAAATTTAATCTACTTAAACCTGCAAAAACCCTAATAACAACACTAATTATGTGTGGAATGTAAATTTAATCAAATCATCATATATATGAATATTCTAGAAGGAAAGAAAAATAAAAAAATTTGTGCTAAATAACTAAATTTTAAAACAAGATTATGTATTAGGGGCCCATCAACCAAGTTTGTACCAGGGGCCCTGAATTTGGTGCTACGTCAATGGCTGCCATACATAGTTTTAAAGCTTGTATGAAAAGTCAGAGGAGCTGCGTGTAAAGAGGCGGGGCTTACGATACAGTGGAGCACAAGCCCCGCCCATTCAGGTGTTGACGAGGGAGACGACGCAGCAGCGTGTTGATACATCGGCGCGTGAAGCTATAAAAAGCTCCAGCGCTGAACCCAAGACCAAATGTGCTGTACATGTTCAAGGTGTCAACTCGCACTGCTATTTCGGTGACACAATATTTAGCTGATAAAAGACTTGTAAAGAAGATTTGTTAGTAACTCGAGGAATTTTTAGAGTCAGGATGGAAAAAAAGTGATTCCTTTTTGCTTAATTTTTTATGTGCAATAGACATAATGTATCTATACAAGTAGGAGTGGACAATATATCAAATTACGTGATGTATTGTTAATCCTGTTTTTAAGACAAACAAAATTAGAGTGTATTGTTTGGCTGATTTTTAAACCTAAAATAAATACTATTACAAGTGTGGTGGTTCATCCAAATTATGTCAAATGTAATTGGGTAACACGCTTGGGTAAAACATGCTACAAAAAGAAAATATCTAATTTAATCTGATTTAAAACAAACAAAGTATCTTGTCAGCTTTCAAATTAGAAGATAAAGGTAGAATTTCTGCATTTTTATCAATTACTTTACAGATCTTTCACATTTTTCTCAAGTAATAAGCATCAACTAAAATGTTTAGTAAAATTATTAAAGGGCCCATATAATTCAAACTTTTTATCCATGCTACAATCACATTTCCTCACCAAAAACATAATCCATGTTGTATTTTGTTTCATTCACAAGCCTGTGTTTAGGCAGTGTTCTTCACAAGAGTTGCAAACACTATGTTTAACCTTCTGATGTCACTATGCTTCACTGTGTGTTTTCACTTTCAGTAGAATCTTTTGCATAGAGGGATTTTCAGTTGACGTCACATTTCGCCTAATGCACATGTGTTGTGTCTGCTTAGATGGGGAAACGTCTTTGAATAAAACAACGAAGAGAGACGAGAGCAGCTGTTTGGATCAGGTATAAACTGGTCTGACAGATGTCTGTCTCCTGAAGCTTGAAACAATGTTTTTCTCATTGTTTTTTCACTCACTTGATCTGAATGTAACTTTTAAGGGTCATTCACAAATGTTGATTTAGCAGCAGAACTTTTGTTTTCACACAGTGATTAACTCTTGTAGTTAGCTGGCAACAGAGCTTTTTGATAAACAAAAACTCCCTCTACATTCAGCCCTGAAAGTGCACAAATGGTAGCTACAGCTAATATTTTAGCCTCATTAAAAAAATTACCATTGGATTCAATCAAAAATTATGAAGACTTTCTGTGGCAACTTTAAGAAAACAAAAGAATAAAATAAATATGCAACAACTTAAGTAACTCTATAGTAAGTCAATAGTTATTTAAAACATGACACAATAAATCACTTCAATTTGAGTTAACACTGTTAACTTTAAAACTACCACTGAATGACATCACAATGTTGAACAAAGCATTTGTAGCTTTGGAGATTTGTGAATGAAGCAAACATATCTTTTGAGTATATTTTTGGTTAAGATAACGACATTCTAACATGAGATATGACAACATTTTTTTAGCAATTTCAACAGTTGGTTTCACTACAATATTGACAAAGACTTTTCACGTGAATGGTCCTATTTCCTAATCCTAGTTAAGACACATTAAAGCCAGTCAGACTGTGTAGTGTGACATGCAGTGAGCAGCAACATGGAAACTTCCTCTAGGTTTTATTTACCTCTAAAGGGCAAAGATGTTTAAAGTGTGACAGTGAGTCACATCCAGATCCAACAGCACTGGTTTGTTTGAGGTGGAAGTGAAGCTGCTGGGGGAGCACAGCTGGACTAAATGCACACTGGTCACACTGGTTCAATCCTTATTGATTTCAGATGACAGTATCGTTTGAGTGGGAGTTCAGAGAGTGCGCGGGGAACTGCTTTTTGTCTCTGCTTAATAACTGATGTTTATGCTGCATGGAGCTCGGCTAACACCTGTGTGAGCACTGATTTAGGCAACTCCAGTCACAGGCGCTGCCGGCTGAGTAATAGCCCATCTGATGAATCATATTACATATCCAATTTGGAGTCCAATTAGAAATAAAAGGCTTAGGATGGAACAGGGAGGAAGGAAGCGTGCTGCTCACTACCTGCTCATATTGAAGGGAGAGAGAGAGAAGAATGGGGAGGGGGAACACCTACTCTTTTACATCAGACTGACGCACGAGTGCTGACAGAGATCAGATAGAAAAGGCCACGTCCCTCCTCCCCTCCCCCTGAGTCAACCCGAGCGCCGGTTGTGCTGACGTGGCCGTGGAGTGCCAGCCTTCCAGAGGAAAAACGGCCATGGGTAAAAACAACATCAGTCCTCCTCGGAAAAGCATCAAGCTGCCACTGAGCCCAGAATAGCCGCAAACAAGAAGGGCGTTCAGGCAGTGTAAACAGGAGAGCCAGGCGGGCTTTGGTAACACCTTCATCTCCGCTCAACATCACAGAAGCAATCTTCACCTCAGAGGCTCCGGGGGCAGGCTGACAGGATCAACTGTCACAGCATGCGGGGACACGGGGGGGACACAGGGGGGAACACAGGGGGCTCAGAGTTCCAGAGGAGAGGCAGGACCAGTGGGCAGCCAGACCAATAAGTCAAGGACAGATGTGGGCACTTTGGAAAGAAGAAAGAAAAACTCGGCATACAAACATCATTTTCATATTTTGCCAGGGTTGTAGACCAACTTCTTCACTAGTGCACTTTGATGTGGATTTATTATGAGCGCTTTATACTAGAGCTGCACGATTTGGGAAAAATATCTAAGAGCAATTTTTCAGACAAGTATTAACATTAACATTTTAAACATGTCAAGGAGAACTGAGAATAAAAATTTAATGTTCTTCAAAAATTGCAGCTTTTGACATATGCATAAACCCAAGCTTATCGAAGACTTTTTTTTCTCCCCTCACGTATCACAGCGTGTAGTTGTGTGCTAATGATGATGGGATATTATTACTAAGAAGCAAAGGATCAAGGCAGTACTCGTGTGGTAACAGAACCATTAGATGAAGAAAAAAAACAGCTGGAGGAGATGGTAGTGCTCAATTGAAAAGTCTGCCTTTCTCCTCACATCTTTGAGCACGTGTCTGTTGACAGAAAATCACATGTATTTCAAACCATTAGGGGTGTGCTTGATGTATCGATATATTGTGATGAACTTGTTGGTAATATGTGCAGGCATTGGGACACGTAAAATCATACAATTTTTACACTTTTCGACCCTGGACTGCTGCTTTAAGGCTAAAACTGTTGAGCTGAAAGTGACTTGTCCATAAGACACTTGTATCAAACATAAAAAAAACAAGGCGAAAATACAATTTTACTGCATTTTGTCATTCTACATTACATTCTTAAGAATAATTTTAAGGAGTCCTACACTCAAAAACATGTTACAGGTAATACACAATACTTATTTATATAATATACAATACTACAATACTTGACTAGATTTTTTCTTCATTTTCTCATTTTGGAGAAACCAAACTGGCAACGTAAATAAGAGTCATGTGAGGTTCAATCTGAATTCTGATTGGATAATCTTTGTGAGAAGCAAACACCAAATGTAAACTAAACATCAACAAAAGAACATCATGTACATTGCTTTAAATAAGATTTACAATGACTTTTGGTAAAATAAGATTAAATATGAACATGTTTACTTGTATCTGTGGACAAGTATAGGTCATGTTTATGAAATCTCAAATCAAAATCTCACATGCGGTTGTTTGAAGTTTCGACCGATACCAGTGTACAGACTGAAAACAGCTTTTTCTAATGTTCCAGTGAACTTGTTAGAAGATGGGTCTTATACTGTGATGTAACTTTTATTTATTGTACAAATATCAAGGTTCATACAGATTTTAACTAGTGGTTTTCTATGATTTTTCTATGACTTTTCCAAAACATTTCCATGATCTTGTCTAACTTATTCAAATGCCTGTTTCAAACAATTCTTTACTCTCATACATTCTCTGTAATCCCTTATTTGTCCAGAAGTGATCCATAGTCAAAAGGCTTCAAAGCTGTCATCTGGACAGTGTATTTAAAGAACGAGAAGTTTTAACTTTCATCCGAAAGTCATTTTCAATCTGATTTTCAACCATCAGATTGAAAATAATTCGGATGAAAGTAGAAACGTATCAGTCTTCAAATATGCAGTCCAGGTGCCAACTTTGAGGCCTTTCTACAACTTTCTACAACATTTCCTGCATTCTGGTGCATCTTTAGAACTCTTGGGCACAGACAAGTGTAAGTATTGCTGGTACAGAAATACCTGATACTTTCTTTTCTTTTATACTGTATATTTATTTAATATGGACATAACAACTGCATTGGACGAACCAGATGCATTGTTTAAAGTGTTATAGCACAAGTGCTAATTTTCAACACCTGTCCACAGGAGGTTTTTAGGCGAAGATACAGAAATTAAAACAGTAACAATAAAGATTAAAAATGTACATTTGAACATGTTCATGTGTACAGCTTTGTTGTGATTTCAGCCACAGCTTCAGACGTCTATTAAAGATGTTTGGATCTGTTTGCAGTTTTAGTTCTTTGGAAAGAAAATTCCACAGTCTGGATCCAACAGAGAAGAAACTGGATTGTCCAAAAGATGTACTTCTAAATTCTAACAGCAGAGCTGATTGTAAGTAACATAACTCTGGGCACTGTTGTGTACGTATGTAGTTTTTCTGTGGTGGGCTGCAGTTGGAGGAATACCTGCAGCTGAAGGGCAGGTTGGATTCGGGACTCGACCCACTGACATTTGCACCTTCAGTCCTGGTAAATTTGCCTGACCATGCTGCAATCTCCAATGTTCCTTTGAAACTAAAATCTTTTCTAATTTTCCCAATTTTTTTTTTACAAGCCTGGAAATTAGATTTGAACTTTCCATGACTGTACGAACCTGAATATCAACCTAACAACTTATTTGATTACAATTTCAAATATTATGAGAGTTCTAAGTCAGTATCTGTTTGTCTTAATAAGTCAAAGCACAACCAAAATATCAGCTGAACCAATCTCACAGCGCCAATACCCGATTCCATAAAATGTAATTAATAGGCCCGTTCTCAAACACCAACATTGGATTGGTGCATCACTGGTAATTACAACACTGTCGAGTGTGTCTCTTCTCTACATTGCTCTCAAACAACATCTTCTTTTGTTTTATATAAGATAGCACAGGCAGCCTCCAATATGAAAAATCAAAACCCAAGCTTATCAAAGAGTCTTTTCATGTTGATTGTTTCTAAATCCCAGGGTAAGTATCGTGATGATGGGATACAGACTGTTGCTACTAACAAGCAAAGGATCAAGGCAGTACTTCGACGCAGACAAAAGCAGCTGGAGGAGACTGGAGTCGTGCCCAATGTAAAGTCTGCCTTTTCCCTCATATCTCTCTACGCTTGTGTGTTGACATGGGCTTGCTCTGAGCTGTCTCACTGGTTATTACTTGAGAGCTTTAAATGTGCTCTCTGAAGCACCGTGATTACCCGGAAGCCTGTGAAAACGAGGCAGTCATGATTATTAATTAGCGCTAATAAATCGTCTCCATTCCACAAATAGACAAGGGGATGGTCGGAGCAGCGTGCCCGGCCGAGGAACTGGCAAACGGAAGATCTGCAACCAACAAGCTGCCCAGTTTTGAAAGCAATGTTTGATCTTATTAAATGATACTGTGTCAATTAAGGCTGCAACAAATCGATTATTATCAACTAATTTAGTCACTGAATAATCGTTAACTGGTCTATATCGAGGGATTATTTGTTTATCAACATGAGTCATCATGAGAAATTCAACATTACGACCGTTAAAAGAGAAAAACACTGTCTCAAGGTTCAGAAGCCAGACGTCTGTCACATCAGTTCAGACCTGATCAAAACAGCTAGTTCTTGTTTTGTTTTGTTATTTTATTCGAAGAAGTTTAACCAGCTAAACAGATGGACAGCGTCCAGTGGAAAGTGACGCTGACTGAAAATATAAATATATAAATTCCCACACAAGCATGAAAATATATGTTATATGACTCCAAATGGGCAGCAATGCCATAGAAAATGTGTATATTTGCTGCTGTTACAAGAAACAACAGTAAGTGTTACTAGCAAAAAACATTTTATCTTGATTTGAGAAACTGTGACTAAAGTCGAGTGACTCTGGGGGCAAGATATTATAAGTACTTGTACTTCTGCTTGCTCCTTTTGAGCTTCAGGTAAACTTGGATGTAAATGTCTGTTTGCTTGTCTGACTATATGTTGTACCAGCTCATTCATTCATTCATTCATTCATTCAATCATTCAATCATTCAGAAAATTGTACAAATGAAATTTGCCAAAAGTACAGTCGCTAATTTTGCCATTTTGAAATGAGAAAATACTTTTTTTTTTTAAAAACAAAACATATTTATAATTGTTCCATAGGGATCTTTTTTTAAAGCTGTAAAAATCTTAATTCAGTCAAATATAAGTTTCTTTTAAATTGACTTGTCATTATGGTCAATGTGACAGTCTTATTAAGTTTGACCAATGTCACAAAAATAATGTTTATGCAATGTAATTTTTTTAATTCATAAACAAATTATTATGATTTCAAGAGTTTTTGCTTATGGATCAATGTATTCTTTCTAGATGCAGGTGACATATAATTTATTTTCTTACTTGTAGGCTAAGCCATATTGTGACAAAAATTGAATGATGAACTTATCTCTTTAGTTCAATCTATTTTTTTGTATCTAGACTTCTCTCTAGTGACTTTAGACTTTCACCAAAATACAATATATCCATTTATGACTGAAACATGCAATCTTCTAATTAAATGATTATTTCAATAACTTTTTTTCTGAAGAATTGAAGTTGCTTCTTTCTCTCTGAAAATCTGGCAGCGCTGGACAGCCTTTGTTCTGCTCTGAATGAGTGACAGCTACATTTAGCTGTAGACAGTGAAAAGCAGACGTGTTTGCGTATGTCCAGTGTCATTTTGGCGTAATTACCATTTGTCTGATTCCTAAATACTTTCAGAACCTGCAGCCTTTAGAGTCTGTGTATAGTAAGTAAACAAATAGGCTGCTCAATTAGTAAATTAGTTGACAATTATGAAGAGAATAATATACTTTTGAAGCCAATATATCATAATTAAATGCACTTTGGTCTATTTGAGACTTGTCCACACAGACCTACATCAGTCCTACTGTGTTACCATGGCACTTTAGTGAAACTTGATTGGCCTTCCTCTTCTACATGAGCTGACTGACAGCGTGCCACTCAACTAATGGGAATAATTAGAATATGCATAAGTGGAAACTACACACTTCCTAACAAGGAGTCATGGGTGGCAGATGTCAAAGTGTTTGGTAGTTCAGCTATAATGGCCTCAAGAGAGTTATTGGATAAAAAGAAGAAAAAATATATACATAAAAATAAAACAAAAAGTGCCAAGAAGAAAAAAATAAGTTAAGAAAACTTTTTTTTATGTATGTTTTAAGTCTAAGACCCTTTTTTTAAGATCTTGGTCTCATCTTGGACTTGGGCACTTTTGGACTTGGTCTCGCCTTGGTCTCGAGGGTGCCTGGACTCGGTCTCGTCTTGGACTTTGGTCTCGGACCCAGTCTTGCCTTGGACACTTCATTGCCACCAAGCTCTGCTAAACTTCCACCACAAGTAGAGCTGTGCAATATATTGAATTTCAGATAATATCGTGAATGTTGTTTTCAAGATATCCAAAAATGGAATATTAAGTATATCGTTTATAGTTAAAACTGCCACAAAAAGAACCCTGTAAGAATAGAAAATAGAGAAAATTATGCAAGTAACTTTCAACTTAGGATATAAATGTAACATGTCTACACTTCTGTGATTTATTTACAAACATTTCACATTGTTCATGTGACATCCCAACATTTTACAGCCAATGATACTTCACACAGATGTTGCAGCACAAATAATCTTGTTGTAATACAAAAGAGATCGGGTCTAGTCACTAAAAAAAAAAACACTAGATTGAAACAGTTTGAGATTATCTTTTAGATATTTCATGCCAAAGTACAAAAATCAGAAATCTTGTTCACCGTCCTTTGACTGTTTAATCTGGCCCCAGCACTAAGTGTTACTCTTTACTTCTTTTATTCAATTAATTTAGCTATGGAGCATGTGTCTTTGCTTGTTTTCCTAATATTTATCATCAAAAATGGTCAAAATATTGGATTAAAAAGCCTGTTTTACAAAAAATGTGCATATAATAATGATAATTTGTTACACCACGGACCGGCCCTCCCATCAGTTTTCCGGGTTCAAATCTGGCCTTAGTGAAAAATAATAGCCCACCTCTGATCTAGATTCATGACAACGTTGCATTCTTCAACTTGAACGCAGCCTATTGACGTAATAATCGTCTGAATATCGTTATCGAGTTGTGCCCAAAAAATATCAAGATATTCATTCTTGTCAATATTGCCCAGCCCTAACCACAAGTTCAGTGACATGTCTCAGGCACAGTTTGTGATAAGCACTGAACACCAAGATTATGTAGACACTGATAATTGTACCAATTTCAAAGGTGGTCTTGATTGGACTGCAGTCTTGGTCTCATCTCGAATTATAAAAGTCTTGGTCTTGAGACTCGATGGTCTCTGAAAAGTATAGGGTCTTGGTTAAAAATAATGATAATCACATGTGACGTCCTTCTGACCTTTTTGATGTACATTATTATTTGGTCATCAACACTAACTGGAACTGGTCTGATGTTGAATTTACAGCAAATATATGGGATACTTTGTCTCTTTGAAGGAGAGAACTATTGCCAGTCTTTGTGTGCTCATGTGTCATTCCTCGTTTGTCCTCAGTGCATCAGATTAGTCTTTGTTAAAAGACTAATGAATTTAAATGGAAATAGAAGATTAGAAAAAGAGCAAATCCAGCTCAGAAATGACTGTGCAGCATGTTTACACAAGCATAACACATCCTTTATTCCATAACATACATTTTGTCAGTATTAAGGACCCACAATTCAATTCATTTTCCATACTCTATGCTTACAAATTGTATGCAATATTCCCACTTTGATGAGGAAAACCTAACAAACGATATTTTTTATTATTAGTAAAGCCGTACTACAAAATTGAAACTTGGCGTAATTATCTAAATCTTCTAATTTTTGTGCATTTTCGTCTTGAAAGAAGGCCGCATAAACACATGTAAACACATTATACACAGCTAAAGGGGTTGGAGGAGAAGCTGCAGTTGCCTTATTTGCTGCAGGAGGTAACGGAGAGAGCCAACACATGCTTTAATTGTCCCAAAATACTGTACATCATAAAGGAGACTTATGAAAACTTTAAGTCATTTCTTATATACAGTGGTTACAAAAGACTACATATCCTTCAACTGGTCTCTATTTCCTCATTACAAGTTCACAGACACAGGTACAAAAGAATTCCTAAATCTGTTGTGCTTTCTGAATGAATGAGTGAGTATTCAGGTTGAAGATGTGTTGTGTCCTATAATAAACCTGTGAGCCTGGGTTTGGCAGATTCTTAAAACAGATTAGGGAGATTCAGGACAGTGTTTTCTGAAATTCAAGAGGGGAGCAAAAAACGTCTCACAAACAAACCTTCAGCTGCGTTCACGGTGAGGGACTAATGTTAAAAACAGATTCAAAACTGAAATCAAGTCTATTTATAATCACATGTCACATCCTTCTGACCACAATGCATTACACTCCTTAAACAGTGATATCAACTACTATAGAAAAACAATTATTGGCAATCAAAATGACTCAAAAAATTCCTATCTATCTATAATTTTACAAATGAATGTTCGACAAAGTAATAAATCATGTTTCCACAAATACAATCAAATGCCACATCTAAGTTTACACAAAAGGATAAATAATACTAATAATAACTCCTCTCTTGTGCTCTATCCTCCCTCAGTAAAGGGACAGAGTCACAAACTCAGTGAGTGGTGAAGGAGCTGCAGTGTAGGACGTGTCCATCAGGGAGCTCAGATTGGTAGAGACGTCCTTGAGATGAGGAAGAGAGATGTGCAGTTGAAATAATGTGCATGTGTCTGAGGATGGCAGCTTTGTGGTCCAATTACATGAGTCATGTGTAGGAACCAGAACGGATGTCATCAGGTGCTGTAATATGTGTCGTGTCAATAGTTATATAGTAATAGCATCACTGGACAGAACATGTTTAGTCCTCAGTCTGCACAATATGATTAAACATGAATTATGACCTACTCTCCCCTCTTTGTATTGGTTAAATCTGTCATTTCCATGGCAACAAAGGTTGTCTGCTCGACACAAGCTGCTCTAAATGAAAAAGTCAGATCTAATACACAAAAAAAGTACAAATATTTGTCAGCAGTCCTCAGTCAGGGAGTGCCCCTGTCATGTGTCATTCCTAGTTTGTCCTTAACAGACGAAGGAATTTAAATGGCAATAGAATATCAATTAGGATGAAAGTATGTAAAAATGTCCTGAATGACAAGTTGCTGCTAGTGGAATATAAAACTTCTATGTTAGATTACAGTGCGATCTAGGGATGCACCGATACCGATACCAGTATCGGGTATCGGGTCGATACCAGGGCCAAGTACTCGTACTCGTTAATTTGGCCTCGATACCAAGCGCCGATACCACTTAGCTGCGTGCGGAGTCATACTTACTTGCAGCCTCTCAGCTGCAGCAGTGAGCTCTGCAATGAGCTGTTCATATTACTTCACATTGGCCTAAAGTCACATTTCAAACAGACTAAATCACCTAAATGTGACACATGAAGAATGGAAACATTTATAACTTGTAAATGTTGTCAGTTGTTGTCATTGGCGCAGTGTGCCGTAGGCTAGTGTTTATGATATGTAGCGGCTAACGTAGCTAGGTGCAGCTGGCGCTTCACTGCTTGTGGACGCTTTGTAACTTGTTGCAATTGGAAAACAACTTTAGCGACTGAATAGAGCAGAGTGTAAGCTTTCAAAAGAGGTATAGCATGTCCATATTGTCCAAAGTGTGGCCGTGGAAACAGAAGGAAAGCTCACTGTGCGCGGAGGAGCGCAGATGTGAGGAGACGCAGCAGTCACAAGGTAGGCTGCTTATAAATAAATAAAACTTTTATCCTAATGCATTTTACTGATATTTGCAACTGTCGAACAAATTATTATTTTAGTGTGAAACTAGTAGACTACAAGGCAAGTTTTATAAAAATCTTACACATGGCTTTTGAGGCTTTCTGTCTGAATATTTCTCCGAAAACGATGTGTTGTGGCCCCCTGATAAAACTAGGCTTGTTCTAATACTGATACCGGTATCAGCAAAACGTCAGATAATGCACATTTTTCAGGTATCAGTATCAACGACTACTCATACTAAATCTCTGATCCGATACCGCCCTGTATTGTCCTGAATGAGGAGCTGTAGATGCAGCCGCAACAGCTGTTCTTTGCTCGTGGCTAATGCTACAGCTAACAGTCAGAGCAGCTAGAAAAGGCTCTGTGGAGACTCCTCAAAGTTCAACCATAAAAACACTCATGCAGAGAAACTCCTTTTTTACCTCTGTGATGTTTTATTTATCCTTTAGAGCAGAAGGACTGTGGTCAAACTAACTCTAAAAATGGTCCAACAGCAGCGCTATAGCGACGCTAACAAGCTAACATCCTAACTTGGACTGTTCTAACAAGCTAACATGCTAACTTGGACTGTTTATATTGCATTTTATTAGAATAAGCGACTTTTTACAGAACTCACTGTTGTTTTTATGACACACAGAGGTGAAAAAGCACTTAAGAATATTCTCAACACAGTTATTGAAAATCACATTTGACTCTAAAATAAGCTTAAAATATAAAATATGAATAAATTTTTTCCCTCATGGTCAATCAAAATTTTTTTTGTGTGATTTTCTGAACAAAAACAAAACTATTTTTGTGTGAAAAATCTAGATTTTTCAATCAGTTACCCAGCCCGATTTTAAACAGACAAAATGATAACAATGGGAATAAACAAATACGCTAAAAATATGGTTGCATTGCATATTAATAATGTCACAGAATATTTGCTATCCAAGTGCTATTCAGTGCTTTTGGTTTTATTTTTACTAAAATGAAAAGTAAGTTTGTGATAGCGGGCCTTGTTATGGATTCTAAGATGTACATATCGATATAGGCAAACATCGATTATCAAAACAAACACAGGAGGTCAAATATCAGATATCAGCTACAACTCAAGTTAAAAAAAAAATTGTTAGGATTGCAATCTAACAATCTTTCCATTTTTGGTAATTTCAAACAAACTAAACTCAGTCTGAGGACAAATACAAGTTCTTACATTAGGTTTAGAATAAGTTGAGTAACGATAAATCCACAGGGCAGCCTCCTAAAGTAAGACTGTCCACTTCAGGATCACCCTTAGGGAAAAGCTAGTGCGTGACAGATGTGGCAGTAGACAGGAGAAGACACAAGGTTCTGACTGGTCACATATTTTATGACCATCGCAAAACAAACCTGCACTTTGTCACATTGCCAGGTTAAACTGTTAAGGGCAAACAGCCAAACTAAAGGGTGTTTTTAGGAGCCGAAGAGCACAGGCAAAATGATCCAACAGTATAGTATATAATCAAGTCAGATGTCCTAACGGTGAGAGTCCTCCTCAGGCAGAGCAGAGCAGGGTTATCAGGTGAACTGTTACTGCATGTCACTGGTACCAGACAGATTTACAGTGTCTCAGTGGAAAGGCCACACAAACATGCATTCTCAAAGATACTGCTAATCTTGTGTTACGAAGACACCACGTGGCTTTTTGAGAGGCTGAATTGGATTGCAGCAGAAAAACTAGCTTAAAGGTGGGTAGCTAACTTTTTTAGTTGTAAATTAGCAAACTTTGTGCTTTCCACTAACAAGTGATATAGTAAATACAGCACTTTGTGACAAAATGAGACCTCTGAATACTGCCTGAACTGAATAATAAAGAATTTTAGTTCTAATCAGGAGCTGAATGCTGCGCTCTCATTGGCTGAGCTTGGGGCGGTCACTCCAGTTTCACTTTGTTGTTCTTAAAAGACGTTTCTAAGCCATAAATAACAACAAAAATGAATAGATGTCGATATTAACCATGTGTCGGAGGATTTATGAGAGAAAGTTGTCATATTTAAAACCTAAATTGTGTTTGCAGTGTAAAAATCAGCTACCAAACCTTTAAGTTTAACACTGTTTTTTATTCAGACTATAGTTTAAATTATTATAGTTTATTTAAAGCTGGAGTAACTTTAGATGTACATTTTTTCAGCAAAAAGCTTGAAGTAAGTAAACGCAGAACTTCGTGAACATTTCTGATCTGTCTGAATCGAATATCTTGTAGCTACAGCGTAAAAGAAAAGCTCTGATTGGCTGTGCTTGGGTGGTCCAATGCAGTCTGTAAAAGAAAAAGTCGTAATTTCTGCCACAAACTAATTAATGTGAATTTTTATATTATTTGGACAAGTTTCAATACTTACTTCCTGCATGAAATTTAGGTAGTCCAGCTTTAAAGGCACTATCCCACATTTATATATTTCTTTAACTGTAAATGAAAATAACTTAAAATGAGTTTCCACATCGCACAGTCCCTCATTTGACCTGCTATAGTAGGTCAGTCATGAATGATAATTACTCTATTGATGGGCAAATACATGAGTCTTGATAAACTAGTGCATGGTTGTACTACCTTCACGAAGCAAAGACAGCAAGCCACAGCGACCACAGCCATGACTGGAGATGTGGAGACAAACATAAGCAGCGTCATAGTTCGAAACAGAGTAAAATTAGAATTAGTCATCATTCTTGTATATCAGATATAGGCTGTTTTGGCAGACTTTATTGTGGTAAAACAACACTACTTTTATTAAAAAAAAAAGAGAGAATTATACAAGAATAGTGTGTGCAGATCAGTAGAAGTACAAAACTGATCGATTCTGGCTTCGATCGCAACATACTTCGAACGATTTTTTTCCCAACTCTTTTCCATCCCTAAAAATAAGTTATTGTCTTGGCCTATTTCCTCAAACTGTATGTTCAATAAAACAAGATAGTGTTATTATAGTGGAACCTACACAGTAGAGAGAACAATGTTTTTCCTCTGCTGAATTAATTTGCCATAGTGACACCACTTTGACAGCTTTTTAGAACAGTCTGCTCCTATTAAATAGAGTGTCATGTGCCAACATGTGGCAATTATGCACAAGCAGCTGCTAAAAATAAATGTTTGAAAAACCACAATGAAGTGGGTCTTAAAAATACATGGAAAAACAAGTTATCTGTGTCAGTCTGCGCACGTCGCTACATCGTCGGTTAAAGGGAGAACTTTTAAGCACGGCGCACTCCCAGGTAAAGAACAGAGCCCAGCAGCCGGCCGCATGCCACACACACATGTTCTATGAGCACACACACACTTCCTCCTGATGCACTGCGAGCGGTGACTCATCCCTCCATTCACGTCAGAGAGATGAGTGCACCCTATGACAGGCCAGTTAGTAGCAGTCACACTGATCTATGTGGCACCTCTCCTCTTTGTTTCTCCTCTGATGGAGACACTGTTCATCCACGCTAACTATTAGAAGCTTTACTCAGCTCGTAATGTGGAAGAGTCTGCATGTCTGCGGTGTGGGGCTGGGCAGTGTGAGAGAAAAGGTTGTCTTCTATGTTTACTAATGGATTTAAATAAAGCCAAGACATATAAAAGTCAAGTTGAGCACATTCTCTGTTCAGGAGAAAATGAATCTGTTTGTGTGAGAAATTTGTATTGTTCTGCAGCTGATGCTCGAGAGTTCTGAAAAGTTTTGTTTTTACCCAACCCACTTGCTTACTCAAATTCATATTCGGAAGTAAAATTTTACACTGAAGAGTAAACTAAAAGACAATACTTAATTCTATGTCTAAATCATTTTACATGTTTTTTGTGCTTTAGAACAAACAAAATGTACAATACGAATTTAGATAATCACTATAGGCCTACATAGAAAAGCACAACATATTTATTTAACTCATAACTGTTGAACTGACACAATACTAGTTGAATCTTGTAATCGAGATATTGTGATAAAAATCGAATTGTGAGCTCATCTGTTTTTTTTTTTTTTTTTGGTGAAATAGTCAAATCGTGTTTTCCCTTTTCTCCATCTGCAGCAACTGTTTGGAAAAAAATGATCTTTTCTAATTTGAACAAACTTTTAGGGCCAGATTTATCAAGCATTTGCTCATGTACAAAACAGGTTAGGGGGAGCAAAACCTTGGAAGAAAGTCTAAAGATGCAGAATTAGATGGTTCATATCTGTTTGTTTAGTATGTGTATTAAAATGTGTGTAAAATGCTCATAAATAACACGATTGTTTTATTTTTTATTTTTGCACCAACAATTTAGCACCTAGCTTGATAAATCAGGCCCTAGTCTCAGAGTTGCCAAATTCAAGTCTTACAGCGACTTTGGACTTCGTTATTATTATTTTAGTTCATAAAAGGAATGAATTTAAGCTAAAATAAATCAATTTATGATAGAAACATGGATTTTAGCAGGTTTTTATGTCTAAAGGTTGCTATTAATGTAAGAAAAACAAATACATTGTTTTGCAGCAACACACAATGTTCAAAATACTGTCATTTCTGCACTATTGGCGCACCTGAATATAAGCCGCATCCACTAGATTTAGTAAGAAAAATGATAAAGTACTAGGCCTTGTTAATAGTAAGTCTATGAGAATCTATCATTCTGCTGCATTGCCTTATAAGCCACATAGTTCAAAGCTTGTGATAAAAGTAACGACTTATAATCCAGAAATTACGGTAATTTATTAACTTTTTATTGAAGGGATGAGTTTGCTTGTCTCTCTCTGAAAATCTGGCAACACTGGTCAGATTTTGACAGCTGGATTTAGCTATGATAGTGAATTGTATTTAAAAACAAAGACGATAGGAAAGAAAATAAACTGTCTACAAGAATTGTAATAAATTTGAATTTTTGATGTGGCTCCAAAAAAATCATGATATTAATTTCTTGCCATATCACCCAGCCCCAGAACTTTGTCCCTAGAATGCAAACTGTAAGGCTGTTGGTTTCTGGAACAAGTGTCAAAAGAGACCCGGGATCGAACGTCCTCACTATACATAAACATAGAAAGAAGCAAACGGCTCCACCAAGAAAAAGCTACAACTATAGTGCACCTCCTGAAACATCTCTCAGACTGGTGTCACAGCCACACTTTATTGTCGCTGTCACAAAGTCTGCAAACACATTCCTTTGAGAAAACAAACGCCACCGAATACGAGCGAGCGCTGCACATTCTCCCTGGTGCCACGAATTGTTTTAACCACACGCTTTTGCAGACGAGCTTCGTTTCGCTTTGACTGACAGGCAAACTTGCTAGCACAGTACTATGAAGTGTGCAGCAACCATTAATGAGAATAGTTCATCACACAACTAGTCAATGCAATATGTGAATAATACAAAATCTAAAATTCACAAAAGTCAGCTTTAGTTTACCCAAAGTTGTATTTATTTGTATTTAGATTGATTCCTGCATGTTTGAGTAATCTTGTATTGTCCTGCAAATGATGCTCCAGTGCTCAGAAAATCCCTGTCTTCACCTACCACCTATACCCGCCCCACTTGTCTATATTTACTTGCGGTTACTCAAATATTGTTAACTTTGGGAACCACTAATCTAGACTATTTCCAACAACAAAAAAGTTAAATTTTACAATGAAGAGGCGGGGCTAATCCATTAAGTAGTTTTGAACTGAAAGTCAAAAACCTGTTTCAATTTCTAAACTGTTTCGACTTATTTTTGTGTGAAAATGTGAATTATTGATCAGCATTTGCCCTAGTTTCTTCCTAAAAATGCAGAAAAAAAATGTAGTCATATTAGCATTAGACTAGCACTGCATGCAGCGAGCATTATAAACAAAGTAAAACTGTGAGGTACTGTCACTCACTCATTTTGTACTAAATCTGTTAGTATTGCATGTTTTTTGTCACAAACTAAAATAAATCCACTTCTATTCAGTGATGTTCAAGGCGGGTGAGATTCCAAAGTGCTTTTTTGCCACAAAGAAAAATGTTTTGAAAACACAAGCTACAACAAAAAAGTAAACAATCCCAGAAACATTTATAAATTCATTTTTAAAAAGCAAAAAAGTTCACATTTTAAGTTGCTTTAGTTTTGTCTATTGATCAATTTCGACTGATTTGCACCAAACACATTGGTCTGTAGTGTTTATGTAAGAAAAAAAAGAAAAGAAAAGAAAGAAACATTGATTAACAACTATACACTCCAAACAAATACCCATAGAAAAGTTGAAAATTCTCACCCTGAAAGTTTATCCATTCAAATGCGTCCATCGCTCCTGTCTGTGTTTATGTCGAAAAGTTGAAAAATAATGATTAACAATGCCCTTGGACTGGTAAGATAAATAACATTTAGATCACCCTGACCTGACTGTAAGCACTCAGTTTCACTGTGAGTTCAGAAAGTGTCTCTGCTTTTAGAAAGGAGAAAGCCTGGGTGCATAATCTTTGCTATTTGGCTGTTCCCTCAGCCAAGTATAGTCATCATCTGTGTCCCTGTGGCTCAAAGAAGGCTGCAATCGTAAATGTAGGATTATTATTGCCTGTTCTTTATTAAACTACAGATTATTTTCTGCTAGGAACGGAAAGTGTGTTTTTTACTTGATTATGCTGGATTTTGCACAAGACTGATCTGAATACTGACATGACATATTTAGCTAAATAATTTTAACTAGTGTTGTTCCGATACCATTGTTTTTGGAACCAATTCAATACTGATACTTTGACTTAGGGTATGTGCCGATACCGATACCAGTGCCGATACCAAATATCACATTAATGGCTAAAGAAGTAAATTATAGGTACAGCTTTTAACTCAAATTTAAATCAATAATCAATTTTAATAAAAGCTTCTGCAAACTAGACTCAAAAGTCTCAAAAAGCAAAATAATTACATAAAATGAGCTAAAAAATAGGCTACTGTTACTTCATAATAAAGATGTGTTTATTGTAACTGTTATATATTTGGATTTTTAAGCCTATTTTAGAGTAAAATGTATTTGAATGTAGAGTATATTCTTTTACCTCTGTGTGTCATAAAAACAACAGTGAGGCCTGTAAAAACGATCATCCTAATGAAAGCAGTATAAACAATCAGCTTAAAGTCAGGCATGTACAAGATTAAATTGTTACGATCGCTAATAAATATGACATATATAGAAGTCTATGACCATTTTTTTTTTTTTTTTTTTTTTTTTTTTTTTTTTTAGTTCTTATTTGTTTTTTTATGTCGCCGCAAGCTAGCGCTTGGACCATTTTTAGAGTTAGTTTGACCACAGTCTTTCTACTATAAAGGGTAAATGAAACATCAGAGGTAAAACGGGTGTTTGCCTGTATGGAGAATTTTTATAAATTACCTTTGAAGAGTCTCCACAGAACTTTTTCTAGCTGCTCTGAGTGTTAGCTGTAGCATTAGCCACGAGCAGAGAACAGCTGCTGCTGCATTTGTTCATTGTAAAAAATAAATAAATACATTGATCGCAAACTTACAAAGTTTGTTGACTTCCTGTATTGCTGAACTCATAACCTCTGACTCTTTATTGCAAATGTAACGACAACAACTCGCTCGTTTTTCTTGTTAGAAAGTGTACAAATGCAAATAAATACAAGCAAGTGAGCACATTTTCTGAGCACTCAAGCATCAACTACAGGACACAAAACTGACAAAAGTGGATTTTACATCATGTGTCCCTTTAAACAAGCCCTAGAACTAAATGGCACAACAAATATCTTGGTTTAATACTTTCTTAAAGCGGCTACGTGATGTGTGATAATTAACTCTCTACCAGGTCTGCTTTTCTACTTCACACAAAAGAACTGTCACTCTGCTGCTTTAAACAAAGGTCAAGTCACAGGTGCTGTCTTTATAAAATGAACCATTCTAGTTTCACTGGAAAAAATTTCATCTTTAAATTTTTCTTTAACTAACACAAAAGCTGAAATATTGGCGGCACAATGGCAGAGTGAATAGCATTCTCGCCTCGCAGCAAGAAGGTTGTGGGTTTGACTCCCCCATAGCCTGGGCCTTTCTGTGGAGTTCACATATTTCTATCTTTAGATTTCTTAAATTGCAATACTGGAGTCCCACAAGGCAGTATACTAGGACCTTTACTTATTCCCTTTTTATTTTCATGCTCTCATCTTGCGTAGAGATTTTTGAGATCATTACTACGTGCAGACAATATTGCATGTTTTTACTTGATTACTTTTTTTTTTTTTTTTTTTTTTTAGTTTAGTTTAGTTTTATTACTTATTCAGTGTCATGCACATTTTTTAAGGTGCCAGCCACTGGCTATAAGACACATATTAAATACTGATTTAAATATTATCAGTTCTGTGCAGCAAAATATGCAGCTCGAGATTGAAAATCACCAGGAAGCAGCAGGAAGCAACTACGCAACACAATCACGTTTTCTGATCATAAACTTAGACCAACAATTACAAGCATGTCGATTGCTCTAAACTACAGAGAAAACAATCCAACTGGATACAAAACTAGAGCCAAAACCTTTTGTCTATGCAAAACTGAGGCCATACTTGTTCCAGTCTAAGTCAATCCCCCACCTGCCTGCAGTGTAGAGCTGCACGATTTAGCAAAAATGTGTGATGTGTATTGTTTTGACCAGAATTGCAATGGTGATTCAGTGTGTGTTTTTAATTTTAGTAACAGTTCTTCTGAGTACACAGTTGTGCGTCTGGGAGATTGACAAAATTAGATGTCAGTGAAGAGGCAAAATAATAAAGATACACCAATCAATTTTATTCTGGAAGCACAGTTAACATGTTAACTATTGATCATGTATTTTTGTGCAACTAACCTAATAACTTTATGTTAATCAATAATTACATTTGGACTGTACGCCCTAACGCAGTGTGATATACCCGGAAACATCTCAACAATAGCTAATGCCCGAGCACAAACCTGAAGATTTGATTGTGCCTACACTCAACTTTTTAAACAGATAGCTTTCTCTATACAAATCACCATCACTACTTGAGAACAAACAGCGCTGATGATACCCATTTTGTTACATTACCAAGAACACAGACAGGACAAAGCAGCCTTCTTACCTGGGATACACTGAAACTGACCATCTTCTCGTCGTATGGTGAAAGATTCGCCTGGGTTTACTTGCACCAGGATTACCTGTGGAGACAAAGAAATCGGATTAATACGGCTCATCGTGTCAGAACTTTACATCGTCGGTTGTGGAAAATGTCACTGCTGTTTTGGGTTTTTCAACAACAAAGTAGACAGACAAACTAAGACAAAAGTATTAGTAAAAGGTGAGAGAGGGGCTGAGAGTGGAGAGCAGCAGTGTGATTGGTTTAACAGCAGGTGTTTATAGTTAGTGCTCAGCTTTTGTGGGCAAAACAGGCTGGTGTCACAGAGTCTAGAAATGACATGGGCCTTTGCCGTGAGACACCATATATTTGTGACTATTTTAACGTGAAACTTGCGCATTTTCTCAGTTTGCACTAAAAACTCGGGATATACATGCTTAACAGTCAAAAGAGTTGTTTTAGGGTTTAGCTTCACTTAAAATGCTGAAGTGCATGAACCACAAAAACAAATAATCATTAAAATGGATTTACATTAACATGATGAAAGGGAATAAAGTTGACAGCCATGGAATAAAAAAAAAAATCTCAATACAAAATCTTTCAATACAATATAAAGCAAACCTTTTGTGTTTTTTTTCTGTTTAATATCATTTAATCATAATTTATATCAGAAGTGTTTAAGGATGGAATAAAGCATTGAAAGAAATAAGAAATGACACTACAGAAAACAAACGAGACAGCTGTCTGGTCCACATTTTAACACTCTTTAGCACTTTTGTTCTTGTTTTTATTTAAGTCCCAAAAAACCACAGAGACACAACTCAAGAGAAAATATTTAGGAAAACATAACTTTCGATAATAATGCTGCAATGATGAATAAGGACTTATACCAAGTGTTTGAAAATGTCTAAAACATGAGCTTAGACAGATTTCACATTTGATAGTACAACTTCAGCACAGATATGTTAATGACAGTAACACAAATGAAAAGTTAACACTAATAACAGCAGCAATCTCTTCAGAAACCTTTCCCAACAGACAGCTTCAACCAAATCCTCCACAAGCCACACACCGAACCAAGCGTCACCACCGTTCAGCCGGCAGCCCTGTCCCGCGGAGGACCCTGCCGCCTTTTACCTCGCTCTTGTGGAAGTCGCCGCCGTCGCCGTAGAATCTACAGTCGGCGGTCAGAGGGCTGTGGCTCGTACTCTCCTGGAGCACGGAAATCATCAGCACCTCCATCCTCCCCCCCTTGTTCAGAGAGTGTGCGGCGCGCTCAGGAAGAAGCCCTCAAGACTGGCCTCGTGCGGTCGCGTACACCCACACGAGGAGGAGCCGCGTCAGCACTGGACCTCAGACGCGGTGCAGGGGGAGGGAGGAGGAGGAGGAGGAAGAGGAGGAGGGGGAGGTAAGCTAATGACAGGGGGATGGGGGCACCAGGGTCTGACAGAAGCAGCAGCAGAAAAGCATCTACTGCTTTTTAACAACACGTTTAGCCAATAGCAAAGCATTTGTTTATATAAATTAGCTGTACAGTTGTTTTTGGAAGACTTCTTATTTGTTATTTTATAGTAATAACTCTGGGAATAATTTAGACTTTAATACAACTCAAAATACAGATTTGAATTGAAAGTTAAGTATAAACCCAACTGGCTGAACTTGATGAACCTCAAAGATAAACTGTCGTTGCATTTTCTCCTTGATGGCACACTATTTGTTGATTAAACTGCACTCAAATGCAACAATTACTGTCTAACTAATAGCCAAGACAAGCCACAGTCAAACTAAAACCTAAATTGCAGAAATAGATAGACATGTAAGTTTTATTCTGACTCAGAACTGGAAGATGCAGCTCAAGAATCAATGTCTTTGCAATCACATTTAGGATTAACAGTACAATCTGCCGAAGCAAACTAAAAGTTACGCTGTCAATCTTTTTTCTGGGCAAAGGGACAAGGGTTGATATTTTGGGGGGATAACGCATCCTCAACAAAACTGTTACTTACTGTTGCCCGCATTGCTTTGTCTCATTCAGGCGATGCTTCTGTTGCGGTCATAGATAAAAAGGAGAGTGATGTTGTTGTGGGGTCCGGCAGACCCTTCAGCAGCACCCTCATGGGGGATCACATGACCTGCGCCGCTAGCACATCTGGCCGCTCTTGTCTTTCTACCAAATCCACAAAGAAGAGGGCGTGGGGGAGACAGAAAGAGTAGAGTAGGTCTTCTCACTGGAAGCGTGGCGCGGCTCTCGTGTTTGCTTAGCCTCATCTGCTCCGAGGCGGCATGTCTAAACGCTGCAGCACGCGGCTTCTTTCGCTCCTGCCTCCCCCCCTTTTCCGACAGTCTCCACAGCAACTCCTTCAACAAATAAGCCACGGCGATGTCCCTGCCAGAGCTTCGGGGGGAGCAGGACACAGAAACCTTATCAGCGGTGGCCACTCCGGAAGAAGGGGAGGAAGATGAACCCCGAGAAAAGACAGTAGCCAAAAACAGCAAAAAGACAAAAATCAAAAAAACGAGACTTGGGCTGGAGCTGTAGATTCTGCACGCTGCCTCTGCTTTGCTGACTGGATGCCAGCTCAGTTAGCGCCTGCTGTGCTCCATAATATGCTTTAGTTTCAATAGCATTCCGTCAGGGTGTGATCATAGCACAGCTGAAGCCGGCAAATGTATAAAAGGTTCCATAGCGTGGGGACTCCTTTGTTCTGGCTGTTTTTTTTTTGTTTTTTTTCACAACAACAACAATGGCGTGAGAAAGCTGGAGCGACCCACGCAGCTACTGAAGCTGACATATACGACTACGCTACAGTGCCTCTCCCTCCTCCTCCTCACTCACTCCCTCTCTCTCTTTCTCTCTCTCTCTCCCATTCACACAGCGACATGCCGCACGCCCTCTCCAATACTCCGATCGATGCCAGAGGAGATGAGGTGGTAGGAGTTCAATTGCAGCCTCGAGTTTCCCTACTGTCTTGGAAGAGATCACAAAGCAGCAGGCTGACAGTCAAAACAGAGGGTTATTTGCGGAGCCGCACAGTAAACAGTGCACGCGGCTAGTTGTTGCTCTCGCCTCTGTAACATCTGTCCCCATTTATCCTAAATGGATCGTTCCTTAAAGCGACAGGGCTGATTACTCCATCAGCTAGTGCCAAGTTGGAGGATACTCTGCGTCACTGACACTGCTGCGTAAGGATGGAGGAAGAAGGCTTTGCTAATGAAATAGCCACGGTTCGTTTTAGTTGCAGCTCATTTTGTACCACTGCTAACAGCGCGACTGACACGAGGGGAAAACAAAACAGTGGGCGAAAATTATAAGGGTCATAGATAATTGGGATTACTGTATCAAGACCCAAAATAATGTTAATTGACTTCTGAGTTCATTCTGTGAAAAAAATTCTAGAAGAAAATATCTTCTAGATATTTGGCGCAAATAAATACCTTTTGTTTATATTTTTACAACAGTGGAAATTAACAATGTGAATCTTGTTATGGATAAAAGCGCAATTGTTGGCGTCAGTAAATATTGGATTTTGATATAGGTTCCGTTCACGTTCTAAAACTCAAGGCAGTTAGAAGTCAAGATGGAGGATGAGAAGCTGTTATTCCATTACTAATGTTGGGACTCATTTATTAAAGTGTTCTTAAAAATTGTATGTAACTTCCACTTCAAAGGACAAATATTATGTCTTTTTTTTGTGCACCTCCACTTTGGAATCTCATGCATCAAAACCAATAAAAACAGTGCTGTAAATCACAAGTGACATCATGTGTTTCCCCCATCAAAAATTAAGTTTGAGCTCTATCTACAGACTGCGAAGGAAATTACACAGGAAACACAAACAAATCAATCTTTCCCGATATGCTAATGCTTCAGAAATGCTCAATCGAGTCTGGATGATTTATGGAGTTCAAAACAGAGCAGAAGATCTCAGAGATCTATGACATCACAGATCAGGGACATTGAGAACAGTGTTTTGGAGGGAACGCAACATTTCTCAGACAAAACTTCAGCAGTGTTATTGATGAAGAAGAAAATTTAGAATAACTCAAAAAGTTGATTGACTGATGCATAATATATATCTTTAAGAAGATGTTGAGAAAATGCTATAGCAGATTCACGACGTATTTGCGTTCGGACTGTCCTGTGCATCACTGCGAATGTCCGCGCGCATGGACTGTACACGCGCTTGTCACATCACTGCGAATGGTGCCATAAAGTATACACATGCTGGTCAATACACCTTCAACTGTCTTCTGTGAGCTGTCAGCACATCAGGAGCTGTATGTGACGATTGTTACAGCCTGTTCCACTGTGTCTGTTTGAAACCCTGTCATCATAAACCCTAAAACAACAGCCTTGATTTAAAGATAGAGCAGCTGATTTTCACACTCCAAACAAAATTTAGGTTTTAAATCCGACAACTTCCTCTCATAAATCCTTTGATACATGGTTATTATCGACATGTATTCATTTTGGTTGCAATTACGGCTTAAAAATATCAACGTCAAACTGGAGAGGACCACCCAAGCACAGCCAATCGGAGAGCTGCATACGGCTCCTGACTAGAACTAAAACTCCTTATGATTCAGTTCAGACAGCACACAGTGGTCTCATTTTTTCACAAAGTGCTGCATTTCCCATTTACTTTTTAATGGAAAACGCAAAGTTTACCAATTCACAACAAAAAACTTTAATGCACATTTTAGTAACATAACTCCTACAATATGGATGCAAGTTTGCATTTAATATACATTTGTATCAAATATTCAAATTAGTTTTGTTTTTGGGCAGTACATTACTATATTTATGACTTGACAACACAAGTAGTAATATTTCTAAGACAACCATACTTTGTATTACATTTAATTAATAAAAAACAAATAAATCCATAAAAATCCAGCCATAAAAATCAATAAAAACTAACAGAGTAATTGAAAAAACAGTCAATAAATTACTACAGAGGTAGATGATGATACCTCGCTTTAAAATACCAATAACAACGTAACAAAATCACAGCTTCAACACAATATAACTACATTTGTTTTTACCCTCGACTGTCAATTTTTCAGCGTCTGCAATAGTGCTAGGAAACGGCAGCTCTTGTGTGGATGACTAATCTTTATTACATACATGCGTACATGCGGTTGACAACAGGGAAAATCTTTATGACGTCAGAAAGCATTGAGAGAAAAAAAAAAAAAAAAGTCAGCAGGATCTGGAGTGATTTACAGCGGCGTATGTTCCGGAGTTTAATAATACTACGTCAGGCATCTACTTTCCGCGGTTGTAGTGGAGCTGTGTACAGAGAATGAGGATCGATCCACACCTTCATATCAGACAGGTGCTTTTATTACCCTGGCCTGTTCACCGATGACGTTTCTCTACTCTGTTTGGTGACTCACGCTCGGGGGGCCTTTTTTTTCCTCACCGTTTGTTCCTCTTAATTGTTTACTTGCATTAATACGACGCGGCTAACTGCGGGCAAAACAGGAAACCGAGGGCTAAGTGACACTGGGAAAATCCAAATGGAGTAAAAAGGAACAGACGCGATCTCGCAACGGCTGACGTCATGGACTTACAGTGGAGCAATGCGACGAGGCAGTTTGATAATCCGTTCACTAATCGTTCGTAGAAACCAGATGTCAAGATGGAAACTGATGTGGAAACTTATTTTTTAGCTATAAGAACGAATGTCACAACGGACAAGAAAGGGTATATTAGCTTAGCTTCTTTGAAATGGATGAAAGGTAAGGAGAGGTGCATAAGAGATAACTTTTCCAAAAACAGATGTGTGTCAAACTCATTTCCATGGTCATGTTATTAGTTTGGATGGATTTTTTGACAATTTTTTTTCATCTGATATCTTACGTGTTTGCCTTGTGCAGTAGTTATCCAGTTAGTTATGTTTTTATTGCCTAAATTTGCTCACATTTTGTAGGGAACAAATTGGCTTATCGAGATCTAATCCATAGAGATTGTGAAGTTGTGAAGCAATGAGAGATTTTAATATACTAAATCCTAATGTTTGTCTTTCATCAGTTTAACAGGTTAGTACATGGCTATCTTTTTCAGAGGCCCAAAATAGTAACAATTGTCGAAACCCCAAAGCACAAAATGTAGCCATTCTGCACCAAGTCTTTCTTAGTTCTACTTCTGTCCAGACTCTTCCTTTCTGATTAGAGATCGTTTTTTGGTTGGCCAATGCCGATTTTCACACAATCTGGACAGCCGATGCCGATTTCAGTGGCCGATATTTTAAGGCCGATGGAATTGAGATTTTGTGCCACTGCCTGTAAGAGAAAGAAAAAGATCAAATGTTGATTAGCCCTATATCTATAACCAGAGACATTATATTTTAGTAATTAATCATATGACGAAAACAATATATAAATACTAATCTAATTATTTATTAAATTATATATTTATTGATAATTCCTTCTCGGCTATTGTTAATTCCTTCTCAGCTATGGCTGCCCGGTGCCTGATCAAAAAACTGACTTTTTCTTTCCGATAATTAATGTTTTCTAGTTTCTTTCATTACGAAAATGTGAAACTGAATAACTATAAAGAAATAAATAAATATAATAATAAATAAATAAATAAAAAATCGGCCTTGAAGACCAAAATTGAGGCCGATATAATACAATTTTCAAATATCGGCCTAAATATCAGCCGGCCGATATATTGGTCGATCTCTATTTCTGATGAGTTTCAGTAGTTTCGGAAATTCATGAAAAAAACTACATGAAAAATGCCATTCATGAAGATAAACAAAGCAAAAAATTTTACTATGTCCCATTGATTAGATTTTTAAAAAACTATATATCAAAATCTGTCTCAAAGTTTGACTTTTGTTCCAAACCACACATTTTTACTACAAAGGACTGGTTTTCATGTTTCGATTCAAAACCCCCAAATAATTGTCGATTCAATTTGATCTCAATCTCTCGATTTTTCGATTAATGGCAAAGGCCTAAATCACAATTCAACTTTGTACCAGCGGTTGTATAAACTAGCACTGAGAAATATCAGTTAGGATATGAAGGTTATACTGTCCACATTTACTGAACTGGATTTCAAATTTAAAACCCTGGCACCTAAAGGCTTAATGTTTAATTTTTCACATATCAGGGGAACTCCATCCAATTCAAATCATTTCAAATCATACTATTTGATGAAATGACATGATGGCTTATCTTTATGGGTATGCGGCACAGGTGCAGCAAACAAGGGAGATTTCCACACTCTGGCTGATTTGAAGATTCTTTTCAAACTCAGAACAGACATAGGTTCAATAACAACATACACAAAATAATTGCTTGCAAAGTGATAACATTTGCATTGACACAAGCAGGTGGCAGACCCTGTACCAGAAAAGTTGCATGAGGCTTATTTCTATACGTATATAAATGTCAATTGAAAGATTGGATCAAGTAATTTCAAATCACTAATGATTTGGTTGCTTTTAGAGATAGACAGACAATTGTCAGTACAAACATGTGCTTTGAAGCAGAGGGCAGACTTTGAAAATGCTGATGCAAAAAAACACTAAAAAAGACCCAACTATCGAATCCAAACGCAAGGTTGTTCAAAACGAGAATGTTAAGCAAATTTACCTTTTTTAAACTTTTAATGTTTTAATGTTGTTCTTGCCCAATCACCCAATACTGTGCTGGCATGGAGGTGCACAGTAGCTTGTTTGGAGCTTTGAAGAGTGTTTTCCATGTTTTTTATGATGTAAATATCTGAATTGGTAACAAAAGACGTGTTTAAAAGAAAATTTAAAAAGCAAAATATGCCAATTTTACAAAAAACACTGATTGTATTCAAGCTGATACGCAATTTCTGATTCCAAATGTTCCAAAATGTATGACTTGTATCATTAGCATTGAAGTTCATTATAAAGTCTTCTTTCAAGGTTAATGCTCTTGGGGAAGAACGCCCAATCTAACTAAAACTGAACTAATGGCAGCTGCATATTTCCTTGTCAAAACCGTTCCAATCGCAAACCAACGAAAAGTCAACTTTGATTTATTGCCTTAACATCAAAATCGGGCAATAAGTCTTTCTTCATGCATTTACACTTTCGACAAACACCGCAAAATTGATATTGATTATGTTTCGGCCGTGTCGTACTGTACGTCGACTGACCTTTGAACTCTTTTGCCTCGCCCGCATTATAAAGCCATCAGTCTCTTAATAAAGCAATTGACGTCCGGCTTGATTTTGGTCCAAACGCTGCTGACTCACTGACCCACCTCCGACAATAGGGGACAGAAAGTGGGCTTGCCTCTCGTTGATGATTCACAGGCTGACAGGGAGGGACAAGCAGAGTAGGCAGCATATTTGCCTCCCCGTCTAAAACGCTCTGGCAACTTCCAAAGAAGGCACAAGTCCAAGGTTCGGTCTCCTGTGTCTGCGGACAGCACATGAGCTCTCACTATCCGCGGCCCACGCACTCGCCGCCGAAGCCACACGGCAAAACACTCCAATTATGCACTCACACTCTCTGCCAAGTGTTGTTGTTTCATGACCAGTGAAAAGCAAAATGTCTGATAAAGTGACTGAGAGACACAATAGAGGAGCAGCCCACGACGCGACCGCAGCCGTGAACCGAACAGCTCTCAGTCTGATAGTGCTATTGTTTGTAGAATTAAAGCAAATGTGATTTTTAAATACTTAGCAACCACACAAACCGCTGTACAGTTTTTATTGGTGGAATTCATATGATGTTATAGGTACAAAGCAGGTTAAAAAAGCAATAGAAAGCTGCTCCAATACCTTTGCTAATGTCAGCAAAAAAGCTTTTTTGTTTTTTTTCAAATTGGTATGAAATGACGAACTAATCAAAGAATAATGCATTTTAAGGCATGATTTTTTTTTTTTTTTTCTTTTTTTTTTTACAAATCTAACATTCAGAATCTGGTGCTTTTAGTGAAAATAAAGCAATAAGATTTTGTTGTTGAGAATAATTTGCTAATAAACTACACCCTACCTATGATTGCAGTCTTAAGAGAAGATTTATTGTTAGCAAACTTTGTGATACCCCGACTTCACCATTAAACACGTTTTCTTTTCAAACTTGTAAGAGCCATGTGAGTCAGTATATGACTGTGCTGAGGGCGATCTGTTTTAAGGCTAGAAGTATTAGTCTCGATCAGTGACTAAGGGAGCGCCCCTGCACAAGGCTGATTCTCTGTTCTGGCCACATTTGCTGTCCCACTTGTCACCCTCGTATCACGCTATATTGTCTTTTTATAATATAAACTGTGTCTAATCTCTGTCATAATATACTGTAAATATCAAATGTCTTCTTCCAAAGTCCGGCTTCTATTCCAAACCACATAATTTTACTGACTGAGGATTTGATGTGAAGCTCTCAATTCAAATCGGTCAAATATTCAAATATTTTGGTTATTTGTACAGTTTTATGTAGTCTATTTAAAAATACTAACCTATTATTGGGATGTAGTTTTTTAGTTGTACTGTTTTGATGGAATCTTAGTTGACCAAAATTTGTTTAGTTAACTCTTTAATGAACAGCAACAGGGTGAATTAGATTAAGATTTGGGACCAAATCATTGGTCTGACCTGCCTTTTAACATACAAATACACATCCTCATTTGTTGTTTTTTAGATGAACACCATTGCATTTAGTAGTTCAAATCAAATAGATAGCTTTGCTTAGAGAACAGTCTTAGAGAAAGTGAAAGAGCATTTGCGCCTCTAAAATTTGGGGTAACTAACTTTTTTTGGGGGGTAACTAACTAACACATCTCATAGAAATAGAATGTTTCTAACAGTATTCTACAATTGCAAACAAAGCATCTAGGACCTACTTTTTCTATTTAACAAAATATATGAGCGTTCACGAATGAATTACGGTTAATAATCACGATTAGTCGATTTAACAATATGCAATCATATCATTTAGCTACACTTTACATTTCAGTTCTCTGTCAGAGTCATATTTTACTTTCTTTCTAGCTTCCAAAAGAAAAAAATATATATCTCAAATCTAATACCGAGGCAATAACATGTTTGCAGGCATCCACCCACGTCAGTAAATCAATTTGTTCACTCTATACTTTAGTGTGAAGGAAATATACGCGCAAAACCATCACCTGCAACAGCTGTGAGCATCATTGGCCTGGCTTGAAATCTGACAAAAAACACACTGATTCACTCGTACCGTCTCACCGTGTGTACTGAAGGGCAAGAAGCCGGAAAATTTGGGGGGGATTAAATGGATGGAAGCAGTGAATCATAGCCCGGCCAAAGTCATCTCTGAAACGGAATCATCTTAGGTAATGACCCCGAGACAACAGCCTGCCTTCTCTGACTCACAATAATTGGTCCAGCAGAGCGTTAATGCCGAGCGGGGAGGAGGGGCAGAGGGAAACCGGGAACAAAGGAGGAGGTTGGTCCAAGTAAAAGGTCAGAAACGTGGGGGTCAGACGGGCTTCTACGTGGATGGTCTTCACTGTCACGATCGGTGGGTTTCTGCGGCGGCTGGGACGGTGATGATGTTTGCACACCTCCGGAGATGGAAGCGTGCCTTCTCCAAACAAATTTGAGTGTACTCCTACAGCACCGTACACGGGAGAGATTTGGCAGAGCGTACCTTAAGGCATCAAAGTTTCCGGTAAATTGGAAAAAATAGGGAGAAACATTGATCTAGACATTTTCCTTCCTTTAAGCATTTCCTCTGAAGTCGCTTGCTTCTGTTTAGTGCAGAAATTGCTTAGACCTGTGTATTTTTTTAAATGAATTCTTTTATATGAATTTTAAACTGAACAACTTGGATCAGCTCTTCATTTGAGGCCCCAACATCTACATCCCAATCTCATATCCTCGATGTTCAAAAGCCATAAGTGTGAGAATTTTATTTATATCGTCTCATGCCTCTTGCACGAAATAAAGACACAAACTGTTTGCTATTGTTTAACAGCTCAGCTTTGTCACTGTCCACAAGACACATGCAGCCTCTTGTCGGACAAAGATGGAGAGATAAATAGAGAAAACTTGTGCTACGACAAAATTGGCAGAAGAGGCGATTGTCCTGATTGGAAAAGAGATTCATGTGATTCAAGAGTCGCAGGCTTGCAACCCCTGCACTGAGCTGACTAGGCTTGTTGTGATGATTTTGACCCTCAAAATACTAGTTTACAAGTTGGCATAAAATCTTTGAACCAGGGTTTGCACAAAAAAAAAATTGAAACTACATTGTCAATGGAAAAAATAAGCAAACCGCAAAAAAAAATAAAATTTTTGAGTCTCTTACGTTTGCATAATCCTGCTGAATAAATCTTTTAAATATTTTGCATGCAGTTATATTAATATTCATACGTTCATTATCATATTTAATTATGCACATTCTCCTAAGCTTAAAAAATGTGAAATGTTAACTGAAATATATTAACATGGATCACAATCGCAACATAAAAATTTTGATTTGATATTTTTCCTAATTGTGCAGTTTTACCTTGACCCCCTACCAGGAAAAATCAGAATAGAATAGATTTAACTTGCCTTTTTTTTTTTTTTCAGAATGGAATACTGTAAATTGCTAGCTTGGGCTATAGTACTTTTGCTGTGGGTATTCCTGTTTCATATTATACCTTGGGTTGTTCAGATACTGATTTCGGCAAAACGTCCGATATCACACATTTTTCAGGTATAGGTATCTACAAGTACTCATACCAAATCTGCGATTCGATACCGCCCTGTATTGTCTGAATGAGGAGCCGTAGATGCAGCCACAGCATCTGTTCTCTGCTCGTGGCTAATGCTACAGCTAACAGTCAGACCAGCTAGAAAAAGGCTCTGTGGAGGCTCTTTAAAGTTCAACCAAAATATTTCATATATGCTCACAAACACTCGTTTTACCTCTGTGATGTTTCAATTAGCCTTTAGAGTAGAAGGAATGTGGATAAACTAAGTCTAAAATTGGTCCAACAGCAGCGCTAGCTAGCGGCGCTAACAAGCTAACTCGGACTACTGTTTACATTGCATTTCATTAGGATGAGCGTCTTTTTACAGGCCTCACTGTTTTTATGACACACAGAGGTGGAAAAGAACTAAATAAGAATATACTCAACACATTATGTTTAATGAAAAATACATTTGACTTAATAGGTATTGTTAACATGTGTAGTGAATCGTTTCTACGTTCTTCTGGTTGTATTTTTTATTTTTTTTGTTTTTGCGGACTTTGCACGGATGTTTCTACACGGAAGTTTTGATGCAGCTACTTTATTTTTTTTTTTTAACGTTTCTTGACTTTTATTATTCTTCTTATGCATGATATTCTGATATTTAATGTCTCGCGCTCGTAACACCGAATCATCGCGGACAAAGACGAACATAGCCTATCTGCACCATACTACAAGGCTTTCTGTGATAAATCTGCCACACCGCTCCGTGAAAAAGTCTCGACATTCACATTGTCGATAGATAGGATCAAAAAATGTTCAAAGGCTCAAAAAACTAAGCTGTTCTTAGCTTCCTTATCAGGCCACCTGCACCAGTCATAGATGTTCAGCAACAAGAATACGCATGAGAATAAAGCAAAATAATTAAAAAATAAAATAAATAATACAAAAATACAGATTAGTGGTTTAATATAAAAAATACAGTCAATCTAAAAATTTTGTTTCTTGAGAATCTGCTAGGTATCAGCTTAAATTAATATTAATAGAATATTTGTTTACATAAAAAAAAAACATAAAACTAATGAAAGTGTAAAAAAACGAAAAACTGAAAAAAAACCAAAAAAAAACACTAAAAATAGGCTTAAAAATCCAAATACATAACAGTTACAAGAAACACATCTTTATTTGAAGTAGCCTATTTTTTGTCTCTTTTCATGTATTCATTTTGCTTTTTGAGACTAATGAGTGTAGTTTGTGGAAGTTTTTATTAAAAATTATTATTGATTTAAATTTGAGTAAAAAGCTGTAACTATAATTTAGGCTACTTCTTAGCCATTATAATAAATTATTTGTATCGGCACCTACCCTGAGTCAAAGTATTGGATCGTTCCTAAAGAATGGTATCGGAACAACACTACTTACCATGTTCTTTGAGTAATGCATAATGAAAGACCTTTAAAACTGGCTCCCTCTCACACTGGTTAACAATCAAAGACAGCCATGAATCCTTCCACAACAAACCGATCGATGGGGACAAAAACATTACCTGCTTTGCTGATAAAAAAGAAACATAAAACATGAATCAATGCACTCCTGGGTGGACAGCCCCTGAGGCTCCTTTCACACAAAAAGTCTCTCAGCTCCAAAGAGTATGGATTGGTACCAAAATACAAAGTGTCTTTCAACAAGTCTTCTGCTCGGGGGCACCCTTGAAATGATTGTGGATACAGAATTCATATTTTCAGGGAGACTTTGAAATGGAAGATATGTCTTTATGACCAACAACTCCCATAAGCGCACTAAACAATTATGTTCAAAGAGTGCTTCAGAGATGGTTATAGGCGGCGGTGCTACGAGACAACAAAGCTAAAAAGAGGCCTGGCAAGACGAGGGTACACTTTTCCTCTCATATAGTGCCTATAGCAGGGTCTGGCAGCTTGATTTGTTAACAAGAGACTACAAAATGAATTATTTAAACAGCCTATACTTAAAGCAGGCAGGGGTAGGCAAAAACAAATCACAATTTTCTTGAAACCAGATAGTCACTTCAATGTTGTCATGTTTATCATGCTATAGTGCACTTATTCATCGTCGAACACACAGAACACTGCTCTCTGACCACGGGTGACGTGACTGTGGCACTTGAGTGAAAAAAATTATTGGAAAAACTTCTAAGTTTGTCTGACATGCACGTATTTATGGACCATAGTGACCATTGATCTGCACTACTTTCCAGATGCATTGTGGGAGTGCACTAGTTTTTGACCTGCTGGACGCCACTACAAATTGGCGTGACCCCTCTATAGAGGCCTGCAATGCATAGAGAAAAGTGTGATCAGGCATTGACCATTTGCACCTACTTCACATGATCATGGTGTGCCATGTCCGAAGGCAGAAGTGTATGAATGGCTTGCAGCATTACAGGGAGTGTAAAACTGACAAATTCTCACTGATTTTCAGATTTTTTTTGTAAAGAAAGGAATGGCTACTTCTAGCTCATGTTCAGTACAGTCTGTGGAAGCATAGGCGCACACAAAGCGAGGTATTAGGAAAAGCTAATGAATGCTATTTGATCCATACCCCTCCTCCTTCTGCTATGTCTGCCGTTTTAATAAAATGTACAAGTTTACCCGAACCCTCGATAAAAATTTGAAATCGATAAAAATTTACTTGGGTACAGACCGATTTTTTGGCAATGTTTCCATAGTTGTAACGCACACAGACAGTACTGTTGCCCATCATGGCGAAGTGAGCGTTCCCCCGAAGAGTGTGATGACACGTGCAAAGGGTCAATACTCAGCAAAACAGGAAGTGAGACAGTCCGATCTTTGAGTTGAACAAGTAATTGGATATCTAAAAATATAAATGTAATATTTCTGCACTTGATTGTGATTAATAATACAAAGATTTCATAGTTACATGAAAATAGATTGTGTTCACCCGACAGCACAACAGATCAATAACATCCAACACAAATGTTTGGCAGTTAAAATCAATATCAAACAGTTTTTCTAGCTGAAATACAAAAATGAATGAGTCTAGTCACGAATAGAAATCACAAGACTGAAAATGTGTCAAAGAACCTTTGAGTTATTCAATGTCAAAGTACAAAATTATGAACAGAAGACCACAGTCTACATAACTCTTTCTGTTGGATTGACTCAATATGGTCTTAATATTGTTATTGGGAACTGCCCTAAAATCATCTTTATCTTTTGCTTCATCTGAAAAAAAAATTGTGAAAATCAATGATAACACACACCTATAATAATTACATAGTACTGTCCAAATATTGAGCTATACATTGCCGTCAATATCACCCTACGCACATTTTACAAAACCCCACGCCTGGTCTGACACAAAGACGGTGCTGGTTCCATACAGTGCCCCGGGGAAGCGACGGAAACTTAAGCAAATCAAAGAGATGCCCGTCAAATTGACAAGTATTTCCAGCACGCTTGTCATGTGTTCTCAGCGTCAGTGCGGCTTTGACAGGAGGTGATGGGGGTGAAGCTTCCACATCCTGTCCTCTTTAACACAACAGTCGCTGTCGGGGCCCGGAGCTGTGACAGGGGCCAGCCAGCGGACACCTGTAGCTACACAAACACTCCCCTACAGCCATGTCGTTTCTCTTCAGACGTACAATATGAGAGATTCGGAGATGTGTGAGCCGGCTGTGTCTGCTGGGCTTTCGGGAAAGGTACTCTCAGTCTGACAACAGTAGGAGTGTCAAAAAATATATACCTACATGCTATAGCTATAAAATCACAGAAAAAAGGAAAAGAATTGGAGTTTCTTGACTACACTTGAAATGACAGAGCAAAGGCTACTCAAAAAATGTAACTAACCAATTAACTGTTTTTTTATCCGTGCCAAAGAGGGCAAAGCAATGAATATCTCAATAATTTTTGTGTTCAAATTAGTTACAGTGGAAAAACTAAAATATTCTAATGTTTCAAATTGACTGAATGACATAGTGACTATCACGATTTGAGTTTGTTTGACTGTCCTAAATAAGGTAGAACAAGTACATTTTGTTATTATCTCAAGAACGCAATTTTTTTTTTCAAAATTTCAAATTAGTGTGTATTTTTCTTTAAGTAAAATTACATATTTTATACTTGTTCAATCAAAATCTACTTGAAAAATGTTAAATTCTACTAATATTAGGAACACCTAGTCCCTTGTTTTCTCATATAAGATGGTCTAGTGCTAGGTCACTCCGTCCGGACCGGGCCGCGCAGCCCTCAGGCCAAACACTTTCACAGAGGCTGTAGGATGTGGACGTGATTCTGTAAAGATGCGCTGTGCAGACTGAGAACATGTGTCTAGGGCTGTAGTCGACAAAAGAAATTCTTGGTCGACTAAAAACACGTCCCATCGACCGATTAATCGACTAAAAAGGGGTCGTGGCAAGTAGAGTTGTCCAAAATATTACAAATCAAAGCTAAAACTGGTGTCGAAATTAGATTCTCATTTGAACAAATACAGAAAACTTTAACAGGACAAACATTTAAACAAAATTTGATAATTTCTGCAAAGAAAAAGAAAATCACATTTTCTGAAAACTTTTTAAATAATCCTGGTTTTCATCAAAATTTCAGATTTGAAACTAAAATCGTTTACTTGGATTTTGTGTTGAAATCGAGAATCAAGTCTATTCCTTAGTATCAAAATCGGGTCTTAGTTTTGTAACAACTCTTAAACCAGTAAGCCAGTAAATGAAGAGGAAACAGTGTGTTTATATAAAAAAGGCAGTTCAGACCAATGATTTTGTTACTGTTGAAGACAAATTCCTTATAATCTAAAAAAAAGAATTAGTCGACTAATAACATTTTGGTCGACCAAGACTCCATCGACCGATTAATCGACTAAACGACCAAAGAACTACAGTTCTACATGTGTCCTACTCACATTTGGCACAGCGCCAGAGACAGAAACTCGCGGTTCATGACGATGCGGTTCAGTTTCTGGATCTGCAGATTTGATGTAGCCTACTTTAAGCCCGGCATAAGAACGTGGTTGTGCGTGTGCACATAATGAACGCGATACAGAGCGCAGTTTGTGTGTCTTCTCCCACGTAAAGTTGGGCAGGGTTATCACGTCTGTTCTATCTCCAATCAGCCAATCACATGGCTTCATGCAGTGAGTGTTTTGGCCAGTAGGACACAGAGAGAGACAGAACAGGGTCGAGTCAGACCAAAGTTAAAATGACCTGTCACAGTCAGTGATCAGTTCTGATCAATGCAACTCCTCCACAGCATAGGTCAGATTTATCCCTCAAATACACTTTTAAAGGGACAGTCGAAAATTCATTAAAAGCAAAGTTTTTAATGGAAAACAGAATTTTGTGGTATATTGTGACAAAATACATGTTTTGTATGTATATTTACTATGAAATCAAATTTAAAAATGTCTCAAAAGAAACTTTGCCAGGAAGCTCCAGACCTTGGCTTGGAAAAAATGTTCCCATCTGGACCCCTAAGAAATTTTATTGGTGACCCCTGGTCTAAGTGTGTTTAATAATCAAACAAATATTTGTCAAATTAATCACAAAGTGCAACAGTCCGGAAAATTGGCAAAATTCTTGTATTCGAGTCATTTTTCTGTCCTTAACAACTAATCAGTTAATCGAAAGAATAATCGCCCAACTAATCAATAACCAAAATAATTGTTAGTTGTCGCACGAAAATCAATATTTGGACTGGTTTTGGCATCAGCACCAAGTCTGAGAAAAAGCAATGCATCAAATTCGTTTTAAAAATGATATTGAAGCAACACTAGTCTAAAGTAAACTCACTGAAACAAAGTCTGATGATTGTGTGGCAATTTTATCTCACAAGATCTTGTGAGGTTTTATTAGAGATAATTCCAATCAGTCATTGTTATGACTCACACAATAATCTGTCAGGAGCTATTTTTAAACATGTGTGATGTGGAAATCAAATTCTCACATAAAGTAATATTTGTTGCAGATGTAAATAGAGTTTATTGGATCTCCTCTTTTTAAACGTGGTAGTATTTTGCCGCAGTGCAGCAAAAACTGAAACAGAGATTAGACTGTTTTCTGTCCAATTATTCCCAAGACCGCGAGACCGTTCTTTACATGTGTATTGTGACCATTTGTTCTAGCGACACTTGTAGGTCTCATTTGATGTACAACATGTCGTAATTCCATTTTTTTCTGGAGCTGTGAATATTGCTTAAAATTAGCAAAAAGGCCTGGCAGAGAAGGGCGGTCAAAGTAAAAATAGGGCTGGCAGTGAAAGAGTTAATACCACAGAATATCTCAACTTTTGGTTACTGCTTGAGGCCAATTATAGGCTATCGATATCAACGCAAAAAATCCATATCCACCCATCCCTACTCTTGACAGAACTCACAAGATTAGTAAACAGAGGAGGCGTACTCTGAGCAGTGGAACATCATTACAGGTGCATCAAACACTCAAACGGCTGCTGGATGTGTCTTTCCTTGGAAAACCCTTCAAATAAAAAGCGTGAGCTCCAGAAGAGTGCGCGTACCTGCTGTGGACCCTCTCCGTTGACCATGGCTGGGGGTGGGGGAGACGCCAGTATGGGCAGTTCAGGCTGAGGATCTGGCCGGACTCCAGAGGTGGGGTGTGGTCTGCCATGTTTCCCTCATTCACACCACTGAAGAGGTACTCCTGCAAACAACACACAGAGTTCAGCCGTGGTTTACTGTTATTCCAGCATCAGTAGCAAGACCTATATAAATGAGAAAAACACAGAGTGACAGAAAACAGTATAGCTTTAAATCTTTACGAACAAAGATAATTATTATTATTATGAAGAAGAGACCAATACATTTTTCAGTCGGTGTGTTTTGTCAACTGAATAATTGTTAACTTACATTACGGAAGGGCTGTAGTTGACCAAAGAAAATCTTGGTCGACTAAAAACATGTCCCATTGACCGATTAATCGACTAAAAATGGGGCGTAGCAAAATCTCTGAAGTTAAAATTGCGTTTTAAACTGACCATTTATCTGATCCAAACAAAAGACTAAAAATAATATCGCGTTCATGCAAAATCTATAATTTATACAGCCAACTAATTTTATTTATATGAAAAAAGACAATGGGCTGTGTGCATGGAATTTCAGTTGACTTGCGTACGTTCAAAAATGCTAACTTCTGTACATACGACCATTTCCTGTTAGCGTTAGCATTTAGACACAAACACGTCTCTTTTTAAACACACAAGTGTCTCTGGTGAAATATTCCTCTGATATGTAAAGTCTTTCACATGTTTTCAGTAAAATTCACCACAACTGTCTGATCCAAAGAGGATTTATTTGTTTTAAACTGATGTAGTGAAAACCTCATTGAAAAGCATTGGACAGGAAGTGTTTGTATGTACAGGATGTGTTATTTTAAACCAAAACAAGACAATTGCACTGAGGTAATTAAAAAACAAGGATTTGGTCCAAAATCTTCCATTAATTCACTTTTTTTGTAACTGTTCAACACAAATCCTTATAGTTGACTAATAGAAATGTTTGGTCGATTAAGACTTCGTCGACCGAGTAATTGACTAAACCAGGGGTCCCCAGCCACTGGTCTGGGGCCCAAAACAGGTCCGCTGGATATCTGCTACTGGGCCCCAGAGGATCTTTTAAAATGTATTTTATTTTATGGTTTATCACCACTTTCTTGTGCTTTACTATGAAAATATTGTGCCACTTAACCAAATAAACAGCAAATTCAAGCAAAAATATGCACCACAATCAGTTGTATGTATTTTACGTTGTCATTGGCGCTACCCCAAACTCTACCAGCCCGTGGAAAAGAAAATTGGGACTATAACTTGCAACAAAAGGGTTGGGGACCACTGGACTAAACGACTAAAGGACAACAGCATTAGAGACTGCAAGGCCTGTCAAGTGCTGAGATATGTTTCAGGAATTAGACAAAAGATGACAATTTCCAGACTGTAGGCGTTTTGGTGCTTGAAAATATGAAGAATTAAGTCCTAACATTCCTCCAGCCCCTCCAACCCTAACCCTAACCCTTTGTTGATGAGAGGTTGAGGTTCCGACCTTGTTTGCATTTGATTTTGTTGTTAACCATAATTATTGACACAGGATTTGTAACAGTTGTTAATAGACCTAACAGTGCGATGAGTGATGCTAGCCTGTCCAAAAACGTTAAAGGTTGTCTGTATTTCTTTTCCAGCTAATGCTAACGGCTATAAGAAAACAAACAAGAGAACGCTCCGGACTAGCTCAGATGCTAAGTGTTCGATAGCATCAGAGTCGAACTGCGCATCTACAAATGATAGGTCTATGGTTTGGCAGGTTAAATCACCAACATATCAGTGCGCTGAATACGTCTCCACGACAACAATTAAGCAACATCTGAGCAAAATCAATGAACTGTTAACAGCCCGATATTGAAGAGCAAAAATCTATATGCTCTGTCGGTACAGTTTATTTTCAGGTGAGCTCATTAGTGTGAAAATGACGGTAATTACCCCAAAATGACACTAGACAATATGCCAAAATGTTTATGACACTAGACATATGACGAAATAACTGAAAAAAACATATCTGGGCAAGCTCAAAATGTTTAAGATTGTTTAAGATCTTATTAGCTTGACTTTAGTAGAGTTGACCCAAGTACGTCAATGGAATTATCTGTGAATTGATCAAGACGTTATGTACTAGTAATAAGAAAGCACATTGTGTTCTAAAAAAAAAAGTTGAAGTAGAAAAGAAAAACAACATTTTGCAACATCAACAGTAGTAGTCACATAATCAAAATAAATAATGGATTACCAAAATAATTTTTAGTAGGAGCCTTATTGCTTTTGTATGGTACGTTTTCAGAGCTTGTATAGAAGGCTTTAGATGCATTATTTCCAGTGGTGGAGTAAAAAGCTGAACAACACCGTGGTTAAAACGCTGTGCACATCTGAATATGTTTCCAAATAAATGCTTCACACTACTACGCCGACACTCACAGGCTGCAATTTGTGCCTCTGCGGCCCATTGGCTCAATCTGACTGATAGTATTTTCTGTTTCCTCTGTGTGTGACTAACAATCCAGATCACACATGAGAGTGGCCCTGTTTTATACAATAATGCATCACCGGAGGAAAAGGCCAGCTCCAACTCCCTGGAGCTCGTAGGGACATTAAAATGGTATCACCATGGATTCGGTGACATCAAATAGACTGCGGGAAATTACATGTTTGACGCAACAGCAAGCACAAACTTTCACTAAAATAAAAGGATTGCATGGTGGCAGAGTGGTTAGAGCTCTGGCTGCCCAATAAGGAGACCGTGGGTTTGACACCTGGAACATTCGTAATCTCTGTTGGTTCTTTTATTTTTACATTTGACAGTGTGAAATATTTCAATGTACTTTTATTTGCCTTATTTGAAAAAAAAAATACATTGAGAAAAAATAATAATACATAAGGTTTGACGCTGTTATTTGCAGAAGTAAACTGTAGGGGGAGCTCTACTGCTGAAGTTGCTTAGTTCTGTTTTAAAATCCATAGCTAAACTCGAGATCAAAAACCTACAAACAAATATATCTATATGGGATCAACTATTTTGTATATTATGTAATATAAAGATTAAGATTTTAGCTTAATTGTTTGTTTATATATACTTTTTATTCTTTAGTTTGTTCAAAATTGCAAATATAATGATTTTAGGTCAAACTGAGGCTGGTATATGTGCACAGAGCGACTAGAGAACCTCCTCTAAAAATTACAGCGCCAAATATCGGCTGTTTTGTCCATATTGGAAAGATACAGATATCGCAAAACTTGTGAATATCGGCCAATACTGATGCTGATATATCGCCTATCCCTAGCCCAGGTGTTTAGGCGAGTTGTTCGGCTGAGCTGCACCAGGGCACTTTTAACTAGAGATCGGCCGATATGGGTTTTTCTTGGGCCGTTACTGATGGCGATTTTAAAAAATGTTGTCACCCAATGCTGAGATCAATGGCCAATTTTCGAGGCTGATTTTCAGGCCAATTTCTGAGGCCGATTTGCTTATTTTAGTTTTAAAAAAACATAGCTGAGATTAGATAAAAGTTCAATCTAAACTATTTTTGTTTTATTGTTTAATGAATACAACATGTTTATGCACATTACAGAACATTTTCAAGAGTAATTCAAGAAAGTGCTTTTTTCATTTCTCTCCAAAACTAATTTGGAGCTTAGCTGATCATTATGTGAATGCAGCTCTACCGTGTAAATGACTGTTCAAACAACTGCCTGATGAAATATCAGCCAAAATAAGGCTGATATGCAAAAAAAAAAAAATAATAATCCAAATATGGCCTCAAATATTCTCTTCTTTTAACACTGTAATTGTAAATTGTAAATATAATAGTTTGTTATATCATTGCAAAATAGCATCAGCTCTTTTCAAATTGTGTGTAAAAATAAAACATTAAAAACTTGACCAACATTACATTGCTTTCTGAGCTACAAATAACTGTGGGCGAGACAACCAGGTTTTGAATAAAGACAAACACAGAACCAAACCAGGTCTAAAGCAGAATTAGGATTACGCCAGGCCCAAATGAGGTTTAAAGCAGTGCCAGTACTCGAAAATTAAAGTAAAGATGTATTTCCCAATGTTTGGATGGTGGGTTGTGGGCCGGATTTAACTGGTTTGAGGGCCTGATTTGGTCTTTGGGCCTTATGTTGAATAGCCATTACATGTTGTGTATAATTGCCCAGGATCGCTTCTAGTAATGATTTTATGAACTTAAGCTGCAAAAACAGTTGATTCATGCTCTTCTAAAATAATTCTTGGAAAAGAAAGAATGAACGTAAAAGGGAAGCTTGACCCAGTAAACAGATAAACTACCGGCACATAACAGGAGTGTCAATGTAATCGTAGAAATGCAACATGTGTCCTTGAGCCTAATTACCTTGCAGCGCATGCGCATCTCGCTAAAGCGCGCAGTGATCTGGCTTATCGGCGCGCCTTAAACTCCCCCCCTTTTCTACCCGCCCGAATCCTTAAGCTCCAACCACAAGAGTGTTTACACCGCAGCCCTGGTCAGCGACTGGACAGGGTTTGGCTGGTTTCTGTTGAAGAACTGCAGATTAGCTAGTTATTATCAGACCTTCTGTCATTTGGCCTGTGATCAGTGAATCACCAAATACAATCCTAAAACATGAAAGTCAGTTCTTATATGCTAAAACAAATGCTCAGTCTGGTCGTGTAATCTTGATGAATAGAAAGGTGGATTCAAAACTGAAGCTCCAGTCTACTCACTCCATGCTTCTCCTTTCTGATGTGGTTCTTGTAAGTTGATATAATAGAATGTGTTGGTTGACTAATAGGGCATCTTTGGCTGATTAAAGTTGTGGTACCGGATTTTCAAACCACAAAATCGGAAATCTGTTCCACTAGCGCCGAATTCTCACTAACCCTTTTGGCACATGGTTATTAATATCCACATTAAGTTTTAGCATCAGCCATGGTATTGGAACAACTTTTTGCAGATAGCAAAGTGAAACTGAGGTGGACTACCCAAGCACAGCCAATTAGAACACTGCTTTCAGCTAATTTATGAAATTTATTATTTATTATAATATTCAGACATTATATACACAGCAGTCTGATTTTTGTCAATAAACACTACTTTTGTAGTATGTTCTTATGGAAAAGAGCTGAATTGTGTTAACACAAATGTATTAAATAACCAAGCTATAATCTATTATCAATCGCTGATATGCACGGTATTAAAGGTGCAGTATGTAACATTTCTGGTGGAAGGTGTGCAACCTGCTTCCCTTCTTACAAGTTGTTATAAATTGATTGTAACGTTCTGGATAGCACAAAAGGGGAAGTACTGTGCAAAATAAACTTTAATGAACTTTTAACCTCACTACAACTGTTTCCTAATTAGTTTACACGTTCCCACAGTCTGGCTAATCTACTGTCCCGCTATTGATGCTCAAGGGCTCAAAAAACTCTTCTTTTCAGCCTGAGTTTATGAATCAATTAAACAAAAAACATCATAATTTTTATTTTTTAACAAAGCATTGTCAGCTGGCAGCACTGACTTGTTTCCTCAAGTTTAAAAGACGCAAAATGTGTTTTCACAGACGTTGAAATCAGTTAACTTAAACTAAAAATACTTGAGTAATACAATTTGATAGCAAATATCACATGTTATCTCTGTAGTCAGACCAACGGAGAAGCTTCTGGGAACGCGCAAAGTAAAAGGTGACGCACAGTCTAAGAATGGGGACTCACAAACTTCTATAGAGGTTATGCATGGACCTTCTTTTACATTTAGAATGAGTGGCAAAACTAGAAGTAAAATAATGTACAGCTTGTTTGCTAACAACAGTTGATGATTTAGGACTTTTTAACTGCCAGACCAAAAATTTTTTTAAAGAAAAAAAGATAAATTCACTGTGGTGATTAAAGTCGTGATAAATGTGAGGAACACTAAACTCTTGTTGTTTATCTGCTTTGCTATCACTATTTACCTGATTTTCTCTTTTTACATGTCAGTTACAAACCCAGTACTCAGTCGACTTGTGGTTCTCAGACTGGATTTTGACTCTTACAGGAGAAAATGTCCTTTCTCTCCATGGACTCATTTCTTGAAACTCACTTCTACTGCTTCACCAAGAACCAGAGAGAAAAATATAAATAATACATGTCTTCTTTAAATCTATCTGCCTTTAGGACAAGCAGGTGATGTCACACTGTTGAACAAGAACAGGTCAGTTCTATGAAGAGTCAACATTGCTCACAGAAAGAATGCATAAGTGCAAGACTCCATTGAATTTAATGTATGCAAGATAATTAAGTCTACTCTCATTCTCTCCATGGAATATTCTATGCAAATCTTACACATCTCCAAGGAGAGAAGAAGATAAACATATTTATTAAACAGATAGATCCATAGTGCGCCTTTAACTAAATCAATGCATACAAACTTGCACATTGCGGTTGTCACTAAACCAAACGTAAGAAGTGAAGTGTACGTATTTCCACTTGGCTTACCTCTACAAAGATGAGATGTGGTCTGGCTGCACTACATATTTGACTATGGTTGAGAAAAGCAGCTGTTTTTCAGTAGTGGGAAAACACCCTTCTCTTCTGTTTCACTTATCTTTCTGGCACTTTCCTTGTTATGCAACGAGCGAACAGACCGTTTCAAAGGTGAATGAACGTGTAACTGTTGGCCGTCACAAAGAGCTTCGAATTGTAACATCGCTCACAAATCCAATTTTGTATTCTTCTTTGATTTCATTGTGTTGAGAAAGTCAGTTGTGAGACGATATATACTTTTGTCACAATAGATAAGTACACAAAACACACAATGTCAATAGAAAATAGCAGTACACAATCTAATAAAAATGACAGAAGTCAATGTGAAGCAGTAGGTTTTGGTTTAATATTTTAGGAACTACCAGCTGCAGAGTTAAGTGCTTATGACTATTATAGGAATGCTATAGCATTGACAAGTTAGTTAATTTATTTTCTTGAATAAGACATTTGAAATTTCAATAAGAAACACTTTATGCCCCTGTAAAACATAGCAATGTTTGTTTTTTTGTCAGTGACATTAAGGCAGCTTTTGTCCACTTTATTACATGGTTGCTAGGCAACTTCCAAGTGTGATGTCATCATTTATGAACAGGAAGAAAGTTTTCTATTCTAAAACACTGCTAAACAGGGCTGAAAATTGTATATACTGTATAGCTTATAGAGGGATTTTTTGTTCATCAACATGGGCAATGCACGCGCAACCGACTTGTAGAAAGAGCCTCGCTCATAGATACAAACAGTGGAAACAAGTCGAAAAAGCATTGTTGTCAGCTAACGACTTTACTAGTTTATCACTGCGCGTAAACAAACGTTATGCTGCTAAAAAACATTTGTGAATGAAATTCGACCTTACAACCCTTAAAAGTTACATTCAGGTGACTGAAAAAACAGCAAGAAAAACACTGTCTCAAGCTTAAGGAGACAGACGTCTGTCAGAGTGGTTCATACCTGATCAAAACAGCTAGTTTCGTCCCATTTTGTTGTTTTATTCAAAGAAGTTTCCCCAGCTAAGCAGATGGGGAGGAGCTCTTTCTGCATAAAGCATGCACATGTGAGCGGAAAGTGACATCGACTGAAAATCCCATTTTAGCTTAATCTTAACTTCATTTTGTGAAATCAGTCGGTCAACCGGTCATAGGCACTAAATTTCAAAGAAATACAAAACTAAAGTTTAAGAACTTACATTTTAATTCAAATGAATGGCTGGGTCGCATACAAGGTTTCTTATGTTTTCTAGGAATTGGCTATGATGCTGCTTGAATATGAAAAAGGTATTGACAATCCTATGTCGACACCAGCTTTGTATAATCAAATATAAACAGAACCTAAAACTACACAAAAATCCACAGAAATGTTCTTTACTCTTCACCTCAAAAACACAAGATGTCATTAAAGAACTGTGATACAGGTTTCTGCTACGATACAATACATCAGAAAAACTGTGTGACGATATGTATTGCAAAAATTACATTATCCCAGCCTTAACAAAGTCCTTGTCACCTTACCTTCTCTGGCCACCTGTTACCGTGTCCATTATCACACTGGTCTTTCATTTTCCTGACAGAGCTCACACACTTCTCAAACCTGTTGCGACTTATCTGATTTGCCTCCAACTGCTGTAACAAAACGTATGCAAAAACCCTCACACGCGGTGGTCACTGAGCCAGAGCATAGTAAGACGTGTCACTTTGAAGAACGGCTAGCACAGGCTTTGAGCGAGATAAATGCAGAATGATTTCCTGAAATGACAAAATACACCAAAATGCTCTTTAAGCAGACCCGAGCATGATGAAGCAATGTGCAAATGGAAGTATATGCTAAAGTTTCTAGAAAGATAACAGCTTTACTGCTCTGAAATTCAAGCTTGTTTCAACAACAAATGATAAGGCTAAAACTATAGACCTCAACTTCGCAAAAAGTCCATCCAATTATTTGTGCTTCAAAGTTCAAATGGTTCAGAAGAGTCTCAATTTTAATTTTAAACTATTTAAGTCAGGGAATATAAGCCAGATCCATCAGTAGTTAAAGTGGATTTTTATAAGCTTTAAGAAATGTTTTTGTTTGCTCGCCAAATCCTTGTTTTGCTGTAAATTCGATAAAAGTGTAAGCAGCCTTTAACAACAAAAATTTAAGAAAAACCCCTCTGTGCAATATTTATCCATTTCTACTTACACCGGTGTTCCCATGACTACCCCTGTTCCTACCTGCAGCTGTGTACTTACATGTGATTATTTAAATGTTTCAGATACATATAACTAGCGTTCAGAAAGGTCATGAAGTCTTTTTTGAACAACAAAACACGTCCGTGACACTACTATGGACAAAATATCATAATGATGAAGTGGCAAGTGAATCAGTTTCTTGCTAATTTAAAATATTGACCTTGCCATGTTATAATTTAAAAAAAAAATTAAAGCTAGTGTACTTTACTTTTTTGTTGCTAATTAGAAAGCTTTGTCTTTTCCACCCAAATGTATATTCCAAAAGCAGTTGTATGAGATATTAACTTCTGTGTTCTGTTTGAATAGAATAATAAAGTATTTAAAATATCATACGAACGCAAAACCACTGCTCTGATTGGCTGTGCTTGGGTGGTCCTGTCCACTTTCACTTTGCTGCCTGTAAAAAGATGTTCTTTAGACGACAAAAAAAAAAAAAAAAAAAAAAAAAAAAAAAAAAAAAAAAAAAAAAAAAAAAAAAAAAATGCAACCAAAAATTAATGCATGGGGGGAGATATTTACCAAAAAAAACATTTAAAAACATTTTGGGAAGCTGGATAGATTTAACTAACTACTTTTTTGCAGTGTGAAAATCAGGTACCTCAGCTTTAAGGCATCCTATCCAAAAAAAAAAAAAAAAAAAGAAAAGCTGTCAATTATTATATTTGGGTTCATGATCAATATGACCTAAAAACAAATTACCTTTGCTATTAGGACCGTTTATGTTAACAGATTTTTACATATTTAGTGACTAATTTTCATCAGTAAACCCTTTGGACCAAATCCAATATTGACACAGTGCAACAGCTACAGGTGTGACTACTCATGCATCCACCCAGACCTATAACACATTACATAATTGCTCAAAACAACCCAAATTCGCCCAGATTAATCAGTTCCGTTGCCAATCCTGCTAGCGTGAATGTGCGTGTGTGTTATTAAATACTCACTGGCGTCGCTCACAGTGAAACCTGACGGGACAGCAGCAGCAGCAGCACTGTTGACACACGGAGAAGGGGGGTTTGTACGCAGATCTTGTCCCAGCGTCACGTCCACACGACCCGACTAGCTACTTTCTGCACCTCCCGACACCGAAAGCACGCTAGCTACCCCCAAAACGCGCAAAAGTAGACTGCAAAATGTGGCATGCTAGTAGTAGTAGTTAGCTCCCAAATGCTACCTAGCTAAAGGATAGCCAGATGAAGATGTGTTTTTTCTGCTCTACTGCACCGCACGCGCCGGTTGCAACTGCATTCAAAGCAGAGCAAAGTGAATCGTGATCACGCTAAAGGGTTGAGGGTGCTATCCCCGGGTCTAATTGAGCCGAAACTTTTCCTCCAGACCTGCTCCTTGTGTAGAAAAAAGCAGGAATTTCGCCATCGCGTAGAGAGCTGTTTGCGCATGCGTAGTAGAGCTAATTATGACGAGGGCCAAATTCCTGCAGAAGATTCATTCATAATAAATAAAATGGTGTTTTGACGAGTAGTATTTATTCATACACACATAGGACTATAATTCATATGAATGGACAGGTTAGTAGGAATATATAATCACATATAAGTAAATAAGAATGTTGTAAAAACAATTTATGCAGCACAAAAATAATATAGTAATATAACATTTTAGCTTTATTGGTTTATTTGTTTGTTTGTTTGTAATTTATTTTTTTTTCTTTCTTCTTTTTTGTCATTAAATCAGCAAAATTGTCACTTAAAGTATATAAAGGCTTCATATAAAACTACTGACTGGTTTCCCAAATTTTTTTTTCTTGAAGACTATCTGCTTGCTTTAAACCTGGGACATGTCTAGTTTCCCCTGTCTGCAGCACTCTCACAAGTTAGATAATTAGATAACTACTAATAATCATTTAGTTCATTCAGAGAGGAAAAAAAAAGATTTAGAAAAAAAAAAATAATAATAATTCCTGTATCTATTTTCTAGTCATATTTTTGTCCTTTTCATTACTAATTATTAAATGAAATATGATATGAACAAATTCCAAATCTTAACTTAACATATTTATAAATGTGGGTAAATCAAATCAAGTTTTATTATTCCTAAAAAATAATTATAAGAAAATAATAAAAATAAATAAATAAAAATATACACAAGATATGAGGCCAGAACCAATTATTACCAGTATTATAAGCAGTACTCAGTTACTCGAGTAACTTTGAAGAAATTTACCTTTCCAGAGTACATTTTTTTAAGCTTACCACTACTTGAGTTATATTTTTTATTTAATTAAGTAACAGTATTGTTATTTGAATAAAGTCTTATTTCCCATCACTGTGAGTAAATCTACAAGTGACAAAAGCTTTGTGTCAAAAAAAAATAAATAAAATAAAATAAAGAAATAAAAAATTCTTTGAAAGTACCAGTGTTGTAAAATATAGTAATTTCTTACTCATTGGACTCATTTTGTCTTGGGCCACTACGTTTTACTTTTACTCGAGTGTTTTTATGTATTTATTTCAGGTTTCTTCTCTACTCACCTCTGACACACTGCATGTTCTGCAATCAAATCCACTTATTGATTTCTATGATAAGATTACATAATAACGCCATCTCCTGTTGAAATGCAGTACTACCGCCACAAAAGACTAGCTTTCTGCTGCATTCAGTTCTACAACACAATTAGTAATAATGGCTTTCAAACACGCACACAATCCTTATTTTGTATTTTGTGCACATTGTGTTGATTTTATGTTCGTTCTAGTCACATATTTATTTTTATGTCACAAATTGGATGTATGCACACATCACTGCTCACAGAGACCAATCTCACAAAAATACCAACTAGTGAAAAATGCGGTAAATTATTCTAAAAATTCTTCCTCTCTTAAGACAAAAATCATATTGGTAAAAGTACTTGTATTTTTAATTTCGACGAACTGCTGATTGTTGTTTTGAAGGCTGATTTTTCTCCCCACTTATGCAACACGTCACTTGCATTGGTGGCTATGCTAGCAAAGTTTATTTTAAATATTTCTTATATGGTTAATTAGGTAGAATTGGTTTGTAATTAGTTGTTTAAGATTTGAAGGTATGCTAACCAGACGATAACTGCTGAAAATGCGTTTTTGAAGTCTTTTACTAATATTTCCCACCGTCAGTGAACGCATCACTAAACTACAGGAAGTCGGTTCAATGTTTTCCAAATGCTGTAGCCTGTAGCGACAAAAGCTAACTACTATCTTACTACAGCCCGCTTTTTCTTTCTTTTATGCTCTCGAAATGAACCTGTCTGCAACCTAAATTCTCAAATATGTTTCAAGTCCCGTCGCTTTGTCTGCAAAGAATAAGGATAAAATCTTAGCTAAAAACGAAAGCAAGGTAACTCATCAACAACAGTCCGGGACGCTACTGTACTGTATTGTACTGTACTGTACTGGTTAGCATAATAACTTTATATTGTTTTATTACAAGTGCAGCTACAATTTAGCTTTATAGCACACTGTAGCAGGGATTATGGAGCACACTTCTACATTATGGCATTATTTTGATTGCAGTTTGAGCTAAGACTTTCTAAAAACAAAAACTTACAAACAAAAATGTAGGTTGTTAGCTAACTTTACTTTTTCCTTATGCAGAAACTCATATACTCTCTATGCAATCTTTAATTCTATACAATAATAGTATGTTCAATCATTTTATTTGTATGTATTGTGTACTATGTAAGTTTATATATTTATATGTAATTATTTATATGTAACATATTTTTGTAAACCTACAATTTTATGCAAATGTGTCCATATATTTTAGCATTCCCTTCCCTTTACTTTCTTTCAATTTAAATTTCAATGCAAAATGTGCCTGTGATAAAACTCTTCTGCTGTGTGTTGTTGTTTCAGTGCTGTGTAGTATGCTGGACGTGGGCAAGTGGCCAGTCTTTGCACTCCTTCCTCCAGAGGAACTGCGGCTTATCCGTCAGGCTTGTGTCTTTGGCAGTGCTGCAAACGAAGCCATCTATGTAACAGTTAATGACGAGGTAACATTTGCACTGTAGGGGATTATTTCAACGTTCATTCTCCTCCAGGATTTGACTGGGCTCATATTCTTTGGCTAAATAGAGAATGAACAGATCTCGCCAAATAAAAAATGGGTCCAACCAAGCGCACCGGGATAAGCAGATAGAATGTGGCTATCTTTAGACGGATGGGCCTAATACCTCTGCGAGCACTGTTTACTTCCTGTTTAAAAGGTGTAATGCATGCCTAATCTCTCTTACTTTTGTGGTCTAAACAAATATTGAAAGAAGATTACAAGTGTGGCTTAAATTCTTGTTTTAATCTATGGCAAAGCATTACAGCTACTCTGGAAGTCTATTGTCATTCTTATTCAGGTTGTGTAAAGTGAATTTTGTGAATACCTTGCCAATGTGGGTCAAAGCCTTGTAAGAAATTGTTCTAAGAACTTAAATTTGGAACTTAAAGAATTGTTGACAATGTGAATAGTATATTTCTAGAAAATGTTGAACAAGAGGAAATAAAAAATATTGTTAAAAACTGTGGAAACAAAAGATCAACTGACTGTGAAGGGTTGGACATGATGCTTGTGAAAAATATAATTGATTTGAATCAGTAATTGAACCTTTGACTTATATTTGTAATTTATCCTTATCAACAGGAGTTTTTCCGGACAAAATGAAGTTGGCTAAAATAGTTCCTCTCTACAAAAATGGAGATAAACACAACTTTTCAAATTATAGGCCAGTCTCATTGCTTCCACAGTTTTCGAAGATATTAGAGAAGGTCTTTTCATCAAGACTGGATAAATTCCTACAGAAATATAACATCTTGAATAATAGTCAGTATGGATTTAGAACAGAACATTCAACTGCAATGGCTATTATAGAACTAACAGAAAAGATTGCATCTCAAATCGATAAAGGGAATTATTTTATAAGTATTTTTATAGACTTACAAAAAGCGTTTGATGTAATAAATCGTACGAGATTACTAAAGAAAATTAAAAAATATGGAATTCGAGGAGTTGCTCATCAATAGATTGCGAGTTATTTGGAAAATAGAAAACAATATGTACAGTTAAATGAAACAGAATCAAAGAGATGTGAAATCAGATGTGGTGTACCGCAAGGTTCAATTCTTGGACCTAAACTGTTTAATCTATATATTAATGAGTTTGAAAAAGTTACTGATCTTGAAAAAATTCTCTTCGCTTTTGTTCTGGAAATAACATACAAGAACTAACACAGACCGTAAATGAAGAACTAAAAAAGTAAAACAATGGTTTGACTTAAATGATCTAATACTTAACATTAAAAAAACAAACTTTATTTTGTTCAATGACAGATAGAAAAAATATGATATAACATTGGAAATAGATGGGGTTGAAATACAAAACAAAACAACTAAATAAACTAATACACTGTCACTAATATGAACTAGTTTCACATGAAGAATAATATTTGTGTGTTTTGTTTGCAGGTTTTTGCGCTGGGCACCAACTGCAGCGGCTGTTTAGGGCTCGGAGACCTTCAAAGCACCATCGAGCCGCGGGGAATTGATGTTTTGTGCGGAAAGAAGATTGTGTCTCTAAGCTACGGAACCGGGCCGCATGTGGTTATCGCGACGGCAGGTATTTCAGGACTCTTTTATCCGTCCTCAAAGGGGGGGGGTTCCCTCAGGAGACCTCGGGATCGTATTAGAGCGTCAGACAAGACACCCATGCTCTGTTTTTGTGATTATCAACACAAAGTCGGTGGATAAGGTAGAATGTAACGTGGTTGTACGGCCTGCCACCTTGAATGAACCTGGAGTCAGTAAGTGAGCAGGAAAGTATTTTTGTACTAAATGCTTTGGTCAGATTTTGAGTCTAGGAATCAAATCTTCATTATTATGGGTGTAGTGTAGAAGAGTGGGACTGTTGTTTTGAGAGAAGAGAGTTTAAAAGGTTAGAGGCGATCTGCTGACTCATAAAGGGTAGAAAAAGGAGACATTTTCTGTAATTTTCTTTATACAACCTTTAAGAAAATATTTATGGATGTATTTTTGCACGCAGTGATATATTCTGAAGAAGTTTGTCCGGAAAAGTATTCTTTGAAAACAGTGAATGTTTGTAGATCACTAACCCACAGCTTTAAAGAAATGGTAGCTTTTAGAGAACATAACAAGCACATTTTTTGGTAAAAGTCATGGGATAAAATTGTATTTACTCTGTGTCCTTGGATATTTGAAGACATTTTCTGAATATTTATTCATCTAGGTCGGGGCTTTTCTACTTCATTTTTGCCAAGGGTCAGATATTGTGGGTTTTTTGTGGGAAAATAAAATACAAAAGACATTTGGATAGGGCTGGGCAATATGTCAAAACAATTACATCACAAATTTCTTGGAGCTAGATCACAATTTCGATTTTATCAAGATTCGGTCTCTTTCTTTTGCTTTGAGGTAAAAACAAGTATCTGATTTTTCAAAAAAGTTTTTACTTCACTGGCTAAATCCAGCTATCAAAGAGAGAAACAAGTGACCAAGCCTTTGAAAATAAATCAACCTCAGCTCTTCAATAAAAAGTAAAAAAAAGAAAAAATTAACTAGAACATTGTGTGATTGATTTTTTTGTAAATCAATCGTGAAAAGTGGCTAAATTAATCTCCTTTTATGACTTGAATGTGGAACCCAAAAAACACACCCTTTAACATTTGTAAGAGACTTTAAACTAAGTTCGTAAGAAATAACGATTTTACGATTTCATGAAAAAGCAGATTGTCACAGAGATGGGTTCGTGATTCGATTTTTATCATGACATTGCCCAGCCTTACATTTGGATACTGAACTAGAACTAGAACCAGACTAAATACTAAGACTAACCCAGGATCAAACCAATAAATAACAACAACAAACATAATTTGGTTGCTCAGCCTGGCCTGGCAGCTGGACCTTATGTTGAATCGCCCTGATTTTGGCATTTACCAGAACGAATCATAATTCGGGTTATGTATTACAATGGATTATCTACAGTCCATTGTTTGAAATAAAAAGTGAGCCATTCATTTCTTCTATTCCTGCCATTATGAAATAATTATTTGAAGAGAATGCAATTGTCTCCTACACAAGAAATGGTTTACTTGTAATTAATAATTAATAAAAAGCATAGTCTTAATAATTACTGTGAAACTCCAAAACTTATCTGACGGCAGTTGTTTGACTGAGATATAAAACCCATATCCTGTGATACGACACAAAAGCAGGTACATATAAAACTTAGAAAGCACCTGTTGCACTTCTGCTCTGTATTAAATATTAACCTTTGAACCAACACGACTGAATGTTTGCCCACTGCTTCTCAGATGGCGAAGTGTTTGCATGGGGACATAATGGTTACAGCCAACTGGGCAATGGAACCACCAACCACGGCCTGACGCCTGCCCTTGTGTCCACCAACCTGCTCAGCAAGAGGGTCACCGAGGTGGCCTGTGGGTCCCACCACACCATCGCTCTCACCACTGATGGAGAGGTGGCTCATCTTTTATTTTATATATTTTTTTTACACGGTTTTAAGTAAGTCATGTTGCATCATGTCAGAATGTGCATTGTTTAGTAACAATTAAGTTGTTTTTTTTTTATTTCAGTTGTTTATGTTATGTCTCCTTATCTTCAACTATCATGATAAAACTTTTCCAGTAGATATAGAAGAAAGCTGGGTCGTTTTGACACATTGATTATGAGTTGAGTTGAGCTAAACAAACAGCTAAAAATTCCCAAAGGCCATATTATGACATAATAACCTTTTTCTCTGGAGAGCTCCTTTTACACAACAAAACTGAGCTACTACTTTTAGCAATCACAAGAAATTGATGTTAAATGAAGCACAGTTTTATGCCTATGAAACATTAGCCATCATCAGTTTAGAAGTGGACACATTAGTCATAAAACGTAATGTATATGGTCCAAAATCCTTTGATGAGCTACTTTACAGTGGATCTAGAGCTACTGGTTCTCCTGAGCTACAGGTTGGAGACCCCGGTGTTAGATATGGTATGCGAAATCTACTTCCTCAGCATCAGTTCAATCAAAATTTCCCGTCTGTTCTCAAAAGCTAAGCAAGTTATAGCCTGGTTAGTACTTAGATGAAGCTGGAACACCAGGTGCCAAAGTGGACTGTTATTGTGTCCTTGGGCAAGACACTTAACCTACATTTCCCAAATGTTTGCATGTCTGTGGATCCTTGATTGTAAATGGTAAATGTACGCAGACACTGAGGCAATGTGAGCTAAGTGTATTGCCCAAGGACACAATGACAGTCCACTCTTGTCGTCCCACTAACTTGCTTAACTTCTGAAATCTGATGGGATCAGGCTTTGACAAGCAGGTATGGTCACATTGTAAAGTGCTTGAGTGCTTGAAAGCTGGAAAAGCACTATATAAATAGAGACCAATGACTATTAACTGGGGACACATGGGGGTAACAAGTGGTAAACAAAGGTGACATTTAATAGGATCTCAGTTTTAAAAAGGTTGCCTTTTTTGTTTTGAATAATTTGTTGGATTCTGGGGCATACATATCTTAATTGAGAAAGAATCTCTTGAAAAGAAATAACTTTTTTTTGTGAGACTTGAAAACTTAGACACTACTTGGGACAAAAAACCCTGACCTACAGCACTGTGCTTTGTTCTCAATAGACTCCAAATTAGGCAGGTAAAGTTCTAAAAAGACCGCAACAAATACACGACCTGGAAAAACACCTCAGCTGTCATGGCAACGAGGGGTCAGTGGCACAGCCTTGATGTCAAACCTTATCATAACACTTCTTTAGTAATATGTTGCACTTTGAGGCACAAACTAACTTGTTTTTACCAGTGAGTGGATTTGCCTGAATTACTTATAGTTTATTTTAGAATAGCCAATTTGCACAAATAAAAACACATGAATGACAACATGCTCCTTTCTACAATGAAACATCCGTAAGAAGAGGCAAAGCTTAACAGTTCTGCTGATTCAAACAGGAAGTCTTTAGACCTCATTCTATTGCTTAATTTTTTTTTCTAATCCAGTCCTGTGTGGCTCTGGCTCTTCTAGCTACGTTTATGCTATATTTAATTTTTTCTCGTTTAGTTAAGACTAGGGTTAGGTAGGTTTATGAAGTAATTTGGGTTTTGGATAAGGCTTTCATTTTAGAGCATAGCTATAGGTTTTAGTCAACAAAATGTAAAATCTACTTACGTCACCAGCATCTATTAACAAAATAATCTGATTGTGTTGTTAGGTGTTTGCCTGGGGATACAACAACTCGGGTCAGGTGGGTTCAGGCTCCACGGCCAACCAGCCCACCCCCCGCCGAGTGAGCAGCTGTCTGCAGAACAAAGTGGTGGTGAACATCGCCTGTGGACAGCTCTGCTCCATGGCTGTGCTGGACAACGGAGAGGTAATATGTCACAGGCCCCTGGAGATGTTTAACACAAGTGCGTCGTTTAGAGCAGGATTTGGGCTGTTCTGGGATTGAAGCGGTCCCTCGTTACTTGCACGAAGCAATTTCTTTCTAATTGAGTAGGTTTATGCAGTTTTAAAAAATGAGTCATTGCAATGGCGAGACTGGTGAGTGCGTATATGAGACCAAACATTAATATGGCAGGTGCTGTTGAGGTGCATTATAGAGGGATTATCGGACGTCATTTTCCGCTCAACTGCACATGCCTCCTGCAGAAAGAGACGCTGTCTATCATGTTGGCTGGGGAAATGACAGCTAAACACATGTGACATTGAGACAGTGTTTTTCTTGCTGTTTTTTTCACTCACCTGAATGTAAGGGTTGTAGGGTCGAATTTCATTCACAAATGTTGAATTTGCAGCATACCTTTTGTTTTCGCACAGTGATAAACTCTTGTAGTTAGCTTGCTAGACTTCCACTGGTCCCTGGGAAACACAACTGTGACTGTGCCGGTCCTTACAAGAAAAAAATTGGGGACCGCTGCTCTAGTGTAGGTATTTAAATTTATCAAAATTTTTACAACATCTTTATATAGACCCAAAGTCAAAGTTATAACAAGTTTACTAAGCTATTAAAAATTTAAAAAATTAGGTACCCCATTATGTTTTTGACTCACAGAGGCTTTGTTCTGATTTAGTAACTTTTGCAAATGCAAGTGTAACGTTATATAGTCAGAAGACTTTTTTTTTTTTCAATTCTGACTTTGTCTAGGCCTTGTGGTAAATATTTATCACAGTTACAGCAGTTAAATTGCAAATTTATGGTAAGTAATTTCAGTTCTAAAACAGAATCCATCCACTTCAAATGCACTAAAATGCAAAGACAATTTTCACACACACAACTTAAACGGTTTTCAGGTAATTTAAACAATCAGTCATATAGTATTTTTTTTTTACATTTTGGTTGCTAAGTAACAGTTGTGGAATCTACATGTAGAATATTTGTTGGACAAAAGATAATTATAAACCTGATCAAAATAGTCAAATGGGGGGTAAACATGTGAACTCTTTTGTGAAATCTTAAATCTAATCATGTTCATTATGTTTTATTGAAAAATATAGTCCACCAAGTTCATCTAATCAGTACATCTTTTACCTCCCAGCCTAAAGATATTTGTTTTAAAAAATTATTACACAAATTAAAAAATTAAAACAGTTTCAACCTACTGTTTTTCACCTTTGTGTTTCAGATTTATGGCTGGGGTTACAACTGCAACGGGCAGCTGGGTTTGGGAAACAACGGGAACCAGCAGACGCCCTGCAGGATCGCAGCTCTTCAGGGGGTCAGCATTGTCCAGGTGAGTCTTTAAACTCGCTTGTGTTTGGATGCTGGACTTCTGCTAAATGTTTGATTGTTTTACCCAGGTGGCTTGTGGGTACGCGCACACACTGGCCCTTACAGACGAGGGCCTGGTCTATGCCTGGGGAGCCAACTCTTACGGACAACTGGGAACAGGAAACAAGAGCAACCAAGCCTTACCTACGCTCATCAACACTGACAAGGAGAGGTGAGGCTCTGGACTTTTCATGTTCATTAGGGTTGCAAGAAGTTAATCAAATCATCGCAAACTAATTGATTATTGAATACTAAATCGCCAACTAATTTAGTAATTGATTAATCATTAACTGGTCTTTCTTTAGGTTGCAAACATCCCATGAGCCGTGGAAAAGCCTCAGATTGGACAGAAATAACATAAAAGTTGTGTAAAGGGCTTTTGAATTTTGCCTGGGCCTAGTGTTGACAAAAGATACTATAGATACTACAATTTTAAAACTAAGGAATAGTATCGATTCTTAATACTAATTATAATACCGCAATGATAACTAAAAATGCTTTTTAATGTCAAATTTGTATACAATAGACTGACATTTTCAACAAAATACAAATTTTATTGAACATTTTGGTTTTAAACTAGCTTTGATAAAGCTCAGGATTATTCTAAAACTCCACAAAAAGTGTACAATTTTGTCCTGTTAATGTTCTTTTTAGAAGTATAAATTATACTCATTTCAAATGAGTATAATTTTAATACCAGTTTTATTATTATTATCTGATTTTTGATACTTTTGACCCCCTGAAAATCTATCTCCAGGACCTTCACAAGTGACTTTACCTATGCTTAAATTTGGCAAAAATCTTGTATTCAAGACATGTTTGTGTTCTAAGCAACTGATCGATTACTCAAAAGAATGATCACCCAACTAAGTTGCAGCCCTGTTGTAAATATTATAGAAAACATCTCTTAAAAGTGTTGGTTTCTCCAAAAAAAAAGTATTACATTTCAATGGAAATTTAAATGGAATTCTCAGTGTCTCTAGTGTGATGTAACTAAAATGTTTTGCACTACTTTTTTTTACACTTCACCATCACTTTGCAACTGTATGCATACATGCAACACGTTACATCTATCAATCAAAAAGAAGAACGGCAAAACCCTGTCATGTACATCTTAAAGAGACGTTAACTGCCTAAACTCCACCCACAAACTGCTGAAAAAGCATGAGGAGAAGGTGAGAGGAGGTTTGACAGTAGGTGTTTGTGATCAGCACAGAGTTTTTGTGTAGCCAATTGAAGCTAGAAATGGCATGAGTCATAACAGACAAAAAGGTTGTTATAGTGTTGTTAAAGGACTTCACTTATATATACTATGATAATATTATTGGTAGAGGTGGGAGAGTGATTTGACTTTTTATGACTTGTGGCTTATGATCCCAACAGACTTGACTTGTGACTTAACCCTTCATGAATTGAGACTACTGACTTAATATGACTTGGGTATGACTTGTATTAAAAAATGCAAACAATGACAATGTGCACATTTTAAGGTGATTCAAAAATGTTAACATTTGAATATTAAAGCTTTTTTGATTAGCTATTATTAACATTTATTTATTATAGAATAAATTCAATTGATTGAAGACATGGCCATTTATGAACTAAAACACCACTAGAAACCCACAACTAGTCTTTTTAAATTCTTCATTTGAGATTAAGTAAGGGTCAAAATATGGCAATGACGAACCAATTGTAAAGGAAAAATTTAGATTGGATTTACTTTGCATTTCATTGTACATTTCTAAAAATAGGACAGGGTGCAAACATTTATTTCATTTTACTCTGTCACATCATGTCAAATCATGTAATGTTTTTTTTGTTGTTGTTGTGGTGGTCCGAAAAATATTTGACTCACTGACTTGGACTTAACTCTGACTTGCACATATAGGTGAATTACTCTCACCTCTGATTATCGGTCAAACATTAGTGAAATTGTTTGCATTGATTCTAAACCTTTTTTCCCCAGGATGGTGGAAGTAGCCGCCTGCCACACCAGCCACACGTCTGCAGCAAGACCCAGAGCGGGCAGGTGCTGATGTGGGGTCAGTGCCGCGGTCAGGCTGTGGCCAGTCCTCACCTCACTCACTTCAGCACCACTGACGACGTGTTCGCCTGTTTCGCCACACCGGCCGTCACCTGGCACCTCCTGTCAGTCGGTAATATGCAACACAAGTCCAAGTCATAACATTAATACGTTTTTTGATTAGTGACAGGGTTAGCTTTTTCTATACATTTTTGTATCAACCTTTTGTGTTAATATTTTGTTATTGCCCACGTAACTAAGTGCACAAAACTACTTTATATCATTTGGTTTTAAAAAACTAAAATAAAAAGGCATAAACACACAATTTTTGAAGGTGGACACAATATCAATATGCTTTTGCCACATCTAGAAGTGACACTGGCTTTTGCAACGCAAGAGGAGCTAGACTATTTTGACCCCAAATTGCTCAGTTTGCACTAAAACTGCGAAAAAATAAACAATAGGCAAGATTCCCATGCGTCCTGGAAAACCTGTAAAATCTGGAAAATTAATAGCCCATTTTTCAGTCATGGAAAACACTTGCCTGACCAGTCAGCCCCTCCTACATTCTGTTACATTCTGTTTGAATGCAGAAGGGTCTGGGACCTGACGGTTAGGCAATAAAGTCGTCTCCCAAAGTTAAGATGATCCGATCAAGCACGGCGATTCTGACATGTGACACTAAAAAGTCGGAAGTTGCTTGCAAGCCCCATTTCAAAACATTCGAGAAGGCAAACGTAGCTGATGCGGCTCGTGCTTCGGTTTTGAACAATGAATGTATCACTTCCTTAAAACCTGAGCAGCAAACCGTGTTGAGAAAAAATCCTCGCGCTACATGTTTACGAAAACATCGTGTCGCTGTTTTGGTGGAATTTCCGGGTTTTCTGTGATTGGTTGACTCAGCGCTCCGAAAGGCCGCCACCAAAATTGACTCAGCGCTCCGCTCCCAGGCCCTCACGGTTTGTAAAGTGTCTGTCAAAGTGTGTAGGGACTGGTTGGTCAGGCAAGGAAAACACAGGGAATATGAGAAAAACAGCCAAATGTCATTGAAAATAAAATGTTTTCCTGGAAAATTATTGGGCCCAATAATAAAATGTATAACAGTGAAACAAATGAACCAGATTTTTTCAATGTGCACAGCCGACCTAAAAAGCCTTATTTATAAGTTAGTTAAAAAAAAAGAATGTCTTTGTACTAATGTAAAACTGCTAAAAAAAACCCCAAAACATTGGATCTGTGAACCCAGATTGCAAAAACTTACATCCAAAATATAATAGGTCATATCTCATTTATAGTTTTTTCAATTGGCTGTTAGATGTTTTAATTGGAAGCATATATTTTTACAAAATAGGCTCAACAGTAGTTTGATTTTAGTTCAACTGGTAAAGAAAAGTGTCAAAAAACAAGATTTTATTCTCATGTTTTTCAGCCACAAGAAACCAGCAAAATGCACCAAAATTGACTTAATTTGTCAAAAATCTCAGGGGAGGACCCCCAGACCCTCCACTCCTGTTTTTCTCCATGCACAACTGCCAAAATACTGTAACTGTGATGCTCATGAAACCACTAAAAGGCCATCAAAGTGAACTGCAGCTTTTACAAATTTTTATTGAGAACTGGCCGTACGACTGTGTTATATACTTTGATTGTCATAAATGTGGGCTATTTGGCTGTCACAAACTTGGCAAAACAAGCTAAATATTGTGATTATTTATTTGTCACTACAACCTGGATATATATTTGAAGATATATATTTTGTATCAGTTCAGAAATTAGAATAGTTTGTTTAAAATATATTGTCAGTTTTTGTAGAAAATCATGTTGATATTTTGACTGACAGTTTAAAAATGGGCTACTGTGCCTTTAAGAGGTTGCAATTGGGTGACAGGTTATGAAAACGACTGTGGTATGAAGCTGCTTTTGTGAGGAATTTTCACTTTGTTTTAAATGTACTTGAACCCAGCGGTTAGATGTATGGAATGTGTATCGCGGAATTTTGGGAGGCAGCTGGAGGAACAAACAGGATACAAGCTTCCTTCTTTTGTCACAGAGCCATGGGTATTTATCCTTTGTGTCACAAAAACAGCTTTTAATGTTACGATTATTGTGAGTAGCAACATCACAGTCAGTTATTTACATTTGTTGCATTATTATAAATGGGCACTGTGAAATATTTATTTTTTTATTTTTAGATTGTCTCAAAATTTATATTAATATATTATATTAAATCAAACTTTTGAGAGTTAAAGGGCTCATCCAGAACTTTTTTGAAACTCTTTTCAGGAGGCCACATGTTTAGCCCACTTGTATTGCACTGTCGCATTGTTAGCCACGATGGGTTTTGAAGCACTTTTTGGGACAAAACTGATTAATTTATTTTTTTAAGCGTATTGTCCCTTTGAATAAAGTCTAGTTAGTTACTTAGTTAGTTGTTAGTTCTTTTAATGTCATTTTATATTTTTTCTGCAGGTTTTTTGTACAACATGCTGCAATAGTTTACCTGTATTCATTTTTATAATGTGACCTAAATAATCATAATTATTACTAAAAGCAGAGAGAATGATTGAATTTGTAAAATTTTAGTGCATTACAGCGAGAGACACATTAAATTACAAATAGGGATAAAATAAGACAGGGTCAACCAAAAGCTTTCTTAAAAGCGTTTTCAGCTGCTTCAACAGACTCAGACAAAGTTTTTGGAGCTTTAAATTTAATTTTTTGGGCCACAAGTAAATTTTGACCGGAGGATTGAAAAATTTGGACAGAAGAGTATGAAATTCTAAAAAGTAACAACAAAAATTTGAAAATCAATATTAAACTTAACTGGAAGCAAATGAGGAAATGAAAAAACTGGAGTATTGTGGAATGATGTTCCTGTTAAAAGTTTGTTTAGAGTTGACTTTTTTAAAACACGTAAAATTCTAGTTACAATAATAAAACGTGATGAAAGCACGGACATTTTTTTTTTTTTTTTTTTTTTTTTTTTTTTTTTCAAATTGGACTTTTTCCTAGAATGGATTCTCTATCTTCAATGTAGTTACCTAGTCCCTTCAGACAATTATTTAAAGTAATAACTAGAATCCTCAAAAAGCTACATAAGGTAATTATTTCAAAAACTTCCGTCCAGTTTGACAGAATGAAATTAACTTTTGTTTTGGAACCATTTGTAAAACCAAAGAAAAGATCGTAAACACTCCCCAGGGATGTGAAATATTTAGAAATCTACCCACATTTGTCTGCTTGGTGTGTGTTTATAAAGGAGCCCTGTTCTGCACAACAAGTTCTTAATACTTATCTCTTTATTTGTGGCTCTTAGATGGAGATGACTACTTGACCGTTGCTCAGTCTCTGAAGAAGGAGTTCGACAGTCCTGAGATCTCTGACCTCAAGTTTCTAGTCGATGGCAAATGCATCCACGTCCACAAAGCCCTGTTGAAAATCAGGTGAGTGCGCAAAATCAGGTAATGCATATACTGTTTTTAATATATCAGTCAGGTTAGAACCGTGTAATAGAATCAGACTTGTGCATAGCAGGATGGATGTGTAGTATCTAGCAGAGGTGGGAGTAAGTCACTTAGATGCAAGTCACAAGTCCTTCATGTCCAAGTCACAAGTAAGTCCAAGTCAGCGGGTCATCAGGGTCAAGTAAGTCAAGTCAAGTCATCATCTTGGCATCAAGTCATGGTAAGTCATTAATTTTCTTAAAGCCAAATTTTAATGGCTACTCAACTAAACAGTTTTGGTGCATTTTAAATTTAAACTTTTTGCATTAAACTACAGAGTCAACTACACAATTTTTGTAAAAATAGAAAATTAACAGCATACATTGGGACATTCTGGATGAGGATGAATAATTTTTGCAGTGTCAAAAAATACAGCTAAAGCAGTGCTTCTTTTTTTTTTTGCCATGCCACCCTTGGGATAGAAAAAATATCCATTGCCCTGTAATAAATAAAATAAATAAATAAATCTGCAAAAGCACAAAAAAGTCTGTGATATTTTGGCTTAGATAATAAATTCAGAACGAAATTATATATTTAAAAGTGTTTATCATTTTTGATATTTTTAGGATCAAAATGTTATTTGTTTAGGCTGAACAGAAATTTATAAAACCAAGCGGTTTTAGCTTTAGCTACTCATAGAACTACAGTTACATTGGTAACTAACAATATCAGTCCTGATGAAAACCTGGTCCAGTTTTAGGATAGTCCTGGTAAAACCAGCTCAGTGCTCACTAAATACACAGTGGGAAGTACATAAAACAATCCCGTTTTCAAAGTAAACATCACAAACACGAATGTAAAAGTTTGCGCATCGCCGCTGATCGAGGCTGATTCCCCGCGCGCATATTTAATGAAGTGTTTGCGTCACTCTCGATTTAAAGACTTTAACGGGACATATCTCTGTGATTACTGGGTCTTTTGGGATAATTTAAAAACTCATGCAGAGCTCAGACTCGTCTCTGTACGTCTGTCAGTACAGCAGACCTCTCTTCTTGGTTCCATCTGCGCAAACTGCAGCGGAAGAGATTCTCTGTAGACTGTTTATGAGCGCGAGGGAGAGAAAAGGGCGCAGCAGCAGCACTGCTCCTACGGCGTCTGGAGTCTGATTAACTCCACGCAGAAAGGCGCAACAACGTGAGCACGTAAACTGTGGTTTATGTTTGTTAAGTCATACGCAAGTTATGTCAAGTAAAGAGTCACAAGTCAAGTCAAGTCTCAAGTCTCTAATGTTCAAGTCAAGTCTTTGGGGATGACAGGGCAAGGTATCTAGTATTAAAAAGGTTCCAAGTCCAGTTCTGTAAGCTTTCTCTGGCTCTTCGCATCAACCTAAAACATTCACAAACATCTAAAAGTCTTGTACAAAGTAAATCATAGAAATCTAGATAATAGTTTCCAGATTGAAATGCATATTTTCTCATTTCACAGTTTGAAAATTGCATACTCCAGTCCAGATTAAATGATTAAAGAGATTAAACTGTGAAGACCCAGTAAATATGAGCTTTATATCAATTTGACACAGATGCACCGCTTAAATAATGTTTTTCTCTCTCAATCAGTTCGTTGAGTTTAAGTAGAATATCTCTTTTGCAGGATGACTATTACGAGTAGTTGCCTGCTTTAATATAAAAATATATTTGTGAGTTGTCATAAAATAATAAATGAACAGAACAGAAGCACATACAGTACATCTAAGGCTCAAACCAATGTGACAATAATGTAGTGACTGTGAGATTAAAACAACATTACTTTCCAACTTTTTTGGAGTCACGACACACTTTTTTTTGCTTAATTTTTTGTCCTGTACCACACCACCTATTGAAATGTGGCCAAATTAAGCTATTTTGGAACACAAAGTTATTTAATTTTTACATTGAAAGTTTTAAATCTATAAATGAAAATTGGTTTTGCTTTCTTTCTGGCTGTAAAACACTGCCAATTTGTAAATCATTTATTTAAGTCTAATTAAGCTGATTTTACAGATTGAATATTGAAAACTGACAGATTTTTCAAGGCACACCTGGCAGCAACTCAAGGCACACTAGTGTTCCCCGGCGCAATGGTTGAAAAACACTGCTCGACCTAGATGAGACTGGAAAGTCACAAAAAAAAAAAACATCCAAGGTCCACTGCAATCAGTTTTTAACCAAATTAAAATTATTTTTTGTGAGGCCTCTTCCCACTGGAGGAACTTTTTTCAGTTCTTAGTACTTTTTTTTGTTCCAGTCCCCATTTTAGGCATGTTCACACAGAGCAGGAACTATGGACTGGGGCCATACTTTAGGGACTTTTTCCTGTCACTTTCCTGTCAGACCTGGAACCTTTTGGTGAAACAAGCATTTACAATGCTAACTTCTTTGGAAACATGTTTTATACTTTCTCACATTTAGATAAACTTTCCTTACCCTTAAGAAAAGTTATTTAAAAGCTCCCCAAAATATAGTTATTTAATTTGTAAATAGTAGTCTAACTATTACTAGGAATTACAGTGAATACCGGTAATTGTGTTTTATTGTTAACTTTAGTGATGTTTTTAGGTTTTGCAATTCATAGTTTTATGTGGAATACAAAAAAGGCTACTTTTGTCCACTTAATCACTTAAATGTTCCAGACTATGCAGATGCTACTGCTAAAGCTAGTTAGTAAAGCTAAGAACTACTGCTGTGTGAACACAAACATGGAGATAGCCTCCTGGATAGTTCTTCTGACTAAACAGGGACTGGAGGAATGTTGGGACTAGTTCTTGGTAGTTTCATGTGCGAAAACGCCTATGGACTGCCAACATCAGCGCTGATGAGCATGATGTCAGACAGCAAACTGTCAGTGATCATCATAAACAATTTAAAATTGGACCGGGGCCTTAGAGAACATATAAGAACCAGAATTTTAAAGAAAAAGAGAAATGTCAATCTCCACGTTTTAATCTCAGGTAGGACGTTGCAAGACTTCAGTCCAAAATGTCTTCTTTTGTAACAAAGTTTTTAAACTGTCACCTTCTCTTGGGTGCTTTTTGAAAACGTCAATTGTTCTGACACTCTCTTTAAGGCTCTGATTTTAAAATTAATAATATTTTAGCCTTAGAAAAAATCCTATTTGAATTGATACCACTATATACTGTACTGTATACATTCTTACTCATGTTGTTACTGTTGTCATGGAAATTCCTGCTGAGTAACAAAACATATGCAGCTTTTCTATTTAAGGTAAAGTGATGAGGAGACCCCACCAGAGCATATGTGGAGCATGTTATCGTGTCTGGTGTTTTGTCGCCTATATTTAAGTACCATCTGTTGCACGCCGTTTCCTCGTCTTTCCTGTTAATGTCACAGGGAAGCAAAAGCAGACATATTGTTTCCCGTTTTGTCTTTTTATAACCCAGCACACACAGAGTCACTGGATTCCAGCGTGTGCTCATTTGCACTGTCAGTAGGAAGGAGCCAGACTGTCTGCCACGGCACACAACTTACAGCAACATCACATGCAACTGACACCCTGAGCTGTGAGGAAGTGTGCTGCTGAACTTTGACCAGAATGAGTACTGATATATGTGGAGGTTCACTGTGGTGGTGTGATATTAGGAGGCAGTTTGTTTCACAGTCTAGAGGCAGTAACAAAGAAAGCTTGAAAATTGTTGCTAAAAACACAGAATTACCATCAGATAAATTGTCGTCTTGTAATTTAAGTGAAGGAAGTTTTGTCCTAGCCACTTTTTGTCTGTAAGGTCCTTGTATAATTTGGGGGAAATCTAAATTATGCCTGGCTATAATAGATCAGAGTGGCAACATGTACAAAGAAATAGCATGGGGCCCAAAATGGAGCCTTGGGGTACTCCACAGAACACAACCATGGGCCATATAAAAGAATGGGGTTAAAAGAAGCCGTATTGTTTGACTCTAGCCAATGAAAACTTCTGTGGGTGGCAGGTATAGCAGCTAATTTGGACCTCAGATCCAAGTTTGAGTGCAACCACAGAGCCAAAAAGGTGTCACGTTTTCAAAATCATACCCCTTCTCGCGCACAGATGATTTTCTTTGTACTTGATTTTTGAGATGCATCTATCCGATATGGGGATCAAATATCAGTGCCGAATTAGAAAATTTTGCTGGATCGGGTATCAGCTCCATGATATCTGTTCAACCGATACCATTGTTGTACCTTTAATTGGACAAAATTAGACAAATTTACTGGCTGATGTTGAACAAGAGCATCTCATAATGTTTGACATTTTATTCAGATTATGTTGTTAAGTTGTGTTCTATAAATGATAGTTTAAGCCAAAGTATCTGAACTGGTATTGGAACAGGAAAAAGCTGGATCTTAGCACTGCTTACACAGCTAACATACAGTATATCTTGATTTACAAAATCAATAGTGAAATAAAAACACCCAGTTTATGTAAAGAATGTTAATGCAAACATTTTGACACTCTGACAACAACAGTTATAGAGAGAAATGCAAAGTGAATGACAGACGAGGGAGCTATATTTGGCTACATGAGTTTGCAAAATAATGTGGAAATATACAGTATGTATTTTTAAGATATTTTGAGAACCCCTAAGCCAGGTCTATTCAATTATGTTGACCAGTGGGACAGATTTTTTAAAGGCTTTAGTTTGAGCGCCGCACCACAAACTGAACCACAAATTTCTAAATAAAACATGTAAGCAATATTATATAAAAGCAGGATGAAAACAGGACTAAACCAAAACAAGATCAGACTTGAACTAGAGCAGAGCAGAGCGGCACTGGGAGTATAAGACTAAAAACCTAGTCTGCGTTTGGTTTACATCAGATGTAAACCACATCCTGAATAAGACTAGTCACCAAGTTAGAAGTATAAGATATTAACTTTTTAAATTCCATAACAGATAGTGGATGAAATAATTCATAGGCTACCAAAAAAGAGAGGTACAGTAAATAGTGCACTAAGAACAATAGACACAGCCGACATGGTTCCGTTTTATTGCGTTCTGTACTGTAGTTAAAATCAAATACTGAGCTCATCCTTGTGACAATTCACAATTATGATGACATCAGTCTTATTGGTCAGCCCTTGTCAGATTTTGAAAAAGCAGATTTAATCAGTTCCTCTGAAATGTGAAGAAGCAGATGCATTTGTTTTCATCAAAGGCAATAGGAACTGGACTTTGTGCATGAAATGTGATAAAATCTCTCAAAAAATCTACTTAATCAATTACTCATTACCATCTGGAGTGATCAAACTCATGCAACAAATACATTTTTTGTGAATGAATGTAAAAAGGTTTGAGTGAGATAAACTTAAACAATAGCACAGTGTAATCTTTGGTTGCAAACATTCTTAATTTTGTGCATTGTTTATCTTGGAACTACAATCTAAGCACCAAATTTTCCACTGTTCTTGTTTATTTAACCTTTTGGCTGAATTGCAGTTTTATTTTTGCTAGTTTTAAGTTAACCACAGCTGCGTCAGACTCGTTTAGCATTAATCTAAGCGAACGTTAACTCTTTCTTTTATCTCTTTCCTGTCAGGTGCGAACATTTCCGTGCCCTTTTGAATGAAACCGATGAAGACGCCATCGAAATCCACCAGTTCTCCTACCTGGTGTACAGAGCCTTCCTGGAGTACCTTTACACAGATACCATCAGCCTGCCACCAGAGGACGCTATAGGTGAGGCAAACTAACAGCTCGGGCTCTCAGTGGGTCTGCTGTGAGAAGTTAAAAAACACTAACAGAGTGTGTGTTTTCAGGGTTATTAGATTTGGCCACGTTCTACAGAGAAATGAGGCTGAAGAGGTTGTGTCAGGAGACCATCAAGAGAGGCATTTCAGAGGAGAACGCCATCACTCTGCTGTCAGCCGCTGTCAAGTATGAAGCCAGGGTAAGAGCTGGAGGGACCAAAAACAGATACAGCACAAGTTGTCAGAGTCACAGTTAAATAATAAATAAAGACAGACATAAACACACAAAAAACAAACGAATAGAATAAGTCCAAACAAAACACAACTTGAAAAACGAGACAAACAGTGCAGTGTTTCCCGACTCTTTTAGTCATGGCACATGAAAAAGGTTGAAAAACACTAAAACTGTGAGTGTCTTCGTGGGTCAAAAATACTGATCATATGTTGATAGAAATAGAAATAGAAAAAGCTCTATTGTCTCCCCAAACATGTGGCAGAAATTGTTTTTGACAAGGCTCTAGACATTCATCCACAGCTCATTCATAAAAAGCCCAATAAAACATCACAATACACAAGACAACAGTTCTGTGGCCTGGGCTCATCTGTGACTGTTCAGTGAGGCAGTCGCAGTTGGAACAAATGTTTGGACGGCTTTGTTTTGTGCTTATGACATGGGGGTAATACTGTATATTTGCAGACTTGTTACAAGCGATACAATACCATATTTACACTATATTGGGGAAAATATAACTAACAAACATATGGATCCAAGCTGAACTTCATACATACAGCATACAATTACACCTGGCTATACCATGTATGTTTCCAAAGTAAATACAACTGAACATTCAAAATAAAACAAACAGTAAGTAAATGGTTTTCATACCCAATCATATCCAAACTGGTGGTTGAAATTTGTACAAAAATAGATTTTGTACAAATTAGAGAATCTGAATGAAAGATTGTCACAGTAGATATTTATTTAATTGAGCGAGAACAGTGCACAGTGATACACATTCAGGCACATTTACAACGGAAACTCCTGGTAAGGTGTAAATACTGCATGTTATTAACATGCACAAAAACACTTACTTTAGATTTAAATGGGATTTAAATTTAGGTTCAGTTATTTTTTATACGTCCAAGCCCCAGCCAATCAATTTCCTGCTGTTTTGGCACAAGCTTATTTTTGTCAAGATACTCAGTTTAGTACTAAGGAGGATTATACTCAGTTTTTGATACCAATCTCGATGCCACAATTGCAAATTTCTTTTTTGGGCTAAAGTTTTTTTTACAATACACTGACATCTTTAGCTGTTCCTTTCTCAGCAAATTGCGAAGAGTGCCTGCATTTCAGATTAACTCCACAACGAACCGGGCAAACAATTTAGTTTATTTGCGTGATGCACATGAAACAAAGGAGCTGAGTGGTTGTCTGTCATATATCAGTCCTTTCACTGGTATTGGTTGATATCGAGTATCGGCAGATAGTTAAAGCCAAATATCAGGATCGATATCGGAACTGAAAAAGCTGGATCGGTGCATCCCTACTTTTAACAATCGTACCCACACTGTCATAATAATCTCCATCCCTTTTCCTCAGGACCTGGAGGAATTCTGCTTCAAGTTCTGCGTCAACCACCTCACGGCCGTCACCCAGACGCAGGCCTTCGCGGACATGGACCACGACCTGCTCAAGAACTTCATCAGCAAAGCCAGCCGATACGGGGCCTTTAAGAACTGACCCGCGGAGCACCCTGCCCCCGCCCCGTGACACTGTGAGCCTGCCACTTCCCCAGAGTCAACCTTACACCAAAGTAAACAACACTTCAAAGCCCCTCGCATCGGGGAGGTAAACAGGGAAGCCAGAGGGGGGTTATCCTCTCTCTCTCTTCACTCGGGTCACGGCCCACGACGCAGCCCCAAAACGCTGGCAAAGCTTTGGGTGTCAATACTGGCCGAGCAGGGTGTGGAAAGGTTTGTTTAGCGTTGTGCTAATATGGCTAAAGACTGGGACAAATATTTAGAATTCTGTGCAATATTATCTTTTGCATGTATCATTAACTAAGACAACATACAGAACTGTAGAATTTGCAGTAATCCGTGGAAATGTAAATAGAGGTTACAATATTTGGAATTTGCAAGCGAGTGGTAAAAATGCATGACTGCCAATGGAGAGTAATGGATTTTTTTAATATATATATATAAAGCCTCAAAACACAGCCTAATTGTAAAAGAGCTATGGCAGTGTAATAACAAATATAGTCTATAACTCAGCTAAATGTTAAAAGAAAAGACAATGGAAACAGTAGGAGAAAAACAGACAAACAACAGTAACAACGAGCTACATTAACTTTATTTGGAACATAGATACGTGTTGTAATTATATATTATAGTTTTACATACATCAGAAATAAATATGTGAAGAAAAGTAAAAAATAAAATAAAATTGAAAATAACAGGAAGTAGAGCAGAGTTCTGAACTGATGACATCACATTAGGAAAACAGAGAAATGTATTCAAACATCAAAATATGTGTGTTATTATGTAATTTTAGTGGGTTAAAGAATCTGTTACGTTATAAAAGTTTTCACCATTGAGTTATACTAGAGAAAGAGCGTATCCATGGTAACCTATAGCAACAAATGTTCAGTTCTGGCAGCCATATTGTGTAGGGAGAGTCGACTAAACATCTCATACAAACTAATAGGAAGCTGAACATTTAAAACTTTTTCTCCTAAATATTTTGATAATTGAACCTTTTCTTATTTGTGTATTTATTTATGCTTCTGTTCTGTTGCTAAATTCTTCTTTTCTAGTAAACACAATGATAAATTTGAGTACTCATATAATTTAATGACACGCAAATATATATTTTAATTTTGCATCAAATTCAGCACAGTGCAGTGTTTTTAGGCTTAAAATGTATATTCACAATTAAGAGGGAAAATGGACTGACTGTTTGGACCATAAAAAAAATATTTAAATGTTAAATTCCTCCCTTTATTTGATGAGTTATGCGACCTTGTATTTACAGTATTCTCAATTAGAATTTGTTCGCCTCTCCCTTCACAAGATGGCCGCCGCAACTGCCGCGACAACAGGCGACTTTGCACATCTTTTTGTGGGAAGTCGAAGTTATTTACAAAAATATACCTACTAATGACTAATGAAATATAGATTTTTTTAGCATATTTTTGTTTCAAGTCTTTATTAATTATCAAATCCAATTTGAAATATGTCAAAATCATTAACCCTCATTCCGCTTTTAAATCTGACGACTTCCTCTCAAAAATCCTTCTACACATGGTCCATATCGACATGTATTAATTTCAGTTGCATTTATGGCTTATAAACATCTTTTTACAAACAACAAAGTGAAACTGGAGAGGACCACGCCAGCTCAGCCAATCAGAGAGCTGCATTCAGCTCCTGATTAGAACAAAAATTCTTTATTATTCAGTTTAAAAGACTCAGAGGTCTAATTTTTTCACAAAGTGCTGCATCTACTACATACTTTTTAGTGGAAAGCTCAAAGTTTACTACTTTACAACTAAAAAAGTTAGCTACCCCATCTTTAATTGATTTTTTAATGGCTTATTCGCTTGTCGCTGTCTGAAAATCTGGCAACCTGGCTTCTTAGTGTGGTGTCAACATTTATAAGAAAGTAAAAGCTGAATGGTAAAAAATGGCTAAACTGGAAACAAATTGTCAAGTAAGTAAAAAAATCCTAAATATAATGATTGTTTAGGTTAAATGCGATTACCTTTCTGTTCTTTGTACCTAAGGGTATAATTGTTGTGTGGAAATGTCCTAAATCCTGCAGAAACAAGCTCTGCAACAACAACTCAAAATACCCAACGCTAACCCATTCGAATGGAGCAAAACAATAGTTCCACACAGACAAAAATAAGCCAAAAACACGTCTAATCAGTCGTGTTGCTGCCACTGAGTCCTAGTGTTGTCATAACATCTATTAAATGGTGCAGGTTCAACAGCATGGCTTTATACTAAATGTCGTATCTAATATTGCCATTAAGACTATACTGAAAACATGGATTCTTGCTGTGAGTGGTATCGCCTCTCCATAGATCTGACCTGTGACCTCCTGATGTCACTTGTCTTGTTTTTTTTTCCAGAAGATAGCAAAAAACATAACTGATAATAAAGTACTGAGGAAAAGTCAATGGAATAATCATATTTTAGTTGAAGGTAAGCAAAAAAATAAAAAATAATTGTCAGCCATTTTGAATTTTTCTTTCAAGTAAATGTAAACAACGGTCCCAGTCAATACTAATGGGATTGAATTCAAGCAATAGTCACTAATAAACACTTCAGCATATAATATTACGGAGGTTATATTTAGTAATTATATGTTTGTTCTAATGTCTAATGTCTGAGGTTTTTAAAAAGTGTAGCTTTTCCAATAACAAATACATTAGCAGCATTTTCATGGACACAATAACTTCCTACAATTAATAGTTTCTTAAAGGCACTATAACAGATTTTTCAATAAAGTAACTTAAAATCAGTTCTTTCAAAATTGTTGCATGCTTTGCTAAAGTATATATTCAGGTCAAAATAAGTCTGCATCGTTGTGTCTCTAAAATCTACAAAGCTTCTTGTTGTTAGCATTGCGGCAAACTCGTTAGCCTACTGCCTAGCTTCGCTTTTAAAAGCTTCAGAACACATTGTGGTGAACTCGGAGGAACAGGATACATTAGGTAGGCTATATGAACAAAACGTGTTGACTAATCTAAAAAAATATATTGGATATTTCTTTTTGTTAAGATTGAGTATAGCGCCTTTAAGATTTTCTGGCTTTCTCAAATTAACTCCACTTGGTGCAGTTAGGATCAAGTAATTGTAACAAGTCGACAATGAAAAGTCATCACTGATTATTGTAATTGTAAAGCTGGATTATACAGACTGTAAAATAAATGTAAAATTTATATCATACAAAAGGGAAGTAGTATACAACACTAATATACTTTTTTAACTAAGTATGGGATTTGCCAACTAAAAGCTTTTGATTACCATTGTTCAACCTTTATTTAGTTCATATAATCGCTGGTTAGTTGATTATTAATAATCATTAGTGACATCCCTAACCTCCACTGAGATAAACACGCAAAACTGTGAAGAAATGCACTTAGAATGTATCGCACACATCTTTTTATATGTATTTTTATGCACCACTGCAATGCAAAGAGTTACATCTTAGCTTCTAGTTTTAGTTTGGTTGCACAAAATGAGTGAAATAAAGTTTTTTTTTTTTACTTTTTTTCAACAATGGCACTTAGAAAAGTTATCAAATTAAATACATCCAAATTACTAATGATATATATTAAGGACTAAAAGCGTAGAGCTTGTGTATACTATGTTTTTAATGAGGACATATGTAAAAATTCAGTTTCAGATCTCATTAAAACAGGTAGGATTCAGCATTGTGGGTAAATATCTGAATTTGGGACTATAAAGTTTGGCGTAAAACTTAAACTATACATCAGTTGCTAAGTTTTTTTTTTTTAGTTTTTCTATTATTAAGAGAAAATAAATCGAAATTTCCTTTTTGACCTTTTAAAGATACATTAAAGATGTAGTACTTGATTTTTCCCACTGCAAAAAATCTGACTACATCCTCTCATAAATCCTTCGACACGTGGTTATTAATGACACGTATTGTGTTTTGGCTGCAATTACGACTTATTAACTTCTTTTTACAAACAGCAAGTCAAACTGGAGTGGCCCACCCAAGCACAGCCAATCAGAGAGCAGCATTCAGCTTCTGTTTAGAACTGCAGTTATTTTTTATTCACTTCAGACAGTGCTCAGAAGTCTCTCTCTGCATTTATCATATACATCTTAGTAGGAAAACACAAAGGTTACTAATTTACAACTAAAAAAGTTTGTTACCCCAGCTTTAAAAGAAAGTTAAACAACAAATATGTTTTATTTAATTGGTGAAAGTCAAAACAACAAGAGAAAAAACAGTCCCACTTTCTGAGCATGACCCATTTATATTTTATTATGAATAACCGTGGCTTTGAACAGGAGGTCAATGGACTTGTTTATATTTGTAAGCCTTTTAGATCAATTTTGTGTTACTCATCTACATATGTCCCAGTTTATAGCTTAACAGATGACTATAGTAATATATGATTATCACTGTGTTTTGGCAGACTTGTAAACACAAGTGACTCTGTGGAGAGATAAAGACATCCTACTGTGTGTTTACCCTTCCCAGATTAACCCCGTCTGTGCTGATACCTGACCCGGATGAGTTAAGCGATTCCTGCACTTTCTACAATGTTACGTTACGGCAATTTTCATGTTATCTTGTTGTTTACATGTTTTATATCAATGTCTACTTTGTTTTGATGATTTTATGTGTATTCTGCAGAAAAGTGTTTTAGTTCCAGTATTGTGTGAGCACCAATAATGCTGAAAACAGGCCCTTGTCACTGCCACTAAGTTACTGGGAAAGGCCGCTCATTACCACTGATAGATGCTGTTCAAAAATGTTCATTGATTTTAAAAAGTCAACCAATTTTTAAACAAATTGGATGTTTATATGCTTTTATTTAAAAAGCCCATTTATTGCGTATTGTTTTGTTTTTTTTCTAAAATAAAATTTTTCTGATATTTTGTATTGTATGTGCTTTTTAATCCTGTTGTCTAGTTTTTTAGTCGATCACCTTTTTGATTGTGTTCAAGTTCTTACCAGAAAACAGTGTGTAAGGCAGAGGTCTCTACAGCTGGGAATGATTTGATTAGTATTAATAATGGGCCACCAATAAATAAATACTTTAGCGACCCTGAGGACAATTACATTGCCATCTGTTGCTTCCATTCGTACTGCATTCGTACATTCAAGAGACACAGTAAAAAAAAAATTGAATTCATAAATACAAACAAGTGCTATTCATAAAGTGCTTGTCGTTAGAAATTAGAGGCGACTGAACAGTCAGTTAACAACTGACTGTTACATCTTTACTCTAAGACATTTGAAACCTGCATTGAAATTACGCAGATTGCATACAATTTCTGACAAATGTCCATTTTCCTGACCCTAGATACCCTCGTTGCCCAGATAATACAGTATATATATATATATATATATATATATATATATATATATATATATATAATATATCAGAAATTTCACGTTGTCAACTACCACATATCCCATCTCACTTGTCTCTATTTACTTGTTATTATTTTGAATATTCATATTCTGATTAAAAATAACTGTATAATGTTAAATCTTATGCTTTGCAAAGTTACATTTTACAATGAAGAGGCGGGGGTTATCGGCGGATATCTTTATTTTTCGTTGTATATCATTTTTGTGTTTTACAAACAACAAAATGTAACTTAATGATCTACACATCTCATAGTTTTAAATACATTAAATACATGAAATAAGTCTCTTCTAAACATAGAATCTAGATTACTGTTCTTATGTCTGTTTGTGTAATTGTCTTGTAATGTACAAAGAGATGAGTCCGAGTTGAAAAGCATCGCTGCTCCACAGACCTGTTATGGTCATCCTCTTGCACGCTGCTTTTACATTAGCTTCGCCATGTTTTCATAAAGAGCCAGTAATCTGGGCTCAAGTACAAAAATGGTAATGTTCTTACGTTCCCAGTGATTAGATCTGCTTTGAGGAAAAAGAAACTTCAGATATGCCAAAATGAAATGATGGAAAGCACCTGGTATTACGCAACAACAAGTACTTGCATTGTGTCAGTTTACTACTAGTATAACTGCTGCATTTGCAATATACAGTATGTCCAGATAAGCAATCTTACACAAACATATAATGCAAGTGCAAGTCACACTGAAAAAACATTTGCAAAACGCACACATTGTATCAAGGGAATCCATGGCCGTTTTTCCCATAGAGTTACACAAAAGATAGATTGGCACAAATGGGAAATGTGTCCTCTGCATTTGACCCTTCCTTCAATGCGCTCGCTGGGTGCCACGCAGTGCTCTGGATCCATCTCCAGATGTTCTTAGTGTTTGGTCAGGACTACAGTAAATGTAAGATATTCGTTAACATTGATTGTTGGGGGAAACTGAAGTTTCCAGAAGAAACCCACCCAGACACAGAGAGAAACATACAAAGTCCACACAGAAAGGCCCAGGCTTTACGGGAGTTGAACCTGGGTCATCATCTAATCTTATTTATTTTATTTATTTGACCTTTATTTTGCCAGGCAAAACATCAAGAACAATTCGTATTTACAATGTTGCCTGGTGTGCAAAAGCACCTAAAGAAAGGGGACAAAATACACACAAAAAAAAACATTTTTAGTAAAACAAACACAAGAATGAATAAAGAAATACATAAAAAAGCTAGTAAAATATTTACACAAGTTTTTAAAGCAGATAGATAAGTTTTAGAATCCAGGTTAAGAAAATTCGGAGCCAAAATCCAATCATTAGCAAGCACATCGAAATGATTTAGGAATTTTCAGTTTGATGAGCTGTAAGGAGCGAGTAATGTATCTGGAGGAGGTTTCCTGTTGTAAAAGCTGATAACCAAGATTTTAACACCAGTTACAGATTCAGTTATGATTTGTAATTAGTTTTTGTGATAACATTGCAACCTTCCAATACCATTAATCATCAAAATGACATAACTAAAACTAGTCTGAGTAATTACCTGGAGTTAAATTCCTGTTAGCTTTTAATATATGGGTTAGACAATGAGTAAGTAAGAATATGAATGTCAACATGCTTGCAGTGTAATTAGATCTGTATCTTATTTCTTTTCTTCTAGCAACTTTATCAGTGAGTTGTATTTACCTTTGAAGTGTTTTCAGACGCTATCAGCAAGTCATCTTCAGAAACATCACTGGTTTTGAAATGACTTGTGGCCAGCAACAGAAAACCAAGTGGAAAGTCTGTACATCCTTCCGAAACATGTAAAAGGTAAATACATCTCATTGATAAAGTTGCTTGAATGAAAGAAATAAGATACGTTTCATAGATGAAGACAAGGTGAATGTTACTAAAAGAGCCTATAGAATCTACGGATGTATAGAGATAATAATACAGTATATACTTCTGACAATACTGCAGCCAAAACTTACTATTTGTATGTCCAATTATTGTTCATCTTGTTGTTAATAGGGATATAAAACACAGTTTCAATATCGAGAAATAGGCTTCTGACAGTATTGACGGATTTTATTCACTGTGAGACAATTGAATAAGATTGCCAACAAAAGTCAATTGATTTTATATAATATTTTGATTTAACAAAATTTCATATCAAAAGCTTTATGTCTAGCAAAAAACTTTTTTTTGTTTTGTGTAATGTTATTCCACAGCAATTCACACATTTCTATAGTGACACAACAAATCCATATAATTAACCCTTGTGGTGCACCTGATTAAAACATTCAGATGAGGAAAAGTATCCCATAGAATTACACAAAGGTATATTAGCACAAGCAAACCATTTAGATAAGTTTTATTTTAGACAATTTCTAGAAAATAAATGTAACTTTCTGTCATCAGATTAAAAAAAAAAAAAAAAAAAAAAAGCTAATTACAGAATAACAGTGAAAGACTCAACACTGACCCTTGAGGTACACCTCATTTTAGCAATCAGATGAGGACATGTGCAAGCAATATTGTGAATTGTAATATAGGCCTATGTTATTGATGTTTCACACATTTTTAGTCGGTTATAAAAAATAAAGAAATAAAAAATAGTGGTGACGTTCAACTTAAGAGGCAGCCCCAGAAAATGGAATATAGGATTCAATGTAAAACTAAGAGGCCAGCACTGACCCTTGAGGTACACCTTTTGAGGACCACCATCTATTAAGAATTGAAAACTCTACTTAGATTTACTTCACATTGGCTTTGTTCGCTGTGTCCAAATGACATTTTCTGATTATTTAGAATCAGAAAAACACTCAGTGCCACAGTAGTAACACATCTGGTTTGTTCTCACAAGTGTCTGAGGTCTTACACCTAATGTGCTCCCTACACATTATCTTTCCTACTGTACTGATAAGACAATGTTGCAGTTGTACAGTGTGCTAACAGTTTGACAGCAGAGGCGGAAGTGCCACAGCTGCCAACCGTTTGTGGCCCTGTGCCATAACACGGTGAATTGGTTCACCCTAAAAATATGTAATAGTAAAAAAAAAACAATAGTCAATAGGCTGTTGCTCTAGATTTGTAACCACAGTACTGGCAGGTGTGCTTACAAATAGTTTCAATTTGACTTGAACTGTTGGGCAAACTTAAGATCCACATAAGGACAAAACAATTACCACAGCCAAATTTAGATCACTTAATCCAAGGCTGTAGGGTTAGTTTGTTTTTAAAAAGCGAGGTCTAAACTTATTTGACAACAAAAATATACAATCTAATTAAAATATACTACTTTTCTACCAAGACCGTACATTTTTCATTGGGACTTCCCGTCATTCATGTTTACCTTTAAAATCTGGTCAAATATCATGTAAATTCATGTAATCTTGGGGTATTTTATGATTAAATACATTCAGTTTTCCTCTGCCCTTAAAGTTGCTTCTGTGAAAATAAACCAAATCTAGGGCCGCAACAAGTTAATCAATTAATCGCAACTAACCTATAATCGAAATAATTGTCAAATAATTTGTATGGAATGGGCAGTCTTCTACTTTCTGATGCAGATTTTGTAGATTCAGCCTCTTTCATGGGACATAATTATATTAAACCCTCAAATCTGAAGAAATACAGTAGTTTTACTGACTATGACACTTTTGGATGCTCACGATAGAGAAGGTACATTGCATTCTACGTTGTCAAGCTGTTGAATCGTTTCCACATTGTGATTTTGTCATTTAAAGATCAAAATCTGCTTAAAAGTTAGTCGAATATGTTTTACATGTAATCCGTCCCAGCGTCCAAGAAGCAGTTTTTGAATCTCTCCTGTCCTTCTCTGTGTAATCAGTTTTTAATATATTTTGTTTGTCCTGTTGTTTTGTTTGTGTGCGTCCTTGAATTGGCACCAGCAACCTGTCAAGGGACTACAGATGGAAATTAGCCAATGGCTAAAATCTGGCATATTTACATATGTACTATATATGCTCATTAATGTGCACTGTCCCCTAAAAAAAAAAAGTTGATCACATAAAACAAAGCTGACTATGCTGTGTGAATGAAACAATAAGCAGAAGTCAAATCGTGTTATGTTTTTCCATAGAAACAGGCATTTATATTTAAAAATGGCCAAAATTGCACTTAGCAGGTTATCTAATTTGAAATATTGACTCTGCTTTGTTTAAATTATTTTGGGTTGATTGGGTTTAGATTTAGAGAGAACACAACCTCTTCAGGAACATTAACTGTGGGCTATCTGAAACGTGATTGTGTGCATAGAATGTAATTGCAACTTTAAGATGTTATGCAATATAACTTTTTTAATACTAAGTAGCTGTGTGTCCTTTGACCATTATATTGAAATCAGTGTATCAATAAATAAAGCAGTATTTTGTTTTTGTGCTCACAATCAGTGGGCTGAACTCTCTCAAATCAATGTTGTTGTTTAGTCTGAGCTAAATGTAGTCCTCTGTCAGTTCTGTTTAGTCGACAGGAAGTTGTCAGTTCAAGAGAGCCACATTTCATCATCAGCTTAAGACTGCATCTGAAGTCTGCGCTGCGTGTACTTTGACCCACTGTAAAACCACATCCTTTAGCTCTATAATCCCTCACATAAACAAATGCTTCAAACTGCATTAGCTGAAGTATGCAGTGTCACTAGTTTTTCTGTGCCGCTGACCTCTCACCTGCTGCAAAGCTCTGATTTTATATGTTTATATGAGTTACATGCAAGAACACACACATTTGGTTTATTCATTGAAAAAAGTTCCAAACAATAATATGTGCAAACTGATTTTGTTAATTAGATTTACTCGATTCACAAAATACTACGGAACACCCCAAGCAATATGATTGTACAATTCAATTTACAATTTTAAAGAGGCAATACTGACCCCTGAGGTACGCCTGTTAACATCGAAGTGAGAGAATACAAGCAATAATGTTATTGAAAGTACATTTTGGCAAAAGTAATCAGTAGAAATTACATATCTTGTGCTAATATATGACTTGGTATATAGACAATATGTGTGTTTGTGCGCATTTTGTTTTTGAGGTATTGATCTTAGATTAAATGTTTGTGTCATCTGTGCATGTTTTTTGCACAGAATTTAAACAGATTTGAGATACCAATTATTGATTGATTTTGCCAAAATGTAAAGTTGGCGCAAAGTGGACACTGGGGAGAAACTGTGCAGAGATCAATTAATAATCCATATCGCAAAAACAAGTGTATACAAGCAAATGTTTCAAACTAAAGAACATTTAATGTATTAAATGTAATCTGTCCGATGTACGTAAATGCAGTTCTAAAGCCTTGTGTAATTGTGTTGGTTTGGGATGGTTTTTACAAAGTGCCTGTTACACCAATTCCTGTCCACTGCAGTTTTGTTTATCCAAAACCCAGATTCACAAGGATTCCGCGAGAACATGGTATAAAGACCTGAAAGTTGCAGAATCGCTGCGTCTCCAGAAAAAATACTTCTTGTGGATTCTCCACTGGCACCTGCACTTCTCCAAGGTCAGTGTAACAGCCAGCATTGGTTCAAAGTGTTTTCAGAAGCCATGTTTTCCTCAGACTGGCTCACTTTGGAGCAGTTTGGGTAGTTTGTTAATGATGGTGAGTTTCTACTGCAAGTCCAGGCTTCTAAGGGTCTGCAACATGAGCTGCTAACATCACTCAATCATAGCCTATTCATACACTTAAATAAATCAAATCTAAATTGTACATGAATGATAACTTTTTTTCTTGGTATCAATCTGAGTGATTCAAAAAAGAGAATTCCATATTTGTGGAGCTGTGACACGAGAATCAACCATGAAGCTAACGGGCTAGCTTTGCTTTGCTATGTCTATTGTGTCAACACATGAATTTTCTTCATTTGAAATCCGGCAGTTTGTCACGTGATCAAGCCAGCGTTTGGTAAGGTGCAATATTACATGTTTCTATCTGCTATATGTGGCCATACCTGCTTGTCAAAGCCTGATCCCGTCAGATCTCAGAAGCTAAGCAAGAAAGGGCCTGGTTAGTACTTGGATGGGAGACCGTTAGAACATCAGGTGCCACAGTGGGACGACAGGAGATTGTCGTTGTGTCCTTGAGCAAGACATTAACCCACATTGCCTCAGTGTCTGCGTACACTGGGTGAGTGGATGCTAGATTGTAAAGCGCTTTGATAGACCATTTACCATTTATTACATCTTTCTTTTGTTCAAGTCAATAAAAAGTGAGTAGACGGTAGTGATGGGCAGTTTGAAACGCGCTTCCTGAACTGGTTCAAAGCACTAAAGCGCATGCACTTCGGATCACTGCTCCCTGGTCAAAACGCTGATCACGTGACCTCTGCGGTTCATGAACCGCTGCTGTTACAGAGACGTTTCACTAGGGGCTTTTGGCTCGAATCTAACTTTGGCTGTTTGGGCCGGTGACGAATCACAAAATGGCATGAGCTGTTTCAAACCACGCCCAAAAGTTAAGCACTTTGCCTCTTTTAGAAATTGTGTGTTTGTGAGGCGAGAGATAGGCCTATCGCGATTTTGAGAGATTTGACATTAATTTGATTGATTTTCCTTTAGTTAGAAAGTTAGTCAGTTAGCTTGATTGTTTGGAATTTAAGTACAATATAGATATATTAAATATACATTAGGTTAATTTAGAAACACAATATTGACACACCATCACTTGTGAGGTAGGTGTAGGTATGTGCTAAAACCATCAACGGCAGAAAAACTTATATTCTTGAATAAAAATCCAAGTAGCCTATGTAAACTCAACTTTTGTTTGATTCAAACTTTAGTTTCAAACAGGGCTTAGGGCCTATTTGTTCCACAGTAATGTAATAATGATGTAGAACTCATGATTATTTTAATTCCACTTCAGTAATTTGATTTTGTATGTAGGGACACAACAGTAGTATGTAGTTCGTTCATTTTGAATCTTTTAATGAAAACATTTCACCACCAGATGGCATTATTCATGTGATTCGAACCGCAATTCGAAGTTCCGACCCATTTTGTTTATATGGTCAAGTTTCATGGCGCTTTGCTTTGCCCATCACTAGTAGACGGTGAAGTGAACTGTGGAAGACCTGCTGCAGGGTCCACTGTGAAAGTAGAACCCTCTTTAGCTCATTTCAACACCCATCAAACGGAGCAGAACGAGCCGTTTGTGAAGTGTCTGGAAAAGCATGCATGAATTAAGGTACTTTTTTCAAATCAAGGCCTTTAACAGTTGTTTTTGCACAACTCTTCTGACTGTACACATAGAAAAGGTCAGTCCTGTGTGTATGTAACAGTCAGTAGCAGTGGGAGGACATCGTCAGGTGGGAGGGAGGAGTTGATAAGGCTGTGTGGGGGAGAGTGTCCTGTCCTCTGAGGGCCCACATGCATTTTTGTGATTTCCAAAGGTCACAGCCATTATTTATGCCCTTACACAGTACTACCATAACAGACACAAACATTTGTCCTGCTGATTGTTCAGACAGCACAATGTTGAAATCTATTTTGGAAATCTGGAGATAACGCACACAGATAATGTTTGCTTTGTTTGTCTTCTTAAAATACATTGGGTATTTTTTACAAACATGTTATAGGTGCATGTGATTAATGAAGAAGTTACAAAATAAATAATATACAGAACAAATTAAATTAATGTTAGTTATACTCTGTCAACTTTTCTAATTTTGTCACTTTTTGTTGTTTTGTTGTGTAACTTTCTGGAGGTGAAAAGTCAAGACAATTCTGTAAAACAGAAAATTAAAGACATAATGTGGGACATTCTGGATGAGAATAATAAAGTTTTAATGTGAAAACGTACACCTCATAGACCAAACAACATCCATTTTGTGTTCATGCGATGCAATGAAGAAATTAAAATAACAAAAACTTCATCATTAACGGGAACATATGTAAAATCTACTCTATCTATGATCACCTATCCCCGCCTATATACAATTAAACATGGATTCTAAGAAAAACCAGTAGGGTTCAACATTGTCATTTAGCCACTTAAAAATAATACATAAATACAGTAAAAATATAATAAAATGTGTGGCTTGCTACAGATAAATTGACAATGAAGAGTTGGGATTTATTAAGTCTGCAGTTATGAAATGAAAGTCAATGAAGCTGTTTAAGCCATATATATTTTAGATCATTACTAAATCCTTTATAAACAGTAGGTTTCTTTTAGCAATCTAGCAATATATTGTTAAATAGCAAAAACTATTTGCAGAAAAAAAAAAAAAAAAAAAAGATTTGCCTGCTGTGATGACACTTATGTACCATTTCAACATCTGAATCACTATTTTGATGCAAGATTGACTGAAACAACTGAAATGTACAAGACTCTGATAAAATAACCTCATATCAGTTTTGCTTTAGTACAGATTGAGGGCCCAACTCTAACCGTAACCCTTAGTTTTTCTTTTGTTGGCCACTAGTTGCTACACCTCCTTGACTTGAGGAGATGAGACTGACATAAATTCACCTAGTGCACTTGTGTGTGTCATAATGTGTGCACATCTACCAGTGGGACAAGCCAACTCGATCTCATAAGAAAGCTACGTATACCACGACATACTGGACATGTCAATTGATTAGCCCGAGTTTACAACGTTTTTGCGTGAATATACCAGCCGTCACAGTTCATTTCTGTGGTGGTTGTAAAGATGTGTTCTTGTTTATGAATATTAACACAACCCTGGTCCTAATCTTAACCTGCCCCAAGCCCCAGCCCTAAATTTACTTTATTTAGTAACTTGATACCCAAACTTACCCATTACACTCCTTTCTTCTTCTCCCCTCCTTTCTTCTTCTTCTTCTTCTTCCTCTCCCCTCCTTTCTTCTTCTCCCCTCCTTTCTTCTTCTCCCCTCCTTTCTTCTTCTTCTTCTTCTTCTTCTTCTTCTTCCTCTCCTTTCTTCTTCTCCCCCCTTTCTTCTTCTTCTTCTTCTTCTTCTTCTTCTTCTTCTTCTTCCTCTTCCTCTTCCTCTTCCTCTTCCCCTCCTTTCTTCTTCTCCCCTCTTTTCTTCTTCTTCTTCTCCCACTCCTTCCCTCTTCGCCCCCCTCTTTTCTTCTTCTCCCCCCTTTCTTCTTCCTCTTCCCCTCCTTTCTTCTTCTCCCCCTCTTTTCTTCTTCTTCTTCCTCTCCCTCCTTTCTTCTTCTTCCTCTTCGCCCCCCTCTTCCCCCCTTTCTTCTTCCTCTTCCCCCTCCTTTCTTCTTCTTCTTTATCTCCCCACTCCTTTCTTCTTCTCCCCCCCCTTTCTTCTTCTTCTTCTTTTCCCTCCTTCTTCTTCTTTTCCTCCCCTCCTTTCTTCTTCTTCTTCTTCTCCCCCCCCCTCATTTCTTCTTCTTCCCTCCTCTCCTTTCTTCTTCTTTTCTGGCTTTTGTTTATATCATGAGTTAGCCACTGTTGGCATCTTTACAGTTGCTTCTGAAAGTTGTGAAAAGCTCTTCTAAACTCACTGTAAAAAATCATGAGACTCAAATTACATTAAAGTGAACAAAACAGCTGTAAAACGTTGACAAAAGTTGTGTTTGCGTAAGACAGTAAAATCAGATACAACGTCATTAACAAACAAACTGACTCATGGTTTAAATAGAACCACGGACTGTGCAGAGTTACTCAAATGATCGTCAGACATGTTTCACTACATTGTTTACCAAAAGCAGAGTGGTTAACAGAGGATTTCTATGTCTTAATTGAGGCATACGGCAGAACACACATTATTTACAGGCTGATGAATACAGTCAGTGCCGGGAAGCGACAAACAGTGTTGAGTTAATGGGCCAAGTCTCTGATGTCACTCAACAATACAAACCAGCTTGTGTACATTTGAGTCACAAACATTTTATGACCTGGAATGTTCCACAATTTGGCATTAGTTTGATCTATCTTGCTTTAATTCAGTTGTGTTTTTTTTTGTTCATCACATCTTGACAAACATGCATTCTACTCACAAAAGCTAGCACTAACTCACCTTTCAAACATTTTAAATATCTACTGTAATACTCACTTTTCATTTTGTAAATCAAAGAGAAAGTAATAATGCTGCATAAACCGCAGAGTTCAAACTTTGTGAAAAAGTCGTGGTTTATACAGTAGTCCCAAAATGACTTGGCTGTGAGTGTTACTGTCTTGCGCTGAGAAAAAAAATTGCCCATGTACTCAAGACCTTGATCTAACAACTTAAAGGATCATATTGTGCCATTGTCTCTCCTTTATAACCAGTTTTTAATGGGTTGATTATTCAGATAAAGGGAATTATTGAAAACAAAAGGGGAGCTAGCATTGATCCCTGAGGAACTCCTGATGAAGTTCTTCAGTTTAGAAGGCTAGAATGAGACTGAAGTGAACAGCTCTCAGATTCTCCTTTGTTTGATTTTGCTGCCACACACAAACATACAAACACACACAGCTCACCCAATAATCTCATGATCATTTATTTGTGAAGAGAAAAAAACTGTAGCAGGCAGCACAATCCCAGGGCTAAGGCTGCTTTGAGACTCTCCACATTGAATAAAAAACTGGAATGGAAATGACTAAATGACATGGAAAACTATTAGCTAATCTAATTACACAGGGTACATTTTTTCTAAAAGTATATGGAAATCAGTTAAATGATATCAACTTGTCCTGATTAGTCAAGGTCAAGACAGCATGTTATTGAGTAAATGAATGAAATGAAATAGTTTCAATATGATTGAACAAATCAGCTCTATCCATCATGAGTGTCAGAATTATTAGAAGTAACAAAAATGTTCATAGTGGTAAAAATTATAGGCGATTTGCACATGAAAGCACCAAGAATTAGTCCCAATACTCCTCCAGTCCCTATTTAGTCAGAAGAACTACACTGTCCCCATATTTGAGTTCACACAACAACAGTTTATGGAAGTGGGTCTAACTGGCTTTAGCAGTAGCATCTGTGAAGTCTGGAACATTTAAATAAGTCATTAAGTGGAAGGAAAACAAAATTTGTCTCTTTAGATTCCACAGAAAACTATGATACAAAATCTCAAAAGAACACTGAAATGAACAATTAAATTTTTTTTAAAATATATATTTTGGGACTAACTGCTTTTGAATGATTTTTCTTAAGGATAAGGAAAACTTGTCTAAATGTGAGAATGTATAAAACATGTTTCTAACAAAGTCAGCATTGTAAATGTGTTTGTGTCACCAAAAAGTTCCTGGTCTGAATGGACTACCTGCCCCAGAGCAGGAGCTAAAAAAGTCCCTTAAGTGTGGCCCCAGTCTATATATCAATGTAACTTTCCGCTCTACTGCGCATGCTCCATGCAGAAAGAGCAGCTCTCCATCTGATTAGCTCGTGAAACTTCTGTGATTAAACAACAAAACTAGACAAGAGCAGCTGTTTGCATCAGGTCTGAACCGGTCTGACAGACGTCTGTCTCCTCAAGCTTGAGACAGTGTTTTTCTCGTTTTCTCACTCACCTGATGTAACTTTTAAGGGTCGTAGGGTCGAATTTCATTCACAAATATTGAATAGCAGCAGGTCTTTCTGCAGGTCGGGTGCACGCATCGCCTGTGTTGAAAAACAAATAATCCAATTTAAAAAAGTAGTGAGTTCTAGGGTGACTATTTGACTTTTACATTACAAAAATGAAGTCAATTTAAACAAACTTCATTTTAGCTGCCCTCAATCTGATTGAAATAACATTGGCCTGTAGAATGTTATGATGTCATCTGAAACCCAGCAATAGTTCCTGCTCTATGTGAAAATGGGGACTGGAACTAAAAAGGTACTAGGATCTGAAAAAGTTCCTACAGTAGGAAAAGGCCTATTAAAATGATGTAGGCCTAACAGGAAGCTGAAACACATGAATAATAGTTGTAATAGACATGTCCTTATAGTTGAGACCGCTTTACAAATCTGTCCACACAGGTCTTTTCTGTTGAATGCAGAGATGAGTGAATGGCTGTAGGCTGGGCCTCTTCAGTTTTAGGTCTTAATAAACCTTAAGTTAATAGGAGGACCTAAGCTTCATGTGGACTGTTTCACTCCACTGGTCCAGTATTCTACTTCTGTTTATGACTCAAGAGTTTTTAACAATAGCCGACTCCATCCAACATGGCCCCATTGTTCTGAAATCAGCCATGCACAAATGTACGTTTCACCGCAGAATGTACAACAATAGTGTTTACGTTCAGTTTTTATCACACATTTCTCATTGACAGAAATTGTTTATGTTTATTAAAATGTGTTTTTTTGTTTTTTGTTCCAACTACTTGCTGTTTGTATCCCAACACTACAATCCTGGAAAAGTTCATAAGAACTTCACAGAATCACTAACAATGGGCAAAAGCCTAGAGAAAATCAAAGAGTTTTTATAGCCATCAGCACACAGCTACAAAAACACCACCAACGACTGCAGTCAAACGTTCAAGAACAGTCGGCCCGTGTCCCATTGTCCCTCTGCCCACAAAACAGCTTCATCCAGCGTATAAAAACAAGTGCTTCTCATGCAAGTATGTGGCCACTAAACAAAAACATGTGCTCCCAATCCCTGGACTGTTAGGTTTCTCACAATGCCAGGAAACCGTCTGGTACCCCAAGGCCAAGTCTGAAGGCTTCACGAGGGGCAACAGCTCCTGATAAAGGCAGATAGTGGAGCGGCATGATAACAGATACTGACTTCCACTGGAGACGTCGTGAGGCATTCAAGGACCAAACTTAACTTTTATAAATTAATCTTAAGCACTAAAAGAAAAAAAAGTGTTTGAATCATTAATAGTAAAAAATGAATTATTGATTTAAACATTGAGATTTGATTTCACTGTTTTTATTAAAGTGATGTAGCTACGATGTTTTTTTTTTTGCACCAAGTACTGTTTTAGACACAGCTGCTCTAGGATGGCTCATTTTAGCCCTGTTTCTATTCTTAGTATACAGAAGACTTTCTTTAAAATCTAAAATAAATGAAAAGATTAAACAACGACAATGTATGGTTATTCTAGCATATAATAGGTTAAAATAGCTTGTAAATGTAAAACTGCCATTATAAGGACAAGGAGCATATTCAGTTTTTCTAAAATCTAAAAAGCAGTATTACAAAACATTTGTTAGTGAAACAAAATGCAACTTTGGATTTATTTTTGGTAAGATAACTTACACCAAACCAAAAGACAAAAATAAGAATAAGGGGTTTACACAAAATGTCTTGCCTGGTTTAGGATTACATTGTTTATGGGACTTCAAGTCTTCAACAAATGAATTGTTTGTCACGTTACATTTAAAGGTGGACGACCAGATTTTTACACAACAAGCAAGATTTAGGTCCTAAATTTGACAACTTTCTCTCAGAAATCCTTAATTGACTAAACTTTGTATTTTCAATAAAAAGTCTATGATAAATACAGCACTTTGTGAAAAAATTAGACCACTTAGTTTGCTAAACTGTTACCTGGCTTGATGGATCTGTGTTGAACTCCGATTTGAGTTCTTCCACAGTATCCATCTGGAACTTGACTCGCTGAAAGCGTTGGGTGAGAGACCTGCTTAGCCAATCACAGCAACAACTTGTAGTGGTGTATCCAATGTCCACGTGAGATAAATAGAACGTATCACACACACTGCCCTTCTTTCAAAAAGTAATTATTCCATATTTCTGCTAAAACAGCATCAAAAGCAGCAGAAACATGTAAATCCCTGGGAGCAGCCATCTTTGTTTAGCTTGAGTAGACTCAACGCTAACAGCCAGTCTTTGCCCGCCCTGTGATTGGGCCTCAAAACCACGCTGCTGGATGTGAGGCCGAGACATCGCTGTTCAGACCCCAAACCAATCAGGCGGCTGGAAGGCCAGATGGTTTATCTTGAGTTTGTGAATTCACACATATCACGAGATAAACCATCTGGCTGGCCAGTTTATCTGAACTGAATAATAAAGAATTTAAGTTCTAATAAGGAGCCGAAAGCTGCTCTCTAATCGGCTGAGCTTTGGTGGTCCTCTCCAGTTTAACTTTGTTGTTTATAAAGAGAAGTTTATAAGCCTTAAATGCAACCAAAATGAACACATATCGATATTAACCAAGTGCTGAAGGATTTATAAAAGAAAGTTGTCAGATTGTGTTTGCAGTGTGAAAATCAGCTCCCCACCTTTAAATTTGTTATTGCGTCTTCTCTCCTGGTAAACACAATCTGTTCTGAGGAAGCATCATTCATCACTACACGCACGTTAAACTCCGACACAGCGAGTAATCGTCTGGAGCCTTTTTGATGAGCGTGCTGTTTGAACATTGTCTGCATTTACAGAAGCCCTTCTAACACAATCACATCTTTGTTTACTATTGGCTGACAGCTCCGCAAAATTTACATTCATCTTTAATAGCCGCGTATTTTACATTTATTACCCGTTCTGACAAATTAGCCTCAGCTGAACATGTCATTTGTTTATTTCAAGCCTCAAACAAGCTCCTTTGGCATTTTCACTTCCTCTCTGGCACGGCAACAACCGAAAACAGTTCATAATTTTCTTTCACAACTGACCAAGAGTTCTTTCAACTTGTCCAGTGATTATTTATAAGCCGAGCATTCCTCCACGCTAAGCTACTTCACCTCACTACAAAGCCCTCAATGTTTTTACTGACTGCCAAGCGGAGAGTTAATGCTTAGAAGCGGTCTGAATGCAACAGTGAATGAGGAGGGAAGACGTGGGCCGGGCCGCTGCAGAAAGAGCAGGAAAAAGGCTCAATAGAGAATGCAGTTTTGTCCTCTTTTCAGTGGCTCTTGTTGAAGAAAAGTCTACAGTAAGGACTGGGCCCACACATGGAGACAGTTCATTTCTATGGGGCGTTTTTGGATGTTAGCTTGTGTAGCAAATCAAATGGCGTACTTACTGTGGAGTAATCAATTTATATTAATCATTGTGTAAGTAAAGTAAATGTAATACAAACACACTTGCTATCACACTTTCGCTCTACAAAAACAAACACAAAAAGTCAAATTGAAAATTAAAAAAAAAAATTTTGAATAAAATTTCTCCTTCCAATCAGCAAAATTGCGATTTGAAATATATATATATATTTTTTTGTAGTGCTTACTGTTTACTTTTTTTGTAATGCTTACTGTAATTCTGAATACAGTAAATTTTGAATTCTGTGAAAAAAAAAAAAAATATTTTTTAATTTATACTAATGTCACTAGCCCATAAAAATACTTGTTGGATTTTGTTTTTTTACAGCTATAATCCCAAAAATGTAATGTTTATATCACTGTAGAAGGATTGATGATGTTATGCACACCTTTTTAAGAGTATATTAATTAAACATAAAGTTAAGTATATAGTCCATATTTCAGTCATTAGCGAGTGTATTTTAGCGTAGTCAATCTCTGTTTGGATTTTATGTTAACCTACCCCAAGCCTCAGCCTTAAACTTTTAGTCCATTTTAGTAACTTGAAGTCTAAACTTACCTCTTAAAATTAAATATGCAACAATTTAACAGCTTTATGACATCACAGTGTGGAACAAGGCATTTTCAGCTTTGAACATGCAAAAAGCAATGTTATATTTGTTATTGAACAAAGCACAACTTTCAGTATATTTTTGCTGAGATACAACATTCTGACATGAATAAAATCTCAAAAAAGTCAATTTTATGTAATATGGGTAATATGGGACCTTTAAGACAACTCATTTTGTCAGGTTATGACAGAATAATGTGACAATAATAGAAGTTGTTTCTTATTTTTCATATTGTCACAATCATATTAAAGATCTTTTTGTAAATTGCTGTTTTGCTTTGAAAACGTGGCTTAAGAGCTTGAAACCACTGTAATATCCAGAGTAAGTGAACATGTTTGTATCAAAGTAAAAATCAGTAGCAATAGATGAACTCTTAATAAACATAAAACAGCAGCAACAGTTAACTTATTACTTAACTTGTGATTTCAAATATTTACCTTTAGCAGTACAACTTATGCTATTATGTCCATTGGTTGTTTTGAATTTGTCACTTTTACTTTGACAATCCTAACCTTTGACCTCTGCGCACATGACTTTGCACAGACATGTTTTTGTTGTCAATCCAAACTGATTTAGTCCGCCTTCGCTAAACGGTCTGTACGCTACATAAATTCTAGCAGTAAAAGTCTCCCAGTGCGTGTCAGTAGCTTCCTCTCCTTCCACACAGACAGTTGCTCTTTGTTTGTCAGCAGTTTGGGAGCGTGGTTTGTAAACATGTGTAAATGAAAAGGAAAGGGTCCTACCGTTGAACCTTGAGGAATGCCACAGGTTATCACAGAGCTAGAAGATAAAAAGACACAGCAGAATGGGTGATTTACATAGGTTTCTTTGAAATGTTAATGGAGAAGGTGGTGGTCAATACTGGCAAACTAGTTCTGCAGACAGACACACAATAAAGAAGAATCTAATTAGTGAGTTTAGTGTCACACAGGTAGAACTGCATCTTACGAGTGGAAAATTTTAAGCGTTGGTAGAGGTGTTTCTTTCTTTGACAAAAAGTGCACATAGGAATTTTTATTTCTGTATTCATTGTATATTAGTCAGCACCTAATTTCAGAACTAGTTGCATTGAATTATGTTTATTGAAAGACACTTACAACATCTGATTCACTACTGCTTGATTCAGACTGCATTATGTTCATTTACATAAATATTGTTTTTATTATCAAGAAGTGTTTTTAATGTTGTCTGTACAATGACACACTGATCTTTCTGGGACAAGTGGAACTGTTTTAAACATTAGAACTGTGGCTGGCTATGTGAGCCACTTTGTGCAGAGGACTTTTTGTTGTAAAAATGTGAACTTGATAGGATTGAGTGTAGGACCGGCTATCTGGAAAAATATAATCACAATTATTTTTCTCATTTTGATTGATTCAATTTTTGATTCGACTTTGCAAAACAAAGAAAAATTGCATTATGAACATAAACAAAAACATTTATATGTCCATTTGTCAGTTTTTTTTTTAATTATTATAAGTTGATATGGCTAAAGCTTGCTCCAACCACACATTTATTCAAAACCTACAACCAAATAACATAAAAACGGTTCGATTTGGATCTCGATCGTGCAAGTTTTTGATTACCGTAATTTCTGGATTATAAGCCGTACTTTTTTCATGAACTTTGAACTATGCGCTTATAAAGCAATGCAGTAAAACTATTGATTCTCATAGACTTACTATTAACAAGTGCGGCCTATATATGTATTTTATCATTTTTCTTACTTAATCTAGTGGTGCGCTTATATTCAGGTGCGCTCAATAGGGCAGAAATTACAGTAATTGCCCAGCCCTAACTGTGAGCATGCTCAGTTACATTTGTCCAAGTGCATACGCCAATTGGTGAATTGGAGAACTGGTTTAAATCGGACTGAGCTTATTCGGTTTTCCTGGCCTCCATGTAAACACACTGAGAGTTAAGCTTTCTTCATTTGGTGTGGTGATTGCCATTGGAAAGTAGCATATAAACCCCCCTCAAGTTTTAATTACTACAGGGGAAATATGCACAAAGCAGCATGAAAATGAAAAAGGCAAATAAAAAATATTTAAAAAATTACCGTGATTAATTCAAAAGTCTAAATGTAATTTTTCTCCAGAGAAATCATATGGACATTGTATATTGTAAATTGACACTGAATTTACATATATTTGTCATGACAAAGTGTGTTTTTAACCAGTTTCACTTTGTTACGACCACAAAACCCTTAAACACAACACATCGGTAATCAGTTTTCACACTGGGTAATTATTATCTTTTCTATAGCAAATGAAAGCAGCAGGCGATTAGAAACAATTGGTAAATTTGTATCTTCATTTTGTTGTTTCTATTCCCTGCTGTTCTTGAATTGTGGTTTGCAACTGTGAAATTCCCTAATGTGTGGTAATTAAAAGTTATTAAAATTCAACATTACAGAACAAGGCTTCATTCAAATTCTATGCTGTAACTTAATATTCCTCTCACCTGTTGTCTTAACTTAAACCACTTCATTTGCTTCACTCCACCAGTTGCTTTGCCCCCACTTTTCTAACTGTAAATCCAAAAGACAAAAGAGCGGGAGGAGCTTGCTTAGGGGGGGCAGGACAAGGGGGCAGGGCTACTGCTACAGCTGCTCTCACCATTCCCCACTCCAAGCACAAAAACTGTGTGTCTGTGAAGCCGGCACAAAGGGAAGAAGGAACTCTGAGTGCTGCTGCTGCTGCTGTTTGCAAGTGCCCCAGGCTGTCAGGAAGCAACGCAGCGAACAAGACCCCAAAAGAGAAGTGTCTGCAGCCTGAGTTAAGCAGCGTGTGGGGGGACAGAGACAAGAGAACGCAAGGAGGGAGGAGGGGACAGGAAACAAGAGTCTGAAGACAACACTGGAGACATTCACATTGTCACACACACGCGGGACCATTCAGCATCCAGAGCAAGACTAACCGGAGTTCTGCTTATTGGGCAAATTTTGTTCCGCTTTTGGACTTAACAACTAATGGATTCTTAAGCAGATTTACGGAACTTCAAAATTGGATTTGTCTGCAATTTTTTTGAAGAGACTTATTGGAGTATTTCAAAGGATTTCTGCAACTGATTTCTGTGAGTAAGCATATCATAAAGTGTAATTTGTGGGAGAAATTGGAAGCTGGTGATCCGCAGAGGAAGACAAGGGGGAAGGGTGGACAATCTAGCCCGGGTACCCTCTCTCTGCGGGGAAAGGGGGGTCTTTTCAAACATGAGGTAACCCCCTGATTGCAAGACAAGAGAGAGGAGGTGCGGCTTCCAACCATGTGCGACGGACCGCTCCAAACATGTCAACTAGACTCTTGCTAAGGCCTTTAACTGTCAAGAAAAGGACTTTGTTTCTATCTGATCATCTTGTTCTGGCAGTTCACTTATCCAAGACTTTTTTCTTGTATGGAATTGTTTAACAAACTTCCCATGATGATCAACGCAACTTTCTCCAACTCAACGGTCGACAGCAATTCTTCAATTCTGAACATTTCAGTTTGTCCCAAGAATGACGAGTTCAAGTACCCATTGTACAGCACCATTTTCAGTATTGTTTTTGTCGTGGGGCTCATCACAAATGTGGTGGCAATTTATATCTTCATGTGCACGCTCAAGCTTCGGAACGAAACCACGACCTACATGATGAACTTGGTCGTGTCGGATCTTTTGTTCGTCTTCACGTTACCTCTACGGATTTTTTATTTCATCAGCCGAGACTGGCCGTTCGGAAGCATGCTTTGCAAAGTTTCTGTATCTCTATTTTATACCAACATGTATGGAAGCATACTATTTCTCACTTGTATCAGCGTGGATAGATTCCTGGCCATCGTCCACCCGTTTCGCTCAAGAACTTTGCGGACGAAACGTAACGCCAAAATTGTATGCATGGCCGTTTGGGTGCTGGTTCTATCCGGGAGTCTTCCATCGGGATTCTTGCTGAACAGTACATCAGCGAATGAGAACAGGACAAACTGCTTCGAGAACTTTTCGTCCAAGCAATGGAAATCTCATCTTTCCAAAATGGTTATATTCATCGAAACTGTTGGTTTTTTAATTCCATTACTTCTCAACGTTGGGTGTTCCATCATGGTTCTACAAACATTACGCAGGCCGCAAACCGTAAGTCGCGGCGGGAAGCTAAACAAAAAAAGATTTTACGCATGATAGTCGTGCACTTGTCAATTTTTTGTTTTTGCTTTATACCTTACAATGTCAACCTAGTCTTCTACTCGCTAGTTCGTACTAAAACATTACAAGGATGCTTTGTGGAGTCGGTTGTGCGAACTATTTACCCTATAGCTCTTTGCATAGCTGTATCTAACTGCTGTTTTGACCCAATAGTGTATTACTTCACCTCAGAGACCATTCAGAACTCCATTAAGAGAAAAAACACAGTCCTACGTTCGGATGTCAAATTCTCTGAGGCCCTGCAGTCAGAAACTAGTTCCAACCTGCACTGCAGCCTAAGAATCTCAAAGCCAAAGTGTTCCACAATGAGTCCTCAGTATGACAGACAGCCCCAGGAGAAGACAGCGACGGATTTTGGGTAAACGTCTATACTGACAGACAGCCACGCCTCCGTAAGCTGCTTTTCAAGACCTTTGCTTTGTTTATTCCCACCATTGTCACACCTTCAGTAAAAGCAGTTCACGTGTAAGAAACCATCAGTGTTAGTGTCTTTGGTTTGTTGTGTTAGCGTGAAATGTTACAGGTATTGAGAGCAACATTTGCATTGTAAATAGTGCAACTCTAACTAGTTTCAATGTCCTTTTTTTAATATCAGTATTATCATCATCAAGGCAGTAGCAACTGATGGACGGCAGATAGAAATATTATGGTTCAAATGCAGTTTTTTATAGGAAAACTGATCCTGCTCATTATCTGGCCTCGTCACACCACATTTTAGAAAGTGACTGCAACCTACTGTGTAGGTTAGATGGTGGGCAGAAGACACCTTTCTCCTATTACTGTGGACATCTAAAAGGTCACAACTTTTCAACCAGGTTTTAGTGCCTAGACTTGTTCACGTTATATCACAACATCTACATTTAAACGATTTTCATTTTATTTGTTGTCTTCTTTTGACTCTGTACACAGAATGCCAGTTGGCTAACATTTGTACTTTCTGAGTACTTCCTGTTTAATTCATTTCCACACACAGTCAATAGTTGCATTCATGTCCCAAAATGTGATGTCATAAGCCAGATAGTGAGCAACAATTATAACATTGTATTTATCTATAACATTGTCATTAAATATCTAAAAGGCAAATTCCCTCCAAAATAATCCGACATGACCCATTATGTTGTATTCAAAAAAAGCATTTAATAATAATTCTGCCATCTTTGCATGAAGTATATGCCAGTAGAATGTGTGATGTCAAAAAAGAGAACCTATTAAAGAAGACTCTTATGCTATTTTCAAGTTTATAACAAAAAATAATTATCATTTTAGATTTTGTTTATTGCAAATCTCCATTTTGTTTAAAAAAACACTCAGTAACATAAACCGGTCCATAGACTTTTAACTGCAAAACAGTCTCTTATAATGACATTTTACCATAACAATTAGCAGGTTGCCACAGAATTTTTTCCAATAATCGATAATCACACTTTTTACACCAAGTACCACTAAAGCTTTCCAACCTAACCTTCCAAGTACTACCTAAATTCAATAACTGGGCATGTTGAGGTGTAAAGTATGACTAAGTTTTGAGTAGAAATACAGTACATCATTACCACAGTAGCTTTAACCAACAAATGAATTATAAACGTAAATAAAACATGTAAACATTCAAATTGAAGAGGTGTTTGAGTACAACCAGAAGAAGCTCAAGTACCACCAGTACCAGAATTTGAGAAACACTGAACTCGTGGACGTGTGTCAGACATCAGCTGCAGTACAAAAAAAACATTACTCAAAAATCCAAGAATAAATCAACATACAACTTTGGGGAATTCAGCTAATGATGAAGAAACACTTTTGTAATAAGTTGCACAATATGTCTCCATTAAAAATCACGTTTTGTAGCAGTAACAGTTTCCACACAATCCCCACTGTGCAGCTTATAGGACACATAAGCATTTGGACAACACAATGGAACAATCTACTGTATTTGCTGAGCCTTTGAAATCAGCGGGGCGTCTCTTTGTCAGGAACACTGTTATTGAGTAAACGCTGGCTAAATGATGGCGTTTTACCCTTTAACTGTCTGTGCTGCATTTTTGTGGTCCTCGGAGATTTATGTGTTTCCTATCTGGAGGTTGTTTTTCCACTTTTTTATGACCGTGTGTTTCCAACTTGAAATTTTAAAACTGGTGAACTTCAATAAATTAAGTGACATTTGAAGAACCAGAGCTAAGCTGAAGCATAATTTTCAATTCATTTCATTATTACAGCACAGAATTCAAATTGAATATCAGTAGCTAAATCAGTGGTCAGTGGAACCTCCTGGCTAGCTCAATGTTAGCTTAACGTTAGCATCAGTTTTCTGTTTAATTTGATTTTGAGAATTTTTGCTGTGTCAGAGTAAAATGTATATATACATAGTTACAACTTTAAGAAAAGATTAAATACTTAACAAAATAAGAAATACTTTAACATTGTTTAAAGGGCTTGTTTGTTTCTCATGCTAACGTCAAATCTACAGCTGAAGTTGATTAAATTATTTTTTACGTTACATTTTAAAGAACAAACTGAACAGTTTTCACGTAAAACAATCAGACAGTCTTAGCATTACACTTGTTTATTTTATAGTTTTTGTCCTATTACAAGTTAGCATTAGCTTTGAGCAACAATGAGCCGCATTAGCTTTGAGGTGAGCTAGCTATAGTGCAATGTCTTTGCGAAAATATTAAAAAACTGAACAAATGAGGGAAACAATGTTTTCAAAGGAACATGTTTGTGTCTCAATGCTATGCTAAATGCTATGGTAAACAAGTAGGCTATAAACAAAATTATTACATTTTTTAAAAAACTATTTTAAAGTTTTTATTTTCAAGTTAGCTTTAGCTTTGAGGTATAGGCTATGAGCTAGCAAATTGCACATGAGTAAATTCTTAGCTGATACAAAGCAAACTTGTAAGCTATATGAATATATGTACACAAATACATTAATTACTTGTCCAAAAGGCCTTCTTTTGGGTTTACAATTTCTAACCTTGGTTTTTATTTTCAAAAGACCACATAAATGCATCACAACAACCTCTAAAATCAAAATGCTACATTAAGCTAACTAAAACGATGCTTTCAAATACAATTGGTAGACTTCTAACTCCAGATTTTTAAACCAAATGAACTGCAATTATTCCAAATGTTTAGTTTTTATTTTTATTTTATGCTACTGACAATTTGAAGGGAAAATTTTATTGTCACAACATCCCATTTTTCAAATAATTTACGCTAAACAACAAACATGCTAATCTAATTCTACATTTTCAAAACTGACTAATATCAAATTGCCTTTTTACCTGCCAGTATTATTGCATTAGTCCAGTCTCAGGACAAACCTTTCAAACTGCCATTGGCGCCATCTGCTCTGATTCATTCATTGTTGTTTTCCTCATGACTACTTAATGGGTCTTTTTTGTTTCCTGTGGAATATAATATAATTGTGTTTGTTGCAATTAGTGGGCCATCGACCTGGAAGGGAATGTAATTCACTGAACCCAAGGATGGTCAAGATACTCCACGTGTGCGCTTGTCTGTATTTTACTGTGGTGCTAACTTAGACCAGGATTTATTTAATAACCAGTTTTGTACAGTTTTTTGTAAATATAAATAATGTGTGTGTTTTTGTGGTCAATATTGGTCATTTTATGCACTGACACTGAACTTCAGATACTGCACTCGAGCCACAATCGTGAATAAAGTCATGTATTATGTTAAATTAACTATTGGGTTGTCATTTCTGGTTACATTTTTTTATTTTTTTTTTGTCACATTAGATTGGTTGCCATGTACACTCATAAAATCAGTCTATGTCAGAGTCTATTAACATTTAGGAACTTGAAACTGTTTAAATATTTGAAAACAGTTGCTTGGATAGTGTCTGAAAGGAATCGCTGATCTGTGCTTAAACCTAATTTGACCTTTTGGCCTTTGTATCTCATTGTTTCAATTGAATTGCAAAAAGGCAGTAAATTATTGTTATTGTGATGTCATTAAGTGGCAATACGAGCAATCATTTAGACTAAGTAAAAAAATATTAAAGGTGCTATATCTGACTTTTGCTTACTTAAAATGTAAACAGAAAAAAAACAAAAAAAAAACTTCCTACATCAGTCTACATGTTTTGCTCACTTACCTAATCCAGCCTATTTATCTGTTCTTGGTTAGTAAAAACAATCAGATTCCAAGTATGGGTTCAAAATTGTCATTTAGTCATATTTCTCCGCTCCAAAATGTGCAATTCTAATTTGCTGCTTATTAAAGTTAAGTTTTACAATGAAGAGATGAGGCATGTGTCTATAGTTGTGTTCCTGATCAAAAATCATAATAAATTAGCAAAAAAATATATGAAATAGCCAATATTCTACTGAAACAATGCAAAACATGAAAATTAAGACTAATAAATTTAAAATTTTTACCCAAACTGCTTTTTACTTTGAAAAAGTAATTTGCCAATGGGTTAAGAACATTTCCTGTACCTCATTGATACATTTTTTTTCTGTTTTAAGCCAAATGATCTTGTCAGATTTGCTTTGAAACCAGTGAAATATAAAACAATTAAATTAAACAACTCAAATTTTGAATCCAAGTAATTTTAAGCAAGACTGGATAAGTATTTTTGATAATAAAAGCAGCAACACTCCAAAATCTACCCACAATAACAACAAATGTGATCAGCAAATTGAACTGGTAAAGAAGTATAAATGCCTTGGTATTTGAATGATGATTGTTTCTCTTTTAAACCACACACTGAGAAATTCCTCAAAAGCTAAAATGTAATTATGCTTTTATTTCAGAATCAAAGCTGTCATTTGAAGCTGTAAGAAATGGCGATGTCATCTATAGAACGCCTCTGCTGAAGCTTATGTTTTAGACACTGTTTTTCATGGTGCTTTACGTTTTATAACTAACTTGAGGTCGATGACCCATCATTGTGTTTTGTATGCTAGAGTAGGCTGGCCTTCTTTATCTGTTTGAAGATTGAAACACTGATACCTTTTGATTTATAAGTCTGTTCTTGGCTTGTTGCCTCTGTATCTCCAGCTGCTCATAGAGCTGAGCAGCAGAGGTTACAGTCTGAGCTCTCAGGACCTGCTCCTGCTCTCTGTGCCCAGAGCACAGAGCACAGAGCTGGGTAAAAGACTTTTAGATTTGCTGCTCAATCTTGGAATGAGCTCCTGAAGGAATTTAAATTAAAAGAGCTGGTTTCATTGGCCTCTTTTAAGAGACTTCTTCTATACCCAATGTATAAAATGTGAAATGTTGTGTATTTGTGTTTGTGTGCTGTTGCTTCTTGGCCAGGACGCTCTTGCAAAAGAGATTTTTAATCTCAATGAGCTTTTTTATCCTGGTTAAATAAAGGTTAAAGAAAACAAAAAAACAAAAAAACAAAACAAAAGTTTGTTGATAAACTTTGGTTAAAAAAAGTGGAATTTGTTACAACAATAATTGCGATCCGCCCTCTTGTTTGAATTTGAATGGATGAGAATCTATAATTTCAATGCTTGTGAAAAACGTTGCAGCTTAAACGACGACGGTAACCCTTCTCATAAGGTGTTTCACACTTACATTTATATAAGCGTGTGTTTATAGTTTTGTGAAGAAGTTAAACTACCTGGAGAATACCACTTATCTCCACTGAAGCATTTATTCTAAACAAACTGAAGGAAGTCAAATGCAGCAAATCATTAAGACTCTCCAAATCTCTCAAACTTTCACTTGTTTTCCAAATGCATTCAAGTGAGTCACATTCGATTCCCGTGCAAAAAGCAGCTGAATATGTAGAACTAACCTCGCCTCACTTCCACAGAGAGAGAGAGACGGCTTCCTGTGTGGCAACGCGCCTTTGCAATTGTACAGAACAAGTTTAGAAACAGCAGTGTTAACTGGGCAGCTGTAATTCACATTTGTCACACCATAATCACTTTCCCTCGCTCAGTAGTAAACGCACGTCAGGCAGAATGCAAAAACAGGGCCGGGGTTGTATGTTTGGCTTCTGGGCTAGACAGGAATTTCAATTTATCACGTTTTTACCTCCCTCCTCCTCCTCCACACGTCCCGGTGGGTTTAGTGGGTCAGTGGAAAGAGAAGGCCAGTACAACAGTGAGAAGAAGCTGGGATTAGAATGCTTTGATCAACTGTAGATTAGAGATGTCATGTTGTGCTGGAAATGCATGTTACAAGACAGTTTGGAAACATATAGAGCTTTACCTTAAGTATTCAGACCCATTTATACAACTTAAAAACCAGGACAAATCTGAACACAATTGTTTGCTTTTTTGCATTAGTCACATTTCAATTAGGTTCTGTTCATGAGGCGTCATAACATAATGTTTGAAGGACAACAATAATAAATACCATTTCAATGCAGTTGCAGTACTACAACAAAAAGTAAATGAGTCTAGTCGTTAATATACTAATTGACTTGAATGACTTAACTTCAAGCCACACTTTTCATTGCTTATGACTTATGACTTGATATGACTTGATGATGCAAACAATAAAACTTGTGACAGTTTGAATAATAAAAAATACTTCTAAAAATCTATAATTTATCATAGAGCGAAATAAATGTACTAAAGAAATTACTATTTATTTATTTTTTTTCAATGATAACCACATGTAAAGAAAAACTGTAGATTTTTTTTTTTTTTTGTAATGTACATTGCTAAAAATAAGACTTGGTGAAAAACTGTGCAGCTTGAGTGAGGAGGAGGTCTCACTGTGAAGTGCTTTGTGAATATTACTTACTTACTTCATAAATGTAATTCCTATTGCAAAGCTACAGAATATTTATTAGTAATTACAAATAGCCACCAATAAAAGGGAGAATGAAGATTTGTAAAATGATAATATTTCGTGGCAAAAGACAATGTTATGAATTGAAACCAAAAGTTCTTCCCCACCATCTGGACTGAAAGGCCTAATATCATCCTATTCTACAACGTCCATTATGTGCTTATAACTGCTTTTCTCAACTTTCAGTGGCCAGTGCGAGTTTTGCCTTCGCTGGAAAAGTAACATGCAAAGAACGCTTTTCTCTTTTTGTGAATAAAACTATATTTTGATAGCAGAAGAAAATTCCTTTAAATTGTTCATATAAATTACAAATACAAGAGGCCCCAAAACAAAACCTTGAGGAACCCCAACTTTTACATTACCTCACATTATCTTTGATTGAGTTTCTGTGTTTATAAAGTCATCAAGTAAAAAAGAAATAATGAAATAACATCTTGTTTTTAATTGTTACTTTGACAGAAATTGTTGCTTGACAAATTCATCATAGAAGCAGTGACGAAAACCACGTCTTTTCCACAATCATTTCTTTTTTCGCTTTTGGTGCAGTGGACAGCTAGCTTTACTGGAATTTCTTTGTCACGCTAGCCTCTAAACATTAGTAACCTCACTGTGGTGAATGAATGTACAGTATAAGTTAAGCAAAACATTTGAACTGCAGACATTTTGATATAGAAATAGTTCTTTTTATTACTGTTTTTAAGATCCAGTAGGCTAGAACAAGACAGCTCCATGTGCGAAAAAAAGTTTGAAGACATTATTTTCCCCCCAAAAGATCTACATATGTGACAAAATCTGTTCAACCAATAAGTAAATGTGACAAACACTTGCACCTCCCCCACGTGTACCAGACTTTACCCTGGGACTGTACCTTTAACCCAGAAGTGGAGATGTGTGGAGCATGTGAGTGCGGCGTCAAGGACAGAGACAAGACTGTTATGAAAACAAACACTGGAGCAGGTCGTGTTTCACAAGATACAGCTACAATAGGAATCTCTGCTGTGCCGTGGTCCGAGATATGAAATCAGTGCATTAAAAGGTTGTTCCAGCTTGTGTGAATTATTAGATATTCTTAAATGTTTTAAACTTTTTAAAACAGGAGTGCTTTGCTGGTTCAAAGAAGTTTAGGGAAAATCAGATATAGTTTTGTAGAACTTGAGACTGCTTTTTTAAGGTCTCGGTCTCATCTCGGACAGTAGTTTATTTGGTCTTGTCGTGGACACTGAGGCCACATTTCATTACCACTACACTCTGCTCGACTTGCAGCAGGAGCACAGTGACCTGTCCCAGGCAAAGTTTGTAATAAAGACTGTATAATAAGGTCATGTAAACACTGATAATTGTATAATATTACAAAGATGGTATTGATTTGGTCTCGATGGACTGTGATCTCGGTCTCGTCTCAGTCGCAACCGATAAAAGTCTTGGTCTCGGCCCTCAGTGGTCTTGGTCTTGTCTCGATCTTGGGACTCTGTAGTCTTGGAAAGGTCTTGGTCTCAATTCCAGCAGTCTTGGCTACTACACTAGTCTAATAACTAGCTCTGGCAAACTCTTTAGAACATTATCAATATCCACATATTTGGTTGCAATTACACTTAAAAAACATTTCACAGGCAGGAAAGTGAAACTGGAGAGGACCACCCATGAACAGCCAATCAGAGCACTGCTTTTGGCTGTTGATGTAGACTTAAGTACTTTATTATTCAGTTCAGACAGTATGCACTGCTCTGATTTTTCACAATGTGCTGCAATTACTACATTATACATTTCATTTTTAGTGGAACCTATTTGCTCAATAAACTTTGTTTTAGATGTCGATAGAGAGGGATTATCTGTTTATCAAACCAGGTGATGTACGCACAACCGAATAGCAAAGAGAGCCGTGAGTGTAGTAGCAACACTATCAGTGCTGTTGTCTGCTTACTTCAAGTGTTCATCTCTGTGCCAAAACAAAAGTTATACTGCTAGTGCTAAATCAACATTTGTGAATAAAATTCATCTTTACAAGTCATACACGTTACATCAGGTGAAAGAACAAACAGAGAAAGTTAGTCCATTATTGAATAATGGTCAAAAAAGCAAACAAACACTTAAATAATACATACACACTAAACTTTTTTTAATGTTTCGGTTTAACTAAAATTATTATAGAAAATGTGTCTTTACTCTGAGCAGGCTTACATCTTCCCAAAAGTTCTCTTTTGTGTCAAAGTTAGAATAATATAATATTCCACTGTACAGCATACCATGAAACTGATTTCAATAGGTTTATGCATTTGATTTTTCAACTGCAGAATTTTACCCTGTGTAGCTTTAAAGTTGTACTTTATCTAAAAATTTACCTAAGAACAAAATCGAATTATTGTGTTTTTGGATTGGGAGAACTATATCAAGCCAAATATAAATATCATGACAATACAATTAGATATCAGATCGGAGCTTTGCTTCGAGTTTGCAGTGACTTGTCTACATCTCATATTACAGCATTTTGTTCATAAAATCCAGGAAGTGTTAGCATTTATTAGCATGCAGACACGGTTCAACTCGTACTGGCTTCTAAAACTTGTGAAAAGTACTTCTGTGCATTACGCGGTCAGGAATTATGAATTAAAATGTGATTACTGACGACAAAACATTTAAATAGAATAGTTTTGTTTGATTACAGTAAAAATAAGGTTTTTAACAATGAGAAATTAGTTTATATTTTTTCTTGTCCGCACGTGTTTTTTTACTTTCTTCCAGTAACTTCAAAGAAATTCTAAGGAAAGGCCGAGATTCCCAACAGTCAGTCACGATGATGGAAGCGTATGAAAACTTAGCACATTTAGGGAACATATTGGGAAATGTTTTAACCACAGTAAAGCTAATCCACGAAGGTTGAGAATCTGTGTTGAGTCATGAGCCCACGTCTGTGTTTTGAGACCGTAAGCCCACCACCACCACCACCACATGTTCCTCTGCGGCTGTCAACTGGGTCAAAGTTCACCGCAGCCTCCAGGAAGTGCAAACAAGCTCACTTCAGTGGATCAGTTTGTCAGTGTCGCTGTTGTCGTGAGCTACAGTTTCATTTCTAGAGCGTCATCTTTCACTGGAAACTTAAAAAAATCGTATTGAAGATAATTCGGCCTTAAAAAGCAGTAATAGTAAAACACAGTCTGGTGATTTCAGCTAAATAGCATTTCTATATGAGATTTTTAACATCGTATTGTCTCACATTAGGGCTGCAGCTATCAAATATTTTGCTAATTGATTAGTTGGGCAATCATTCTTTCGATTAATCGGTTAGTTGTTTAAAACACAAATGAGCTTAAAATATAATTTGCTGGCGGAACAAGAGCTGTAAAATATAATAGTTTTACTTAGAATAATGAAATGATAAGCATTTTCTCACTTGAAAAATAGGAAATAACGTTATGCCAGAAAAGTAAACAGAGAGTTAAAAAAGATGTTGAAAAACGCCAGGCGGCGCTAGCATCACGTTAGCATTTAGCTCACAGCTACTGTTAGCATTCTATATATATATTTACAGTGTTGGACCGTCAAAAGTTGAAAGTCAAATTATGCCTAAATCAAAATACATTTTACTTAACTCAAGCACTTTTTTCTATAATAGCTTATTTAAGCCTGTGTTTTCTCCAGTGTAACGTTGTTTGAGAACATTTCGGAGCTCTAGAAACTAGTGAAACAACAAATGTACAATTTTCATTGATTATCATCATTGCTGTTTGAGTTTTTTCTCAGCTCGGCGCAAGTTTTGAAACCTAAATAAAACCAAGTAATTCAATTACTAAAATGATTGTTGTTGCAGCCCCACATTAACCCAAAACATCATCAATCTTCCCATTTCAGTGGCTCTAGACCAAAACATACTGAGAACATCTGAGTTTGATTGAGGTGCGAACAAGCATATGTACAAGCATTATCAGGAGCTACAGATAAATAGTTCCCTGAGTGCTGTACTGCAGCAGCTCACTGTCAAGTAGCAATGGTTAAAACATTTCCCAATATGTGACTCACTGTTAGGAATCTCTGTCTTTCCTTAGAATTTCTTTGAAGTTACTGGAAGAAAATTAAAAGTAGACACGTGCTGACAAGAAGAAATTATGAAAAAATATAAATTAATTTCTCATTGTTCTAAGATAAGAAAAGCTTAGAGTGTCGCGTACTTTGGCGCTACACCGCGTGCTTCTTTGAAGTTTAGCGCCTTGAAAACCAGTGTCTTATTCTGCTCATTTTTCAATTAATTTGAATCGTATTGAAACGAAATTCACTTCATTTTGTTGCTTAAGACTCAAGGGGAATTACTATATAGTTGTCCCCCTGTCCACATTGTGTCTGTGAGAGCTGATAGAAAAAAAAAATGAGAGGGACGGAGGAGAGAGAGGGAAATTGGTTTGTGCCAAATACGCACGAAAACGGAGGCCACATAAAGACCACAATGCGAGAGCTAGGAAAGAGAGATCCGCTTTGTCACAAAAACGTAACAACAGTGCCAACTATAACCAATACGTACGCGAAAAGCTTTAATAATAGGCCTGAATACGTATTATGAGCACATTTCTCTACAGTTCGTTCTGAGTTTACGTTTTAAGACGAAACCGTATTGGTTTGGCCATGAATGTGGTAAAAGGCTCTGGCTTTGAGTGTAATTGACACGTAGTTGCCTGGATCTCCCTCGTGTGCCATTAAATTTCACTGTGGGTTGCAAGTTGTGTACAATTTTCATTGATTATCATCATTGCTGTTTGAGTTTTTCTCAGCTCGGCTTAAGTGTTGAAACCTACATAAAACCATCAAACAATTATTCAATTACTAAAATAATTGTTGTTGCAGCCCCACATTAACCCAAAACATCATCAATCTTCCCATTTCAGTGGTTAGACCAAAACGTACTGAGTACATCTGAGTTTGATTGAGGTGCAAACAAGCATGTGAACAAGCATTATCAGGAGCTACAGATAAGTAGTTCCCTGAGTGCTGTACTGCAGCAGCTCACTGTCAAGTCCCAGTGACACTTAGTGAAGGATGGGTCAAATGTTCAGTCGCTAATGCAGTGGGGTCACGAAGCAAAATCTGTGAGTTGCAAAATGTCTGGATGTCATTTTACAGTATGATTTAGTACTGGCTCTGTGCTATCATCTTACCAACAACGTCTTTATTTTCCCCAGCGCAGTTATGCAGCTAGCTGGTTAGCATATCGCTAAACTTAACCTAAGCCTAACCCTAATCCGAACCCTGACCTTACCCAAATCACTGAAGTAAAAATTTTAAAATAGAAACTTTTGCTAGCATAGCCACTAATGCTAAGTGATGATGTGTGGCATAACTGGGTTGGAGAAAAAAAAATCAGGCTTGCCCCGAGTCTTTATTTTTTGCCCCAGCATGTTCATTTCCTGTTTAGTTTATTTCTATAAGGTTTGACAATAATGCATTGGATTTCCATAGTTCTATTCAAGACAGATTTATCAAGCATTTGCTCATGTGCAAACAGGTTAGGGGTCAGCAAAAACTTGACGTAGCTCACATTGTTCTTTCACACAGACACTAAAGATGCAGAATTGAAGGTATTTTAATCTGTTAAGAGTAGATAGGATTCCTTTGCATTTGCTTTATTGTTTCACAACAGTATAAGAAAACAGTACTCGGTCCACTAACTACAGTATCCTGTATTGTACTGGTAAGCAAGACACTCCGATATTGCCCTAAAAAACAGAAAAAAACAAAGCTTTTATCTTGTATTAAACTTGCCAAATCTAAGTATGACATTTTCTGAAGAGCAATATTTCAAACGTTATACATTTAAATAATTTTTGAACCCTAACCCCATATACAGTCGACTGGTGGTTTTCAAAGTCTTCACGGAACATCTAAAATAGTATTTGACTTCTTGAGTACCATCTTGAGAAGTTAGCGCTAGATAGTCAAGTGAGCTGGTTGCCATGCATGAGTTTATTTCTGTTGCTAAACAGCCCTAAACTGTTTTTTCTTTCTTTCTTAACCTTTACCAAAACCTTTTTCCTCACCTTACCCATCACCATATCCCTTTTCCTAAACCTACCCTTTCTCCTAAACTAAAAGTGCGTATGACAGGTTTGGACGTTTTTCAAATTTTATTTAGTTTAGTAGATTAATGATAGTTTTACGTTAATCAAGAACAAGGTTGTAGAGAAAAATGTGAAAATATGGTGAAAATACCAGGAAGTAGAGCAGAGTGATGACATCACGCTAGGGAGACAAAGACATTTCATTTTTCTCACAAGAAACAGATTTTTTGGCTTTGTAAACACACATTTAACAAAAATGTGAGTTCTAGTGTTTTTATGCCTCAAAAAACAACAACGACGACAACAAAAAACTGCTACATTTGAAGAGTTTTGGCCCAATTTATTACATGGTTGCCAGACAAATACCTAGCCTGTTGTCATTGATGAACAGGAAGTATATTTTTGATGCTAAAAAATGACCAAACTGGAATGAAATTTGAAAAATCTTTAGTAAAACCTTAGATATATTGATCTTAACTACGTCTTTGTGAAATGAGTAGTTCAACCTGTCATGGGCACTTTAATTATTGTCCCTCTGGACCCGACTTTCTAGCATCTAATAATGAATAATTAGGTGCAAATTTATACCACAAAGTTTTTTAAAAGAGACTAAACCAGCTCTAATATGAAACTGAATTTAAAACCCAAGAAGGACAATTACATTAAGAAATTTCCCTTTAATTGATATAAATATTTGAACTGCTGTGGGCCAGTGTACCACCTGAAGCAGCCTGTGTACTACCAATGGTACATATACCACAGTTTGAGAAACACTCTACTTTACTGCTGCTTCCACATTTTAACTTTCTCACATTTTGCAACATTCATAAACTAAGCAACACTCTCATACAAATAAACACAGTGATTCATTTTGATATCTCGCAAAACAGGAACTTTTGGACTCTTTCAACACGACTTCCAGATAGTAGAAAAGCAACGTTTGTGATGTAACTTCCACTTTAGTCACGGCCGGGCTTGTCACTTCACGTTCAAGTACACCAAGTTTGTGTGTTTAGTAAGTGTGGGAGTGCTCACGTGGAGTTTATCTAATCAGCAGCCCAGACTGTCCTTCACTCAGGTCGCGCTGCAGTGTGGAACTAAACAGGCTGATAATGCTGTGTACAGGGAAAGCAGACGTATGGGTAGATATTAGCTTGTTGTTGGGTTAAAACTGTAGCTTTTCTGATGGTAGGGTTGCTTGGATTAGGTTGTGTTCATAGAGTTTGTTAGACACAGATGACAGACAAAACATGCATCGAAATTTCAAAAATGCACAAACAAAATCTAAAACACAAAAGCAAATTCAAAAAAATGAACTCAAGATTCAAAAACACACATGCAAGTTCAAAGGCATGTAGGCTACGCAACTTCAAAAACATAAATGCGAATTAAAAAACATAAATGTAACTTCAAAAACATAAACACAAATTCACAAACACAAACTCAAGTTCAAAAACACGTGTTATGCATTTTAAACCGTACAGTTAAATTTAAACATACAAATTCAGAAATGCAAATGCTAGTTCAAAAACATCAATGCAAAGCACAAATGTCATTTCAAATGCATGCACACAAATTTAAAAACACAAATGCAAATACAAGTTCTAAAGCATTTTCAAAAGCATAAACACAAATTCACTGTAAATGAGAATGGTTGTCTGTCTAACCCTGCGACGAGTTGGCCACTGTCCAGGGTGTTCCCCGCCTAAGGCCCGAAGTCACTGGGCCAGGCTCCAGTCACCAAAAAGCGGTAGAAGAAAAAACATGAATGAACAAATTCAAAAACATAAACACAAATTCAAAGACATGGCTGAAAACAAACCAGTCCTGCAGCCACAGATGAACTTATACTTTTTTTCTTGGGCACTTTAGACTCTGGCCTGTTGTTTATATTGTAAATTTATCTAAATGTCTGAAATGTGTTGTGCTAATGTGTGTTTTATGTATTGTATGCGTTTTATCCTGCCTTAGGACAACGGATGAAATTTAGCAATCTTGCTAATTCCGGCATATTTATGTTGAAGCTGCTGCTGAAACATTGATTAATATGCACTGTCCTAATTCAAATAAATTTAAAAAAAAACAAAAACAACACACACTCAAATTCAAGTATAGCCACGCAAATTCAAACACACATACTCAAATGAAAAAACAAGCTTTAGAATTGAAAAACAAACACTCACACTCAGAGTCACTAAAGCAATAAGGCTAACTTGGCTTTTTCAGACAAGTTCTAAGTATCAGGGTTAGGCTTCTCCCAACTTTAAACAAGAACACAATTGTATCGACAAGATAGAACAGCTCAGTAGAATTATCATAACATTTGCTGAATTCCAGATTACACACTTTTACTGACTGTTTCATCCAAGCTAATCATGAAGTATTTCAGGTTTTAAATGATCATTCCCAGTCTGAAATTGAGTCTGTTTTCAGCTTCACGTGGGATCCTTTGCTGGTCCTTGAGTGCAGCCTGGCTCAGATTGGACTTTTCTCAGAACAACATGACGTCTATGGGAGAGACACACAGAACAGAACACAGCACGCTCATAAAAACAAGCATGACGCGAACACTCAGATATGGATTTTCGCTCTTACACACATCTGCTTCTGACAGATGGGACATGGTTTGTTTGTCATGGTTTGTTTACACCAATGGGGAATTACATTTTTCATTCAGGAATCAAACCAGGCATTAATGTGTGTTTATTATTAATGTAGAGTTACATTTCAGATTAAAGATACAATGTGAACAAAAGTACTTATTTTTTTAACTTAAAATCATAAAAATGTCCGTCTTTACTCTGAACAGGATTGAATCTGCTTAAGTCGTTTATTTTGGGTTCTATAAGAGGGTCTCTAACTGCTTGTTTCCATGGAAATCTTGTTCTTTTTATTGTGAGTGAGGCATTAAACAGATATAGATCCCTTGCATGTTAATAAACTTAGCGTTGAATTTTGGTGGGCGGAGCTTAGCCGGAGGCAAAAGATGACGTTGCGTCTATTTAAACCAGGGTAAACTAGCTTGTTTTTGGAGGTATTTCTAAACACAAAAGCAAAAAAAAAACAAAATTTAGTTTGGAACTGTCAGAATACTGTCTTATTCTGTGGGACCTCACACAGACTTTGGTGAATTACCCTAATTCTTACATTTATTTCAGGACCGTTTTACTTTGCTAGACCCAGTAGCTAAAATGCTGTCTTTTCATGTCATTCATGTCTTGAAGCTAATGCTAATATGCTAATGTGCACCTCCCATTAGTGCTTCAGAGACGACACATTTACTAGTTATTATTTTATTATTAACTTAATTTTGTTGGACTAGAGTTGCTTTTTGGGGCTTTTTGTCCAAGGCTTGGTTGCTTGTAGCTCTGAAAATCTGTTAGCTCTGGTCAAAGGCTTTGCTAAAAGCAGAAGATTAGGGTCTTGTATGCAAAACTTGAATGATTGACAGCAGTACAGTTTTAGCTAGAATTCTGAATAAAACAGATCAGTTTGAACATCAAACTGCACCTGCACAGCTGGGTGAGGTCAAGCTAACATTAGACACAAACGTCCAAATTACAGTTCACACAAAACGGCATTTTAACCACAAAAACCTCAAACTTTGAATGTGCGGGCTATAAGTATTCCTTTCTTTTGCCTCCAGCTACAGTTGTGATGTCATCGTGACACGGCATGAAAAGGGTCTAGTGATGAAAACTCCACAAAAAACTCCCAAGATTCTTTTTGTATGGACAATGATGATTCAGTTATATTTACCAATGGGTCAGATTTTTCTAAAGGCTATAGTGTATCGTAGTAAAAAAAAAGTGATAATTTACATATTACCACAATATTATTTGGGGCAGATATTAAATGTTTAGTTTCACTTTAAATAAGATCATGCAGAGGGCAAAAATATGAATGAAAACATGTACCACAGACTGAGAAACACCAGATCAGATGTGTAAAGTACCGTAGATCCTTCCTCTTGTGATTGTATCTACAGAGTTAATCAGTGTATAGAAGAACTTAGTTTGTGTGATAAAAGGTGAAAAAGCAGAAGTATTTCAACTGAAACAGCTCACAGCAGTTTAATCTAATTCCTCATTTTCTCAAATCTTTTCTGTATCATCCTAATTATTCTCTGCTTTGACTTAATAGGTGCTTTTTACAACTTTCCGAGCAGTTTTGTGGTCCCTGCTAACCACAAGTACTAATGGCTTCTTGTAACTTTTTCATTTATTCATTTATCACAGACAGAAATACCCTGAATATATTTGTACATTTTACTGTGAAGTTGGAGTGAAATCTGCTCTCATAACCGAAATAACCTAAAGTGAAACCCAGTCCACATGCAACATTTGTCTGGTAATACCCAGTGAGGTCATAAAGAGTCATACTTTGTCTGAAATGAAAACACACTTAAATCAGCACGAGTTATTAAACATTATTTTTGGTCAGATAAGCTTGCAAACAAAGTCATTTGTAGAGATAACAAATACTGTTTATTAGCAAAAATTAATAACAAATCAAGATGTTTATGGGGTACCCGATGTTTTAGCCTTGGGTTCATTTTAGGATAGATTTGAATTCCAAGTTCTAAAAAGGCTTTAAAAAGATTAGAAATTGTGCAGCCCGGAATCAAATTCTTGGTCGACCTAAACACCTTCCACTTTCTATCGATTAGTCGACTAAAAAAGGGGCGTGTCAAATGGTCAAACCAATGCTAATGTGCTCTAGCTTTGTTTTGCTAAGGCTGTTAGCTCAATAAATTACTAGTCATCACCAGAAATATGAACGTTTCATTTTTAGTAGTCCTTGTTTTGCTAAGTGTGTTAGTTTAACAATTACAAGTTATCATCACTGTTGAAGGAGAAAGTCTGCACCCGAGGGGCGACAGGTGAGTAGGAACGTAGCAGATACTTGTAGAAAAAAATCCCGTACACTGTTTCACTTTTCTGCCAAAATATTTATTACATTATACCTGACGAAGGTCAGTTGTATGTAATGAAACAAATATTTTTGCAGAAAAAGAGTGAGACAGTGTGCGGGATTTTTTCCTACAAGTTATCATCACTGGAAGTATGAATGTTTACATTTAGTAGTGCTATAAAACATAAACAGATGCTCATGTGTGATAGCTTTGTTTTGCTAAGTCTGTTAGCTCTACAAACTACAAGTTATCTTCCCTGGTTTTACATGTTTTATATTTTAATAGTGCTGTAAATAGATAGACAGTAAACAAATGCTACTGTGCGCTAGCTTTGTATTTCTTCGTTGTTGTGTCCTTAGGACAAGACACTTCACCCACATTGCCTAGTATGGTTCTGGTGTGTGTATGAATGGTTGGTGGTGGTTGGAGGGGCCGATGGCGCAAAATGGCAGCCGTCAGTCTGCCCAGGGCAGCTGTGGCTACAATGGTAGCTTACCACTACCCAGTATGGAATGAATGAATAATGCATAATGGGAAGCGTCTTTGGGTGTCTTGAAAAGCGCTGTATAAATCCAATGCATTATTATTAAATATTAACAAATTACAAGTTATCATCACTGGAAATATACAGCGGCATGAAAAGTATGTGAACCTTTTGAAATTTCTCACATTTCTGCTTAAAATCACCATCAAATGTGATCTGATCTTTGTCAAATCACACCAATGAAAAAACAGTGTCTGCTTTAACTAAAACCACCCAAACATTTATAGGTTTTCATATTTTAATGAGGATAACATGCAAACATTGACAAAGGGGAAAGAAAAGTAAGTGAACCTTCTGCCTAAGGAGACTTTAAGAGCAATATTTCCAATTTTACCAAACAATTTAAGTCGAGTGTGTCCAATCACTGAGGAATGGCTTAAAGCTGCCCTGCCCACTATAAAAGACACTCCTGGTAGCACTGTGTCTTGATGTGAAGCAATGTCTGTTGTTCATCATGGCTCGCTCAAAGCAGCTGTCTGAAGACCTGCAATCTAGAATTGTAGATTTGTATAAAGTAGAAAAGGTTACAAAACCATCTCTAAAAGTCTGGATGTTCATCAGTCTACAGTTAGAGAAATTATGTGCAAATGGAGAGAGCTTGGCACTGTTCTTCTTTCCTGAGGAGTGGCCTTTCAACAAAAATAACGCCCAAAGTTCAGCGCAAAATACTCAGAGAGGTAAAAAAGAACCCTAGAGTGTCTGCTAAAGACTTACAGAACGTACTGGCACAGTCCAGTATCTCTGTGCATACACTGACTACATGTAAAACAACAGTCTAGAATTGTGCTCATCAGAGGACTCCACAGAGGAAGCCACTACTGCCTAAAAAAACATTGCTGCACGTTTAATGTTCGCAAAAAATCACCTAGACACTCCACAGAACTTCTGGCAAAATATTTTGTGGACTGATGAAATAAAATTGAATTATTTGGGAGAAACACACAATGTCATGTTTAGAGGAAAAATAAACCGCTCACCAACATCAACGCCCCATCCCCACCGTGAAGCCTGGTGAGGGAAAATTATAGTTTAGGCCTGTTTTGCTTCCTCAGGGCCTGGACAACTTGTAATCATTAGTGGAAAAATTAATTCAAAAGTTTAACAGATGTTTTACAAGAAAAGTTGAGGCTGTCTGTCAGACAGTCGAGGCTTAAAAGAGAATGGAAGCTGCAACAAGACAATGATCCAAAACACAATAGTAAATCAACTTGAGAATGGTTTCAGAAGAACCAAATACACGTTCTGGAGTGGCCAAGTCAAAGTCCGACTTGAGATGCTGTGGCATGACCTCAAAACAGCAATTTATGCCCAACATCCCAGAATCTGACTGAAAGTAGCAATTTTGTAAGAAGAATGGTCCAAAATTGATCAGATCGATGTCCAGACTGATCTGCAACTACAGGAAGCGTCTGGTAGAAGTTATTGTGCCAAAGGGGGTGTAACCAGATATTAAATGTAAGGGTTCACTTACTTTTTTTTTCTCTTCTGTCATGTTTGCTGTTATCCTCATTAATAATATGAAAACCTATACATGTTTGGGTGGTTTTAGTTAAAGCAGACACTGTTTTTTATCTGTGTGATTTTGACAAAGATCAGATAACATTTGATGGTGATTTTAAGCAGAAATGTAAGAAATTTCAAAAGGTTCACATACTTTTCATGCCGCTGTAGTTGTTTTACATTTTATCAGATGCTAATGTGTGCTAGCTTTGTTTATCAAAGGCTGTTAATGCCACAAATTACAAGACATTATCATTGGAAATATGAACATTTTATATCTTAGTAGTGCTGTGAATAGATAAACAGTAGCCTAAACATATGCTAATGTGTGTTAGCATTGTTTTTCTAAGTTCGTTAGCTCTATACAAGAGTAAATGGATGATAATACTGTATGTGCTAGCTTGTTTTACTACATAGGCTATCAGTTATTTCTGAAAATACTGAGGTTTGTTAGCGAATCAAGCCAGCATTTGGTGAGAAATTTATTTTCTGTTCGCCCTCCCTCTTCAAAACCAGCGAAAAACCTTGGCTGACTTTCTTCTTTACTTGCCCTCAAACCCTCCTCGTTGCTTTTGTGCAGGTCAGCAGTGGAGTTTTGCTGATGTTGGCAGAGAAGAACCTCCATCATGCGAGTTCACGCCTGGATGTGGTTTTTGGGGTCTTTCAAGTCCTGTTAGGCCTCTACAGCGGGTGGGCCCTTTTTTATTCCATATGTGTGGTGGTTTTTATGGAGAAGCAGGGCGCTGGGTGGGGCGGGGTGAGGCGGAGGTGAGGTCTTGTAATTGTCTCCATCTTAATGACATGACAAAAGAAGCCAGTCAATAGCCGGGGGAGGGTTGTGTCGCGGATAATCTGCTCCGATCTGCTCCACGCGGCTCATGGGATAAAATTAAGCAGAGGAAATGGCTCTCTCATTACGCAACCAGTGCCATTTAGATATCAGGCGCATTCTGTTTTATTGTTGTGACTAAGATTCTTGTCTGGGCTCTGCATGTTCTTTGTGAGCCAGGTTTCCTCGATAAAACTTGAAAAACAAGCAAGAGTGTGGTTCTAAAAGTATGTTTTTTGGAATGTGGAATCTATAATGAAACATATGAATGAGTGCTGCTCGACAGGGTATTTATGTTGCACTAAAGTTGTAGAAATCTTCTCACAAATCCTTTGACATGTAGCGACATCCACATGCAGTATTTTTTGAGTGCTTAAGCACATATTCTTACAAAGTGGATCACAAAAGCACTTCCAACCAGGCTGTAATATCACAGTATGTTTGTGGCCTATCTAATGAGAACTAAAACCTTCATCTGATTCAGACTGTACAAAGCATTTTGATGTAGTCACAAACTTCGTTTTTGGTTTAAGAAACAAAGAAAAAATCTGAGTCCCAGCTTTAATCTATACAACAAAGACAAGACAAAGTCCTGCAAGTACAAAGATGCAATGCAATAAAAAAAATAAATCTAATGAAATGTTTTGAAAATTATTTGAAAAGTTATGTTGCATGTTATATTGTAAGGATGAATGTGAGAAGGATGTTGCAGAGACTCACCAGGACAAACTAGAGTTGAACAGGAGAAGTTAGCTGTCCATCATATCACACCACTGTAAAATGAATAAGCACACCATACACTGAGCTGAGCAAGGGCACAGGTTATTGAACTGGAACATATGTTCCCATTCTCTTCAACAACATAACCATGCAATTAACTCCAGGTGACAAAAGGCAAGATCTACAAACTGCCAGTTCTGTCAGAAAGTAACAACTGATATTTGACAAGTCAAAATAGTACTACATTTTGTTTTTAAAATAACATTTAGGCCAACTACATTGATACCTATTATTGTTAGATACATAAGGCTTTTGCATGTTGTACATTTGTACATGTTTACTTCTAGCACCAAATTAACTTGTTAAGTAAACAAACTAACATTTGCAGGGACAAAAACAACTAGAGTAATACATTATACAATGAAGCATCACAGAAATGTCTGTGACATTATGCTACAAAATTATTTTTTATTTTTATTTTTCAATTTTTTTCTTTGATGTCATTCAATATCAAAGATTTCAACCTACATACATAGTTTGTGAACTTTTCCCCAATACATAAAAAAACAAAAAAAAAAAAAACCAAACGGTTTTTGTAAGTAATATTCTGGACTTTTGCATATTTTGAGGTAAGTACAATTGACCTTTCGCCGAGCCCCGCCCCCCTTAGTTACTGTTGCTACGTCCGTCAAATATGACAGCGTGCCATAGACTTCAATGACAGACAGAAGTACACCTGTTCGCGTTAGTGACTTTTTTAAAGCAATTTTTCCGCGATATCTTCTAGATGGAGGCAAAAGAGGTTCACTATGCAGCGGAGGGATTTATTCAAAACATTAAAATACACAACGGAGGAACATAACTCCTATGGTGGCTAATGCTACTGGTCTCAAGCTAAATCAGAGAAACCCATGATGTTTAACGTTACCTCAAATACAACAAGCACAGCCTTGTCCTGCTCTTGCACTGCCGGGTAAGTTCACTTTCATGTGTTAAGGTCTATTTTCTCTGTTGCAAGAATATTGTTTATTTACGAGGTATGTTAGCGAGCTAAAGCTACCAGTGTTGGCTAAAGCTAAGAGGCTCGCTAAACGTAGCAGCTTAGAGCGTAACTTCTGCAGTTATATTCTCGTCGTGGTAGAACTCCGGTCTAGTTTGTGTTCTTGCCTCTAGATCTAACAACAGTAAGTCAATAGCTATAGTTAATAGGGCTGGGACGATACGCCTTTGTCACGATACGATACGATCACGATATATAAGGCCCGATACAATAGATATTGCGATCTTGATATATTGCGATACACAATATATTGCGATACGATTTAATAATGTATTGCAATATTTCTTCCATAATTCAGGAATATTTCTTTTCAAATTAAATGCTTGTCAATCTAACATTTATTGAATGTTGTAAAAAAAAACAAAAAACAAAGGTTGAACATTTAGAAAGTGCTCTCTAGCAGCTTCCTTTCAAATATAATTTTCAACAATGCTTCAAAGTAGCTTAGTAAAAAAAAAAACTGCAACAAACCTTATACAGTAAACTTATAATTAATAATGATTTTTTTTTCTTCCTGCCTTTTCTATAATAATGGGCCTAAAGCTATTTTTTCAGCCTTAATGTCAAACTACATTTTAAAACACGCGTAGTCTGTTCAGTTTAAGCAAATGAATCAGCCACTCTTACGTGGACTCCCACGAGGAGCGCTTTCACTTTGTCGCCACACGAGGCACTGTAGCAAAGGAGCGACGTTTGCTTTTTGACACTAGAACGTTTTACCCGTCTGTTTACCTGGAGAAAGAGGAAATATGGAGAAGGCTGGATTACATAGCCTATTTTTGACACGGCTGAATCAGACGCGCTACAGTGCTACTAGCTACACGTTTGGGATTCTACTTTCAACTGGAGCGATGAGCAGAAGGATGCTACGGCGAAGTTTGGATTATTATTTGTGTTTGGCGACATTCTTCTGAGAAAACTTCAGACTGTGAATGCATCACGTAGATTTACGAAGTTTAACACGCAAACGTTTGACAGAAAGGCTTGCCCTGAAGGTTATTTAACTCTGGACCCGTTGTTTCTTCGTTTTCTTCTGTTTAAGAAGGTAAGCTGACACACTGCGCTTTGTTTTGGGAGACTTGTTTGTGCGGGACAAAGCTCACAGTCTGTTTGGGAGATGTGAAACGTGAATTGCCGTAACATTGTGGAGTGCACATTTGACACACCAGCTACGTGGTGTTAGCTGTTTTTGGAGCAAAATTCGTGTCATTGTAGAGCGAACATAACTCATTGAGCGCACATGTGGCATAGTGTGGCGTTTCTGTTGTCTGCTTACTGACGCGGAGATTTAAAGGCAAGGCACCGATAAATGGCACTGAGAGTACGTCATGTTTTCGGTTCCATTATTTCCTGAACGTTTTGGGTTGGTTACCAGCCACACACAACACTATCAAAGCTTAGTCGAACAAGAGGTAACCATATTCAAGTGAATTATGTAGGCTACCTTGGCATTCCTGAGTGAAGGAAAGCTGAAATTAGTTCCCACAACAGGAGAGGGACCCGCTGCGACACAACATGCCAACCGCTTTTGCCATATCCAAATCCGTCTTGTCAGGACGAGTAAAAAGATCCAAGTGTTCCCATACTTGAGATTTAAAATGCTAGGCTCGTAACACTATTTAGCTGCGCTTCCAGTCCTGCCGTAATTCAGCGCCTTCTATTGCCAGCGTCTTTGATGCGGTTAACAGTGCTCTTTCTCCAAGCATTGCAACTAAATTAAGTCACCAAAAGTATCGATACTTGTTGATCGTATCGATACTTCGTATCGCGCTAAAATGGCATAACAATATATCGCAAAACGATATATCGTCCCAGCCCTAATAGTTAAACATTAGTTTTACCTTTGAGCAGACATTTGTTCCATATATTTAGCTGGTAGAGGAGCTGCCCCGAGCCGCACACACTGTTTAATCCTTTGTAGACACTGCTCCAGTTGTTTTCGGCTTTAGAAATAGAAAGAACACAACTCCTCTGGTCAATATTTCGGGGTACCTGCGGTCCGGTTTACATAAACCGTAGACACATCACTTCACCATCTTGTTTGGAGCTCAAGATTTGACGGACCATATTTACATAGCAACGGTTGCTACGATGTTTGATTGGACAAGAGCCGTTTTGGGGCGGAGCTTGGCGAAAGGTCAATAGGTGGGTTTCACGTGACATCACACCATTAGATTGGCCAATGTTATTTCAATGAGGTGGAGGGCAGGTAAAATGAATAGTGTTTAAATGCAGTTTATTTTTGCAATGCAAACCAGTAATGTGTCTAGTCATCCTAGAAATCACCCCTTTTTAAATTAGCTGAATAATTTTTGAATTATTTCATGGCAAAGTCCAATGTTATTAATAGGAAAAAGTGCCTCTTGCCCTCCATCTGGCTTATAACTGCCAAGAATTCTAGAATGTGAAACCCACCTATTGGCTCTGTGATCGGAACTTCAGTTGGCTTTTTTTATGTTCAGAATAGCTAACTTCCGTACTTACAAGCATTTCCTGTTCAGTTCATTTCTATGAGGTTTTCACTACACCAGCATAAAACGTTAAATACTCATAAGATCAGACAGTGACAGTGAAAATATTTCACCATAGGACTCTTAAAAAAGAGACATGTTTGTATCTAAATGCTAACGCTAACAGGAAATGCTGTATGTACAGAAGTTAGCTCTTTTTAACAAAAACAAGCCAACTGACGTTCCATGCACAGAGCCAATTCATGGCACAATTTAGCATGTTTTTACAAAGCAGTCCACAGTGGGCTTACTTTATTGCAACAGAAAACCTTTGTCGACTCCTAACTTTGCCAGATGCTCATTTGTTTGGCTTTTTCTCTTCATTGTTGGCAGCTTTCCAAGTGATAAAGTCCTTACCATAATTACTCAGGATGTTTATTTTTGTTGGACAATAGTGTGGCTCTTTTCAAAATCAGACACAGCACTGAAGCAATAAGAGCAGTGGAATGGAGCAGGAGGACTGGTCACATGGTGATGGTTCTCCTCCCAGCCGCGGTCAGCTCTGTAAACGGCCTTATCCAGCCCAACGCATCACAACACGCCTGCTATGGGCGGCTGGAATATGTAACACTTTGGTTTATTCTTCTGACCAGTAAAAGTCTATATGGAGGACAGAATTAGATTTTTCTTTTGAATGGCAGATCTCAGAAGATAAGCAGGTTAGGTCTGGGCAGTACTTGAATGGGAGACCAGTTGAACACCAGGTGCTACAGTGGGACGACTGGAGAAGAAACTATTGTGTTTTTTTCAAGACCTTCGCCTACATTGACTAGTGTGGATCTGATGTGAGTGTAAATAGTTGGAGGTGGTTAGAGGATGCACAAAATGGCAGCCTCGCTTCCCTCAGTCTGCCCCAGGGCAGCTGTGGCTACAGTAGTAACTTTCCACTATCAAACTTAGTGAGGATTGGATGAATACTGCAAAACATCAAGCATCTTTAAGTGTATAATTCAAACGCATTATCAAATTATCTTTGTAGTTACACTCTAAACATGCTGTTTGAGCACTATATAAGATTTTATTTATTTTTTAATCACTCAAATTTTTTTTTTATTTTACTATTCTGTTCAAAATTAGTCTCAGTATCAAGTCTAAGCTGTCCACTATTACCCAGGAAGAGCACGATTATAGTGTTTGTGTTATAGTCATTTGCTAACAGTTGTTAGCTTACCAACACAGCATGACTTCTTCGATTCAAAAGTCGTGAAAACACTTCAAAATACATTCTTGTGAATAGTTAGGTGAGGAAAATGTATTGTTTGTGCTGACAAAAGGCATATAGGCCATAGGCATTAAAATAGTAAACGAACACGAATAGTCATTTCCTCCAGTATACTGTATGTGATGACAATGGCAGTTTTACTAAATTTACGTATAACTTTTTTGGATAAAATGCACCAAGTTGTTAAAATAATATTAGCTGAAAACTTGTTGATTTAATCCGAACACTCCTGAAACTATATGTAACCTACATATTAATTTGGTGATATTTGTGTAATTTGTCTGTTCGCTGGTCCAGTAAAATGTGGAAAGGATGCTTGGTTTTCATTACATCATTACAAGACGATCAAGATCAGAATTGTCAACTTAAACTTTGCTTGCCGTTAGCTTAAAGCGGAGTTTTACATCCCATTTTAATCTATATAAAAAAAGGCCTATTAAAGGGTTATAAACTCAACAATGATTGGTAATGAAGCTCTGCTAAATGTGGACTGACTGTCTTTGGAAATATTCAAAGCGTTATTGTGGGTTAATAATGGCGGCTGTAGGAAAAAACACAGGTGACTAGCTTAGATGCTACGTGTTGATAGCATCAGAGCAGAACTGCACACCTACTAATTTAATGCTCATGATGTAAACTAGAAAGCTTTATTGTGTCACAAAGGATTAATAATAAGAATACAAATGTCAAAATACAGTAGAAAGTTACATCAGATTGGCTAAGATGAAGCTACTGTAGGCCTATACGCTTGTTTTTATGACTAACAAACATCTATTTGTATCAGCGCAACCACAGAGACGCAAAAGGTGGTACCGAACCTCCTGTTTTCTGTGGTCTGGTAAAAAAAAACAACAACGCTCGCACGATCAGGAAACCAATGCGGTAGGCTACATTCTGAAGGTAGCACGTGTGTGTGTCAGTGTTTCTCAGAAGAACAGCTCCGTGTAGCCCCGGGCCTGTTCTGATACGGTCTGTGCCAGGGAGGTGTGGCTGTTATATCTGACAAATGATTCATAGAGACACAACCGTGACTCAAAATTTCACCGTTTCCATGTGTTATCGTAAACATCTGTGGAACCTGTATTAGGAAAACCCACCCGGATGTAAAAGGAGGATAGTGGGAATTGGGTTGTAGAATGCAGAGAGTAATCCCAAAGGTTCATTGCACGGTTATGTTTTTAGATTGTGGGAATTTTTGAAGTTACTCGAGTCAAGTTTTAAAGCAACAGAGTTTACACATTCCACTTGCATAATTGTGCCTTTTTTGTCTTGAAAAATGTGTTTGTTTGTTTTTTGCTTTTGCTATCTCAGTCTAAAATGAATGAATTTGGACGATCAGGCAGGGATCAGTGAATTGGGATGGATGTCTCAGAAAACACGTTAACAGTTTAAAATTTTGAAATGAGTTGTATTTATAAAGAGAAATGTGTGTCTTGTGTCTAAATGGTGTCTTTATTTTCCAATGCAGTAAAGTCGGGATCAGGGTGGCATACCTTTCCCAAAGTCCTAAAGCCAACCAAGTTGATTTAACCTAAGCCTGACCCTAATTCTAACCTAATTTTGGAGGTCAATATTTTAAAACATAAACTTTCGTTAGCTGAGCCACAAATGCAATGGCAGTGTGGCATAACTGCGGTTCAGGCGTCTAAATACTAACGCTAACAGGAAGTACACATATGTTCATAAGGTAGCTAGTTCAAATAAATAGGTCAACCTACATGCACAGAGATAGACTCTGTGCACAGAACATCAGTTGGCTTGTTTTAGGGATGTAATGTAACAAAATGCAAATCTCACGATACAATATTTTTTCAAAGCTCACAATTATCACAATATTCCAGAAAGCCCATTATATTGAGACTATGCTAACAATGATAAACATTAAAGTCATATTTTCCAGTGATTTGTTTTCCTTGAGCAAATTCATGGCTTCAGACTGAATTACTCTCTCACCCAGGCCCGTTAATATAAATTTGGGGGTCTATGGCAAGGGTGCCTTATGTGGGCTCCCACAACATAAATTAATATGAAAGGAACCATTTTGGCCCTTTTCAAGAACCTGGGGCCCAAGACAAAAGACCCCTTTGGCCCCCCATCAACTCCACTACTCTCACCATATCGGCTATAAGGTCTTGTTTCTTTGTTTGTTTATTGAAATATTTTGAATTTTTGATTTTGTTGCATTAATGCTTTGAACTTTGATGCAAGTCATACTGTTTAGTATGGACAATATATTGTGACAGTTTTAGTATCACAATATTATCAATATTGTTACAGGTTGTTTGTATTCAGAATAGCTAACTTCTACTTCTGAGTACTTTCTGTTAGCATTAGCATTTAGACCATGTACACACGTAGGCGGGTATTTTTACAAACGCATATCTGCTGTCCTCCGTTTTATAAAAACTCTTGTGTCCACACATAACTGTTTTAAAGAAAATCACATCCACACAAACCCGCATAAATGTGCTCCCGATCACGGCTCTAAACAAGGCCACGTGTATGATGTTTATGCAAATGTTGCAGTTAGTGACGTATAAAACGTAAAACGCCGGTTATTCACATCCACACTCAAACGCAAAGCTGGAGTTTTGGCCAAATCTTCACTTTGGTCGGAGTTTTAACAAGCTCCGTTTTATATGAGGGAATCCTACGTTTTAGTGTGGATGACAGGGCGAATCGTAGAAAAAAATGTTCGTTTTATCAGATACCCGGCTATGTGTGGACAAGCCTTAGACACAAACTTGTCCAATCCTAGTGACCAGCCCAATCACATTGCAGAAGGGCGGGTTGAGAGGGGTTGGTTGCAACAACGACAGAAAGTACCGCTGGACTCAAACAAAACAAAGAAACAAAAATGGCGGTTCCCGTGGATATTCGTGTTTCTGCTGGGTTTCTGTTTTAGCAGAAAGACAGATTATTTTCTTTTTGCAAGAAGAGCAGAGGTGTGTGTGAGACTTGTTCTATCCCACAAGGACATTGGATACGCCATTATGATTTGTTGTTGTGATTGGTTAAGCATAAAAAGGTCGAGCCACACACCCAATCAGCTTGATGTATTTTTAAACGGGCATAAAGACCGCCATGGTTGGTGTCCCTCCTTTCATTAAAGGACTTATAATATGGTCAGTGTGCCTCGGATGTTTGCTATTTTGCACAATTGTAATCAGGCAAGTTTCCTGTAGTTACATTTGTTGTATTTATCCTTGTAGAGCACCTCTGGGACCCAGCTGAAGCACTCATCTTTTGAGCATTTTTTGAGCACTCAAGCATCAGACATTATGAGATTACAAACATGCACGAATCAATTAGCACAAATTTTAGAAAACTATGACGAGAGAA